>JACTNT010000046.1:0-600000 GCA_022343325.1 Plenodomus biglobosus
TATAAAGTTTAGATAAAAGTAAAGAGTTAAGTAGTAATCTATATAAATTACTAGGTACTTCTAAAGTAAAACTATATAGTAGTAAAGATATATATAAAAGTAAAGAAATTATAAAACTCTATATAAATAATATAGTATTACTATACTAGCTAAAAGTTCTACTAAAATATAAAGTCTAAGGATTTTAGCTCCTCTTCTAAAGTACTAGGGTTAGTAGTAGAACTTATAATAGTACTATTATAGTTAGTAGTACTTAAGTCTTCTAGTAAAAGCTTAATTTCTCCTAGATTTATATCTAATAATAGCTTAATTATCTTTAATATCTTAATAGTATCTATAGAAAAGATTTGTCCTAAAAGTTCTCCTATTATTATATCTTTTTTATTTATAGTACTATATAAACTACTAGTATTTTCTAGTTCTTTAGTATAAAGAAGCTTTAAAGGTTCTAAAGGTTTTATACTAGAAATATCTATAGGCCTTATAATTAATTCTTGTATTAGTATTATAAAATATACTATAATATCTTTAAAAGTACATGCTTCTTTAGTAGTACTCCTACATAAGAAGTAAGGTAAATAGCAAAAAAAGCAACTTATATTCTTAGGTATTAGCCCTTCTATACTATTAGTAATTCTACTATAATTTTTAATAAAATAATAACTAGAGTTTAATCTTTTTTCTAGGCTAGTTTTACTACTAGGGCATTCTTTAAAGCTATGCTTAGTAATATTATTATAAGATTTTAAAAAAAAGCAATTAATACAAAGTAGAGTAGTTAACTCTTCTAGCTTTTCTTCTAATTTAATTCTATATTTTTCTTTAGTAAGTTCTATAGCTTTAAGAGTACTAGAAGATTCTTTTAAAATAGTAGTTCTTTTAGTATAAAGGCTACACTTTACTAAGGTATTAGGACACGTAGTAAAACTATAGTTATTATCTAGAAATTCTTCTATAGGCCTTCTATAGCACGTTTCTTCTAATAGAAATTCTATAGCTTTATAATTATCTAGTAATTTAAAGTTTTCTAGGCTAGTAATAGTACTAGGATTAAAAGTAAGAGGTAAAGTAGGTAGTACTAAGCTAGAAGGAAAAATAAAGATAGCTCTTCCCTCCTTTAGCTTTCTAGCTCCTCTTCCTATCCCTTGTATAGTATTAACTAAAGACTTTACTATACTAAGAAATAATACTAATTTAATAGAAGGATAGTCTATTCCTACTATTAAAGCACTAGTAGCTACTAATACTTTAGTAGAACTTAAAGGATCTAGAAAAGCTTTTAGCTTCTTTTTATTTTCCTCTTCTTCTTCTAAGCTAGTACTACTATAATAGTAGTCTATATTATATTTTAATGCTATAGTCCTAGCTTCTTCTTTAGTATTAATAAAGATTAAAATCTTTTCTTTAGGTAGTAGGCTTTTAAGCTCTTTTTCTAGTAATACCTTTCCTAAGTCTATAGGATTACTAGAGGTTTTAATTCCTATATACTTAATATTATCTCTCTTATATAATATTTTACGTAATATTACGTAATTTATATAGTATTATTAAGTAAAAAAAGGCCCTAGAAAAAAAGAAAATAAAATAGTTTTTTAGCTACTATACCTTCCTAGCCTAGCTAGTAAGCTAATTTAGACTAGCCTAATTAGGCTAAAATATACGTATTTTATTACTTAATATCTCTACTAAATAGTAGATATAATAACTAGAATAGAGGGGTATATTAAGAAAATATAAAAAATACTAAGTTTAACTAAATACTAAGATCTTTATATATATAATATATTACTTATATAATATATTACTTATATAATCTATTACGTAATATTATATAATTTATATAGTATAGTAAGGTATAGAAAAGCTATAATAAGAAAGAAAAGTAAAGAAAGAAAAGAGCTTCTTAGCTACTATACCTTCCTTGTCTAGCTAGTAAGCTAGTCTATACTAGCCTAATTAGGCTAAAAAATACGTATTTTATTACCTTATATTTATACTAGATTATAGGTAGTATAGCTAGAGAAAGAGGGGTATTTTTAAGAAAAGTAAAAAAATACTTAGTTTAACTAAGCAAAAAATGCCTAGTTTAACCAAGCAAAAAATGCCTGGTTTAACCAAGCCAAATCTGCTTGGTTAAACCAAGTGCCTAGATTTTCACCTGTATAACCTGTTAGTATCTATAAGCTTATAATAATAATAATTTATAAACCTAAAAAATAAAGTAAAACTATAGTTATAAATAAAAAAATATAAAGTTTAGATAAAAGTAAAGAGTTAAGTAGTAATCTATATAAATTACTAGGTACTTCTAAAGTAAAACTATATAGTAGTAAAGATATATATAAAAGTAAAGAAATTATAAAACTCTATATAAATAATATAGTATTACTATACTAGCTAAAAGTTCTACTAAAATATAAAGTCTAAGGATTTTAGCTCCTCTTCTAAAGTACTAGGGTTAGTAGTAGAACTTATAATAGTACTATTATAGTTAGTAGTACTTAAGTCTTCTAGTAAAAGCTTAATTTCTCCTAGATTTATATCTAATAATAGCTTAATTATCTTTAATATCTTAATAGTATCTATAGAAAAGGTTTGTCCTAAAAGTTCTCCTATTATTATATCTTTTTTATTTATAGTACTATATAAACTACTAGTATTTTCTAGTTCTTTAGTATAAAGAAGCTTTAAAGGTTCTAAAGGTTTTATACTAGAAATATCTATAGGCCTTATAATTAATTCTTGTATTAGTATTATAAAATATACTATAATATCTTTAAAAGTACATGCTTCTTTAGTAGTACTCCTACATAAGAAGTAAGGTAAATAGTAAAAAAAGCAACTTATATTCTTAGGTATTAGCCCTTCTATACTATTAGTAATTCTACTATAATTTTTAATAAAATAATAACTAGAGTTTAATCTTTTTTCTAGGCTAGTTTTACTACTAGGGCATTCTTTAAAGCTATGCTTAGTACTATTATTATAAGATTTTAAAAAAAAGCAATTAATATAAAGTAGAGTAGTTAACTCTTCTAGCTTTTCTTCTAATTTAATTCTATATTTTTCTTTAGTAAGTTCTATAGCTTTAAGAGTACTAGAAGATTCTTTTAAAATAGTAGTTCTTTTAGTACAAAGGCTACACTTTACTAAGGTATTAGGACACGTAGTAAAACTATAGTTATTATCTAGAAATTCTTCTATAGGCCTTCTATAGCACGTTTCTTCTAATAGAAATTCTATAGCTTTATAATTATCTAGTAATTTAAAGTTTTCTAGGCTAGTAATAGTACTAGGATTAAAAGTAAGAGGTAAAGTAGGTAGTACTAAGCTAGAAGGAAAAATAAAGATAGCTCTTCCCTCCTTTAGCTTTCTAGCTCCTCTTCCTATCCCTTGTATAGTATTAACTAAAGACTTTACTATACTAAGAAATAATACTAATTTAATAGAAGGATAGTCTATTCCTACTATTAAAGCACTAGTAGCTACTAATACTTTAGTAGAACTTAAAGGATCTAGAAAAGCTTTTAGCTTCTTTTTATTTTCCTCTTCTTCTTCTAAGCTAGTACTACTATAATAGTAGTCTATATTATATTTTAATGCTATAGTCCTAGCTTCTTCTTTAGTATTAATAAAGATTAAAATCTTTTCTTTAGGTAGTAGGCTTTTAAGCTCTTTTTCTAGTAATACCTTTCCTAAGTCTATAGGATTACTAGAGGTTTTAATTCCTATATACTTAATATTATCTCTAGTAGTAGATTCTCTTATAACTCTATTATTATTAAGATAGAATTTATCTTCTAGTAAATTTAATAAGCTAGTAGGTAGCGTAGCTGTTATAAATATAAGTTGTAATTCTAAGACTAGAATTTTATTTATATCTTTTAAGCTTATTCTAAAGTCTTCTTCTAGTATAAATAAATGTGCTTCTTCTAGAAATAAACTAGTAGTAATTTTCTTTTCTTTTAATAGATATAAATAGTTTATAAAAGCCTTAGTACTTACTAGCTCTATACTTATAAAGATAAGATTACTAGTAGTATTAATATTAAAATCTTTATTAAAAATAGAGCTATTAAGCTTTAATTCTTTAGATCTAGTATAAAGATCCTCTAGTAAGCTTACTCTAGGTACAACTACTATATATTTACGTAAAGGATAGATATAGCTAGGTAAAAAGAATAAGTTACTTTTTCCTGCGCTAGTTCTAGTTATATAGGTTATAAAAGGATATAAATTTAAAATTAAATTTATTACTTCCTCTTGCTTAAGGGTTTTAAAGCTAGTAATACTAGGATCTATAGTTTTATAAAGATCTATTAAATAGTTTACTAAAGGTTTTACTATAGTAATTCTACTAGTTTCTAACGCTCTAAGCTTAATATTCTCTTTTACTATTTTACTTCTTTCTTCTAATATTAAAGGACTATAAATAGCTTTTTTATTAACTAATATAGAGTTAGGATCTATATTACTAGAAGAGATACTATCTTCTAATTTAGTAATTCCTTCTTCTCTTACTCTAGCTTTACTAGGACTAGCTAATACTAACGTACTTCTTCTTTTTCTTAATTTAGGAAGAGAACTACTAGTTATTTTATCTTCTTTAGTACTAGGCTCTATAGTCCTAGAACTACTAGCTTTATTAAAAAAGTCTTTTATAGTTAAAGAAGAAGATTTACTACTACTAGGATTAAGATCTAACTCTTTTAAAGGGCTAGTAACTTTAGTAGTACTTATAGTAGGACTTAAACTAGATCTAAAAGGTAAGCTAGAAAAGCTTATAGAACTAGAGGGGATTATAATAGATTCTTTAGCTTTTTCCTTTCCTTTATTTTTAACTATAACCTCCTCCTCCTTTCTAGGTAGTTTATTAGCTAGTATAGAGTTTTCTTCTTCTTTATTTATTTCTTTTTCTAATATAGTATTATCTATAAATAAGCTACTAGGTATAGAAGGCGTAGTAAAATTAAATAGCTTTTTAATACTATCTAGCTCTTCTTTATCTTTTAAAGATAGGTTACTATCTTTATTTTTATTAAGCTCTCTTAATTCCTCTAAAGAAAGACTAGAAGAAGGAGCTAGTTTAGTACTATACTCTTTTTTAGTACTAGATTTATCTATACTAGCTATAGAAGTAGTATCTTCTATAGAGCTAGAAAATAATTCTTTATCTTTAAAAGGATATACCTTAGGATATAAAGTAGGATTAGTCTTAGTAGGATATACTATAGCTACACTCTTTTTACCTTTAAATCTTTTTATAAAAGGCTTATCCTTAGTACTACTAATAGAGCTACTAGAGCTACTACTTTTACTAGCTATAGAATTTAAACTAGAACTAGGTTTTAGTTTTCTTTTTATAAGTACTTTAGGACTTAGTCTTTTTTTAAGTAAAGTAGTTTTATTTAATTTTTTACTTTTACTAGAATTACTAGAACTAGATTTTATAGAAGAAGACTCTATAATAGGTTTAGATCTTATATTCTTAGTCTCTTTAAATCTTTTAGGTAATCTTAGGTTTATTTCTTTTCTAATCTTAGTAGAAGTAGTACTAGAGCTAGAGCTAGAGCTAGAGCTAATTACTATAAGGCTATTACTTTTTCTACTTTCTATACTAGTAGCTTTACTAGAGCTAGAAAGTTTAGTAAGGTTTTTACTTTTAGTAGTAGGTATAAAGCTACTATCTTCTTTAGTAAAAGGGCTATTCTTTTTAGTACTAGAAAGTACTTTAGATTTAATACTACTAGTTTCTTCTAGACTACTAGAGCTACTACTATTAATTTCTTTTAAATTAGAATTTATTAAAGAAGTAGCTTCCTTTTCTTTTTTATTACTAGAACTACTAGTAATAGACTTTTTTCTTTCTTCTAGATTATTTAAATTTAAAGGTAAATTATCCTCTTCTAAGCTACTAGAACTACTAGAGCTACTAGTAGTTATTTCTTTTAAATTATAATTTAATAAAGAAGTAGCTTCCTCTTCTTCTCTATTACTAGAACTACTAGTAATAGACTTTTCTTTTTCTTCTAGATTATTAAAATTTAAAGGTAAATTATCCTCTTCTAAGCTACTAGAACTACTAGAGCTACTAGTAGTTATTTCTTTTAAATTATAATTTAATAAAGAAGTAGCTTCCTCTTCTTCTTTATTACTAGAACTACTAGCTATAAATATTTCTTTTTCTTTTAGACTATTAAAATCTAAAGGTAAATTATCCTTTTTACTACTACTAGACCTACTAGAGCTACTACTATTACTTTCTCTTAAATTAGGATTTTTTAAAGAATTAGCTTCTTTTTCTTTTATATTACTAGAATAACTAGCTATAAATTTTTTCTTTTCTTTAGTTATAGTAGACTCTTCTTCTTCTAGACTACTAGTAGGATTATTTATATTTTCTAAATATCTAAAGGTAGAATTAGATACTTTTTTAGTATTATAAAATATTTTATTATAATTTAATAGTCTTTTACTTAATTTAAAGTAAGAAAATATATCTTTAGTAAAATCTATAGATTTTTGCTCTAAATGCGAGTGTCTATTTAAAAATAAGCTATAGCTTTTAGCGTAGCCTCTTAAGGCTTCTTTAGTAGAGTGATTAAATAATATATCTTCTATATTATTCTCTTCTAGCTCCTCCTCCTCCTCTAGCTTAGTATCTATATTATAGTTTAGTCTACTTTTTAATATATACTTATAGCTTTGCCTATAAGTACTAATAGTAATCTTAGATTTTAAGATTTCTAACGTTTTAACTCCTAATTCTTTAGAAATTTGCGTACTACTAAGTATTCTATTATTATACTCTAATATATAAGGATTAATATCTTTTTTATTAAAGATAGTAAAGTTTATAAAGTTATAAAAAGGAATAGCTAGTACTAGATATACTTTAAGTAAAATACTAAGCTTAGGAGAGCAAAATCTTACTATACTATTATCTATACCTCTAATATTATTAGATTTACTATAGCTAGTTTCTATTCTAATAAGACTAGTAGTATTATCTATATATATATTTCTAGGGCCATATTCTATAGTATTAATATATTTAATAACTTCTACTTCTGTACCTCTAATAGGGCAAGCTACTAAGCTATAAAGAGCTACTCCTAATAGCTTAATAAACTCTTCTCTATCTTTTAAGTAGCTTAAAATACTAGATTTATTATAAGTAGGTATATTATTATTCCACGAGCTTATAAATAGCTTAGAGAAGGAAGAAGATCTATCCTCTAGCCTTTTAATTAATAGATTACTTTTATCTTCTAGATTATAATTACTAATATTAGAAGGTTCTTTTAAAAAGTAATATAAATAGTCTTTATTGTGTATATTATCCTTTAAGCTAAAAGGACTAAAGTTTAAATCTTTAGGATTAAGATATAATAGCTTAGAAAATAAGAGTTCTTCTAAGGTATCTTCTATAGAGTAATAGAACTTTCTTAATAGCTTAATATCTATTTCCTTATTATCTATACTAATTTTATTTTTACTAATATCTCTTATTCTAGGCTTACTAAGAGTAGAAGTAGCTATTTTTCTAGTATACGCTCTAATTTGCGTTAGTTCTTTAAAGCAATTATTACTATTATAGGTTAGATTTCTAGTATAAAAACTAAAGAATATAGTATCTAATGTTATACTAGTATCTTCTATTCTTTTTTCTTTATATTCTTGTACTATTATACCTATAGAAAATAAGCGTAATATATAAATTAAGTAGTTAGCTTCTTGCTCTATATAGATAGCTTCTTTAGCTAATTTAGTTATAGGATTAATACTTTTAATAGCTAAAAAGCTTAATATAGGACTATTAAAGCTAGGATAATCTTCTAGATTTATAGCCTCTAAAGGTTGCTGTAAAAGAAGCTTTATTATTAATAAACTATAGTCTTTAACCTTTTCTACTAATATACCCTCTAGCTTTACTTTAGATTCTTCTCTTTCCTCTTCTTTATCTTTATTTATAGGATTATTATAGTAGGTAGTAAATTCCTTTACTTTATTTAAATAGCTTATTATAATATTATTAATAGCTTTAATAGTACTTTCTAGGTCCTTAGATAAATAAGGCTGTATATTCCTTTCTTCTATACTAGTAGACTTTAAGTAAAAAAGCCTTCTTAAATATAAAAATACTAAGCTAATATAGCTATAATAATGCCTTTTACTAGACTTCTCTAGTATAGTAAAATCTAGCATATTTTTAGTAGTATTTGTATTAATATACTCTACTTTTAATTGCTGCTTTAGCCTTCTACTAAGATTAGATACTAAAGGCTCTAAATTATAGCAAATCTTTTCTATAGTAGTATATAAAACTAGTTCTTCTTCTTCTTCCCTAGTTAAAGGTTTTTTATTAGGGCTAGAAACTAGCTCTAATAGTTTATTTATATCTTTATTATTTAAAAACTTATAAAAGTAGGTCTTTTTATATATAGTAGGTATTTCCTTTAATTCTAAGCTACTATAATCTAGCTTTAGTTCTTCTTCTCTAGTACTAAGCTCTTTTTTATAAGTAGATAGAATAGTACTAGTAGAAGTACTAGTATTAGCTATAGTAGGCTTAGAAGGGCTATTACTAGTAATAAAATAGCTTAGGTTATCCTTCTTAGTATATAAGCTTTGTACTAAAATACTAGAATCTATATAAGTATTATAATCTATAGTATCTATATCTATTTTATGTATATCTTTTAAGTGCTTTTTAATATAACGCTTACTAATACTTATAAAGCTACACCTAGATAGTAGGCATTTAAATCCCTCCTTAGGTATAGCTAGATCTTTAAATAAATATTTATAGTTTTCTACTTTTATAGTAGAAGAATCTACTAATAGGTTATCTTTAGATAGCTTAGTTATTAAGTCTAATAGCTTACTAACTTTATAATCTTTTAAGGAATATTTATGCTTTACTAAGTGCTTTTTTATATTACTTATAGTATTAGAAGTATTTAACGTAGTTAAACACTCCTTATTACTATAAATTATAATCTTTAAATCCTTAGAATAACTAAGGTTATACCCTAACTCTTTTACTTTAGAATAAGAAGACATAGTATACTACTATTTTTTAAAGTCTTTTTAAGATTTTTTATAAGTTTTAATAAAGATAAATAAATACTTAGCTAAGAAAATAGTAGAGCTAGATAAAGAGTTAATAAAGAGTTAGCTTACTATAAATTAGTACTAGTATAATAAGAATAAAAGTAAAATAATAAATACCTTTACTATAAATATAGATAGTTATAAAAGTAAAAGGGTAGTATCTATAAGAGTAAAGTATAAAGATAAATAATATAAGTAGAGTTATAGATAAAGTAAGAAAAAAGAGAAGAAGCTATACTATTTATATTTATTTAGACTATTCCTCTACTAAGCTTAATCTAGCTTTAAAGACTAGTTTATTCTTAAACTATTACTAATTATACTATAAAATAGAAGAGTAGTAGTAGTATTTTTTAATAAAATAGTATATAAAATAGATATATCTATTATTATAATAAGAATATTACTAATAGGTCTAATAAAAGAAGTAATAAGTAGTAAAATAGTTAATAATTACCTATATAAATCTATTATAATAATAATAACTAGGAGAAGCTAGCCTATAATAGTAATAATAAAATAGTATAATAATTATAATAATAGAAATATTACTAATAGTAATTACTAAATAAGTAATAAATATTAAAATAGTAAAGAAGTAGTAATTATAATATACTATTTTAATATAATCTAGAAAAAGCTAACCTATAGTAGTAGTTATAGAATAAAATAGGAAGACTAAGCTTAATTAAAATAAGAAAATAAAGTTTATAGTATATTAGGGTCCTAATAACCTAGTACTTATTAGGAAATTTATATTATTTTAATAAAATAAAGTAGTTTTAAAAATAATATAATAGTAAAAGTGTTTATTTTAAAAGGATATTCTAGAAAAGAAAAGAAAGTATAAGTAAAGGGTAGTATAGTAAAAAAAGAGTAACTAATTTATTATACTATAATAAGATTACTACTATACTTATTTTTTAAAAAGTAAAATATAGCTATAAGTAAACTATTAAAAAAAGAAGATAAGAAGCTAATAATTAGTATAAAATGTTTAACGTACTTAGTACTAAGCTTACTTATTCTCCTAATACTAGTACTACTAAGGATTTAGAAAAAGTACTAGAAAAACCTAATAAATTTCTTAGTACTATAATTAAAGATAATAGTCTTATATCTACTTATATTATAGGTAAAGAAGTTTATAATATTAGAGATAAAGCTAGTAATAAAGCTATAGGCTATCTAGGATACCTAGTATCTAAAGATAAGCTTAAAAGTCTTATAGGCTTTATACTTAATAAAGCTCTTAGTGCTAATAAACTAAGCTTTATTATCTTTATTTATTACGCTAAAGATAATAGTATTTACTATCTTATTTATAATAAAAAAGTTAGAAAAGAAGGATATATTATAGATCTTAGGGATTTTAAAAGAGAGTTTAATTATTTTAAAAGAATTACTATTAAAAGAAATAGGTAAGTAAAATATAGTTTATTAAAATCTAACTTACTAATAAACTATAGGGAAATAAGAAATATTCTAGTAGACTTCTATAGTACTAGTACTATTTTAGAAAAAGAAGAAGAAAATTCTAAAAAAGAGGAGGATAATTATACTATAAAGGATATAGAGATAGATTCTACTACTAAGGAAGATTATTATAATACTTCTTTTCTTTAATAATAAGAGTTAATTTTTTCTATTAAGCTAGTAGCCTAGGTTATTCTTACTATAAATAAATAAAATATATAACTATATAGTTTTCTTTTAATAGTAATAAAGGTTCTTTATATAGCTTTAACTTTTATAGTTCTATAGTACTATTAGTATACTAAAATAAAGGTTAAGAAATACTATACTTCCTTTAAAATATAATAATATATTCTAGTTAGCTATATAATACTATATAAATCTATATTTTTACTAACTTTTATATTAAAATATAGCTTATTATAGAGATAGTATTATTTTAATACTATATACTATCTAGATATTCTATTATAATAGAAATAAATTACTACTTTAGTACTAGTAGTAATATACTAGCGTATTTATTTTTCTTATTTTAATCTTAGTTAATATAAAAAAAGAATATAAATAGAAGTCTTCTCCTCTTACTTTCTATAACTATACTAGGACTATACTACTTCTACCTTTATATAACTAAAAGTCTTTCTTAACTATATACTAAAGGTATAGTATTACTTTATAACTATAATTATTATACTAATTTCTTTATAATAGGATATTACTATGCCTTTTACTACCTATATTTCTACTACTATAGAAGATCCTTCTAAGCTAGATTATAGCTTAGTTAGAAGCTTTCCTAATTGCCTAGAATATACCAGGCAAAAGCTATTTAATCCTAAAACTACTAGTATTACTAAAGTCTTAGTTACTAGTACTACTAAAAGAGAAAATATTAAAAAAGTAGTAAACTATTTAAACTACTTTATTAGTACTAATAATATTAAAGAAGCTATTAGTAAGTTATTAAAGAAAAGAAAAAGCTTACTATCTACTAATATATAATAGGTATTATAGTAATACAAGAGATTAATAAGCAAATATATTATATATATAGCTATTCTAAAGAGGAGGATATAGCTAAAGAAGGGTTTTTAGGGATTAAGAATCTAAATATTAAGGAGCTAGTAGAAATAACTACTAGTTCTAAGCTAGAACTAGATAATAATCTAGCTAAGGAAGACTTTATAGATAATAGTAACTAGATTATAGTATCCTTAGCCTTTAAATATAGCTTATAGTATAGAGCTATTATAGTAGTATATAAAGTAAAGAGTAAAAAGTAAAGCTACTCTTAGTATAACTATATAAAAAGTATAGCTAACTATATAGTATTTTATACTTTATATATAGTTAAAAAATAGTTATTAAAACTATTATAGAATAGTATTTAGTAGAATAGTAGCCCTAATAACCTTAAAGTATAGAGTAGATAGCTAGAAACTAAGAGGTAGTATTAGAAATCTTAGCTTTACTTCTATATAATAACTACTTTATACTAACTATAAGATTATAATAGTAATAATATCCTCTACTATTCCTTTTTATATATAGATATTATATAGCTTATAGCTTTTTTACTAGAATACCCCTAGAAGTAAAAAGAAGTCTTAGAAATATAAGTGTAAGGGTTATATAACTACTACTTTATACTACTTATACTAGTATAATAGTTATAATATACTATAATATACTTTTTTATATATAAATATTCTATAGCTTCTAGTATATTTATTAAGATACCTTAAAAAGTAAGAGGAAGTTCTAGAAAACTAGGCTTAACTATTATATAACTACTACTTTATACTAATTATAGAGTTATAATAGTTATAATATACTATAATATAGTTTTTTATATATAAATATTATATAGCTTATTACTTCTTTCCTAGTATAACCTTAAAAGTAAGAGGTAGAATAAAATATTAATTTTTAAACTTTCTTAATTTCTTAGCTATAGTATATACTATATATAGTATTAATATACTAGCTTATAATAGATACTTAATAGATAAAAATATATAAGAATTATAAGGGTTTATTTATTATACTAGTTTAATAGCTAGGGGGGTACTTAATTAGGTATACTAAATAAATTAATAATTCTATAACTACTATATATATTAATATACTTTTTTAGCTTATAATAGCCTATTTAGTTAGTAGAATAGCGTGTTATAGTTTTTTTTTAGTATTTTAATAGTTAAAATTTTTATATTCCTACCCCCCTACTAGCGTATATACTAGCGTAAGAGGATAAATATATTAACCTCTCCTCCCCCCTTCTTTCTAAAAAATAAGAAAAATGTCTCCTACTACATAACACGCATGCCTTAGGCAACGTAGTCCTAAGGTAGTTATCCCTTCCTCTCCTATTCGCAAGGGACGCCCTAAAGGAGCTAAGAATAAGTAAGTATACTTTATTACTTCTTTTTCTTTCTTTTTTTTTCTTTCTTTTTTTTTCTCTTTTTCTCTCCTTTATCTTTTTTATACTATCTTTCTTTTCTTTTTTTTTTCTTTTTTACTTCTTTTCTTTTAGCTATAAGCTTATATACTAATATAGTATTAGGTTTAAAGTAGAGGAGTTTAAAGAAAGCTTTCTCTCTACTTTAGAAGTACTAAAGGAATCTCTAAAGAGTATAACTTCTTTAGAAAAAGGTAAGTATTTCTTTTATATATATATATTTTTACTAACTTTTTATAGAGATTAAAGAGCTAAAAGAAGCTCTAAAGGAGGAGAAGAGAGAAAGAGAGGAGGAGAGAAGAAGAAGAGAAGAGGCCTCTTTCTCTCTACCTATTATAGGATCTAATCCTAGTAAGTATTTTCTTATATCTTTTTTTACTTTTTACTAACTTTTTTAGCTTTCTCTTCTTTTCTCCCTCTAGAAAATCCTCTAGAGAAAGGTAAGTATATTAATATATTTATTTATATTTTAGCTAATATTCTTTTAGATTTCTCTACCCTAGACCCTTCTATTCTAGAAGAGTCTTTTTCTTTTCCCCTAGATACTACTCTAGATAGCTAAAAAGATTCTTATTTTTATAAGAATCTCTAGGTAGTAATCTACTTCTTTTTCTCTCCTTTTCTTTTTTTTTTAGCTTAATACTAGTATTATACACTATATAACTTTATTTATATATATATATTTATAGTAACTAGTTTATAATTTTATAGTTTACTAGTACTATTAGTTATTATTATACTAGGTTAGTATTAGTAGTATTTAGTTTTATTACTATAAGTATTTATACTTAAAGTAAAAGAATTTTATAGCTATAAGCTTCTTTATAGTAAATAACTTATTTTATAAAGAAGCTTCTTTTATTATATAGATTAACTATAGTATATATATACTATAGTAGCTAGTAAGTTAAAATACTTTAAAAAGAGATAAATATTTTTACTTTTTAAAATACTAGTTAGGTAAATAAAGTAAAGAATAACTTACTAGTATCTAGTCTTTCTTTTAAGAGGAATAAGAAAATATATAAAGTATATAGTATATATACTATATAGTATAATAAAATAGCTTAAGTAGGAAATATAAAGAAAAAGAAAAAAGAAGTAAAGAATAATATACTTATATAAAGTAGTAAGTATACTACTAATACCTTAGCTTAGTAAAGTAGAAAAGATAAAAAATATTACCTTATTTATAGCCTAGAAAGTAGCTAGAATAGCTTATATAAGAGGGGTAAGAAATATAAAGTAAAGAAACTTAGTTTAAATAAGCTAGAAGTACTTTTTCTTACTAAACTAAGATAAGTTATTTTAACTAAGGACTAAGATCTTTACTTATATAATATTTTACGTAATATTACGTAATTTATATAGTATTATTAAGTAGAAAAAGGCCCTAGAAAAAAAGAAAATAAAATAGTTTTTTAGCTACTATACCTTCCTAGCCTAGCTAGTAAGCTAATTTAGACTAGCCTAATTAGGCTAAATTATATATATTTTATTACCTAATATCTCTACTAAATAGTAGGTATAATAACTAGAATAGAGGTGTATTTTAAGAAAAAAAAAATACTAAGTTTAACTAAGTACTAAGATCTTTATATATATAATATATTACTTATATAATATATTACTTATATAATCTATTACGTAATATTACGTAATTTATATAGTATAGTAAGGTATAGAAAAGCTATAATAAGAAAGAAAAGTAAAGAAAGAAAAGAGCTTCTTAGCTACTATACCTTCCTTGCCTAGGTAGTAAGCTAGTCTAGACTAGCCTAATTAGGCTAAAAAATACGTATTTTATTACCTTATATTTATACTAGATTATAGGTAGTATAGCTAGAGAAAGAGGGGTATTTTTAAGAAAAGTAAAAAAATGCCTAGTTTAACTAAGCAAAAAATGCCTGGTTTAACCAAGCAAAAAATGCCTGGTTTAACCAGGCCAAATCTACTTGGTTAAACCAAGTGCCTAGATTTTTACCTGTATAACCTGTTAGTAATAAAGGTTCTTTATATAGCTTTAACTTTTATAGTTCTATAGTACTATTAGTATACTAAAATAAAGGTTAAGAAATACTATACTTCCTTTAAAATATAATAATATATTCTAGTTAGCTATATAATACTATATAAATCTATATTTTTACTAACTTTTATATTAAAATATAGCTTATTATAGAGATAGTATTATTTTAATACTATATACTATCTAGATATTCTATTATAATAGAAATAAATTACTACTTTAGTACTAGTAGTAATATACTAGCGTATTTATTTTTCTTATTTTAATCTTAGTTAATATAAAAAAAGAATATAAATAGAAGTCTTCTCCTCTTACTTTCTATAACTATACTAGGACTATACTACTTCTACCTTTATATAACTAAAAGTCTTTCTTAACTATATACTAAAGGTATAGTATTACTTTATAACTATAATTATTATACTAATTTCTTTATAATAGGATATTACTATGCCTTTTACTACCTATATTTCTACTACTATAGAAGATCCTTCTAAGCTAGATTATAGCTTAGTTAGAAGCTTTCCTAATTGCCTAGAATATACTAGGCAAAAGCTATTTAATCCTAAAACTACTAGTATTACTAAAGTCTTAGTTACTAGTACTACTAAAAGAGAAAATATTAAAAAAGTAGTAAACTATTTAAACTACTTTATTAGTACTAATAATATTAAAGAAGCTATTAGTAAGTTATTAAAGAAAAGAAAAAGCTTACTATCTACTAATATATAATAGGTATTATAGTAATACAAGAGATTAATAAGCAAATATATTATATATATAGCTATTCTAAAGAGGAGGATATAGCTAAAGAAGGGTTTTTAGGGATTAAGAATCTAAATATTAAGGAGCTAGTAGAAATAACTACTAGTTCTAAGCTAGAACTAGATAATAATCTAGCTAAGGAAGACTTTATAGATAATAGTAACTAGATTATAGTATCCTTAGCCTTTAAATATAGCTTATAGTATAGAGCTATTATAGTAGTATATAAAGTAAATAGTAAAAAGTAAAGCTACTCTTAGTATAACTATATAAAAAGTATAGCTAACTATATAGTATTTTATACTTTATATATAGTTAAAAAATAGTTATTAAAACTATTATAGAATAGTATTTAGTAGAATAGTAGCCCTAATAACCTTAAAGTATAGAGTAGATAGCTAGAAACTAAGAGGTAGTATTAGAAATCTTAGCTTTACTTCTATATAATAACTACTTTATACTAACTATAAGATTATAATAGTAATAATATCCTCTACTATTTCTTTTTATATATAGATATTATATAGCTTATAGCTTTTTTACTAGAATACCCCTAGAAGTAAAAAGAAGTCTTAGAAATATAAGTGTAAGGGTTATATAACTACTACTTTATACTACTTATACTAGTATAATAGTTATAATATACTATAATATACTTTTTTATATATAAATATTCTATAGCTTCTAGTATATTTATTAAGATACCTTAAAAAGTAAGAGGAAGTCCTAGAAAACTAGGCTTAACTATTATATAACTACTACTTTATACTAATTATAGAGTTATAATAGTTATAATATACTATAATATAGTTTTTTATATATAAATATTATATAGCTTATTACTTCTTTCCTAGTATAACCTTAAAGGTAAGAGGTAGAATAAAATATTAATTTTTAAACTTTCTTAATTTCTTAGCTATAGTATATACTATATATAGTATTAATATACCAGCTTATAATAGATACTTAATAGATAAAAATATATAAGAATTACAAGGGTTTATTTATTATACTAGTTTAATAGCTAGGGGGGTACTTAATTAGGTATACTAAATAAATTAATAATTCTATAACTACTATATATATTAATATACTTTTTTAGCTTATAATAGCCTATTTAGTTAGTAGAATAGCGTGTTATAGTTTTTTTTTAGTATTTTAATAGTTAAAATTTTTATATTCCTACCCCCCTACTAGCGTATATACTAGCGTAAGAGGATAAATATATTAACCTCTCCTCCCCCCTTCTTTCTAAAAAATAAGAAAAATGTCTCCTACTACACGACACGCATGCCTTAGGCAACGTAGTCCTAAGGTAGTTATCCCTTCCTCTCCTATTCGCAAGTGACGCCCTAAAGGAGCTAAGAATAAGTAAGTATACTTTATTACTTCTTTTTCTTTCTTTTTTTTTCTTTCTTTTTTTTTCTCTTTTTCTCTCCTTTATCTTTTTTATACTATCTTTCTTTTCTTTTTTTTCTTTTTTACTTCTTTTCTTTTAGCTATAAGCTTATATACTAATATAGTATTAGGTTTAAAGTAGAGGAGTTTAAAGAAAGCTTTCTCTCTACTTTAGAAGTACTAAAGGAATCTCTAAAGAGTATAACTTCTTTAGAAAAAGGTAAGTATTTCTTTTATATATATATATTTTTACTAACTTTTTATAGAGATTAAAGAGCTAAAAGAAGCTCTAAAGGAGGAGAAGAGAGAAAGAGAGGAGGAGAGAAGAAGAAGAGAAGAGGCCTCTTTCTCTCTACCTATTATAGGATCTAATCCTAGTAAGTATTTTCTTATATCTTTTTTTACTTTTTACTAACTTTTTTAGCTTTCTCTTCTTTTCTCCCTCTAGAAAATCCTCTAGAGAAAGGTAAGTATATTAATATATTTATTTATATTTTAGCTAATATTCTTTTAGATTTCTCTACCCTAGACCCTTCTATTCTAGAAGAGTCTTTTTCTTTTCCCCTAGATACTACTCTAGATAGCTAAAAAGATTCTTATTTTTATAAGAATCTCTAGGTAGTAATCTACTTCTTTTTCTCTCCTTTTCTTTTTTTTTAGCTTAATACTAGTATTATACACTATATAACTTTATTTATATATATATATTTATAGTAACTAGTTTATAATTTTATAGTTTACTAGTACTATTAGTTATTATTATACTAGGTTAGTATTAGTAGTATTTAGTTTTATTACTATAAGTATTTATACTTAAAGTAAAAGAATTTTATAGCTATAAGCTTCTTTATAGTAAATAACTTATTTTATAAAGAAGCTTCTTTTATTATATAGATTAACTATAGTATATATATACTATAGTAGCTAGTAAGTTAAAATACTTTAAAAAGAGATAAATATTTTTACTTTTTAAAATACTAGTTAGGTAAATAAAGTAAAGAATAACTTACTAGTATCTAGTCTTTCTTTTAAGAGGAATAAGAAAATATATAAAGTATATAGTATATATACTATATAGTATAATAAAATAGCTTAAGTAGGAAATATAAAGAAAAAGAAAAAAGAAGTAAAGAATAATATACTTATATAAAGTAGTAAGTATACTACTAATACCTTAGCTTAGTAAAGTAGAAAAGATAAATAATATTACCTTATTTATAGCCTAGAAAGTAGCTAGAATAGCTTATATAAGAGGGGTAAGAAATATAAAGTAAAGAAACTTAGTTTAAATAAGCTAGAAGTACTTTTTCTTACTAAACTAAGATAAGTTAGTTTAACTAAGGACTAAGATCTTTACTTATATAATATTTTACGTAATATTACGTAATTTATATAGTATTATTAAGTAGAAAATGTAACGACGCAGGTAAGTAGGAGGATCCGAAAGGGTTCCAATACAGCTCAAAGGCATATAGGAGTGCGCGCCTGTATCAAAGGTTAAACGAATTAATTCCTACACCTATAGGTCTTGTACGAAAGGACAAGAAGAACTTATCTATCTATCTAAGAGCATAAGGCTCCTTTTATATATAGAGGCAGAGGGGTATTAGATACAGATCAGAGCCGAGTCAGTGAGGACGTGACTCTAGCTCTAAATAGCTTAGGATGTAACGAACCTTCGTTACATTACCCCCCTCCTTAAGAAAGATAGTCCCTATCTTTAGTAGGTGTCGATTCGGAGTCAAATTAGTTTAACCTTCATTTTTCTACTTTCTTCCATAGAATCCTCCTTTACCTGTCTTGTCGCCATCCAGAACGCTTCCAAATCCCATCCAAACCAAATCTCCCATCGAAGTGGAGGTAAAGGCAGCTTTTGCGTTTGCTGTTTGTTTAATATTGCCATAGTAACGCTCAATTTAGCAGGCGCGCTTACAGCCAGGCATATATTAACGCAAAACCTCGCTTTTCCTCCTACTCTCTACGCACCCCATCTCCATTAGTAAGTCCTCTATTATTGCTCCAATAGCAGTCCTTTTTCAAGCCTAATTGCTAACAATTTTACAGCCATACCCACAATGCCCATTCCTGTGCCCCCTGGGGCTTTACCTAAAGCCCATCATAGCATTTGTTTACAGGCGGTACAGGCGCTAGCCCAGGGCCAATTTGTCAAGTTTCAGTTTAAGTCAGCGGGCTCAAAGAAGTGTACATATTACACACTTCAAGCTAGAAAGTGCAAGCTAGTAAGTATCCTAATAGGCTCCGTATTAACTATCACTAATAAACCTAGGTGCCCTAGTATGTGGGACCAGAATTTACAAGGTTAAACACTAGCCTAGAGAGGATAAAGGCGGTGGAGAGGGAGGAGAGGGAGGCTCCCGTAGCAGAGGAGGAGCAGGCGGCCTAGGAGGCCAACAAGGACACCCTCCAGAAGGAGGTTAAGGAGGCAGCGACGGTTCTATCAGTCTGTGTGCAGGTGGCAACTACCCAGACCCAGGGCACTAAGTCCGCCAAGCTCCTCCTAGCGAACCACTACGCCGTGTCAGAGGCCAATCGGGCCCTAAGGGAGGAGGTCCAGCTCCTTAAGGACGAGGTTTAGGCGTTGCAGGGGGAGATAGAGGCGTAGCGAACCGCCATATCCTCAAGCGCGTCCAAACCTAGTCCGAAGGGACTAGACAAGGGCACAGCCAGGGGCAGAGGCAAAGCCAATACCCCCCCTCGTGGGCCTCACGGTAGGTTCTCAAGGAAGATAGAGCCAGCACCATTATTACCAGATGGTGGTCTTTCCAGTGCGGTTCCAGATCCCTCTAATTCAGAGGTAAATCCAGAGGATGCCATAGAGGAGTAGGTCCAAAAGGGCTTTAATACTCCTATAGTATTCCAACCAGCAGTTCTACTAGGCCTTAGGGAGGGTCTCAATAGCAGATGTTAGTTCCACACAAGTCTTGTACATTAGGTTAGCGCAATAAACGGGTCTATAACTACGCCTTATCATCCTACAGTAATATCAAGTCCTCTACGCCTTTTTCCCATGCTATAAGCCACTTAGCTAAAGATCGCGGGGGTCCTAGCCAATTCAGATACTTATCGTGGTACGCTTTCAACTTATAGGGGGCTCCTATAAAGTTAGAGGCAGGGTACCAGGTAGGATCCAGATCGTGTCCTAGCTACTTAACTCTATACTTAAGAGTAGAGCGATATAGTTTACTAGCTAGGATTTCCTCAACCTCCCACTCTTCCACGCCTTAGATAGGGATACTAGGTGGTTTCAGAGCCTCTTATCCTAGTAGGGGATCCCTAGGATCCTTACAAAGGACATCTAGCGAGAAGACATCGTGTATCCAGGATCCTAGGGGTAGCTTAAGGCAGTAGGCGTGTCCTACTTGTTCTAATACCTCGTAGGGACCTTCCTAGAGTTCAGATAGCTTTCGGCTTAGTCTCAGGCTAGCAAGATTTGCGGTAGACAAGTAAACTTAGTCACCAACAGTCCAGTCTACAGAGCGACGGTAGCGATTAACAGCAGATCACATCCAGTCCTAAGCCTTTTCTATATTCTCCTTGGCTTGTTTCCACGCGTCGTGCATGCGGGTAGCAAGGGCAAGGGCGTCCTTATAGTTAATCTTTTCAAGGTTAGTAGAAGGAGGTTCAGCGGGTTTCTAGTTCTAACTCTACCTAGGTTCAGAACTAAACAGGAGCTGGTACGGGGCTATTCCGATAGCGGTATAAGGAAGGGTAGCCTAGGCTTGATTGATCATGGGTAATAGTTCGCTCTAGTTGTCCTGATAGTACGTTACGAAAGGCCTTAGCCTCTAGTTAATATACTTGTTCATAATTTCTATTTAGCTATTGGTTTGTTTATAGTAGGTAGTAGAAAGCTTAACCTTGCTACCTATAATCTAACAGAATTTGGACTAGAAACTGGACATAAACTAAGGGCCACGATTAGAAACTATGCTATTAGGAGTATAGCCAAAACGGTATATCTATTGGATAAACAGGGTAGCTATGCCTTAGGCGTTGATGGTTTTATAACAAGGGATTGTTACAGCTTACTTAGACAATCTATTAATAACAACCATCACCTAATCGTATCCAAAACGGTCCCAGGGAAAATCCTTAAAGTCAATACATAGATGTTGTATAGGTTAGTCTAGAATTAGTAGGGGATGCAACATGCTAGGGAGTTGGTGCTGTCTTAGATGGCCTCTGCGGCAGGGGATATAGTTCTACACATAACGTTTATAAGTAGCCTCCATACCTTTCCAATAGTATTAGCAGGCAAGGAGCTAATACGTCTTGGTTGCGGAGGGGTATACAGAGGAGACCTAGTCGTGGGCTTCTTAGATAAGTCGCGTGCACAAGGTAGAGCCTTCAGGTACACACAGACGATTATGGTACAGGAGGAGTCCGTTATCAATCCAATAGTGCTAGGGTAAGTGCTGTCGTTCCTTATCAAAGGAATTCCTATTTTCTTTCAACAGCGCTTCAACCAGCTCTAAGGATCCAAGATTTATAACGTCCTAGTCAGGTAGAAGAATAGATATACAGGTCAATGCTTGCTAGCGGATGTAGTTCACAGCCAGTTCAGAGTTAATTCAGTCATGGAGGTTCTTAGGACCAATCAACACCTGTGACCTGTTATCAGTTTAGAGATTCTTTAAATTCTCAACGTCCTATTCCCTGCGGCTGAGGATATCAGCCCTAGCGTTGCTCAGGCCTAGGGTGTACTCGATTCAGAAGTTAAACTAAGCCATGGTCTCTACCCAACGTGCTTGCCTTGCATTAAGCACCTTAGTAGACATAAAGTACTCTAAGGAACAGTGATCAGTGTATACCTTAATTCAGTAGGGAGTCAAGGTCAGGTCAGCTCGCCACTTCTTAAAGGCTCTAATAATAGCGTATAGTTCCTTATCGTGTATCTCCTAATTAAGCTTGGATCCAGACAGAGCCTAACTGTAGAAGGCGACGGGATACCACTTTCCATCAGGGTGCTCTTATAACAGGACTCTAGCAATGACTCCATCAGAGGCGTCTATCTCTAGCTTCGTAGGGTATTCAGAGTAGAAGTAGGACAAGGAGGGTATCTATAGCAAGGCAGATCTCAGCTTGTCAAACGCTAGTTAGCAATCCAAAGTCCATACAAAAGGGGTAGCAGGGCTCTATAACGCGGCGAGGGGCTTTGCCACCCAGGAAAATTCAGGAACAAATTAACGATAGAATCCTGTGAAACCAAGAAATGACTTCACACCTATAATCGTCTTAGGTTCGGACCAGTTCTAGAGTACGGCCACTTTCTCAGGATCTACCTCTAAGCCATAGTCAGTCAGGATGTAGCCCAAATACCTAGTACGCTTTACATGGAATTCGCTTTTCTTAATATTAGCCTGTAGGCTAGCTGATCAAAGGCGTTCAAGAACCTTACGTACGTGTTCTTAATAGGTCGCCTCATTATCAGAGTAGATTAGGATATCATCTAAATAGGCGACACAGAAATCATCCAAGTAATCAATCAACACGTTATTTATATATCGCTAGTAGGTAGCGGGTCTATTACACAGTCCAAAGGGTAACACCTTACACTTGTAGGTTCCGTAACGGGTCCAAAACGTGGTATACTCCTCAGAGGCGGGGTCCATCCAGATCTTGTTAAAAGCCGATCGAATATCAAGCTTAGTAAATATCTTAGCCTTTGCAGGGCGCGACAGCAACTCGTCAATACAGGGTATCAGGTAGGCGTCCTTTCAGGTTAGGTTGTTAAGCTTACGATAATCCACACAAATCCTAATAGTACCATTTGGTTTTCAAACGCAGAGGATAGGCGATGCAAAAGGGCTCCAACTCAACTCAATAAATCCCTTCTGTAGGTGCTCCTATACATACTCCTTAGTAGCTTACAGTTCCTCTAAGTTTTGCTTATATAGAGGGCTGTAGGAGTTTAGTAGGGGTTCCTCTAGGATAATCTTGTGATCGTAGGGTCAGTGCTCCAGCAGGCGGTTAGTAGCTGCTTTACTAAACACATCGCGGTAGGCCCCATACTTAGCAGGGAGTCAGCTCCATATCAGCTCCGAATTGTCGTGGTTATCCTCCTCCAGATCTTCCAGGCGGCGCTCTATTTCATACAAGCTTATAGTAAAGAATTCGTTCGTAGGTTTCTTCAGATTAAAGTGGAAAGCATTTGCTAAAATGAGGGCTATCCTAGCAGCGGGAGTCGAGGCGGGAACGGAGGTAGTTTAGACAGGAGCCGGCACGGCGAATGTGACTGCTCGACGTGCTGCCGGCACCTTAAGGATTCCTCGTATCCTATTAATCGCACCGGGACTATTAGCGTTTCAGATCTCTTCCTAATCCCATAAGGCGTCTCATCGCTAGACATCAAGTTCTACTAGGGAAGAGGGTACTTGTTAATATAGCCTTACGAGCAGGGGAGGTAATAGATCATAGGTTAGGGGATATTTAGCAGGCCACACCAACCAAGATCGCTCCGTATTAACTAGGATCTAGAAACGTTTCAACCAATGTAGTCCAATAATACAATCCTAGGATCCTAGGTCCACGATAACAAAAGGATAGTTATAGACCTTGCGTCCGCTAACTATTATATAGAGGCGAATGTAATGTGCTACAGGGGAAGTGATTTAATCTTAAAATCCTTTAACAGTAAGCTTATAGGGTAACTTTTAGATAGGTACCTAAAGGGAAGAAGAAATAGAATAAGCAATTTTAGAATTTAAGAAAAGAAAGCCCTGTGCACTAGTATTAACCAAGGAGTTCAATCAAACCCTAGAGCCGTTACGGCACAGGGTAGTACTTGTAAGGAAATAAGAACCTGTAAACAATTTAGATAAGGAAAGGTTAGAAAGATCGTAACAGGTTAAGCCTAGGAAGGAGAGTTCTCCTAGGCGGGGTCTTTTCCCGTCCAATACGGTTCCGAATCAAAAGTCTCCAACGCGTCTTGGTACTCCTCTACATCTTCAACCAATTCCATAGCCTAGATCCTTAGCTTAGGGCAGTTATTAGCGAAGTGTCCTACTTCACCGCAATTATAGCAACTACCTAGGGTCTTAGATCTGTTAGGAGCAGGGGTTAAGGAAGGCTATTAGTAGGGTTGCGGAGTAGTACCACGTTAGTAGCCTTAAGACGTATAGGGTCGTGTTAAGGTGTTTACTACACCGTATATTTTCTAATTCAGTTCTAATTAGTGTTGTGCCGTGGGGTTCAGGCCTTTTCTATGGTTACTGGTTAGTCCCTTAGTAGGTGCACTAGACTAATTTGGATAGTTTCTCCGCTCTATATTAAAGGCAGTAAGGTACTTAACCATCCTTTCAAATGAGTTCCCCTAGAGGTGTCTAAAACCTAAGTTAGGAACTTGAATAGCGGGCGTTACTTTTAACTAGAGGTAGTAAAACCACTCCAAACAGGGTACTTGTCCCTTCACAGCCGAGCTCAAGAACCAAGCTTTAAAGGCTAGGAAGGTTTCGTTCCTATCCATCTACAATCGATCAAACACTACTCTACTTTCTACCTTCTCATTTCTAGTAATGAAATAGGATTTAAGAAGGTTAATCATTTCCTCAGCGTCAGCAAATCAATCCGTAAGGTCGTTGGATAGGTATTAGGGTTCCAAGTATTCCTTTACTAAACCAGTGCTGTGTCCCCATACCAAAGCCATGCGAGCTCGTTCATTCCAATAATAATCCAAGTTAATTTCAAGTCAATCCTAAATAGAAGCTTACCATTGTTTAAAGGTAGGATCAACCCCATCAGACAGAACCTCAATATTAGGGGTCCTTTCTAATCGTCTAGCTAGTTAGGCGTATAGGAAGGGAGTAACCAAGGGCTCTCTAAAAGGTCCGATCGGCGTCTTTTTAGTAGATGGTAGGGGCTAATCAGGGGCTACCAAGCCTGCTTGTACCCATGTAAGCTATTCACGCAGAAACAATATTTCTTGCATAAGCGTTCTCATATCCAGGGCGGCTCCGGTTTCGCTCTGATCTCCTACTAGGTTAAATGCTTCCTCCTCTTCTGATTCTTTAACAAGTTCAGGAGAGGGAGCTTTTGTCTGGTCCTTCAAGACCGTTGCTTTAGCGGTTGAGCGGGTGGTTACGCTCCTAACCGGGGGGGTTTTGGATAAAGATATCGGCTTTGCCTCTAATTCTCCTAGGTTATTAGTAGTCTCCGAGTTTCTACCCTAGCGCAATCTAACGCGACTTTTCCAAAGGCAATCCAAATCACGACCCAGTCGTGTAGAAGTTCCAAACCTATAGGCTTCGGTCGTTAGAAGTTCTAATAGAGTTCCAACTGTGGATATACAATTAGATCACAACCTAAAGTAAATTGGTTGTGATATAAATATAATATAACAATACAATATTCTTAAGAAGCCGTTACTAGTAGGGACGAAGTTCTTCTTGTAATATAACGACGCAGGTAAGTAGGAGGATCTAAAAGGGTTCCGATACGGCTTAAAGGCATATAGGAGTGCGCGCCTGTATCAAAGGTTAAACGAATTAATTCCTACACCTATAGGTCTTGTACGAAAGGACAAGAAGAACTTGTCTATCTATCTAAGAGCATAAGGCTCCTTTTATATGTGGAGGCAGAGGGGTATCGGATACAGATCGGAGCCGAGTCAGTGAGGACGTGACTCTAGCTCTAAATAGCTTAGGATGTAACGAACCTTCGTTACAGAAAAAGGCCCTAGAAAAAAAGAAAATAAAATAGTTTTTTAGCTACTATACCTTCCTAGCCTAGCTAGTAAGCTAATTTAGACTAGCCTAATTAGGCTAAATTATATATATTTTATTACCTAATATCTCTACTAAATAGTAGGTATAATAACTAGAATAGAGGTGTATTTTAAGAAAAAAAAATACTAAGTTTAACTAAGTACTAAGATCTTTATATATATAATATATTACTTATATAATATATTACGTAATATTACGTAATTTATATAGTATAGTAAGGTATAGAAAAGCTATAATAAGAAAGAAAAGTAAAGAAAGAAAAGAGCTTCTTAGCTACTATACCTTCCTTGCCTAGGTAGTAAGCTAGTCTAGACTAGCCTAATTAGGCTAAAAAATACGTATTTTATTACCTTATATTTATACTAGATTATAGGTAGTATAGCTAGAGAAAGAGGGGTATTTTTAAGAAAAGTAAAAAAATGCCTAGTTTAACTAAGCAAAAAATGCCTGGTTTAACCAAGCAAAAAATGCCTGGTTTAACCAGGCCAAATCTGCTTGGTTAAACCAAGTGCCTAGATTTTTACCTGTATAACCTGTTAGAGCTAGAAAGTTTAGTAAGGTTTTTACTTTTAGTAGTAGGTATAAAGCTACTATCTTCTTTAGTAAAAGGGCTATTCTTTTTAGTACTAGAAAGTACTTTAGATTTAATACTACTAGTTTCTTCTAGACTACTAGAGCTACTACTATTAATTTCTTTTAAATTAGAATTTATTAAAGAAGTAGCTTCCTTTTCTTTTTTATTACTAGAACTACTAGTAATAGACTTTTTTCTTTCTTCTAGATTATTTAAATTTAAAGGTAAATTATCCTCTTCTAAGCTACTAGAACTACTAGAGCTACTAGTAGTTATTTCTTTTAAATTATAATTTAATAAAGAAGTAGCTTCCTCTTCTTCTCTATTACTAGAACTACTAGTAATAGACTTTTCTTTTTCTTCTAAATTATTAAAATTTAAAGGTAAATTATCCTCTTCTAAGCTACTAGAACTACTAGAGCTACTAGTAGTTATTTCTTTTAAATTATAATTTAATAAAGAAGTAGCTTCCTCTTCTTCTTTATTACTAGAACTACTAGCTATAAATATTTCTTTTTCTTTTAGACTATTAAAATCTAAAGGTAAATTATCCTTTTTACTACTACTAGACCTACTAGAGCTACTACTATTACTTTCTCTTAAATTAGGATTTTTTAAAGAATTAGCTTCTTTTTCTTTTATATTACTAGAATAACTAGCTATAAATTTTTTCTTTTCTTTAGTTATAGTAGACTCTTCTTCTTCTAGACTACTAGTAGGATTATTTATATTTTCTAAATATCTAAAGGTAGAATTAGATACTTTTTTAGTATTATAAAATATTTTATTATAATTTAATAGTCTTTTACTTAATTTAAAGTAAGAAAATATATCTTTAGTAAAATCTATAGATTTTTGCTCTAAATGCGAGTGTCTATTTAAAAATAAGCTATAGCTTTTAGCGTAGCCTCTTAAGGCTTCTTTAGTAGAGTGATTAAATAATATATCTTCTATATTATTCTCTTCTAGCTCCTCCTCCTCCTCTAGCTTAGTATCTATATTATAGTTTAGTCTACTTTTTAATATATACTTATAGCTTTGCCTATAAGTACTAATAGTAATCTTAGATTTTAAGATTTCTAACGTTTTAACTCCTAATTCTTTAGAAATTTGCGTACTACTAAGTATTCTATTATTATACTCTAATATATAAGGATTAATATCTTTTTTATTAAAGATAGTAAAGTTTATAAAGTTATAAAAAGGAATAGCTAGTACTAGATATACTTTAAGTAAAATACTAAGCTTAGGAGAGCAAAATCTTACTATACTATTATCTATACCTCTAATATTATTAGATTTACTATAGCTAGTTTCTATTCTAATAAGACTAGTAGTATTATCTATATATATATTTCTAGGGCCATATTCTATAGTATTAATATATTTAATAACTTCTACTTCTATACCTCTAATAGGGCAAGCTACTAAGCTATAAAGAGCTACTCCTAATAGCTTAATAAACTCTTCTCTATCTTTTAAGTAGCTTAAAATACTAGATTTATTATAAGTAGGTATATTATTATTCCACGAGCTTATAAATAGCTTAGAGAAGGAAGAAGATCTATCCTCTAGCCTTTTAATTAATAGATTACTTTTATCTTCTAGATTATAATTACTAATATTAGAAGGTTCTTTTAAAAAGTAATATAAATAGTCTTTATTATGTATATTATCCTTTAAGCTAAAAGGACTAAAGTTTAAATCTTTAGGATTAAGATATAATAGCTTAGAAAATAAGAGTTCTTCTAAGGTATCTTCTATAGAGTAATAGAACTTTCTTAATAGCTTAATATCTATTTCCTTATTATCTATACTAATTTTATTTTTACTAATATCTCTTATTCTAGGCTTACTAAGAGTAGAAGTAGCTATTTTTCTAGTATACGCTCTAATTTGCGTTAGTTCTTTAAAGCAATTATTACTATTATAGGTTAGATTTCTAGTATAAAAACTAAAGAATATAGTATCTAATGTTATACTAGTATCTTCTATTCTTTTTTCTTTATATTCTTGTACTATTATACCTATAGAAAATAAGCGTAATATATAAATTAAGTAGTTAGCTTCTTGCTCTATATAGATAGCTTCTTTAGCTAATTTAGTTATAGGATTAATACTTTTAATAGCTAAAAAGCTTAATATAGGACTATTAAAGCTAGGATAATCTTCTAGATTTATAGCCTCTAAAGGTTGCTGTAAAAGAAGCTTTATTATTAATAAACTATAGTCTTTAACCTTTTCTACTAATATACCCTCTAGCTTTACTTTAGATTCTTCTCTTTCCTCTTCTTTATCTTTATTTATAGGATTATTATAGTAGGTAGTAAATTCCTTTACTTTATTTAAATAGCTTATTATAATATTATTAATAGCTTTAATAGTACTTTCTAGGTCCTTAGATAAATAAGGCTGTATATTCCTTTCTTCTATACTAGTAGACTTTAAGTAAAAAAGCCTTCTTAAATATAAAAATACTAAGCTAATATAGCTATAATAATGCCTTTTACTAGACTTCTCTAGTATAGTAAAATCTAGCATATTTTTAGTAGTATTTGTATTAATATACTCTACTTTTAATTGCTGCTTTAGCCTTCTACTAAGATTAGATACTAAAGGCTCTAAATTATAGCAAATCTTTTCTATAGTAGTATATAAAACTAGTTCTTCTTCTTCTTCCCTAGTTAAAGGTTTTTTATTAGGGCTAGAAACTAGCTCTAATAGTTTATTTATATCTTTATTATTTAAAAACTTATAAAAGTAGGTCTTTTTATATATAGTAGGTATTTCCTTTAATTCTAAGCTACTATAATCTAGCTTTAGTTCTTCTTCTCTAGTACTAAGCTCTTTTTTATAAGTAGATAGAATAGTACTAGTAGAAGTACTAGTATTAGCTATAGTAGGCTTAGAAGGGCTATTACTAGTAATAAAATAGCTTAGGTTATCCTTCTTAGTATATAAGCTTTGTACTAAAATACTAGAATCTATATAAGTATTATAATCTATAGTATCTATATCTATTTTATGTATATCTTTTAAGTGCTTTTTAATATAACGCTTACTAATACTTATAAAGCTATACCTAGATAGTAGGCATTTAAATCCCTCCTTAGGTATAGCTAGATCTTTAAATAAATATTTATAGTTTTCTACTTTTATAGTAGAAGAATCTACTAATAGGTTATCTTTAGATAGCTTAGTTATTAAGTCTAATAGCTTACTAACTTTATAATCTTTTAAGGAATATTTATGCTTTACTAAGTGCTTTTTTATATTACTTATAGTATTAGAAGTATTTAACGTAGTTAAACACTCCTTATTACTACAAATTATAATCTTTAAATCCTTAGAATAACTAAGGTTATACCCTAACTCTTTTACTTTAGAATAAGAAGATATAGTATACTACTATTTTTTAAAGTCTTTTTAAGATTTTTTATAAGTTTTAATAAAGATAAATAAATACTTAGCTAAGAAAATAGTAGAGCTAGATAAAGAGTTAATAAAGAGTTAGCTTACTATAAATTAGTACTAGTATAATAAGAATAAAAGTAAAATAATAAATACCTTTACTATAAATATAGATAGTTATAAAAGTAAAAGGGTAGTATCTATAAGAGTAAAGTATAAAGATAAATAATATAAGTAGAGTTATAGATAAAGTAAGAAAAAAGAGAAGAAGCTATACTATTTATATTTATTTAGACTATTCCTCTACTAAGCTTAATCTAGCTTTAAAGACTAGTTTATTCTTAAACTATTACTAATTATACTATAAAATAGAAGAGTAGTAGTAGTATTTTTTAATAAAATAGTATATAAAATAGATATATCTATTATTATAATAAGAATATTACTAATAGGTCTAATAAAAGAAGTAATAAGTAGTAAAATAGTTAATAATTACCTATATAAATCTATTATAATAATAATAACTAGGAGAAGCTAGCCTATAATAGTAATAATAAAATAGTATAATAATTATAATAATAGAAATATTACTAATAGTAATTACTAAATAAGTAATAAATATTAAAATAGTAAAGAAGTAGTAATTATAATATACTATTTTAATATAATCTAGAAAAAGCTAACCTATAGTAGTAGTTATAGAATAAAATAGGAAGACTAAGCTTAATTAAAATAAGAAAATAAAGTTTATAGTATATTAGGGTCCTAATAACCTAGTACTTATTAGGAAATTTATATTATTTTAATAAAATAAAGTAGTTTTAAAAATAATATAATAGTAAAAGTGTTTATTTTAAAAGGATATTCTAGAAAAGAAAAGAAAGTATAAGTAAAGGGTAGTATAGTAAAAAAAGAGTAACTAATTTATTATACTATAATAAGATTACTACTATACTTATTTTTTAAAAAGTAAAATATAGCTATAAGTAAACTATTAAAAAAAGAAGATAAGAAGCTAATAATTAGTAGAAAATGTTTAACGTACTTAGTACTAAGCTTACTTATTCTCCTAATACTAGTACTACTAAGGATTTAGAAAAAGTACTAGAAAAACCTAATAAATTTCTTAGTACTATAATTAAAGATAATAGTCTTATATCTACTTATATTATAGGTAAAGAAGTTTATAATATTAGAGATAAAGCTAGTAATAAAGCTATAGGCTATCTAGGATACCTAGTATCTAAAGATAAGCTTAAAAGTCTTATAGGCTTTATACTTAATAAAGCTCTTAGTGCTAATAAACTAAGCTTTATTATCTTTATTTATTACGCTAAAGATAATAGTATTTACTATCTTATTTATAATAAAAAAGTTAGAAAAGAAGGATATATTATAGATCTTAGGGATTTTAAAAGAGAGTTTAATTATTTTAAAAGAATTACTATTAAAAGAAATAGGTAAGTAAAATATAGTTTATTAAAATCTAACTTACTAATAAACTATAGGGAAATAAGAAATATTCTAGTAGACTTCTATAGTACTAGTACTATTTTAGAAAAAGAAGAAGAAAATTCTAAAAAAGAGGAGGATAATTATACTATAAAGGATATAGAGATAGATTCTACTACTAAGGAAGATTATTATAATACTTCTTTTCTTTAATAATAAGAGTTAATTTTTTCTATTAAGCTAGTAGCCTAGGTTATTCTTACTATAAATAAATAAAATATATAACTATATAGTTTTCTTTTAATAGTAATAAAGGTTCTTTATATAGCTTTAACTTTTATAGTTCTATAGTACTATTAGTATACTAAAATAAAGGTTAAGAAATACTATACTTCCTTTAAAATATAATAATATATTCTAGTTAGCTATATAATACTATATAAATCTATATTTTTACTAACTTTTATATTAAAATATAGCTTATTATAGAGATAGTATTATTTTAATACTATATACTATCTAGATATTCTATTATAATAGAAATAAATTACTACTTTAGTACTAGTAGTAATATACTAGCGTATTTATTTTTCTTATTTTAATCTTAGTTAATATAAAAAAAGAATATAAATAGAAGTCTTCTCCTCTTACTTTCTATAACTATACTAGGACTATACTACTTCTACCTTTATATAACTAAAAGTCTTTCTTAACTATATACTAAAGGTATAGTATTACTTTATAACTATAATTATTATACTAATTTCTTTATAATAGGATATTACTATGCCTTTTACTACCTATATTTCTACTACTATAGAAGATCCTTCTAAGCTAGATTATAGCTTAGTTAGAAGCTTTCCTAAGTGCCTAGAATATACTAGGCAAAAGCTATTTAATCCTAAAACTACTAGTATTACTAAAGTCTTAGTTACTAGTACTACTAAAAGAGAAAATATTAAAAAAGTAGTAAACTATTTAAACTACTTTATTAGTACTAATAATATTAAAGAAGCTATTAGTAAGTTATTAAAGAAAAGAAAAAGCTTACTATCTACTAATATATAATAGGTATTATAGTAATACAAGAGATTAATAAGCAAATATATTATATATATAGCTATTCTAAAGAGGAGGATATAGCTAAAGAAGGGTTTTTAGGGATTAAGAATCTAAATATTAAGGAGCTAGTAGAAATAACTACTAGTTCTAAGCTAGAACTAGATAATAATCTAGCTAAGGAAGACTTTATAGATAATAGTAACTAGATTATAGTATCCTTAGCCTTTAAATATAGCTTATAGTATAGAGCTATTATAGTAGTATATAAAGTAAATAGTAAAAAGTAAAGCTACTCTTATTATAACTATATAAAAAGTATAGCTAACTATATAGTATTTTATACTTTATATATAGTTAAAAAATAGTTATTAAAACTATTATAGAATAGTATTTAGTAGAATAGTAGCCCTAATAACCTTAAAGTATAGAGTAGATAGCTAGAAACTAAGAGGTAGTATTAGAAATCTTAGCTTTACTTCTATATAATAACTACTTTATACTAACTATAAGATTATAATAGTAATAATATCCTCTACTATTCCTTTTTATATATAGATATTATATAGCTTATAGCTTTTTTACTAGAATACCCCTAGAAGTAAAAAGAAGTCTTAGAAATATAAGTGTAAGGGTTATATAACTACTACTTTATACTACTTATACTAGTATAATAGTTATAATATACTATAATATACTTTTTTATATATAAATATTCTATAGCTTCTAGTATATTTATTAAGATACCTTAAAAAGTAAGAGGAAGTTCTAGAAAACTAGGCTTAACTATTATATAACTACTACTTTATACTAATTATAGAGTTATAATAGTTATAATATACTATAATATAGTTTTTTATATATAAATATTATATAGCTTATTACTTCTTTCCTAGTATAACCTTAAAAGTAAGAGGTAGAATAAAATATTAATTTTTAAACTTTCTTAATTTCTTAGCTATAGTATATACTATATATAGTATTAATATACTAGCTTATAATAGATACTTAATAGATAAAAATATATAAGAATTATAAGGGTTTATTTATTATACTAGTTTAATAGCTAGGGGGGTACTTAATTAGGTATACTAAATAAATTAATAATTCTATAACTACTATATATATTAATATACTTTTTTAGCTTATAATAGCCTATTTAGTTAGTAGAATAGCGTGTTATAGTTTTTTTTTAGTATTTTAATAGTTAAAATTTTTATATTCCTACCCCCCTACTAGCGTATATACTAGCGTAAGAGGATAAATATATTAACCTCTCCTCCCCCCTTCTTTCTAAAAAATAAGAAAAATGTCTCCTACTATACGACACGCATGCCTTAGGCAACGTAGTCCTAAGGTAGTTATCCCTTCCTCTCCTATTCGCAAGGGACGCCCTAAAGGAGCTAAGAATAAGTAAGTATACTTTATTACTTCTTTTTCTTTCTTTTTTTTTTCTTTCTTTTTTTTTCTCTTTTTCTCTCCTTTATCTTTTTTATACTATCTTTCTTTTCTTTTTTTTTCTTTTTTACTTCTTTTCTTTTAGCTATAAGCTTATATACTAATATAGTATTAGGTTTAAAGTAGAGGAGTTTAAAGAAAGCTTTCTCTCTACTTTAGAAGTACTAAAGGAATCTCTAAAAAGTATAACTTCTTTAGAAAAAGGTAAGTATTTCTTTTATATATATATATTTTTACTAACTTTTTATAGAGATTAAAGAGCTAAAAGAAGCTCTAAAGGAGGAGAAGAGAGAAAGAGAGGAGGAGAGAAGAAGAAGAGAAGAGGCCTCTTTCTCTCTACCTATTGTAGGATCTAATCCTAGTAAGTATTTTCTTATATCTTTTTTTACTTTTTACTAACTTTTTTAGCTTTCTCTTCTTTTCTCCCTGTAGAAAATCCTCTAGAGGAAGGTAAGTATATTAATATATTTATTTATATTTTAGCTAATATTCTTTTAGATTTCTCTACCCTAGACCCTTCTATTCTAGAAGAGTCTTTTTCTTTTCCCCTAGATACTACTCTAGATAGCTAAAAAGATTCTTATTTTTATAAGAATCTCTAGGTAGTAATCTACTTCTTTTTCTCTCCTTTTCTTTTTTTTTAGCTTAATACTAGTATTATACACTATATAACTTTATTTATATATATATATTTATAGTAACTAGTTTATAATTTTATAGTTTACTAGTACTATTAGTTATTATTATACTAGGTTAGTATTAGTAGTATTTAGTTTTATTACTATAAGTATTTATACTTAAAGTAAAAGAATTTTATAGCTATAAGCTTCTTTATAGTAAATAACTTATTTTATAAAGAAGCTTCTTTTATTATATAGATTAACTATAGTATATATATACTATAGTAGCTAGTAAGTTAAAATACTTTAAAAAGAGATAAATATTTTTACTTTTTAAAATACTAGTTAGGTAAATAAAGTAAAGAATAACTTACTAGTATCTAGTCTTTCTTTTAAGAGGAATAAGAAAATATATAAAGTATATAGTATATATACTATATAGTATAATAAAATAGCTTAAGTAGGAAATATAAAGAAAAAGAAAAAAGAAGTAAAGAATAATATACTTATATAAAGTAGTAAGTATACTACTAATACCTTAGCTTAGTAAAGTAGAAAAGATAAAAAATATTACCTTATTTATAGCCTAGAAAGTAGCTAGAATAGCTTATATAAGAGGGGTAAGAAATATAAAGTAAAGAAACTTAGTTTAAATAAGCTAGAAGTACTTTTTCTTACTAAACTAAGATAAGTTAGTTTAACTAAGGACTAAGATCTTTACTTATATAATATTTTACGTAATATTACGTAATTTATATAGTATTATTAAGTAGAAAAAGGCCCTAGAAAAAAAGAAAATAAAATAGTTTTTTAGCTACTATACCTTCCTAGCCTAGCTAGTAAGCTAATTTAGACTAGCCTAATTAGGCTAAATTATATATATTTTATTACCTAATATCTCTACTAAATAGTAGGTATAATAACTAGAATAGAGGTGTATTTTAAGAAAAAAAAAATACTAAGTTTAACTAAGTACTAAGATCTTTATATATATAATATATTACTTATATAATATATTACATAATATTACGTAATTTATATAGTATAGTAAGGTATAGAAAAGCTATAATAAGAAAGAAAAGTAAAGAAAGAAAAGAGCTTCTTAGCTACTATACCTTCCTTGCCTAGGTAGTAAGCTAGTCTAGACTAGCCTAATTAGGCTAAAAAATACGTATTTTATTACCTTATATTTATACTAGATTATAGGTAGTATAGCTAGAGAAAGAGGGGTATTTTTAAGAAAAGTAAAAAAATGCCTAGTTTAACTAAGCAAAAAATGCCTGGTTTAACCAAGCAAAAAATGCCTGGTTTAACCAGGCCAAATCTACTTGGTTAAACCAAGTGCCTAGATTTTTACCTGTATAACCTGTTAGTAATAAAGGTTCTTTATATAGCTTTAACTTTTATAGTTCTATAGTACTATTAGTATACTAAAATAAAGGTTAAGAAATACTATACTTCCTTTAAAATATAATAATATATTCTAGTTAGCTATATAATACTATATAAATCTATATTTTTACTAACTTTTATATTAAAATATAGCTTATTATAGAGATAGTATTATTTTAATACTATATACTATCTAGATATTCTATTATAATAGAAATAAATTACTACTTTAGTACTAGTAGTAATATACTAGCGTATTTATTTTTCTTATTTTAATCTTAGTTAATATAAAAAAAGAATATAAATAGAAGTCTTCTCCTCTTACTTTCTATAACTATACTAGGACTATACTACTTCTACCTTTATATAACTAAAAGTCTTTCTTAACTATATACTAAAGGTATAGTATTACTTTATAACTATAATTATTATACTAATTTCTTTATAATAGGATATTACTATGCCTTTTACTACCTATATTTCTACTACTATAGAAGATCCTTCTAAGCTAGATTATAGCTTAGTTAGAAGCTTTCCTAATTGCCTAGAATATACTAGGCAAAAGCTATTTAATCCTAAAACTACTAGTATTACTAAAGTCTTAGTTACTAGTACTACTAAAAGAGAAAATATTAAAAAAGTAGTAAACTATTTAAACTACTTTATTAGTACTAATAATATTAAAGAAGCTATTAGTAAGTTATTAAAGAAAAGAAAAAGCTTACTATCTACTAATATATAATAGGTATTATAGTAATACAAGAGATTAATAAGCAAATATATTATATATATAGCTATTCTAAAGAGGAGGATATAGCTAAAGAAGGGTTTTTAGGGATTAAGAATCTAAATATTAAGGAGCTAGTAGAAATAACTACTAGTTCTAAGCTAGAACTAGATAATAATCTAGCTAAGGAAGACTTTATAGATAATAGTAACTAGATTATAGTATCCTTAGCCTTTAAATATAGCTTATAGTATAGAGCTATTATAGTAGTATATAAAGTAAATAGTAAAAAGTAAAGCTACTCTTAGTATAACTATATAAAAAGTATAGCTAACTATATAGTATTTTATACTTTATATATAGTTAAAAAATAGTTATTAAAACTATTATAGAATAGTATTTAGTAGAATAGTAGCCCTAATAACCTTAAAGTATAGAGTAGATAGCTAGAAACTAAGAGGTAGTATTAGAAATCTTAGCTTTACTTCTATATAATAACTACTTTATACTAACTATAAGATTATAATGGTAATAATATCCTCTACTATTTCTTTTTATATATAGATATTATATAGCTTATAGCTTTTTTACTAGAATACCCCTAGAAGTAAAAAGAAGTCTTAGAAATATAAGTGTAAGGGTTATATAACTACTACTTTATACTACTTATACTAGTATAATAGTTATAATATACTATAATATACTTTTTTATATATAAATATTCTATAGCTTCTAGTATATTTATTAAGATACCTTAAAAAGTAAGAGGAAGTCCTAGAAAACTAGGCTTAACTATTATATAACTACTACTTTATACTAATTATAGAGTTATAATAGTTATAATATACTATAATATAGTTTTTTATATATAAATATTATATAGCTTATTACTTCTTTCCTAGTATAACCTTAAAGGTAAGAGGTAGAATAAAATATTAATTTTTAAACTTTCTTAATTTCTTAGCTATAGTATATACTATATATAGTATTAATATACTAGCTTATAATAGATACTTAATAGATAAAAATATATAAGAATTATAAGGGTTTATTTATTATACTAGTTTAATAGCTAAGGGGGTACTTAATTAGGTATACTAAATAAATTAATAATTCTATAACTACTATATATATTAATATACTTTTTTAGCTTATAATAGCCTATTTAGTTAGTAGAATAGCGTGTTATAGTTTTTTTTAGTATTTTAATAGTTAAAATTTTTATATTCCTACCCCCCTACTAGCGTATATACTAGCGTAAGAGGATAAATATATTAACCTCTCCTCCCCCCTTCTTTCTAAAAAATAAGAAAAATGTCTCCTACTACACGACACGCATGCCTTAGGCAACGTAGTCCTAAGGTAGTTATCCCTTCCTCTCCTATTCGCAAGGGACGCCCTAAAGGAGCTAAGAATAAGTAAGTATACTTTATTACTTCTTTTTCTTTCTTTTTTTTTCTTTCTTTTTTTTTCTCTTTTTATCTCCTTTATCTTTTTTATACTATCTTTCTTTTCTTTTTTTTTCTTTTTTACTTCTTTTCTTTTAGCTATAAGCTTATATACTAATATAGTATTAGGTTTAAAATAGAGGAGTTTAAAGAAAGCTTTCTCTCTACTTTAGAAGTACTAAAGGAATCTCTAAAGAGTATAACTTCTTTAGAAAAAGGTAAGTATTTCTTTTATATATATATATTTTTACTAACTTTTTATAGAGATTAAAGAGCTAAAAGAAGCTCTAAAGGAGGAGAAGAGAGAAAGAGAGGAGGAGAGAAGAAGAAGAGAAGAGGCCTCTTTCTCTCTACCTATTATAGGATCTAATCCTAGTAAGTATTTTCTTATATCTTTTTTTACTTTTTACTAACTTTTTTAGCTTTCTCTTCTTTTCTCCCTCTAGAAAATCCTCTAGAGGAAGGTAAGTATATTAATATATTTATTTATATTTTAGCTAATATTCTTTTAGATTTCTCTACCCTAGACCCTTCTATTCTAGAAGAGTCTTTTTCTTTTCCCCTAGATACTACTCTAGATAGCTAAAAAGATTCTTATTTTTATAAGAATCTCTAGGTAGTAATCTACTTCTTTTTCTCTCCTTTTCTTTTTTTTTAGCTTAATACTAGTATTATACACTATATAACTTTATTTATATATATATATTTATAGTAACTAGTTTATAATTTTATAGTTTACTAGTACTCTTAGTTATTATTATACTAGGTTAGTATTAGTAGTATTTAGTTTTATTACTATAAGTATTTATACTTAAAGTAAAAGAATTTTAGAGCTATAAGCTTCTTTATAGTAAATAACTTATTTTATAAAGAAGCTTCTTTTATTATATAGATTAACTATAGTATATATATACTATAGTAGCTAGTAAGTTAAAATACTTTAAAAAGAGATAAATATTTTTACTTTTTAAAATACTAGTTAGGTAAATAAAGTAAAGAATAACTTACTAGTATCTAGTCTTTCTTTTAAGAGGAATAAGAAAATATATAAAGTATATAGTATATATACTATATAGTATAATAAAATAGCTTAAGTAGGAAATATAAAGAAAAAGAAAAAAGAAGTAAAGAATAATATACTTATATAAAGTAGTAAGTATACTACTAATACCTTAGCTTAGTAAAGTAGAAAAGATAAATAATATTACCTTATTTATAGCCTAGAAAGTAGCTAGAATAGCTTATATAAGAGGGGTAAGAAATATAAAGTAAAGAAACTTAGTTTAAATAAGCTAGAAGTACTTTTTCTTACTAAACTAAGATAAGTTAGTTTAACTAAGGACTAAGATCTTTACTTATATAATATTTTACGTAATATTACGTAATTTATATAGTATTATTAAGTAGAAAAAGGCCCTAGAAAAAAAGAAAATAAAATAGTTTTTTAGCTACTATACCTTCCTAGCCTAGCTAGTAAGCTAATTTAGACTAGCCTAATTAGGCTAAATTATATATATTTTATTACCTAATATCTCTACTAAATAGTAGGTATAATAACTAGAATAGAGGTGTATTTTAAGAAAAAAAAATACTAAGTTTAACTAAGTACTAAGATCTTTATATATATAATATATTACTTATATAATATATTACGTAATATTACGTAATTTATATAGTATAGTAAGGTATAGAAAAGATATAATAAGAAAGAAAAGTAAAGAAAGAAAAGAGCTTCTTAGCTACTATACCTTCCTTGCCTAGGTAGTAAGCTAGTCTAGACTAGCCTAATTAGGCTAAAAAATACGTATTTTATTACCTTATATTTATACTAGATTATAGGTAGTATAGCTAGATAAAGAGGGGTATTTTTAAGAAAAGTAAAAAAATGCCTAGTTTAACTAAGCAAAAAATGCCTGGTTTAACTAAGCAAAAAATGCCTGGTTTAACCAGGCCAAATCTGCTTAGTTAAACCAAGTGCCTAGATTTTTACCTGTATAACCTGTTAGGCTAGCGCCTATACTGCCTGCAAACAAATGCCATAATAGGCCTTAGGTAAAGCCCTAGGGGGCATAGGAATAGGCATCGTGGGTATGGCTGTAAAATCGTTAGCAATTAGGCTTGAAAAAGGACTGCTATTAGAGCAATAACAGAGGACTTACTAATAGAGATAGGGTGCGTAGAGAGTAGGAGGAAAAGCGAAGTTTTACGTTAATTTATGCCTAGCCGCAAGCGCGCCTACTAAATTAAGCGTCTCTATAGTAATATTAAACAAATAGCAAACGTAAAAGCCGCCTTTACCTCTACTTTAATAGGAGATTTGGTTTAGATAGGATTTAGAAGCGTTATAGATAACAACAAGATAGGTAAAGGAGGATTCTATAGAAGAAAGTAGAAAAATAAAGGTTAAACTAATTTGACTCTAAATCAACACCTACCAAAGATAGGGACTATCTTTCTTAAGGAGGGGGGTAATGTAACGAAGGTTCGTTACATCCTAAGCTATTTAGAGCTAGAGTTACGTCCTTACTAACTTAGCTCTAATCTATATCTAATACCCCTCTGCCTCTATATATAAAAGGAGCCTTATGCTCTTAGATAGATAGACAAGTTCTTCTTGTCCTTTTGTACAAGACCTATAGGTGTAGGAATTAATTCGTTTAACCTTTAATATAGGCGCGTACTCCTATATGCCTTTAAGCTGTATTAGAACCCTTTTAGATCCTCCTACTTACCTGCGTTATTATAGTTATTATCTAGAAATTCTTCTATAGGCCTTCTATAGCACGTTTCTTCTAATAGAAATTCTATAGCTTTATAATTATCTAGTAATTTAAAGTTTTCTAGGCTAGTAATAGTACTAGGATTAAAAGTAAGAGGTAAAGTAGGTAGTACTAAGCTAGAAGGAAAAATAAAGATAGCTCTTCCCTCCTTTAGCTTTCTAGCTCCTCTTCCTATCCCTTGTATAGTATTAACTAAAGACTTTACTATACTAAGAAATAATACTAATTTAATAGAAGGATAGTCTATTCCTACTATTAAAGCACTAGTAGCTACTAATACTTTAGTAGAACTTAAAGGATCTAGAAAAGCTTTTAGCTTCTTTTTATTTTCCTCTTCTTCTTCTAAGCTAGTACTACTATAATAGTAGTCTATATTATATTTTAATGCTATAGTCCTAGCTTCTTCTTTAGTATTAATAAAGATTAAAATCTTTTCTTTAGGTAGTAGGCTTTTAAGCTCTTTTTCTAGTAATACCTTTCCTAAGTCTATAGGATTACTAGAGGTTTTAATTCCTATATACTTAATATTATCTCTCTTATATAATATTTTACGTAATATTACGTAATTTATATAGTATTATTAAGTAAAAAAAGGCCCTAGAAAAAAAGAAAATAAAATAGTTTTTTAGCTACTATACCTTCCTAGCCTAGCTAGTAAGCTAATTTAGACTAGCCTAATTAGGCTAAAATATACGTATTTTATTACTTAATATCTCTACTAAATAGTAGATATAATAACTAGAATAGAGGGGTATATTAAGAAAATATAAAAAATACTAAGTTTAACTAAATACTAAGATCTTTATATATATAATATATTACTTATATAATATATTACTTATATAATCTATTACGTAATATTATATAATTAATATAGTATAGTAAGGTATAGAAAAGCTATAATAAGAAAGAAAAGTAAAGAAAGAAAAGAGCTTCTTAGCTACTATACCTTCCTTGTCTAGCTAGTAAGCTAGTCTATACTAGCCTAATTAGGCTAAAAATACGTATTTTATTACCTTATATTTATACTAGATTATAGGTAGTATAGCTAGAGAAAGAGGGGTATTTTTAAGAAAAGTAAAAAAATACTTAGTTTAACTAAGCAAAAAATGCCTAGTTTAACCAAGCAAAAAATGCCTGGTTTAACCAAGCCAAATCTGCTTGGTTAAACTAAGTGCCTAGATTTTCACCTGTATAACCTGTTAGGGCCATATTCTATAGTATTAATATATTTAATAACTTCTACTTCTGTACCTCTAATAGGGCAAGCTACTAAGCTATAAAGAGCTACTCCTAATAGCTTAATAAACTCTTCTCTATCTTTTAAGTAGCTTAAAATACTAGATTTATTATAAGTAGGTATATTATTATTCCACGAGCTTATAAATAGCTTAGAGAAGGAAGAAGATCTATCCTCTAGCCTTTTAATTAATAGATTACTTTTATCTTCTAGATTATAATTACTAATATTAGAAGGTTCTTTTAAAAAGTAATATAAATAGTCTTTATTGTGTATATTATCCTTTAAGCTAAAAGGACTAAAGTTTAAATCTTTAGGATTAAGATATAATAGCTTAGAAAATAAGAGTTCTTCTAAGGTATCTTCTATAGAGTAATAGAACTTTCTTAATAGCTTAATATCTATTTCCTTATTATCTATACTAATTTTATTTTTACTAATATCTCTTATTCTAGGCTTACTAAGAGTAGAAGTAGCTATTTTTCTAGTATACGCTCTAATTTGCGTTAGTTCTTCAAAGCAATTATTACTATTATAGGTTAGATTTCTAGTATAAAAACTAAAGAATATAGTATCTAATGTTATACTAGTATCTTCTATTCTTTTTTCTTTATATTCTTGTACTATTATACCTATAGAAAATAAGCGTAATATATAAATTAAGTAGTTAGCTTCTTGCTCTATATAGATAGCTTCTTTAGCTAATTTAGTTATAGGATTAATACTTTTAATAGCTAAAAAGCTTAATATAGGACTATTAAAGCTAGGATAATCTTCTAGATTTATAGCCTCTAAAGGTTGCTGTAAAAGAAGCTTTATTATTAATAAACTATAGTCTTTAACCTTTTCTACTAATATACCCTCTAGCTTTACTTTAGATTCTTCTCTTTCCTCTTCTTTATCTTTATTTATAGGATTATTATAGTAGGTAGTAAATTCCTTTACTTTATTTAAATAGCTTATTATAATATTATTAATAGCTTTAATAGTACTTTCTAGGTCCTTAGATAAATAAGGCTGTATATTCCTTTCTTCTATACTAGTAGACTTTAAGTAAAAAAGCCTTCTTAAATATAAAAATACTAAGCTAATATAGCTATAATAATGCCTTTTACTAGACTTCTCTAGTATAGTAAAATCTAGCATATTTTTAGTAGTATTTGTATTAATATACTCTACTTTTAATTGCTGCTTTAGCCTTCTACTAAGATTAGATACTAAAGGCTCTAAATTATAGCAAATCTTTTCTATAGTAGTATATAAAACTAGTTCTTCTTCTTCTTCCCTAGTTAAAGGTTTTTTATTAGGGCTAGAAACTAGCTCTAATAGTTTATTTATATCTTTATTATTTAAAAACTTATAAAAGTAGGTCTTTTTATATATAGTAGGTATTTCCTTTAATTCTAAGCTACTATAATCTAGCTTTAGTTCTTCTTCTCTAGTACTAAGCTCTTTTTTATAAGTAGATAGAATAGTACTAGTAGAAGTACTAGTATTAGCTATAGTAGGCTTAGAAGGGCTATTACTAGTAATAAAATAGCTTAGGTTATCCTTCTTAGTATATAAGGTTTGTACTAAAATACTAGAATCTATATAAGTATTATAATCTATAGTATCTATATCTATTTTATGTATATCTTTTAAGTGCTTTTTAATATAACGCTTACTAATACTTATAAAGCTACACCTAGATAGTAGGCATTTAAATCCCTCCTTAGGTATAGCTAGATCTTTAAATAAATATTTATAGTTTTCTACTTTTATAGTAGAAGAATCTACTAATAGGTTATCTTTAGATAGCTTAGTTATTAAGTCTAATAGCTTACTAACTTTATAATCTTTTAAGGAATATTTATGCTTTACTAAGTGCTTTTTTATATTACTTATAGTATTAGAAGTATTTAACGTAGTTAAACACTCCTTATTACTACAAATTATAATCTTTAAATCCTTAGAATAACTAAGGTTATACCCTAACTCTTTTACTTTAGAATAAGAAGATATAGTATACTACTATTTTTTAAAGTCTTTTTAAGATTTTTTATAAGTTTTAATAAAGATAAATAAATACTTAGCTAAGAAAATAGTAGAGCTAGATAAAGAGTTAATAAAGAGTTAGCTTACTATAAATTAGTACTAGTATAATAAGAATAAAAGTAAAATAATAAATACCTTTACTATAAATATAGATAGTTATAAAAGTAAAAGGGTAGTATCTATAAGAGTAAAGTATAAAGATAAATAATATAAGTAGAGTTATAGATAAAGTAAGAAAAAAGAGAAGAAGCTATACTATTTATATTTATTTAGACTATTCCTCTACTAAGCTTAATCTAGCTTTAAAGACTAGTTTATTCTTAAACTATTACTAATTATACTATAAAATAGAAGAGTAGTAGTAGTATTTTTTAATAAAATAGTATATAAAATAGATATATCTATTATTATAATAAGAATATTACTAATAGGTCTAATAAAAGAAGTAATAAGTAGTAAAATAGTTAATAATTACCTATATAAATCTATTATAATAATAATAACTAGGAGAAGCTAGCCTATAATAGTAATAATAAAATAGTATAATAATTATAATAATAGAAATATTACTAATAGTAATTACTAAATAAGTAATAAATATTAAAATAGTAAAGAAGTAGTAATTATAATATACTATTTTAATATAATCTAGAAAAAGCTAACCTATAGTAGTAGTTATAGAATAAAATAGGAAGACTAAGCTTAATTAAAATAAGAAAATAAAGTTTATAGTATATTAGGGTCCTAATAACCTAGTACTTATTAGGAAATTTATATTATTTTAATAAAATAAAGTAGTTTTAAAAATAATATAATAGTAAAAGTGTTTATTTTAAAAGGATATTCTAGAAAAGAAAAGAAAGTATAAGTAAAGGGTAGTATAGTAAAAAAAGAGTAACTAATTTATTATACTATAATAAGATTACTACTATACTTATTTTTTAAAAAGTAAAATATAGCTATAAGTAAACTATTAAAAAAAGAAGATAAGAAGCTAATAATTAGTAGAAAATGTTTAACATACTTAGTACTAAGCTTACTTATTCTCCTAATACTAGTACTACTAAGGATTTAGAAAAAGTACTAGAAAAACCTAATAAATTTCTTAGTACTATAATTAAAGATAATAGTCTTATATCTACTTATATTATAGGTAAAGAAGTTTATAATATTAGAGATAAAGCTAGTAATAAAGCTATAGGCTATCTAGGATACCTAGTATCTAAAGATAAGCTTAAAAGTCTTATAGGCTTTATACTTAATAAAGCTCTTAGTGCTAATAAACTAAGCTTTATTATCTTTATTTATTACGCTAAAGATAATAGTATTTACTATCTTATTTATAATAAAAAAGTTAGAAAAGAAGGATATATTATAGATCTTAGGGATTTTAAAAAAGAGTTTAATTATTTTAAAAGAATTACTATTAAAAGAAATAGGTAAGTAAAATATAGTTTATTAAAATCTAACTTACTAATAAACTATAGGGAAATAAGAAATATTCTAGTAGACTTCTATAGTACTAGTACTATTTTAGAAAAAGAAGAAGAAAATTCTAAAAAAGAGGAGGATAATTATACTATAAAGGATATAGAGATAGATTCTACTACTAAGGAAGATTATTATAATACTTCTTTTCTTTAATAATAAGAGTTAATTTTTTCTATTAAGCTAGTAGCCTAGGTTATTCTTACTATAAATAAATAAAATATATAACTATATAGTTTTCTTTTAATAGTAATAAAGGTTCTTTATATAGCTTTAACTTTTATAGTTCTATAGTACTATTAGTATACTAAAATAAAGGTTAAGAAATACTATACTTCCTTTAAAATATAATAATATATTCTAGTTAGCTATATAATACTATATAAATCTATATTTTTACTAACTTTTATATTAAAATATAGCTTATTATAGAGATAGTATTATTTTAATACTATATACTATCTAGATATTCTATTATAATAGAAATAAATTACTACTTTAGTACTAGTAGTAATATACTAGCGTATTTATTTTTCTTATTTTAATCTTAGTTAATATAAAAAAAGAATATAAATAGAAGTCTTCTCCTCTTACTTTCTATAACTATACTAGGACTATACTACTTCTACCTTTATATAACTAAAAGTCTTTCTTAACTATATACTAAAGGTATAGTATTACTTTATAACTATAATTATTATACTAATTTCTTTATAATAGGATATTACTATACCTTTTACTACCTATATTTCTACTACTATAGAAGATCCTTCTAAGCTAGATTATAGCTTAGTTAGAAGCTTTCCTAATTGCCTAGAATATACTAGGCAAAAGCTATTTAATCCTAAAACTACTAGTATTACTAAAGTCTTAGTTACTAGTACTACTAAAAGAGAAAATATTAAAAAAGTAGTAAACTATTTAAACTACTTTATTAGTACTAATAATATTAAAGAAGCTATTAGTAAGTTATTAAAGAAAAGAAAAAGCTTACTATCTACTAATATATAATAGGTATTATAGTAATACAAGAGATTAATAAGCAAATATATTATATATATAGCTATTCTAAAGAGGAGGATATAGCTAAAGAAGGGTTTTTAGGGATTAAGAATCTAAATATTAAGGAGCTAGTAGAAATAACTACTAGTTCTAAGCTAGAACTAGATAATAATCTAGCTAAGGAAGACTTTATAGATAATAGTAACTAGATTATAGTATCCTTAGCCTTTAAATATAGCTTATAGTATAGAGCTATTATAGTAGTATATAAAGTAAATAGTAAAAAGTAAAGCTACTCTTAGTATAACTATATAAAAAGTATAGCTAACTATATAGTATTTTATACTTTATATATAGTTAAAAAATAGTTATTAAAACTATTATAGAATAGTATTTAGTAGAATAGTAGCCCTAATAACCTTAAAGTATAGAGTAGATAGCTAGAAACTAAGAGGTAGTATTAGAAATCTTAGCTTTACTTCTATATAATAACTACTTTATACTAACTATAAGATTATAATGGTAATAATATCCTCTACTATTTCTTTTTATATATAGATATTATATAGCTTATAGCTTTTTTACTAGAATACCCCTAGAAGTAAAAAGAAGTCTTAGAAATATAAGTGTAAGGGTTATATAACTACTACTTTATACTACTTATACTAGTATAATAGTTATAATATACTATAATATACTTTTTTATATATAAATATTCTATAGCTTCTAGTATATTTATTAAGATACCTTAAAAAGTAAGAGGAAGTCCTAGAAAACTAGGCTTAACTATTATATAACTACTACTTTATACTAATTATAGAGTTATAATAGTTATAATATACTATAATATAGTTTTTTATATATAAATATTATATAGCTTATTACTTCTTTCCTAGTATAACCTTAAAGGTAAGAGGTAGAATAAAATATTAATTTTTAAACTTTCTTAATTTCTTAGCTATAGTATATACTATATATAGTATTAATATACTAGCTTATAATAGATACTTAATAGATAAAAATATATAAGAATTACAAGGGTTTATTTATTATACTAGTTTAATAGCTAGGGGGGTACTTAATTAGGTATACTAAATAAATTAATAATTCTATAACTACTATATATATTAATATACTTTTTTAGCTTATAATAGCCTATTTAGTTAGTAGAATAGCGTGTTATAGTTTTTTTTTAGTATTTTAATAGTTAAAATTTTTATATTCCTACCCCCCTACTAGCGTATATACTAGCGTAAGAGGATAAATATATTAAGCTCTCCTCCCCCCTTCTTTCTAAAAAATAAGAAAAATGTCTCCTACTACACGACACGCATGCCTTAGGTAACGTAGTCCTAAGGTAGTTATCCCTTCCTCTCCTATTTATAAGGGACGCCCTAAAGGAGCTAAGAATAAGTAAGTATACTTTATTACTTCTTTTTCTTTCTTTTTTTTTCTTTCTTTTTTTTTCTCTTTTTCTCTCCTTTATCTTTTTTATACTATCTTTCTTTTCTTTTTTTTTCTTTTTTACTTCTTTTCTTTTAGCTATAAGCTTATATACTAATATAGTATTAGGTTTAAAGTAGAGGAGTTTAAAGAAAGCTTTCTCTCTACTTTAGAAGTACTAAAGGAATCTCTAAAAAGTATAACTTCTTTAGAAAAAGGTAAGTATTTCTTTTATATATATATATTTTTACTAACTTTTTATAGAGATTAAAGAGCTAAAAGAAGCTCTAAAGGAGGAGAAGAGAGAAAGAGAGGAGGAGAGAAGAAGAAGAGACGAGGCCTCTTTCTCTCTACCTATTGTAGGATCTAATCCTAGTAAGTATTTTCTTATATCTTTTTTTACTTTTTACTAACTTTTTTAGCTTTCTCTTCTTTTCTCCCTCTAGAAAATCCTCTAGAGGAAGGTAAGTATATTAATATATTTATTTATATTTTAGCTAATATTCTTTTAGATTTCTCTACCCTAGACCCTTCTATTCTAGAAGAGTCTTTTTCTTTTCCCCTAGATACTACTCTAGATAGCTAAAAAGATTCTTATTTTTATAAGAATCTCTAGGTAGTAATCTACTTCTTTTTCTCTCCTTTTCTTTTTTTTTTAGCTTAATACTAGTATTATACACTATATAACTTTATTTATATATATATATTTATAGTAACTAGTTTATAATTTTATAGTTTACTAGTACTATTAGTTATTATTATACTAGGTTAGTATTAGTAGTATTTAGTTTTATTACTATAAGTATTTATACTTAAAGTAAAAGAATTTTATAGCTATAAGCTTCTTTATAGTAAATAACTTATTTTATAAAGAAGCTTCTTTTATTATATAGATTAACTATAGTATATATATACTATAGTAGCTAGTAAGTTAAAATACTTTAAAAAGAGATAAATATTTTTACTTTTTAAAATACTAGTTAGGTAAATAAAGTAAAGAATAACTTACTAGTATCTAGTCTTTCTTTTAAGAGGAATAAGAAAATATATAAAGTATATAGTATATATACTATATAGTATAATAAAATAGCTTAAGTATGAAATATAAAGAAAAAGAAAAAAGAAGTAAAGAATAATATACTTATATAAAGTAGTAAGTATACTACTAATACCTTAGCTTAGTAAAGTAGAAAAGATAAATAATATTACCTTATTTATAGCCTAGAAAGTAGCTAGAATAGCTTATATAAGAGGGGTAAGAAATATAAAGTAAAGAAACTTAGTTTAAATAAGCTAGAAGTACTTTTTCTTACTAAACTAAGATAAGTTAGTTTAACTAAGGACTAAGATCTTTACTTATATAATATTTTACGTAATATTACGTAATTTATATAGTATTATTAAGTAGAAAAAGGCCCTAGAAAAAAAGAAAATAAAATAGTTTTTTAGCTACTATACCTTCCTAGCCTAGCTAGTAAGCTAATTTAGACTAGCCTAATTAGGCTAAATTATATATATTTTATTACCTAATATCTCTACTAAATAGTAGGTATAATAACTAGAATAGAGGTGTATTTTAAGAAAAAAAAAATACTAAGTTTAACTAAGTACTAAGATCTTTATATATATAATATATTACTTATATAATATATTACGTAATATTACGTAATTTATATAGTATAGTAAGGTATAGAAAAGCTATAATAAGAAAGAAAAGTAAAGAAAGAAAAGAGCTTCTTAGCTACTATACCTTCCTTGCCTAGGTAGTAAGCTAGTCTAGACTAGCCTAATTAGGCTAAAAAATACGTATTTTATTACCTTATATTTATACTAGATTATAGGTAGTATAGCTAGAGAAAGAGGGGTATTTTTAAGAAAAGTAAAAAAATGCCTAGTTTAACTAAGCAAAAAATGCCTGGTTTAACCAAGCAAAAAATGCCTGGTTTAACCAGGCCAAATCTGCTTGGTTAAACCAAGTGCCTAGATTTTCACCTGTATAACCTGTTAGCTACTAGATATATAGCTACTATCCTCTTCTTCTACTTCTTAGGTCTTATCTTCTATTACGTAGAGATAGTAATATATAAACTTAACTATATAGCTTATATACTAGGCCTAACTCTCTAGGTTCTATAGCTAGGCTAATAGTCGCGTATCTACCTTATACTATTTAGCGCTGCAAAGCTAATAGCGTAGTTCTTATAGAATACTAGCTAGATACTTTACACTATTTTTAATAAGCTACTCTATAAGTTTTGCTACTAGCTATAGCTTAGGCTTATTCTTATTAGGTAGCTAGACTTAATATACTAGATATACTAGATTCTAGCCCTTAAAATACTTAGGCTATTACATGCGCTTAAACTATAGTGTTTTATCTATCTTTACTATCTCTCCTACTACCTATTCTACTTCTTTAAGTTACTATTAGACCTATTAGTAGTAGTGTAGTTACTACTCTATTACGCTAGACTACTATTCCTATCCCTTATAACCCCTACTACCTATATAAACTAGAAAATATCTCTATAACCTACTACTACTAAAAAATGTCTACACCTAGATAGTATTATATAGTACGCTCTTATCGCCTATCTATAAATGTTAATACACTATTCTATAGTACGTCTTTATATTTCCTTAGTTAATAGTAATAAAGCTATATACTATATACTTTATACCCTTTAGTAGTACCCCTAGCTCTAGAATTAGTAATACTAATAGCTTAGGGAGTAGGATAGTATAGGGATTAATAGTAGTAAATTATAAAAAGTAGTTAATAATCTATTGCTATACTATAATTAGGGTCCTATACTACTCTTATAAGTACTAGTTAAGATTTAGAATACCTATATAGTACTACTTATATATAAGTACGCTAAATTTAGAGAGAAAATAGAATATAGTATTATAATTATCCCTTAATATCTTCTTAGGCTAGTATTAGCTATTAATATAGCCTACGCCACCTATACTAGTACTATAGAGCAGTTTATCTTACATAATAATAAGTGCTTAGCTATCCTAGATAGGTATCTCTATAGCTATAACACTACTACATTATAATATAACTAGATTATCATAGTATATAGTATAACTAGGGGAGCTAATAGAGTTAATAAATCTATATAACTTTTATATATAATGTTAAAGCCTATACGTAAGTAATAGCTAGGTATTTAGGGGTAGATAGAGTAGGTATTAGGCCTCTAATTTTCCTCGCTAAAAGTAAGAAACCCTAACGCTAAACCATGTTAGGTAGATATTAGGCCTTACACCTCACGTTATAGTAGATAGGTTTTAAAGTTATTTCCTAGTACTAAATAACTTTCCTATAGTATATAGGGCTAACTTTAAGAATCTAATTATATAGTAAGTCCTTAAACTAGATATTAATAAGTATACTACTTATAAAGATAATAAAAGGTAAGAGTTAATAGCTTATAGCTTCTATACCTTAGATAATAGTAACCTACTTATAAGTAGTAAACTAAATAACCTTCTTTTTTCTAGCTACTTCTAAACTAATAATAACTATTTATACTAAAATCTTACCTATTATAAACCTAGTCTTATAAAAATTATAGATATTATTATTTATAATCTCTTATTTCTATTTTATCTTTTATAGTAACTTAAACTAGTACTAGATAGCTATAAGATTCTTATATATAGATTACTAATAATTATATAGTTAACTCTAGCGCTTATAAAGCTTAAGAGTCTAATTAATAAAATTATTAACCTAATTTTTATTAATAAAGTTACTACTTTATAATTTAAAAAGTTTATCTACTATTTTTATATATAAGACCTTAAAGGTATAAGCCCTTATTTAAATAAGTTAAGAACCTTTTAAACTATAGCCTCCTCTTCTAGTTTTATTAAATACTTTAAGTTTACTTTATACTTATATTATATATACTTTCTAGTATATTACTTATTAATAGTTCTTTAGGGTATAAAATATATATCTATAGCCTAATTTATACTTTAAATATATTATACTATAATATTAAAGATAGTATAGTAAAGTATTTATTATATCTAAGCTAGAGTATACTTAATATATAAATAAGTATATATTATTAGTTATTATTAAAAGCCCTTTAGGCTTCCCTCTATATATATATCCTTAGCTATTCTTATAAGTCTAAGTGTCCTTTAGCTAGTACTACTTTATATTTCTCTACTATAATAGTAAGCTATATATTAGCTTTAGTATAAGTTATTTAGCTTTATTATAATTAAGATATTATATAATAATTATATATAAGTAGTATACTAGTTTAATATTAAGTCTTTACTTAGGATAGCTACTTACTTATAAAATATATTAAGTAGTATAGTAATTACTATAAATATATTAAAAAATAATATTAAAAAAAAGTAAGCTATAAATTTATTTTAATATAACTAAATTAAGTAATAAGTTATTTAAATATTTTATATTTTTATAATTTAATTAATAATTTAGTAGATATATACTTTTTTACTTAATATACTTCTTTATATATAAGTTATATTATATACTTTATTACTACTTTTTTTTAATAATATACTTTAGTTATTATAATTACTTAATAATATTTTTAAAATAAAGTCATAATTAATATTTATAAAACTAAATATTAAAGTATTTTAAAAGCTTACTAAAAGTATAACTATACTATTAAATAATTTAGTATTAGTTTAAAAGTAAAATTTAAAAGTTTAAGTAATTATTAATAAAGCCTTTATATAATAAAAGTTATATAAAAGAAAGTAAATTTAAATAAATAATATTTTTATAACTTAAAATTAGTTATACTTAATAATTTTAAAAAAGTTTAAAGTATAATATAATATAAAGTAAGCTAAAAATATTATAAAAAACTATTTAATTTAATTATATTTTATATATATATATAAAGTTCTAAAAAAGTCTTAATACTTTAACTTATTTATTTATTAAGTATAATATATATAATATTAAAAAATTAAAATTAAAAAAATATATATATTAAAAGAGTAAAGCTAATTAATAATATTATAAATACTATAGTAAAGCTAATTAATAATATTATAAATACTATAGTAAAGATAAATATAGCTTATATATATATATTATATCTTAAGTATTTTAAGCTTTTAAAAAAAAAACTTTTATAAAGTATAATATTTATAAACTATATATATATTACTAAAAGTATATATATTAATATAAACTTAGTAGATTATATTATATACTTATATATACTACTAATTTATAAAATATATTTTTAAAATTATATAGTGTTGCCCTTGTAAAAACTATACCTATCCTTAAAAAAGGGCTTAGTTACCTACTTTAGTAGTGTTGCCCTCGTAAAAACTATACCTATCCTTAAAAAAGGGCTTAGTTACCTACTTTAGTAGTGTTGCCCTCGTAAAAACGCTATCTATCCCTAAAAAAGGGCTTAGTTACCTACTTTAGTAGTGTTGCCCTCGTAAAAACGCTATCTATCCCTAAAAAAGGGCTTAGTTACGTCCTTTACTAATGTTGCCCTTGTAAAAACGCTACCTATTATTTTAAAACGGCTTAGTTACATACTTATATTAATATACTATTATACTTTATAGTTATACGTTTTTATATTATATTAAATAGAAATTACCTTAAAAATAGTTATATAGCCTAATTTAATATTTATTAATTTTAAGACGTTATTAGCTATTTAAGTTAATTAGGTAATATAGACACTAGGAACGTAATAGGCTAAATCTATTAAGAGAATATGTTAGTAGTAAATATAGTATTAGTGGATTTAAGTAGTATAATCTATATTCTAACTTCTCTCTCCTTATAGAGTACTAACTACTAATTATATTCTTAATAAACTCCCTTTCTATAAGATAGTAACACGTACTATTATAACGTTAAAGTCTATTTATCCTCTACTACTAGTACGCCTAGAAGCCCGCGTAGCCTTAGGAGTAGGCGAACCTGTTCTACTACTCCCTTTTCTACTACTACGTATGCCCTTCCTACTACGTTTTGGCGAGGGTTCCTTATAAGTGTTATCCTTATCTTTAACTCCTCCTATTTCTATACAACTACGCTTTAAAGTATTAGTATCCTATCTCTCTTACTACTTTTTATCTATAATAGCCTAGAATATAGCCTTAAGATTGCGAGAACAACCTACCTGTTCTGTAATTTCTAATTTTATAGTATTAGCGCTATCTTACACACCTAGTAGAGCGCTATTAGGTAAAGCTAGTGTAATCTTAGGTTTTAATCGTAAAGATAATAGCGAAGACTAGTTACTATTACTGCGCTTTAGCTAGCTCTTTAGAGTGCTAGCAGCTATGGCTATTAGTAGCGTGTAGTTTATAAAGATTAGGAGAGTCTTCTTAATTATGTATTAGTTAGTATTAGACACGTCTACAGCTATAGTCTTGCCTATAGTAATATTTAGGATACGTAAAAACTTCTTATTAGCGTTTAGTTTAGTATTAACTTTGCTAGTTTTAAGTAGCTCTTTAAAACCCTTAACCTAATTATCTACTAGCGTGTCCTTAAAACCGTGGAAATAAGCAAGCTCTAAGAAGGAGACACTAGGAACTAACGTTAACTTATTACTATTAGTATAGACTATATAAGTTAGGGCTATAATAGTAAATAGGGCGTTCTTAATTATTATTAAGTATTACTAAATGTTGTACGTCTTAGGTATAATGTATGTAAAGACATTATAGTTATATAGCTAACCAAACCTAGTAATATAACTAATAGTTTACACCTAAATAGAATAGGAAGGGGCTAGGGAAGGTGTATAGAGGTTATAGTAAGTGGCCTAGAGGTTTAAACTACTATTTATATAGTAGGATAAAATAAGGACCTCTAAATTATTATCTTTAACTCTATTATAACTAGGTTCTAACTAGCAGGCAAGAGGGCTCTAAAAACTAGCGATTAAGTCTTCTTTAATATCTACCTTTATAGAAGATAAATAGGCGCGGGTCTTATAGCCTATTATATTTAGTATAACGCTATATAACTACTACTTAAAGGGGTTAAGATAGAACATAATTGCCTTCTTATTAGTAGCGTTAACCTCTTTAGTAATATTAGTAAATATAGCGGCAAGGCGAGGCGATAAATAGATAAGAATCTGCACTAGCTATTTGTTACTAATAGCTTTAATAGGCCTATTACTAAACAACGTCTTATAGATAGTCTAATCTACCTTAAAAGCGTTTGTAGCGATGTCCTCTATAAGCTTACGTAGCTAAGAGGAATACGCTTTAGTTATATAGAGCTTACAGTATTAGGCTAGGTAAGGGCTTTCTATCTTCTTAACCTTCTGTCTATCTTTTTTTAGTTAACCTAGGAGGGGCTATTTATTATAGTAGGTATCTAAGTTAATGTCTTCTAGAACCTTAAGATTATCTTTATTATCTTTATTGTTACTAGGAGTCTCCTTAGAGTATTCTAGGTCTTAGTAGCCCTAGACTTTAGACTTAATAGGGCGCTAGATAGAATTACCTACTATATTAACCTTAACTATATAGGTATCGCGCGTAAGCAAAAGAAGGGGACTAATAGCGCCTATTCCTATAATGCGAGCCGCTATTTAGTTCTAGTAAATAACCTCTAACGCTAGATTAGAGATATACTCTCCTATCTACTTGCTAATTAATCTGTTATATAAGTGCTAAAACTATTTATCGTTAATAAGAGTTAGATTAACCTAATTTACTTTATATATTAACTACCTAATTATATAGTGTTAGCCTAGGTAATTAATAATATAGGAAGATAAGTAGTTACAACAAATTATATATCGCTAGAAAAGTTTTACAAGTATAGGGCTAGTAGTAACAGCGTTAAGGCTACGCTTAATAATAAACTTTTTAAATATAGTAGTAGTAAAGCACAGTAGGTAGTCTATAGGGCGCTTAGGTTAATTCTAGGAGTTTATCTTATAGGGATTGTTAAGAAGTCTAGCGTTAGAGGCTTTAAAGTACAGGCTAGACCTAACAATACGTTCTTAGGCCACAGCGGCATCCTAAGGGGACTAGAGAAAGGCGAGCAAGCTAGTAAAATCTTAGTAGTGCTAGGGAAGTAGAGTAGCTATAAGTATTATATACTAAGGGGCGCGTAGGCTGTAAATAGAGTATAAGGAGTAAGAATAGACACCTAATAGGTAGTTAGCAAGACAATTATAATAAAGTAACTATAGGCCTTTCTATAAGGGTAATAGGGGCCTTTTCCTAAAGGCAATAATAAATGCTAAGATAGGGGAAAGGGAGGAGAGGGGGGCCTTTTTATAAGGGCAATAGTTGCCCTTGTAAAAAGGGCCCTGTTGCCCTCGTAAAAAGGGCCCTATTACCCTTATAGAAAGGGCCCTATTACCCTTATAAAAAGGCTCCTATTACCCTTATAAAAAGCCCTAGTCTAAAAAAATAGCCTAAGAAAAAAAGAGCACGTACCTTTAGTGTTCTAGGCCTTATCTAGGCAAATTTCGGAAAATAGGCTATCTAGCTTAAACTTAGGACGCTATGTAGAATCCGCTGTAGAGCGCACTAACTTAAATTAATTTTTATATGCCCTTTTTTTAGAATAGCTAATTAACCGCAGGTATTTTATTGTAGCTGACGGCCTATAGCGAACGTAGAAGGTTAGATAAGCGCTAATAATAAATACTTGCGAGTTCTACTTATTACCTTAATTAAAGAAAGGACTAGATCTAGTTAACTACTTAATAATATAGCTAATACTAGTAGGATTAGAATTAGACTAGGCTCTATAAATGTAGACCCTAAATATATTAGAGAAGTTAGTAAGCGCACTCGCTATTTACGTAATAAGGTAAGGCTACGTAAGAACTAGGTGTAGTTTAGGGGCTAGGTAATCTTTTAACCCTTAAGTGTCCCTAGACTATAGCAGGGACAGAAGATCTAGCTTATAACTATTAATTTGCTATAGTATAGTTAGTATACGTAAATGTTAAATAGGGGGATGTTTCTTTAAGGGCAACGTAAATATATATAATAAGATATTAGGTAGCATATATATCTATTTTTCTAATCCTAACTTTGTCTACGTATATAATACTGTGTAAAACTCCTACTTTACACTTCTTAAGAGCGTTTAGATTACTATTATTAACTAACTTAGTAAGCTAATAAGTATAATAGGTATCTACTTCCTTATATCTCTTTACGCCTTTAGTAGCGCTATAAGTCTACTACTATAGTATGGAATAGCTATTAGGATTCTATCCTAGTATCCTAGGAACCTTATAGTAAGTAATCTAGTATACGTTAAGCGCGTGTTTATAGTTACGGGGCTAATATACTATATTATCTATTAGCTTAACTACTATCTCTACGTTAAGACGTAAATAGGGGTTGTTAATATTAGATAAAGGCGTAATATTATTTTTATCCTATTATTCCTCTCTATTAGCGCTTAGCTTAATACCTTTATAGGACTTGTCTATTAGTAGCTAAGTAGAAAACAATAGCTCCTCTAGATCCTCTAACGTTATTTAGCTCTTTAGTTAATCTAAGTTAGTTAGCTTTTATATATTAGAGAGCTAGGTAAGACGCTAATTAAGGGTGCTCTAGTAGAGGTTAAGGGTAGCCCTATTAGCCTTTAACAAGGTCTCTAAATTAATAGTAATACTATCCTTATCTAACTAAGTAGTGTTTACTTATTTCTAGTGTTTAAGCGAGGCCTCTCTAAGCTTCCTAGTGATCTTAGCTACTAATTTACCTCCTAAGGCGATAGGAGCCTTACTACGTGCATTATAGCTACCTACTATAAACGTTAGATCGCTTAGGTCTTAATACTTACACGTCTTACACGTAAAGTATATTTTGTTAAAGTCTAAAAGTTTATCTATATAGTCTTTACTAGCTCTAATAGGGAGGCCTTCTAGAAACTAAGATGTATAAGGATTATTATTATCTTAGGTATACTTAGTAGGAAGTAGAGTTACACTACTAGGACCCTTTAAATTTAGATTTATTTTACTAAGGCTAATATTAGGAGGAGCTTTAAGCTTAATAAGGTTAGGGTTAATATCTCTATAAGGGTTAGAACGCTTAACATTTGCAAGAGTAGTGCGGGCAGCGGCGTAGCGATCTTTAGCTTCTTAGAGGCGTTTCTTTCTCTCCTAAATATCTAGCCTAGTACTAGCCTTAATACTAGAGTGCTTACCTTCTACCTCTAAGGCCTTAATAGTAAGCGACGTCTCTAGCTCTAGCTTCTCTTGCGCCGCACGTTCTTCCTTAAGACGCTTAGTCTTACGTAGGCATTACGCTATAGATAAGATACGTGTTTTCGCTTTCGCGCTCTATTAGCTAGATAAGGGAGGTGTTAATTTAGGATTCTTAGCTAACTATTAGGCGGCCTTAATAGTTTAATTCTAGCTAGCAACGTGCTTTAACGCTCGCTTTTTATTAATTATAAAGACACCCTCCTTCTTATAGTTATAGAGTTTTAGTAGGGCGTTAACGTAGTCTATATATAGTAAGGGTAGTATTAGATAGAACTTTATAGGGGAGTTTACTATATAGAACTAGCTACTTGTAAAACAGTTATAAGTAATCGCGTAGATCTTACTTATATTAGATAGAGGGTCTCTACGTATCTTATATAAGGACATATTAAATATATTACTACTAGCGGTTTAGAGGTAAGTTATAGTAGTAATAATATATAGTAATTTAGGCTATAGGGGCTTCTCTAAGTAGTGTTTGTTATAGTAGTCTTTATAGATATTATTAAATTCTAGAATATCCTTTATAATACGCGTAGTAGTTAGGAAGTAATTAAAGTTAGTAGCCTTTAAATAACTAAAGTAACGATAAATATTAGTTCTAGCTCTAACCTTAGAAGGGTAGGGCTAGGAGAGTTCCTTAAAGACGTTGTTAATATTAGGAATATTATAGTAGTAGTCTTCTTATAGGTAGGTCTAGCTAAGTAGGGTAGTTATCTTCTCCTTAACCTTAGTGGTAACGAGCTCTTCGTCGTTAAAGTCTTTGTCTCCTATATCGCTTAGAGGCTTAATAAATTTATCGCTAGGGGGAGTAGACACTATAACTAGTAAGGACTATATAAACAGTTAGTAACATGTCTAGTAAAGAGTTTCTAAGGTAATTAGCTAGTCCTAGAGGGCCTTTTTACAAGGGTAATAGGGCCCTTTTTAAGAGGGTAATAGGGCCCTTTTTATAAGGGTAATAGGGGCCTTTTTATAAGGGCAACACTAGGGGGGGCTCTTTTTACGAGGGCAACACTGTTACCCTTATAAAAAGAGCCCCTCTTGCCCTTATAAAAAGAGCCCCCCCCCTTCTAAAGCTATGTTGCCCTTAAAGAAACCTAAAGCCGCTGCTAGAATCTAGTGTTTTTAACTAATTTCTATAGTTTTTTTTTACTTCTAGGCCTATTTCCCCTTAAGGCTTTAGGTACTATTTGCGTTATATTTAGGGTTTTATATTACTACTAAGGAGTCTAAAAGGTAGTAGTTTTCTTAAGGGTAATAGGAGGTAATACGTACATGTAGAGGGGACGACTAACAAGAGTAGCCTTTTCCTAGGGGTAACACCTAGAAATTTTTTAGTAAGAGGTAGCTTTAGTAGGCTCGCTGCTATCCTCCTACTAGGGGTAGCCTTTTTCTAAGAGTAACGTGTGGCTCTTTTTTTTTAGGGGGCTTAAAGGTAGCTATAGTAGGTTAGCTAGCTACTACTAAAGTAAGACTACTAGGCGCTTAAAACACTACTAAATTATTAGCTTTACGCGCGCAAATAAAGCCCTAATAGACTTACCTACTACTAGTAGTAGTATCTAATATCTAGTTACTAGGTTTCTAGAGTAGTAGTAGGGGGGTAGTAGGGTAGTAGTAGTAGTAGGGTAGGGCAACGAGGTAAAGGTATAATTTTGCTAAAGGATTTAGAGTAAGGTTTTCTACTAAGATTACTAGCGTGCTAAGGTTATACTAGTATTAGTAAGCACTAGCGTCTATATAATATTGCCTACGCGAAAACACTACCCCCCCTATGTCCCCTCCTAGCATGCCCTCCCCCCTAGAGGTAGTCCTATCTACCCCTAATATGCTAGTTAGAAAATAAGTACCCTAAGACTAGATTATCCTATAGTATAAGACTACTCTAGAAAATTATAAGGGTAAGGATTACTTTTATAGTAAAAATAACCTTTTGCTATATAAGACGACCCTTATATTAGAAATAGTTTTATTTACTCTACTTTGCTTATTATTCTATTATCTATATAGTAGGGGGCTGTTTCTATAGGGGTAATAGTTACCTCTATAGAAACGGCCCCCTTCTACGCCCTCTCTAATAATTACCTAAGAACTTAATATAGCTATATAGGTTCCTATCCTTTATCCTTATCTATTGCTGTTAGCGCTATTTCTATTCCCTCTTTAGTAGCTAAAAAGTATATCTATATTACCTAATTAACGTTAATAATAATATATAAGATAGGTTAACTAAGGCCTATACTTATAGATTGTTAAAAGTACGTAGTAAAGTCCCCTTCCTCTTCCCTATCTAAACGCCTATTACTTTGCTCCTTAATCCGCTCTAACTATATAGACTAAATCTTAGTTAAGAACTCTTATAGATAAGCCTATATATCTAAGAAAGCTTAGGGATACGTGCACGGCTCCTCGCGCTGTAGTTAGTTTAAACGCTTTCCTATCTTAGGATAGATCTATTTGTTATATATAGCTAATAGTAATATATAAAAGAAATATAACCCTATTATAAGCTTCCCCTTTAGGTGTTCTCTCTAGTATTTCTATATAAGGTTGCCTAAGTATTTAGAGTACTTACTTTATTAATAGTTAAAGGGTTTACTATCTATAAAGCACTTTACGTAGTTATCTACCTACTATTGTCTAGTTTCTTTTAATTCCTCCTATTTAAGTTTAGCTCTAGCCTTGTTATAACTAACTATGTTTTGCTAGTTCTAATTAAGAATCTAATTAACGCAGGCCTTTTTAATTACCGCTATTAGCGTAGACCTAGCTAGGTTAGGGCTAGTAGGTTAGGCGCTACTTATAGTTCTCTTATAACCCCTATAACCTATTAGTAATAATTACGTTACAGGAGCCTATAATAATAGTAAGCTAACGTCTATTTTGCTGCTATCGTTAAAAATAAGCCTATTAAATAGCTTAACTAGTGTGTTATAGCCTTAACCCTTTACTAAACTAGCTAGTAGTTATCGTGTTAGTGTTAGTATAGGTATACTACCTATTAACTTAAAGTGTAAACCTAGTAGTAACTATATAATATTATAGTTAGTTAATATAGTTTTAGGCTAAGGGTTAAAGGGTTCCTATTATAGTGTTACTTTTATCTAGCTCTTTAGTGTAACTATAATTATATCCTATTAGCCTAGCCTAGTCTATAGGTTTTCTAGGTAGTGCCTATATAACCTCTAGTATACACTATAATAAGCCTTATCTTACCTATAACATATCTAACTTTAATTTCTATTAAAGTATTAGTTAAGTAGGATTCTTATATATTTTATATCCTATTCCCCTTACCTAATAAATTTATTAATTATCTTACGTTCTACCCCTTATAGCTTATATAGGAAGGATAGGATTCCTTTACCTAGTATAATATAGGCTCTACACTATCTTCTATTATAGCTAGCTTATCCTACTTCCTAACTATAAGTAATAGGATAATTAGGTATCCTAAACCTAACTATAAGATTAATGTTAGTAATGTTTACCCCTATATTAAATGCTATTGTTACTATTAATACTCTATTTATCTATTTTAAGAAAGTTTATTAAATCTTATTATACTTAGCCTTATTAAGTTTTCTATAGTAATATATATATCCTAGTACTTAGCTAAGATCTTATGCATCCCGCGCTATAGCTATATAGACTAAAACCTTTTTTTAATCTACTTCCTATTATTCTAAGTACTTTACTATATCTTTAGTAGTAACTATTTCTTTTTATTATAGCCTCTTAACTTTATAATAGATATTAGACTAGTAGGTTAGCTTATAGAATAAGTGTATACTACTTTTAATTCCTAGTAGTTAGAATACTTCTATCTCCTACGCTTTAGGTATAGTAGCTAATAATAGCGTAAGGCTAACCCTATATATAGCTATATTGTGCAGATTTAATAAACTAGGCTAATATTCGTGATCTAGTAGCAGAATATAGTGAAATTTATTAATTACTATCCTATCTAGGCTACCTATGTTACGTAACTAGTATACTAAGTCTATAAATTTATTACTATTAAGATATTTAGGTATAGTAAAGATAATTTAGGTAGTGTTATTAAACCCCTTACTACTATACACTAAAGTTATAACACCTAGTGTATAGTAATATTATACTTAATTAGAGCGTAGGGCTACTAGTAGCGTAATAACTATTACTTAACTATAGCCTTTATAAAGAGCTAGTAGAAGGAATGTAAGGCTCTTCCTACTACCTATTCCTACTATATAGGATACTATAGGCTTACCTACTATAATACTTTTAAGTACTACCTACTACTATCCTTAGAAGTTTACTAAGTAATTAATATTAGCTCTTAAAACTTACTTTAGGTTAACGTCTATTCTCTTTATAAAATAGTGTAGGTGTTTATCCTCTATATACTACTTATTTATGCTAGGCCTCTTAAAGGCGAGAGTAGTATACTACTTAGCTAAGACTATAAAAAAGGCTTAGGCGTCTCTATTAGTAGATTGGAACTAGAGGGCAACTATTTATAAATAGATTTATATGCTAGTGTTTAGTGTATATATAGATTAACGCTTAGTAACCTCTTCCTCTTAGCTATCTAAGGCCTCTATAACTTCTTCTAGAGACAGTGTAATAAGCTTACTTTACTTTACTTTATCTTAATTACGTCTAAAGGTAATAAGAAGGTGCCGTATAATACTAGGGCTAACCTCCTGCCTAAGGTGCACTAAGGTAGCTTCCTTTATCCTACTTGCAAATCTTATAGAAGACTAATAGTGTTTACCCTTTTTATTAGGCTATAGGAAGGCGCTTCTTGCTTAGTACTATATAGGTGTTTTATTACCTTTATTTTAGTGTATAGTAATAGTTATATAGAAAGGCTTAACAAGCTAAAGGTACTAAATAAGTAGGGATCCTATCTTTTAAGGGAGAAATTAATACACTACTTTTAAGGACTTGTCTTAGTTATATCCTTTATAGTATTAAGGAACTAGGGCGACTAGTCTACTAAACATAAAGATGTTTCTAGTGCTATTACTTATAGTATTCTAGCTTTAAATACTAAGAACTTCTATTAACTATCTAGGTTAGCTACTAGTAAAATGTATAAGGAGGAAGAGAAGATCTAGGAATTGCTATACCTATATATAATATTGTTTTACCTAGTTAAACTTATATAGGCTAGTAATAAGAATCTTAGAGGGGTGTAGGTCCTATATAGACTAAAGTATTTATTAACTAATAAAACTAGATTAGCTAGTAAGGATAGAATTTTTTACTAAGAATAGTGTGTAGCTAGGTTAGTTATTTAAGGGGTTATAGTAGAGGTCGTTCTAAGGAATAGCAGGTAGAGACGTTTCTTCTAGGGTAAAGGTAATATCTAAGAGAGTAATTATAGCCTTATTATATAAGGCCCACACCATGCTACTATACTACTTAAAAGAGGTAGTAATATAGTAAATAGTTATAGTAGACCTATTCTATTAAGTAAAGGAGTTAATAGTATATTTATACTAGAATTTTGTAATATAATATATAGTAGTAATAACCTAACCTATAGAAGTTAAGAATTTACTAGTAAGATAATAGTAAACCTAGGCTTTAAAGTTAGTGTTTTTAGCGTAGGCGCGCTCCTTATCCTATGCGTACTCTAGTTTTATAGCTTCTTACTATTAGATAAGGGAGGTAGCTTTTGCTTTACTTATAGGAGCCTCCTTATTAATTAGTAGGCTGTCTATCTCTAGACTTATAATAGTATTATCCTTGCTATATATTCTATAAAACTAATAATAGCCTACTATTCGTGTATACTTCTTAATTACTAAATAGTCTATAGTAAAGTTATACGCCTCTTAAAATTAGTCTTACTAGGTATTAATAGCAATAAAAGCTAAGGGTGTAATAAGCGTAAGGTTAAAGTTACTATTAACGCTAGTTTGTTTAATAAGAGCTATCTAGAACTTATTGTAGTGTTATTTAAGTAGTGTAAGTGCTCGCCTCTTGTAGTAGACGTTTACTAGAGGGAATTTATTATTTAGACTATCTAAGTGTATCTAAATAGCTGTCTAAGCTACTAGTTACCTCTTAGAGAGAGAAAGTGTTAGTAGGTAGGGAAGGCGCTAAGAAAGAACTTAGTAAAAGAACGTAAATATATATACTAGTATATTACTATGCTTATTATTAAAGGCTAGGTATAGGATAAGGGGTAATATAGGAATATGTTAAAGGTGTTCTTATATAACCTAGATACGTGCCTAACGTAGTATAGATACTATTATATACTAATATATAAGTATAGTGCTCTAGACTATCTTCTTTAGGTATTCTAAGGCTAGGGTTATAGTAGGGACGATATATTCCTAGATCTCTACCTAATCTAGCCTACTAATATATTATTAGAACTTAGTATACTCTAGGTATAGGTTAGTCTACTATAGTAGGGCTAGGGGTAGAGTAGCCTTAGCTAGTAACTCTTCTTCGTCTACCTTGTATTATACAGCCTCTAGCTATACTTTAAGCTTAGTAATTGTATTGTGTTATATAGATTTGGTAGGTAGGGATAGAGGACTAGAATCTATAGCGAGTAGTACTAGATTAATTAGTGTAGTAAGCGTAGGCTATAGGATTAGTAGCGTGGTAGTTGCGTTTAGATTGTACACCTTAAAGTGCTTAGTAGCTTAGGGAGATAGATTGCTCCTCTAGAATATTTATTAAGTAGTAATAACTATCTAGTAGCTATTCTATATTTTCTTAGCTATAGAGCCTATATTAGATGTAAATATTCTATAGCTACGTAAATAAGTCTTTATATTTTCCTCTATACTCCTCTCTATAGTAATATACCTATAATTATTATACTTAAGAGAATTATAGTATAGCTAGAGTAACTTAATAATTAGACATAGCTAAGGAGGTAAGGGGATGTTAGTAACATCTTTATATAGATCCTTAATCTAACTATTAATAAATACTTAAAGGTTTTAACGCTTAACGCGATCTATATAGTTAGCGTGCTTACTAGAGAAGTGCTAATAGACTTAGGAGGGGATAAGGTAATAGTAATAATATTTGTATATAACGATACTAAACCCTAGTTTAGGATAAAGAAAAAGATAGTTAGTAATACTTATAATATAGTACGAGATGTATACTAATAGGTAGTGTTATTAAATAGGATAAAGAAAAAATAGGAGAGTAGGCAATTGTTAGATACACTATAGATTTTAACTTATAACTAGGGTCTAAATAGCTAGGGTATCTAGCTTAGCGCGTCTAACTATGTTAGTATAAGACTAGTAGCGTAACCCTTTATCCTATAATATTAAATCTGCGTCCCTTATTAACACTCCTCTTTTTAGTTTTTACCCTATAACACAAAACCTACTCTTTATAATAACTAAGCTAACGTTTAAACCTATAGAGGTATCTAATAATATTAAAACTATAAATGTAATCCTAGCTATAGATAGAGCGCTATTACATGCGAAGCTAGCTATATATAGCTAAGTTACTAATAAATATAACCCTATAGAGGCCTTTATTACTAAAAACCTATATAGCGCCTTAGTGTAGATATGTCGTAACACAAACCGCTAGAGATTAATTAAGATAATTAATAGTATATATAATAATCTAACGACAGTTATAAATAAAACTAAAGAGGAGGGTAGGAGCTAAGTAGTATAGGAATAGAGCCTATTAGTTATTCTAGCGACACTACTATAGGAGAGTAAGCCCCTAGACCTAGAAGGTCGCAAGAGGAAACGTAGGGCTAAAGAGAAGACGACAAAATAAGTAAATAAGGCTCTTGTTAAGAAGATAAACCTAGCGCTAGTATAGACTATTATAAACAAGGAGGACTAGAAGGCTACTAGGGCGTTAGTAACCCTAATAAATAAGTAGCGTCGTTATTAGAACTTTGCGCAAGGCTTACCTAGAGCTAGTGTTAAAGTTATTACCTAGATAATTACTAATACTAAAGTAGTTAGGTCTTAAGAGGCCTTTCTAGATTAGTAGGCAATTATTATTAGGTAGAGGAGGTAATATTGTAAGGCAAAAAAGTAGTTCTATTATATTATAATGGCGCGCATAATATTAGTAGCTTACGTATTCTAGACAGAAGGCTTAGGACCTAATATAAGTAATTTACAACTTATCTACTCTTAAAAGGAAGGCTAAGATACTATAGATAAGATAGGGCTTACTATACTATAGTAAGAGACTTTCTAGTACTATCTTATAGACGTATAGAAAAGTAGGATAGAGAGCTTTATAGAAGAGATATAGTAAAGATAGAAGCTTAATATCCTTTATAAGGAATATCTTAGTCTTAAGTAAATAATCTATAGCATAGCCTATAGCATAGGTACTAGAGGTGTTAGTTATAGATCTATTATAAAGGATTACCTATTTAAGGTTATATACGCCTTAGATAATAGTTATATCCCTAATAAGAGAGATAATCCTAAACTATATAAGCTCTTTAGTAGATTACTAGATTAGGGTAAGAAATAGAATATAGTTAAGAAGCGATTTAGTATAGTTAGTATCTTTAGTCTACTCCTAAAGAGTATTAGAGTAAATACCTAGTTTAAGAGGGTAATATAGACCTAAGTAATATAGTAGATAGAAATAGTTATAGAGTGTAACTAGGACGCTATAGTACTTACGTAACGTATTAAGCTACTCTTTATAGCTTTTATTAAGGAGCGGGGGCTACTATAGGAGTTTCTTTTCTTAGAGTAGGTAGATTAGTATTAGGGGACGTAGCTACTATAGATACTTAATAGGTAAGTCTACGCTAAGTACGTTTTATTACGCGCTAATATCTACCTAGATACTAGGGAACCCCCCTAATAATAATAAGAGTAGAAGAGGTTTAGGTTAATAAAGATTAGAATCTTAAGTTAATAGTAGAGCCTAGATATAGGCCTAATACTACTTCTAAGATAGACGTAGCACTAAGTAGTATTAGTATTCCTTTTTTAAGTATATAGTATAGTTACTATAAATATATATAAAGTAATAGATTAGTATAGGTATAGGAGAAGTATAGTAGAGGGGGGGGTTTTTATAGGGGTAATAGGTGTAATAGTTACTCTTAGGTAAACCCCTACCTAACGTTAATAGACGCCTATAGCTTGCTATAAGTATAGTTAATTTAACCTAATTCTACTAGTATAAATAGTAGTCTATATAGATTACGCAAAGTGCCTTATTCTCCTATAATTACTATATTATATTAAGAGTTAATTTATTATAGGGAATAGATTTTTAATTTCTAGTGTTAGTATAAAGTAGAGTTTAGGGTTTAGTATTGTAGTGTTAGCAGGAAATAGGTTTTAGCAGGAAATGGGTTTTTACAGGAAATAGGTTTTAGGGTTTGGTATTAGTAGGAAATAGGTTTTAGCAAGAAATAGGTTTTAGTAGGAAATAGGTTTTTACAGGAAATAGGTTTTAGGGTTTAGTGTTAGTAGGAAATAGGTTTTAGTAAGAAATGGGTTTTAGTAGGAAATAGGTTTTTGCAGGAAATAGGTTTTAGGGTTTGGTGTTAGTAGGAAATAGGTTTTAGCAAGAAATAGGTTTTGGCAGGAAATAGGTTTTTGCAGGAAATGGGTTTTAGGGTTTGGTATTAGTAGGAAATAGGTTTTGGTAAGAAATAGGTTTTAGCAGGAAATAGGTTTTTGTAGGAAATAGGTTTTAGGGTTTAGTTTTAGTAGGAAATAGGTTATGGCAGGAAATAGGTTATGGCAGGAAATGATTTTCCTAGTTTTAATTTTCCTCGCATAGTTATTTCCTGCTATAACGCACGGTCATTTCCTGCTGTAAACGCATAGTTATTTCCTGCTATAATTTTCTAGCTTTTGATTTTCCTCGCATAGTTATTTCCTGCCATGCGCTAGTTGTGCATAGTCCTCTTTAAAGTTATTTCCTACTAGGAAATGACTTTCCTATAGTATATAGCCCTAACCCTAGCCCTCTACTATCTATAGCTATATACCCCCCTCTTTACTATAAGCCTACTAAAGCATCTATACTAGCCTATCTAAAAGCCTATTACTAGTCTAGGTAATAAAAGATATACTATACCTAGTAAAAGATATATTATCTATAATCTACGCTAGATTAATATATAGCTAATCCTCTGCCTTTTACACCTATAGTAGTAACTATAGCTACTTTAATATATCCTTAAGAATGCTCTACACTATCTTACAGAACTAAGCAATTAATATTAGCTACCTATTAAGATAAAAAATCTTCTTATCCTTAGACTAGTATACGTTACCTATATTACCTTAATTCTAGGTAATATACTTACTATATACTAGTAGACTAATTATCTTGCTTATTAGACTAAGTGACCTATCTATAAGATACTTGTAGCGCATCTCTAGAAACTCCTTATAGTTATTATCTATCTTGCTACTAGATTATACTATAGGTAGTAGCTTAGCTACTCCTACTACGCGTATATAGTATACTACGCTTATAAGTATATATAAGTAATTTTTAGCTATCTAGAACTATCTTATCTTAGGGTTAATACCTAATATAGCTAGAAAATAGATTAGCCTACTACTAAATAGTAAGCTATAGGTCCCTATAAGTATAAACGAACTTAGCAAGTCTAGTAATACTACTATCTACGCCCCTTAATTACTACTATCTAGAGTAGACTATAGTAACTATACTAGCCTTCTCTACTCCTCTATCTATAGGAATAACTTATAGGCGTCTTTTATAAGATTAGTTAGTTTTACTTAGGATAGCTAATGCTATAGTACTACGCTGCTATTATTATCCCTCTTATCCTCCCCCTCCCCCTTAGTATCGCTCTTATAGCTACTACTCTTATAGCTACTACTCTTATAGCTACTAAATATATAGCTACTATCCTCTTCTTCTACTTCTTAGGTCTTATCTTCTATTATATAGAGATAGTAATATATAAACTTAACTATATAGCTTATATACTAGGCCTAACTCTCTAGGTTCTATAGCTAGGCTAATAGTTACGTATCTACCTTATACTATTTAGCGCTATAAAGCTAACAGCGTAGTTCTTATAGAATACTAGCTAGATGCTTTACGCTATTTTTAATAAGCTACTCTATAAGTTTTACTACTAGCTATAGCTTAGGCTTATTCTTATTAGGTAGCTAGACTTAATATACTAGATATACTAGATTCTAGCCCTTAAAATACTTAGGCTATTACGTGCGCTTAAACTATAGTATTTTATCTATCTTTACTATCTCTCCTACTACCTATTCTACTTCTTTAAGTTACTATTAGACCTATTAGTAGTAGTATAGTTACTACTCTACTACGCTAGACTACTATTCCTATCCCTTATAACCCCTACTACCTATATAAACTAGAAAATATCTCTATAACCTACTACTACTAAAAAATATCTATACCTAGATAGTATTATATAGTGCGCTCTTATTACCTATCTATAAACGTTAATATACTATTCTATAGTGCGTCTTTATATTTCCTTAGTTAATAGTAATAAAGCTATATACTATATACTTTATACCCTCTAGTAGCACCCCTAGCTCTAGAATTAGTAATGCTAATAGCTTAGGGAGTAGGATAGTATAGAGATTAATAGTAGCAAATTGTAAAAAGTAGTTAATAATCTATTGCTATACTATAATTAGGGTCCTATACTACTCTTATAAGTACTAGTTAAGATTTAGAATACCTATATAGTACTACTTATATATAAGCACGCTAAATTTAGAGAGAAAATAGAATATAGTATTATAATTATCCCTTAATATCTTCTTAGGCTAGTATTAGCTATTAATATAGCCTACACTGCCTATACTAGTACTATAGAGTAGTTTATCTTATATAATAATAGGTACTTAGCTATCTTAGATAGGTATCTCTATAGCTATAACACTACTATATTATAATATAACTAGATTATTATAGTATATAGTATAACTAGGGGAGCTAATAGAGTTAATAAATCTATATAACTTTTATATATAATATTAAAGTCTATACGCAAGTAATAGCTAGGTGTTTAGGGGTAGATAGAGTAGGTGTTAGGCCTCTAAATTTCCTCGCTAAAAGTAAGAAACCCTAACGCTAAACTATATTAGGTAGATATTAGGCCTTATACCCTATATTAGGTAGAGTACAATTATTATATATAATATGTCCATAATTACTAGAATTTTAACGCCTATACCTAGCGCTAATATTACTACTACTAGCCTCCTATCTATAAGCTATACCTTATATTACTTTACGTAGTCTATATTGCTAGTATAATAGTACGTATATTAAAGTACCTCTACTACGTCTTTATATTACTACTTACTATAGTAGTATACTACTTCTATCTACCTTATCTTAATTTTATTAAAAGTTACTTTCGTCTCTTATATAACTACTTAATTCTTACTAGTTCCTTTTCTATTAGTTTAATTCGCTTAAGCGTAGGGCTTATTAACGCCTATCTAGACTATTTCTACTTTCTTAGCTAAGATAAAGCTTAAGGGCTATCCGCGTTATATAAGGAAGTATCTAGTAAAGAGCCTTAAGTATTATCCTTAGTATCTTCTAAAATATCTACCTCTTAAATTTCTATAGTAGTTTCCTCGTTTTAGGCGTTAAATAGATACCTAGGTGTTTAATAGGTAGAAGAAGTAAGGAGCTAATCTATATTAGAATCTACGTTAATAGTAAGTAGATTACTTTTAGTAATCCTTATAAAGCGATACTATATAAAGCTACTCTTAAAGTAGTAATTAATTAAATCTAGTTATAATTTAGCTAGGTAGGCGTAGTCTAATGCATACGCTCCTGTATGTGTTAAGGGATTATATCTAGTCTAGAAGGATAAGAGATATAGAAACCTATTATAGTCCTTTAGTATATTTAGGTTAAAAGGTTACAAAAGTACTAGAATATGCTTCTTACTAATACTAATAGCTATTTATTAATATACTTAGAGATTTAAAGTTATTAGGTATTTAGGAGTAGCTTACTAGAGGCTCTTTAAGTAGGTAGCTAGGCTAAAACAAGCTATAGGATTATTACTAATTATAAATAGGTATAGCTTTATAGGGATAGTAGCATTAATAAGCTTTAACTATTATATAAGAAAATCGCTAAATAGTCTAATATAGGCTAGGTATAGGAATAAGGCTCGTTTAACTACTATATATAGCACTTAAATAATATAAAAGGAGTTATTTAACTAGGTGCTAGCTTTATTATAAGAGAAGACTAGTATTACTTATCCCTTATAGATAAATATATTTCGTGGTATAGATGTAGTGTCTACCTACTAGATAATTTAAAGCTCTTCCCCTCTTGCTAGTATGCTACTAGTTAAGTAAATACTACTAAAAAGGAGTCTTATAAAGCGATTATAGCGTTTAAGATATATAACTACTTATCTCCTCCTATTACCCTATAAGGCGAACCCTCCCTAGTCTTTATAGAAAGCCTAATAACTTAGGTACTTAAAACTTACCTATAGCTAGTTTTGCAGGTCTTATAGGAATAAGTAGCTAGGTTAATACTTTATAAGATTATTACGTAGCTTATATAGCTTAATATTAGGCTACTAGTTAAATATTAATTTACGTGCCTTCTATTCTATCTAAGTAAGGAGGAAATAGATAGTATAATAGAACTTATATAGACTAATCTTAGACCTAGTAATCTTAAGCGTCTAACTATCTAGTAACTAAGAGATATTTATCCTTACGCCTTTACGCCTTATAATTACCCTACTATACTAAAGACGCTCTATTAGATACCCTATTAGAGAGAAGTTACCCCTTTAAAGGTACTTTAGTTATATCTTAGTGTATAGCCTCCTCCCCTAATCTAGGTACGTTACTTATACTAGCTATAGGACCTTTAGAGTGCTATACGCCTATAATAGTAGAGTATACTTAAGGATAACAAGCCTTCTAATCTAAATTAGCGCTAATAGATAGGGAGTGTAGTTATACGCTATATAGAACGCTAATTTATAAAGATAGATTCCTAAGACACTAGAGAAGTAGATAATAGCTTTACCTTCTACTAGTCTATCTATTAAGATATTAGTCTAGAATATAACTACTAGCTAAAATAAGGCCTTAAGGGCGTTTAGAGAAGCACTAGGAGGATTAGATACGCCTTACTTAAAATATAGTAGCTTACTAACCTCTATCTATATAAAGTCTATTATTTATACTTAGTATACGTTAAGTTAAAGTCTAAAGATCTTATATAGGTCTTAGTAGTATTTATAGCATACTTACCTTAAGTAGAAGATATAATAAAGGAAGTAGTAGAAATAAGAGCAGTATTTTAAGCGTGTAGCTTATTACTAGGGCAGCTTAAAAGGGTAAGCGTAGAAGTGCAAGCCCTAACTACGTAGCTAGTAATATATAGCTCGCAGTATCTATACTAATATTTCCTTATATCTATTAAGTACTTAGCCTATTAGCTTAATTAGTTTTTATAGTCTTGCTTTAGAATCTATAATACTATTCTATTTAGTATAATTCTATAATCCTAGATTTAGGTCTTTAGTATTAGATATAGGAATCTATAACATAGCTATAATTAGGTGTAGCAGCTTATATACAAACTAACTTAGCTATCTACTCCTACGTAGCTAGTCTATATTTTTATTATACTTAATCTTATCTATTAACGTAGTAAATCCCTAGACTTTATTAATAAGACGTGCTTCCTCTTTAGCCTCTATCTAGAGCAGCGTAGCTATTTTAGGGTTATTATAACCTTACTTTAGTAACTATAAGTTTAATCTATTATCTTCTATAGCGCGTCTAGTATATAGTAGACTTATGTCTACACGCTAGTACTTCCTAATATTCTAGAAGGACACCTATTATTATAGATAATATAAGACACTATCTTATTATATCTTTACCCCTTCTATCTTATAGGCTTTATTAATATAGCGCTAGTAGTCTCCCTAATTAATTCTAGTATACGTGTAGTACTTATAGTAGTAGCCCTAGACTAGTAGTACTAGGCATAGTATAGGTGTAGTGCTATTTAGAAGTAGTGTAAGGTTAGAGTCTATTTATAAGATAGGAAGGTCTTTATATTTCTTAATAATTGCCTAGTAGAATAAGGAGCTAATATAATAATAGAATTATAAGTAATAGTATAATATCTTAAATAGAATAACGCTCTTACAAGTAGTATAGAGTAAGTAGCTATACTATAATAAGTAGGTAAGAATATCTAGCGCCCCTAATAAATAGGTAGTATTAGCCTAGGTTATAGTGTTATATTAGCTTAGTAGATAGTTATTAGTAATAGTAGGCTACCTACTATAGCCTTTATTAGATCGCTAGTGTAAACTATCTATATTAAAGATATAATACATAAGGATTACTATATAGGGTATAATAAAGAAGAATAGTTTGCTAGTAATAAAATACCTAGGGTAGAAGTAGTAGAAATAGAGGATAGGATAATATAGTTAGGGAAAGATAGTTATAAGCCCTAAGAGGTTAGGATTAGGGGTTAATTAGGGGCTAGGGTCCTAAAAGAGAAAAATGAGGGGGCAGATCCACGCTAAAGCCATGATTGGGCTAGATCATAAGCGTTCGCTAAAAGGTAGGATGCTACTAGTCTCGTGTACGGCTATATTTTTAGTGTAACCTGCCGGCTAGATCGCGGCATTAGGATTAGCTACTTATAGATGTGGTATGATACGTTTGTAATAGTTGTTCCGAGCATTAAGTTCCCTACATTCTTGTTGTATTAGTCTTAACAAACGCATTCTCCTAAAGATAAGGAGACTAGACTTCGTGCTAAGCGATGTACATTTTACTATCATGATTGCTACGCTTCTTTGGATTTTTATATAAGTTCTAGACACTCTAGTGTATGTGCGTGCTATGTTATGTTTAATCTATTAATATGAAGCTAGGTTACATAGCCTAGAAACGCAAGAAAAGACAAGCGTAGTAGTAGCTATACTTCGTAGGCCGCTATCGTACAGACTAAGCATAAGTAAACTACCTGCTCTATCTACTCATCTAATTAGGACATCGTGCCGTTGCCTAGGCATGGCACATCGTACGCTTAGGGGCCCCAGCTGTTATCGTAAGCATCCTACTAGCTATGTGACTTGTAAGTCTCTACGGGTTAGGGCCATATGGTATTGGATGAGAGTTCACCCTAATTAATATACCGCTTCGCTCCTTCTGTTACCTAGTATTTAACATCTTACCCTGCGTCTGTTTCGACCTAAGCCATTAAAGTAGCAGCTTGTCGCTGTTTTAATCGACGACGAACTATTATCGACTAGAATTTGATCCTGTTCTGCATGTAAGGTTGTATCTTTAATCTATTTCTGGCAAACCCTGGCACTTTCTACGGTCCTGTCCAAATGTCTTCAAAAAGCCTAGGGGAGCTTGCGAGTACTAGTTTTGAACGTCATCTGCAATAGCTTGGCTTTAACGGAGGCAATTCAGGCCTAATTGTTATTAAACGCTGAGCTTTAGGTGCAAATACCCTTCCTATGGCCTACCTAGGTCGCGAGGTCCTTGTAAAATGGTCAAGTAGTTGATTAGGGTTAAGTGTCGATGTGTGCTCCGAAAGATGATCTAGCGAAATCGTTCTCAACAGATTCATACTAGCCTCAATTCAAGAATCCGCATTTCTATCTGCCCACCTCTAAGTGTCTTGTGCCTTATTGACTAATGGTCAGTGCACGAAGGCCCGGAAGCCATCCGCATGCCAAGACTAAGGAATATGTCCACTTTTATACACACTATCGACTGCGGGGTGAGTGCATGCCTTTAGCTTTGTATAGCAACAAAATTTTACACTATTCAAGAAGCCATTAGCTGTCAACCCGTTCGCCTTGGGGTCCCTGCAGTCATATGAATCAAGACATGGATCCCCAGTGTGTCTTTGGATCATTGAGTACACCTTGAACAGCAGTTAATCCAAACTCGAGGGAATCTAATTATACGGAGGTTGAGAGCTTTTCTCACCAGATTTCACGCGTGATATTCGTCAAGGATCAAGTACTTGTGGGTCTATCTCGACAATACGAGGAACGCCTGTTGTCGGTGATGTTCGCCGATGTGCTGTTCGCCTTCCTCTGGCGTGTTAGGGCTAGGTTATGTACAGGGCCTAGGCCCGCCGGTTTGCATGCCTGCTAGTTTCCATACTGTACTATAATTGACCGAATATAACCTGCTAAGTCACCCCCTCAATCCTTAAGACACTAATGGCTTGGCTTCTTCTCGATAATATACGAAACTAGCAGGCATGCAAGCCGACGTGCCCGAGTCCTGTAACACATGGCTAGTGCACATGAGGGCAGTCCAACGAAGGGTTTTAAGTTGCAGTTGTTAGCAATGCGGCACGACTCTTAGAATCGCCTAGCATCTCTCTTTTAAATGCTCCTGCAGTTCGCAATCTAGGATCGGAGTTGAAGTATTACTGTAGGAAAAGTGTAGATTATGGAGTGAATAGGTGGAAGGCATTTCCGTTCGTGCTAGTTGGGGGTAGAAGCAGAAAACGGTCAGGTGCATATTACTTGTGATAGTAAACAGGCTCTATAAAGCTCAACGAAGAATTAGGGTTAGACTGCAGCCAGTCCGGCGTAATAGTTGAGCGATGAATGTAAGGTTATCCCGTATAGACGGTGATGGAGGACTTTGCCTCATTCGATCGTATGTCATGGGTCCCGGAATTGTATAAAAGTCTGGTCTTCTCCCTTCTCATTTAACGCAATTCAATCCTGCAACCACAACTTCAGATAACCTTTCTACACCACCAAGTCTTTCAGAGTCAGTTCAACAAGCTATCAACTATGGGCAACATAAATTTCGATCTCGATCGCAAGGGATCTGCGACATCTACCGGAGCCTTGTCAAAGGCTGTGCTCTTTATCTACGCAGCTATACTCCCAATTTCAACTATCGCTGCGCCTACCGACCTTGCGTTAACTCCACGTACCACGCCCGTTCACCACATCTTCAAAAGATCGCTTATCGCCAGAGACGAGGGTTGGTGCTTGGGAAAAGTACACCAGTCCGAAGGTGCTTTCAGGCCAACGATAGCAGTATGTCAATGGGACAGCGATCCTAATTATAAGGTTTTCTGTCATCGACTTGGTTCGCCTGAGACTACGGATGGCTACTGGATCAACGGAAATTGCGACGTGGGATTCGATTGCAAGCAGCTTGAGGACGTCAAGCTCTACAATGGCAAACTCTCCTACGATATTGACTGCGTTCCTACACGCACGCTGGTGAAATGGGCACTTGGCGCTCGTGAGCAAGGCATGTCTTTGGTCCGATACTGTACAAAGCATACATTCAGTTACAGTTCCTCGAGGGGCACAAATCCTCTTTGGGAATTCTACGCCTCCTTCTTCGGTACGACTGGCCAGCAGACGCAAATCCACACGGCCGAAATCCTTTTGAACGGAAAAGTCATTGCGAGCTCAACTGACCACAATAACGTGGCTGCTAGGCACCATGCTCGGGCTACGGACCACATCCAGTATTGCGGTACCCGGGGCTCTGATTCGTTGATTGAGGGGTTTGCCACAGCACGTGTCATTAGTTATGTCAACGCGGAAGGTCTAGAGGAAATCGCAGAGGAAAATCATGAATTTACTCTAACTACACACGAAATTGAGGAGGAGACTGTGGTATGAAGATATCGGATGATGCTAGCGTAAAGGCGTGTAGACTCGAGGAAATAGCGGATAGAGTACATAGGTGTACGAGTTCCAAGGGTCATCGATTGACAACCAGCAATACACTCACTTGATGTCAACAAATAACTAAATCATCCGCGCCTTGCCCGAGACATAACAAATACTCCACCACAACACTCTTTTAAAGATGTTATACGCTCAGGTTCGTTAAGCTAACCAATCAGCTGTCGTACTAACTTTAATTACGTTCATATCTTTTAACAGCAGTTCTGTGTACTACGCTTCCACATCAGTGAGTAAGAAAACAGGCTTAGCAACTAAAGTATCGACTTTCAATTTTATTGTGATTTTGCTTAGCTTTCAAAGAAAAGGCACCACAGCTGTTACACAAGGTATTAACCTACTTCGCCAGTTCCATTCACGGCAAGAATTTGTAACTACTATAACAAGCAAATTTACAGCAAAACCATTTTAGGAGCGAAGGCATTTAGTAAGCAGGCACGCATAGCAATGCCAACAAGAAAGAAAACGTCTCTGCTAGACGTCGTCTCGCTGCGAAATGATACTCAATAGTCTTAACGGTAAGGAATGAGCAAGGTGTATCCACTGAGGCTAGGTTATTCTTCGCGAATATTATAGAGAAAAAATGTGAGACGTAGAGCGCGCGAAGCACTTAGAAAAGTGCTTAGTTAGACATGGGAATAAGCACATCCGTAGATTATGAGACCCTAGAAGATCCATAGCAAAAGAACACGATTAAAGTCCTATACAAGTTGCTAGTAAAAGGTTGTGAGACACTTCACTTAATAATGAACTGGAAACTACGACAACTATAACTTGTACAATCCCTAGAGGAGTACTGAAATGCCTAAGACTTTATACATGAATAACTAGTTGCGTTAGCATAAGTTGTAAAAGTTTTGGGGTCACGGTAAGAGACAGGCTTCTCACCTTTTGATGACCCTCTCGATTGATACTTGTGCTTCCCTTCGATTCGGCATTTGCTACATTTAAATTTATCTAGCTAATTTCATGCGCTGGAAAAACTTATCTCAACATCCTGCGATCATATCATTCAATACAAAGGTAATTTACATTACAAGTCGTCGTGCGCATTTAGTAGCTGGAGAGATCATAGAGGAGAGGCAAGGAGGCTTCAGTCTCTACTATAATTCTCTTACGTTCTCTTTGAGTCACAATTTTAATCCTCCTACTAAAACTTATTAAAAGTATGAAGAACAGAGTAAGCTTATGAGGAATTTGGAGTAGAGACATGAGGTATGATTAAAGAAGAGCTTTTTTCAAGAAATAAAGCTGCTTCTTAGTCTTCCAAGGAATGATGTTAAGGGTCAAGCCCTTTAAGACCTAGAACAATTGATACTGGCGACTGTAGTGCCGAATGGAGGGATATCCCGCAATAATACAACTGAAGGTAGTAGCAACTAGAGGGATCTCTTGCAATCACATCCATGCTATCATTACATCGCATACGCAGGTGGAGCGTCCATCGCACTCCCTCCACCTACCATGCCACCCCCAGAAACTCTACCAAAGGCCTCCTCCCTCGCCCTCTGCAGCTCTAATCTTTTCTTTCCAAGTAGGTCCTGCGCACTCTTGACCTCCGCTGCCAGCTTCGTCAAGGCCTGTTCCCTCCCTCTAATGATGTCTCCACACCTATTCCCTGCTTGGTCCACATGCGCCATACTCTCCTTGATCTGGTCATGCATTTGCATATCGCTAAAGATATTATCAAACACGACATCACTCCATATGCTGCCTATGCTGATTACAATGCTGCCAAGGTCCGGGATATCGGGGGCGGCTTGTTTGATCTGGGATTGTAGCATGCGGACTTGTTGGATGGCGGACTCGGCGCGCTCGAGGTAATTGCGCTTTTGCATGCTGGCCATTTGGCCGCCGCCAAACATGTCGTATTGAGACATGCCGTAGGCGCCGTCCAGGGAGTTGCGCGCTTCCGAGAGCTTGGATGAGGTTTGCCCTAGCAGGAAGAGAATGTGACGGTCGTGGGAGAGCTGTTGGTTGAGATTTTGGACTTGCTGAGAGGCGCTGGTGCATGCTTGTTCTTTCTGATCTTCGTCGGGGAACTCGGGCGTTGGTCCTGTAAAGATTGAATTATATAGTGCGTCAAGACTGGCTTGGAGTTGCTGATGTCGTTGTGCTTCGGTTTCAGAGCGCGACTTTTGGATTTCGGCTTCGGCTTTTAGTTTGGTGAGGTAGCTGAGTTCGTCTTCGGCTCCCTTTTGGGCCTGTATGGCATCAAAGTATTCCTTCTCTTCCTTGGCAGCCTTCTCGCTGAACCGCTCTTTGCGACCTGATGCCTTATGTGCGAAGCGGCGGACCGTCGAGTCACGATACTTCTCGTGGTCTTTCAGCTCCAACGCTGTCTTGCGCTTGAGATCATTGACACGCTTGGTCGTTGAAGTGACCTGGGCAACCAGATCAGCGATGTATGCATTTTGCTGTGCCAGTTGAGAAGGCGCAGCATCCGTCTCCGAAAGGCCCTGTAGTAATCGGGCGTTCTGTGAAGCAGCTTGTTGGATCTTGACGTAGGTGGTGGTCATTTTTTCTGTAATCAGATGCAATCAGATGCTAGGTGCTGAGGTACGGAGGATGGTATGGATTTGAATTAGAAGCGGAAGTCCAACTGGGCATTGCTTCATCTTATGTCGTACGACAGGCCATCTTACTGTCCCAACCATAGCCACCCTTGGCTGATGGCATTCTAGTTACGCAGTGGGTGAGGCTTACCATGGCTGGTGGCCTGATCTACATAGCCCACGAACCGTAAGGCTGTTCCTTCGTTGGTTGTAACGATTAGGTTCTCGCTGTGGACGCCTTACCCGCTACCATGCTTGTGGCGCACGATGGCTGAGCCGAGCACCGTAGATCATAACCTTGCCACCCGGACCTTCGGTCATAGTCAGACTTTATCGTCTCCCTCATTCGACGATATGAAATTGCTCTGAAACTTGCATGATTAGGGATGTGTTGGACAGAACAGATTATCGATCCTCCGTGGACGGCATCTTTAGCCGGAAGAGGTGCCTAATTCAGTCACACCGAGCCCCGCCGCGATGCACGAGAGCTGGCACCACCTTAGCGCAGTGTTGTGTAGCAACAAGACCTGGACAACGACCAAGGCGAAAACTTCTGCTGCTCTGATTGCTGTCACATCTCTTTCCTCTGATCTCCTTTACTCTGTTCTTCACCATCAGCGACAATGGCAACCGAGAAGCTGCAAGGCTATCCCCACAAGCCCCGCGTCTTCATCTTATCAGACATTTCTAATGAACCCGATGACGCAGAGTCGCTTGTTCGCTATCTTCTTTATTCAAATCAGTTCGAGACCGAGGGCCTTGTAGCATGCACGAGCACATGGATGAAGAATGAGGTCCACCCAGAAGATATGGAGAAGATCATCGGTGCCTACGGCAATGTAGTCGATAACCTCAACAAACATGTTCATTCAGAACATCCCTACCCGTCTGCAGATCATCTGCGCAGCTTAATCAGGAAAGGCGCTGAGGTACGTTGAGACTGCACCATCAACCCATCTTACATACACCACGGCCACAAGTCACGTGATTGCATGTGTCTAACTTGACCACCCAAGACCTATGGTATGGCCGCTGTCGGAACCGACGTCCCTCTGTCACCAGGTGCCGAACTACTGTATTCCCGCATCACAATGCCCTCCACTCAGCCCCTTTGGATCCTGTGTTGGAGCGGCACAAACACGCTCGCCTCTGCATTGCTCAGGATCGACGACGATTTTGACCCGGAAGACTCCAAACGCCTGCTCTCCCGCCTCCGTGTCTACACCATAAGTGATCAAGACGATACAGGCGCGTGGATACGCAACTCATTCCCTGACATCTTCTACATTGCGAGCATCCACGGGTGGAACCAATACGGCCTCGCTGCTTGGACCGGCATCTCAGGGGAGAACTTCTACGGCTTTGACGTCGGTGGCCCTGACGGATCAAAATGGGAAAAAGTTTGGCTGAAGCGCAATATCCAAATCGGAGCGCTAGGAGAAATGTACCCAGACCCAATGTATATCGCAGAGGGGGACACACCATCCTTCCTCTACCTCATACAAAATGGACTTGGTGTGCCTGAATACCCAGAATACGGGTGCTGGGGCGGAAGATATGCTCGTACGGATCCTAGCACTGAGGGCTTGAACAGTAATCACTACTCCGATTCTGTGGACCGTGTAAATGTGCAAGGGAGAACATACACGTCTAACCATGCGACTATCTGGCGCTGGCGCGATGCATTTCAGAACGACTTTGCGGCCCGTATGAAGTGGAGTACCGAGGCGGACTTCGACAATGCGAATCACCATCCCGTCATTACGGTCAACGATCTGCCTGGTTTAGCGCCCGTGAGGATCGAGGCCGAGGCTGGAAGCACGATTACGCTGGACACGAAGGGGACCTATCATCCCAATGGCAGCGCAATCACGTTCAAATGGTGGCATTATCGCGAGCCAAGTGCTACACAGTGGGTTGTTGATGCCGAGGTCGCGGAATTGGGTATCACGGCTGTTGATGAGGGTGGTGAGGGCAGAAAGGTAGAAGTGAAGCTGCCACCGCCTGAGCAGTGCGCCGTTGAGTTTATAGGCAAAAAGCCAGTTTCACAAGGGCAATTGTTGCATCTTGTGCTTGAGGTGACTGGTGATGGGGAGCCGAGCCTCACGAGCTATAGAAGGGTACTGGTGCAGATCACAAACAAAGACTTGAGGGGTGGGAAGGAGGCAAGGAGTGGGAGTGAGGTACCATAGTGATTAAGGACATCCAAGCCTGACTTGGCCAACGTGGTCGTTGATAAATGAACAATCACAGGTCGTTCGAAGCTTCTGGGACGACTATCAATGCTTGTGAATGCCATTGATGTCGCTGGAGATTGTGGTTGTGGTGTTGAGGTTTGGCGGGACACTATCTACCTACCCCAGGTACCGGTACCTATCATGGCTAGGTGATGTTGTGAATGCAGGGGTTGCTGGACCCTGAGCAGCGCGAAAACACCGAAGTGGAGCGAAACATTGCAGCTTGTTGATGCCACGATATGTCAGCAACAGCGAAAGACGCGTGGTAGCGAGGTGCAGTAGCTGTCTTGCATTGCCCACCATAGCCTCGAAATTGCCTGCATCATCGCCGAGGCTTCAACGACACAGGGGCGCATGGCTCAAGCCTCATCACAGTCTCAACGGTAGGTAGCCCAACAAACACTCTCGTCTTACATAATAATGGACCCTCTTCTCGCGGAAGCGGCTGCGGCCACGTCCAAGACGCCCACGCCACCCAGCTCCCCTCCACCAGTCCAGCCCGGCCGGCTGTTCGCCATTGGCGACATCCACCTCTCTTTCAAGGCCAATCGAGAGGCCCTCGAGAAGCTTCTCCCGCACCCCGACGATGACCTGATCCTGTGCGGCGACGTGGGCGAAAACGCCGAGCACTGCCAGTTGGCCTTCACCAAGGCGAAGGAGTGCTTTCGACGCGTCTTCTGGGTGCCCGGCAACCACGAGCTTTACACTCTGCCATCACAGAAAGAGCATGGAGCGCGAGGCGAGGCCAAATACATGGAGTGCGTCGCCGTCGCCCAGCAATTCGGCGTCATTACACCGGAAGACGAATACACACTGTGGGAAGGCGAAGGCGGGCCGTGCTTGATTGCGCCCATCTTCACGCTCTACGATTATAGCTTCCGGCCCGATGACGTCAAGTTGGAGAACGCGCTCGCGTGGGCGCGCGAGAAGGACATCGAGGCCACGGACGAGCACCTGCTGCACCCGGACCCCTACGCGTCGCGCATTGAGTGGTGCCATGCCCTCGTCGACAAGACAGAGAAGAAGCTCGCTGCAGCCGTGGCAGCGCATCCAGGCGTCAGGCTCATCATCATCGGCCATTGGCCGCTACGGAATGAACTCGTCTTTCTCCCAAAAGTACCGCGCTTCTCGCTGTGGTGTGGCACCAAGAAGACAGAAGACTGGCACAACAGGTTCAATGCAAAGGTCGTCGTGAGCGGGCATCTGCACATTAGACGCACCGATTGGGTCGACGACACGCGCTTCGAAGAGGTGAGCTTGGGCTATCCTCGTCAATGGAAGGAGTGTCAAGATCGTGGACTGGACATCAACGACCTCCTGCGAGAAATTCTGCCGGGCCCAGAGACGCCGCCTGCTGAGCAGCATGGCACAATCTTCCGGCGATATGGATGAACGACTGTGAACACGATTGCTTTTAGCTTGCCAATCTGGTACACGCCGCCTGCTTGGAACATCCCCCACGCCCAGCTGCCCTTGATACGCTGTGAATGTTTCCAGTGTCCGAGTAGCCACACTATGTTTATACTGTACTTCATGTCTGCAAAACACATTCAAAACACTGCCTACGGGCCGTTCCTACCTCCCCAGTCTTACACACAACACCCCTGCACCTGCCTAATCCGTCTCAGCCTAGTCAAGCCCCATTAGCCAATCGTTTCCCGATCCATCGTCACGCGCTTTTCCCCCATTCCGCGTCGCCCGATCGTACGCTTAGGCCCTGGCAATCCATCTACAGTGGTATGCGATCGACGTCTTCCCTTACCCACCTCAGGCTGGTGCTCCGGTGCTCCAGACATGCTTCTTGAATCGTTCCTTGAATTGCCAGCTCGCATCCTGGTCGATCGCTAAAGAGCAACAGTTGCACGAGAATAGGCACCAATGGCTGAAGCCGTTCGGTAGCATGTGCATTGATACCGTTACCCTCCACCCCTTGAATGCACTATTAGCTCGTTCCTAGTGCTGTAATTCAGCTAATAAACTGCCGTCATTGTTCAGCTCCACACTTTCTGACAGTCTAAACAGGGCTTTATTTTACATGCTCAAGGCCATGAACCACGGGTCACAGTAAGGGTCGGTGATGTGAGCCTCAATCGAGCATGACGCCGAGCACATCTCTAAGCACCCGAACACTTGCATTAGTCTTCGACTACATATGGCTGTGAAGGATAAATAGGAACGTGTCCCGAGCCCAAGGTATATGTATATAAGCGTCTCCGTCCTCTGTCAAAGTGAGCATCACAAGCCTCCATTGCTCTTGAGATATACATATTGTGATTACCCAGAGCACCGAATTCAAGATGCTTCTCAGCCTTCCGACTACCCTCCTCGCCATGGCGACCTGCGCCATTGCCGTCCCTCACAACCTCGTCACTCGTGAAGTCATCGGCCACGGCGCTGTGGTCGGCTTCCCTGAAACTGTACCTGATGACCTTACGGGCAGACTGTACCTCAAGTACAAGCCCTACCTCAAAGTCTTCACTGGCTGTGTTCCTTACCCTGCCGTCGACGCTGCAGGTAACACCGGGTAAGCTATGCAATTACAGCCCTACAAACTCCAGTCTAACCCAGAACCACAGCGGTGGCCTCAATCCCAGCGGCAACCCCAGCGGGGGCTGTGGCTCATCTCCCGGCCAAGTCTACGCCCGCGGTGGCACCCACAACGGCGCCTACGGAATAATGTACTCCTGGTACATGCCCAAAGACAGTCCCGGCACCGGACTCGGCCACCGCCACGACTGGGAAAACATCGTAGTCTGGCTGTCCTCGGCCTCGGAAACGGCCACCATTCGCGGCGTCGCCACCAGTGCCCACGGTAACTACAACAAAGACAACACGCCGCCGCTTTCAGGAACCCGGCCAAAGACTGGCTACATCAGCTACTTCCCCGCTAACCACCAGTTGATTGCTACCGACGACCAGGGTGGTCAGCAGCCGCTGATTGCATGGGAGAGCATGACAGATGCAGCCAAGACGGCGATTGAAAATACCAATTTTGACAAGGCCAGTCCAAAATTCCGAAACAACAACTTCCAGAGTAATCTTGAAGCATCGTTTATTTGATTCTGGGCAGGTTCAGAAGGCGGGGAGGATACGATTCGGCAATCTAGATATATAACCAGTGCTCGTAGAAGTTATACATACAGACTTGGGCGCTATACCTTTTCCATCCAAGATATGCATGTGTAAACAACCGTTTTTGCAGCCTAGGTGCCAGCGTGGTGGTTGACATGAAACAAACACTCTTTGAAGCTCTGCGCAAAACGAGATCCCACTTAAACGCAGTTTCTTTCCTATTTTGGATTTATTTTTCCTATTTTGGATTTATTTTTCCTATTTTGGCTCCGCAAAACATTTTGCGTTTTCGCAACTGATCTTCAGTAATTAGGGTACCCATCGGCTACTTAAGCTCCCCGGCTAAGCTGCCTAGATCTCGCATCCGAACGGCCCGACGCAGACCAGACTACTACGTGTGTGTATCGCGTCACTGGCTATTTTAATGTATAAGAAACGTGGCGACAAGGGTGCTTAACAAGTAAAGATAGGTGTAGTTCGAGGATATGGTTGTTAATTCATTTACAAGAGACGAATGGTGCCAGGTCGGTGTAATAATGCCAGTCAATTATAACGGATGCAAATACCCCGGGGGAGATACGAGAGCCATGATGACAACGTGCTTGGTATACGTACGTAGAATGTGGAGAAAGGTTCGCGACTCGGCGAACTACTACTAGGGTGAGTGGGTAATCTGCCGAAGTCTTCTACCCAGGGGTGTGGGTATCGTGAGCTAGAAAGCCCCTTTGTAGTAACAAATAAAGAATCGGGTATACAATCACAGTACCGTTGAACTAGGCTTACCAAACTTGGCTTCTACTAAATCCTAATCTATAATTAATACATCCATGTACAATGTTATTTCCTTGAACCATCTGCAAAGCCAGCTTCCCGCAGTTTTGGTAACAATTTATGTTTCGCTAAATCCTTTGGGATCATGCGTCCGACGTTACCTGTCGCATTTGTAGCAGGGTCATGTATTTAGGTACTGTATCGCCGTGTGACAAGTTTCGAAACAACTCGGCATGAACATCGCATGACGTTGCAAAGAGACAGCAAATATGCTTGCGCTCGACCAAGAAGAACGCCTGCATTCACTAGATAACGATTGGTAAAATTGGAGGATCTAGTTGCTTGTACCACAGCTGCTGCTATTTTGCCATGGTGGTTGGAATTATATTACCATGTAATTTAGTATACGACGCTAAGGCACTGGTGAATCCAGATACGGCCGGATGAAATACAGGTCGTATGACAACCGACTACATGCATGTTTGTGATTTCTAAGCTCGGGGTTTAGTCAGATCGATGGACTAGATTGCTAGTAACTCTATGGCTTTAAATAGCAATTCCTAACGTACCGACGACTAAACGTACCCAGAAAGCCCGAGATGAATGCTAGGAGATTGCAGTACAACCACTCAGGATACGTTCGCATTAATGCTTTGACTCAAAACAGGAATTAATGCCACTGCTGGTCTGGGGAAAGGATGTTCTCAAGGCCTCTCTTGACGACGTCACTGCTTCACCGCAAATATCCTCAGGCCTTTACGCATAATCCCTTCTCTATGATTTCGCCGGGGTTAAGACCTTTTGGAACGGCGCATGGGCCCTATCATTAGATATCACCTATTTGTAGCTGCTCCTTGTCCTAGCTAGTATGCAAATATCTATCGTCGGATTGAAAGGCGAATGGGGGCCCGCGGCTATCAGCTCACTCAAGTGATTCGTCTGATTCATACTTGCCGACTTTTAGTGCAACTACACACTGTGTAGTTATACTCGCGTAGATGTCTGCGTTACTAGAGATTCATATCAACGGTAACAGGAACGATCTAGAGATGACTTCATTTGTTATCAAGTAAAATATTTGTATTGATAGAGATGAGGTAAGTATCGTTACTATGAGCAAACTCCGATTGCACAAGTCAATACATAAGGGCTAGAATGAATGCCTCTATTTTACTCCAAGGACGCTGATACATTTAGAAGTTTCGTTAGTCGAGCGATGGTGCAGCAAGGCCACACCAGCAATGCGAGTGAGTTTGGGTTTTGGCACTTTAACTGCTTTCCATACGCTTAGATATTACTTGCTCGCCGCTCCAAGGCCAGAGTTGTGGAAGTGAGCATACCGATAGCGATATAATTGTATTACCACCAATTCCCACTTGAGGAAAGGGGGTTAGTGTGTCGTCCCGCGGGTCGATATTTCATGCAAGGATAGACACGCCTCGTTGTCATGCAGGAGCGTTACCCGATGAGCATAAGAGAAGGGGCATGTCGTATCAGGATTCAAAAGTTTCCAGACTCAAAGTCGCTTTTGATGATAATGGGATATGGCAGTAAATGATGGTGTGCTCCATCTACCATTGTACCAGCCGTACTGTAATGCTTCCGGGTTTGTCATTAATGTGCTGTAGAGCCCCGAGAACAGGAGTTGTAGCGTCGTCACACTGGTGATAATCGACATCGTCGGTAGCCACAAGCGATCCTGTAGCTATAGCGATTACCATCATTGCGAAGGTTTTAGACAACAAGTTTTCTGATTCTGTGACTAGTCGCTGCCAAAATTGGCCTTAATGCAGCGTTTAAGCGGCGAAATGTAAGAGACAGGCCAACTAGCGAGAAGACATACTTCAGATAGAGCTTAGGGGAAATGTGCATTAAGAGGAACTACGTAGTATATCGAAGCTCTTCTACCGCCTAGAATATAGGTAGCTTTCAGCTATCCACAATTGCAAGTAAGTATGTGCATATTGGAACTAAGGTAGATTACGCGGAGGGACGTGCAGCCTTCAAAGGTCTTCAGCAAAAGGAAATTAAATATCGCTCGGGTATCCTTGCTGAGCTGAGATAAACTCAATTAGCGCTGCTGTTCCTGAATGGCGGGACTACCCCCTCGGCAGACATAACTTACTTAGGCTAGGTTAGGCGCTAAGCAAGCTCCTCTGATGAATGTGTACACACGTCAATGTTCCAGCTGCCGTGTTCGTTACTGAATGCCAATTTGGACAGTATTATAAAAGTGTGACCACACTTCCTACACCTTCGAAAAAATCAGCCGCAAAAGATTCATGTGTAGGTAAGTTGATGTGTGTACTGCCAAGATCTCCAAGCATGCGAACAAGATATTGGTCGAGTTCCACAGCAGAAGCTTGAACTTTGGACCCCCCCTGGTTGTAGATCCGATCCTTTGAACACCACTCTTCCACTGCAACACCCACGACACAGCGATTTCCCAGATTGGAAATATAGTCAATTACTCTCCATTCCGCTTATCGCTTGTTGCAATAAATACTTGATCAGTGGTTACAATCGTGGGACATGATTTTTTGTGATAACATTGGTGCGAACCATCAACACGCCATGTCAAGACGAGGCGATCGCAAAATTATCAAAATCTGCCAGCGCATCGTTCCCTTCACTGTCGCACCCTGTAGCAATAAGCCCGAAAGTTGTGGTGCCAAGGCGGCCTCCGCCCTCTTCGAGCGAGCGTGATTTTGGCTCCCGCGGTCCATTGGCCTAGCCCATCGTGCCTTGTCTCGTTGTAGAAAACGGGCGCAAATCCAGGCGCTGGGGAGAACGCCACCACGGCGTGTCAAATGCACTTTAGGATGCAGGGTCAAGATTGGCAGCGAGATTGCCAAACACTAGTGGTTGTGTGATAGGGGGCACGCGAGCACTTCAAGTATGGGCCCTCCCGCCCGCCCACGATCACTTCCGTGTCGTAACTGCGAAAACAATAGTATCGTCGGATAATCGTACATGATGGCGGAGAAACTACAGGCTGCGGCCAATGTGTCGAATGGCACCCAGAAAGCGCGTCCGCCGCTGAAGAAGCAGGCCACCGACAAGGACCTCGACGACTATTTCGTATGTATCAGAACTTCACCAGCAAAACCATCGAGACGGTGCTGACTTTTCTAGATTGGGCCGCGAGATCTTGACCACCACTCCAAATGGCCAATGTTCGTCCGGCTGCATGGCAGCGTCACCCCGGAGATGATACTGCCTCTGCTTTTTGTTGGCGGTTGGTCAGCAGCCATCACTTGCATTTCGAAATTTGTCCACGATTGTAGGCGCGCCGCACAACTTTTCATACAAGATCTCTACTAACATTCCACAGTGGGTATCAATCAGCTGCTCCTTACCGTTCTCGGATTCGTCGTCGGTCTGGCACTGAGCTTTCGCAGCTCCACGGCATACGAGCGCTACAACGAGGGCCGCAAGTACTGGGCGCAGCTCACCTTTGTGTCTCAGAATCTCGCCCGCTTGATTTGGATCCACGCCGACGAGCGCCACGCGAAAGACGATGTGATCGGCAAGAACGATTTGCTGGCGAAGATCAGTTGTCTGAACTTGATTGCGGCCTATGCTGTAGCATTGAAGCACAAGCTGCGCTTTGAACCAGGCATGCACTATGACGACCTCGAGCACATTGTCGGACACTTGAACACATATGCGAAGGCGGCAGATCAGCCAGCGCGCAAGAAGCCGAATATGTTCAAGACGGCTGGGAACTACTTGGGAGTACCAATGGCAGAGGACAACCCTCGCAAGCTGCTCAAGAAGGCGCGCGTGCCTATTGGCAATCTGCCCCTCGAGATACTATCCCACCTTTCGGCGTACATGAAGACGATTTACGACAACGGCACTTTCAAAGTCAGCATCTACCAGACGCAGTCTCTCAATGCACTCACCACCATGAACGACGTCCTCACGGGGACCGACCGCATTCTCAACACGCCTCTTCCCATTGCTTATTCCATCGCCATCAGCCAGATCACCTGGGTGTACATTCTTCTGCTCCCGTTTCAACTCTTCAAGAGCCTGGGATGGGTCACGATCCCCGCCTCCATCTTTGCCGCGTATATTATCCTGGGCATCGCGCTCATCGGACGAGAAATCGAGAACCCGTTCGGCGACGACGTCAACGATTTACCACTCGACGCTTTCTGCGAGCAGATCCGAAAGGACATTGACATCATCATGTCGCGTGCGCCTCCTGTCAGCGACGAGTTTGTGGCACATGAGGCGAATTTGCCGCTGTATCCGCTGTCTCACATGGGCAGTAAGGGATGGGCTGAGAAGTCGGTTGACGAGATTCGTGATGCGTTGGCTGCGAAGCCTGGTCTGCACTATCCCATGTCGGAACATAATGAGCATCCGAAGATGCAGCACACAGACGGTCATCGCAAAGACGAGGCTGATGACGCGGAGAAGGGCGAGGCTGGACATGGTGCTAATGACGCTGCTGATGGTGGAGATTGAGCATGCGTATCTGAATTCACATAAGCCTTGATCCGTAATACCCCAACTATACCTTGGTTCAGGACGCTCAAGTAAACGGTGCTTGAAGCCTGGACCCTATCCCATCCAAGAATAACTAAATCTAATTCATCATCTAACCATACACTCTGAACCATCGTGTCTTCCATCCCAATTCAATCCCCCATCTTCCCTTCCAGCCACCAATCGACGCCGCCGCACGTCCACGATCCCACTCACATCCCTCCCCACAGACCCCCATACATCCCAATACATCCATCCAAGACCAAACCCCTCACAGCCCAAATCACCCCAAAACCTCGCCAACACAAAGCTTCCCTTCCCTTCCAATTTCGAAGCCTCCCTCTTCCCTTCCTCACCCTCCCATCTCCTAAACCCTCGCCTCCCATCCCATCTCGAACCATCACGCTCCATGCTATTTCTCCTCCCCTCTCCCTCTTCTAATCTGCCCACTCCTAAGAATCACTTAATAGCTCTAGCCGCGCACGAATGTGGTGAGTACTTAGATAGTATATTATCAATTCACGAAACACTTCTATATTGGGCTTGGGAATCTAGCAATATGTACGTTTATACTGCTACTCCTACTGCTACTCCTGCTCGACTCCTACTGCTACTCCTGCTCGACTCCTACTGCTACTCCTGCTCGACTCCTACTGCTACTCCTGCTCGACTCCTACTGCTACTCCTGCTCGACTCCTACTGCTACTCCCCTACGCCCTATCCCTATCCTATCCCAACTCCCCATCCCAACTCCACATCCCAACTCCACATCCCAACTCCCCCATCCCTCCCCGAAACCCCTGCTCACTCGCTACCACACAATCGCCTCTCTTTTCGCAACGTGCAAATCGTATGAGATCAGTATACCTGGATCCCCTTGGTATGTTTTACGCGAGATTAGATGGGTGGTTTTGTGACAAAGCAAGCATATAAGGCGGTTTGGATAAATATGACGCGCGGAGAGAGAGAGCAGAGGGCATAGAGACAAGGTTTTGACACGAAAGTTTCTAGGCTGGTGAGGCAATATTGTTGATAATGGGGGAGGATAGTGTTTCCAAGGGCATTACAGCACCCCTGAACCAAAAAGAAGGTGGGGGGGGGATAGCGAGTACTTCATTGATGTAATGGTAGATTCTATATTTTAATTTCCAAGAGACTGTGGACACATATCCCTTGTCACTCACATTTCATCTCAGCTCATCTGTCTCTGTCTCTGTATTCCGCTTTTTCACCAAGGCCAAACGCAGACTAATCGCCTCATTTTCCTCACGTCGAAGCATCATCACGCATGGCTATCAATTTAACCTGGGGCAGATTCAGCAACAGTCGACTACAAGAAAACCTCTCCTTAGTTCTGTTCAGAGCTTGGAGGGCATACCAGCAAATGCAATGCATTCAATCTCGACCGGTACGCCCTTGGGCAGCTGCTTGACGGCAACACAACTGCGTGCAGGCCTGTGGGCAAAGTATTTACTAAACACGTCGTTCATCTCGGCGTAGTAGGCCATGTCGTCGAGGAAGACGTTGACCTGGGTTATTTTTTTTTTGTTAGTATAGCCATTTTTCAAGTAAAGATATGGAGGTTGCTCCGATTTCGGCGTAGAATCCAGGATGAATGCTGCAGGAATACAATGGGATTCGGCTCACCTTGACGATTCTCTCCATACCTACACCAGCTTCTGCGAGAATGACCTTGATGTTCTCACAGCATTGAGCCGTCTTGTCCGTGATGCTACCTTCAATCAGGTTGCCCTTGCTGTCCGCGGGGATCTGGCCAGAAACGTAAATCTGGGAGCCTGCGATGATGGCTTGGGACTGGTGGTGTGTTAGCGTGTCATGCCATCCCAATACCGTTGGTTGAGGTGGTCTGATGTGGATGGCGTGTAGCTTCGATGGAACTCCTTGCGGGTAGCAGAGCGAGCGTGAAGGCTGGAGTGTGAGGGGAGCTGAGAGTCGGGGACGTGCGGTGCGTGTGGTGTGTATGGTGGAATGTTATGAGAGCAAGCTCAATACCCAGCCTACTCGTGGACGCAGGCGGTACTCTGAGGGTGTGCAGGACGAAGAGGAAATGCAGGATAACGTACGTATGCTGCCGCAGCTACACAACCTCTCATTAGCCATAATCCTCATCTCATCTCTTCTCATCTCCCCTCTCTCCCTCTCTCCCTCTCTCCACTCTCTCCCTGCTCCAGCAGCCTAGGGATAAAAACTTACGAGGAGTAGCATTCTCAGTAAAGACCTTCTTGATATCCGACATATTTCTGGTTTGCTTTTGAATCTGAATTCGCGTGTGCAGAGGTCGTGGCTGGTAAGCAAAGGCACGTCGTTGGAGCGTAAAAGTAGGAGGGCTTGGTATACGTAGTCGGGGAGGGAGAATCGCACGTTGCAAGAGCATCAATTGGGGAGTGTTGGTGAGTGGGGGGGGAGGAGACGATTTATGTACCTACAGAAGGTAGCTGCTACCCTACCAACCCACCATCGGAGCTTCACCAACTGGAGTGCTTGCGGGCAAAAGGTGGGGTACTCCCGCCGATAACGCGCGCAGGGCGTGGTGCCGGCAGGGCGCGCTCAAGCCTCAGGCATGGGATGGAGGGGTAACTTGCTGGCCAGAGGGGATGAGTCAGCGGCCCTTGGCGCCAGTTTTGCGACGGGTAACCCTGGGTACCATGATGAACGGGATGTAAAAGACTTGACATCCTTTCGAAGACAGGTGCAACTAGTTTAGTTCGTTTCCTTGAGTAATGTATTGAAGTCTTGATAAGCAGATCTAGTCTGGATGCATCAAAACAGTCGATTGTTGTGTCTATATAGTAATCTGTCTCGAGGGATGGGGGGTATTCCGCCACCCCACTAACCCCCCTCACAAGTAATGGTGAGATTTAGAGTACCCACCGTGAAGATGTTTCATCCTGAAAGATACCGCCCAATAACGCCTTTTGCTCATGCAAAATTTGCCCAAGTCTATAACGAAGATGCATGTGTGTATATGGTTTTTGTGCGCGTGTCGCCATTTACTATGCTGCAGCTACAACCGCATGCGGTCATGGGGTATATCACAGTGACAGAGTTGGATCATATGCTCACTGCTGGAGTTTTTCCTCCTGTCCGGTGAGCAGCGTGTAGACGGGCGCATCGAGCTTGTCGCGGCCTTTGAGAAAGTCGAGTTCGAGGATGAAAATGTAGCCGATGGTGGTGCCGCCGAGTTTCTTGACGAGCGAGCCAGCCGCTGCTGCTGAGCCACCTGTTGGTCGTTAGCTTTTCCGTCTCAGGGTATCTTGTCAACACCACCAACCCTGATCAAGCAGGGTGTCTGCTCTGATACAAGACGGTGGTGCAAAGAAGAAAAGGGAAGAATGTACCTGTAGCAATAATATCATCAACGATCAAAACCTTCTGCCCGCTCTTCACAGCACCCTCCTGCATCTGAAAGAAATCGCTACCGTACTCTTTTACAAACTCAGCAGTCTCACATGGGCCCGGAAGCTTGCCCCTCTTGCGCACCGGCACGAAGCCTGCACCCAACCTCAGCGCCAGCGACGGCCCGAACAGGAACCCCCGGGCATCGAGTCCAACAACAATGTCTGGCTTTGCACCGGCGAATTGCTTTTCAACGGCAAGCTCGAGCGCGCGCACAAGGCCCTCGTGCAGCGACGGGTTCGCAAAGATGGGCAGAATGTCTTCGAAGAGAATGCCCGGGCTGGGGAAGTCTGGGAATTGGCGCAGCGAGGATTTGAGGCTTAGCGTAAGACTGGAGAGTTCGGCGGCGGGGGAGGGATGGGGGGTGGAGAGTCCTCCTTTGGCGGCATCGTTGCTGGTGAGGGTTGGGTCTGGTTTGTTGGAGGGCGGGTGTGCGGCCGTGGCGTCGCTCTTGAGGGCGTGGGCGGGCTGCGTGGTGCTGTTGATGGGGTGTGTGGTGTGCGCGGGGGTGTCGGAGGGGGAGGTGATCATTGTGAAGGAAGTGGGAGGGGAGGGGATTGATAAGTGAGTGGGATGGGCACAGTACGTCGAGGTGGACTGTGTCACCGTCTGGTGTGATACGTGCGTCGGTTGGGGTGCGGTTAGATTCGCTGCAGCAGGTAAGGCAGGTGAGAATATCGCGTGGCCGAGGCGAGGAGGGGGAGGGGCTTGCGACTCAGCACGCCAGACGCCAGACGCCAGAGAAAAAATTAACCACAAAAGTCTAGAAAACGGTCCGCGCGATCCACTCGGCCTAGCCCCCGTGGGCCACATGGACGAATCGTCGCCTCCACCTGAACAGCGACAAGCCAGCCGGACCGCAGCCTCGATACCGCATAGGGACAGATAGCATGGCTGCCTGTATTAGCCAGTGCTGCCAAACGAGAGGCAACGTAAGTACTTGGTACACCAGCCTTCCAGCAACTATTAATACCCATCATATTGCGCAACGCAGTCGTGTCAGCGAATCGTCCCCAATATACCCAAACCTCGAGCGTTTTGTTGAGAAGGGGGGAGGGAGGGGGACATTTTGCTGAGTTCCCCGCTGACCTGACGTGTTGCGCATGTGAAGCCACATGCCAGACGCATGCTGTGTGTGGTTGGCATGTCCCTGTCACTTTGGTCTGGTATGTACTCTGCCTAGCCTTGCTGATAAGCATCCAGCGGTTTCCTATACACCCTCACAGGTTGCATGGGCTCTAGGGCTGCGGGAGGCGTATTGCCTATCGCAGCGCGGCTTGGCTATCCCGGCCCACACATGAGGGTTACGTCAAGTGTCAAGTCTTGTCTTGTCATTCGAGACCCTGGTCGACGCTAGCTTACGTACGTATCATGTAGCCGGTGCCGGTACCGTGAACCTCAAAGCAATATCAACGACCCAACTGCACACGTTGCCTAAGTGCTAATCCAATTTACTCGGTAGGCGATGGAAGACCATTTGAAGTGCACAACCCTGTAACAGGCACGTTGAGCAGAAGAGGTGGGTACGTCAAAGATGCTGTCACGACGTCGGTGTCTGAACCTTGGCAGGATGTATGACGACCAACCATACGTAGGTGTGAAAAGCGGGTATATATTTTGGCAAAAGAACAATTCCAATCGCATCAACACAATATGGATCGAGCTTCATAGCAGGACGTTGATATTGCTTCAGCTCCAAACATCCATGTTGTGCACAACGCAATCGTCCCCTGTACGCTTCTTCAGTGAACCAACCACGTACACCTTCTCCCCAAACTCCTGCAATCGTTCCATCGCCGTCTTGACATTGTCGGGGCTGACCACCAAGACCATACCAAGGCCGGTGTTGAATGTTCTCGCAAATTCCGTATGCTCCAGCCGCCCAGCACTCTTGAGCCACTTGAACACGTCCGGCACTGGCCATGTCTTCGCATCCAGTTCCGCTGCCAGCGTCTTAGGCAGCATTCGCGGAATGTTCTCCAAGAGACCACCACCGGTGATATGCGCCATTCCTGTGATCAAGCCGCGACGAGTAGCAGCAAGAAGGGGCTTAACGTAGATGCGCGTGGGTGTGAGAAGCGCGGTGCCGATATTTGTTCCTGCTTGCCATGGACAAGCGTCGTGGAAGGAAAGGCCTTGTTTCTCTACTATTCTTCGAACAAGAGAGAAGCCGTTGCTGTGGACACCATTCGATGCCAAGCCGAGGAGTACATCGCCTTCTCGCATTGCCGCAAAGTCTGGGAGGATGGTGGTACCGCGCTTGATGGCACCAATGGCTGCACCACCAGCGTCGTACTCGCCCTCCTTGTAAATACCTGGCATTTCTGCAGTTTCGCCGCCTACGAGTGCAGCGCCAGATTGGCGACACCCTTCTGCGACACCTTCAACGAACTTGGCGGCACTTTCGACATCGAGTTTGCTGCAGGCGTAGTAGTCAAGGAACATGAGTGGTTCTGCACCCTGGACGACCAGATCGTTGACATTCATGGCGACGAGATCGATACCGACAGTGTCGTGCTTGCCCATTTCAAAGGCGATTTTGACTTTGGTGCCAATGCCGTCGATGGCACCAACGAGGATGGGCGCTTCGGTGTAACCAGCAGCTTGGAGGTCAACAAGGCCGCCGAACCCGCCAATTTCGCCATTAGCGCCTGGACGGCGGGTGCTGGCTGTAGAGGCTTTGATGCGCTTGACGAGCTGGTTGCCTGCGTCGATGCTGACGCCTGACGAGGCATATGTGAGCGCTTCTCCAGCGTCGAGATTGGTGGACGCGGGGCGGGTGACGGTGGTACCTTCCTCAGCTGGAGTCAGCAGTTTCCAATCGCAGCTTATGCCCTCTTTCTTGAACTCGTTGACGAGGTGTTCGGCTATGGAGTCGAAGTTGGAGGAGGCAAGGGCGAGGATGGTTGGACCGGCGCCCGACAGGCAGATACCTAGGAGGCCGGGATGTGATTGTGGAGTGACGGACTGGAGAATCTCCGTGAGCCCTGGAATGAGGCCACGGCGGTAGGGCTGGTGGAGTTTGTCCTGCATGGCGGTGTAGATCATGTCAGGATCTGGGGTGGCCTGTCCAAGGGCGGTTGTGAGGACAGCCAGTCGCTGCATGTTGAAGATGGCATCCTGGCGGGAGTACGTCTCGGGAAGGACTGCGCGTGCCTTTGCTGTCGAAACCTCAAACTGGGGAATGATGCAGATGCACTTGATGGCGGGCGACCAGTTGAACTTGGTGTAGTGTCCGATGTTGAGCGGAGGCTCTGGTGGGCGCAGGCCTGTGTCTATGCCACCAGCGGGCTGGGGCAACACCTCGCTGAGGGGGATCTCGAGCCGTTCGGTGTCTTCGGGCGACAGTTCGTTGAGGTATGTGCCCACGAAGCCTCCATACAGCGCAGCGGCCACGTTGTCTGGGTGGCGCTCCTCCATCAGGCAGTAGTCGAGCATGCGGGCCTTGGTGAGCTGCAGGTTGCCGACTTCATTGGCCAGATAGACGCCGCCCACAATGGCCGAAGCAGAAGAGCCCAGCCCGCGCCCCAGGGGGATGGGATTCTGGACGTGCACGTGTGTCTCGACGGGGAAGTCGCGGATGCCATGGCAGCGCAGCACGTAGATGGCCGTTCGCGTGATGAGGTTGTTTTCGGCCACGAGTGAGACGTCTTCTGCGCCATCGCCTTCGTATGTGATGCGGCAATTGAGCGAGTGCTGCGATTGTTCCTTGCGGGTGACGGTGACATGCAGCTCAAGATAGAGATTGAGGGCCAGGCCAATGACGTCGAAGCCAGGGCCAATGTTGGCCGACGAGCACGGCACCTTGATGTGGGTGGTCATGGCTGGCGACTGTGTGTATGTGTGTGTATGTGTGTGTCTGTGTGTGCCTGTGTGTCTGTGTGGGAGCGAGCGGCTGGAGGGTGACGCGGTCGCCCTTTCCTTGTCTGCTTCCTGTCCTCTGTCGAGCTGGCAGGAAATAAATATGGCGGCCGACGCGACGAAAACGGAACGAAAAAGATTGGTGGGTGGTGGGGTGAACATGGGTTACCTAATGCCGGCCGCCGATCTCTCCCTTTGGTTGCACACGTCACGTCAATGGTCAGACTTTCATGGTGCACCGCACCCTCTTCACACACGCAAGCACGCAGATGCACAGCACCCACGGTCGCAATCAAGTCGTTACCCGTTTGTTGAAATGTCAACTTCATCTCGCGCATTGAACCAGCCTCCACCACCGAGGCGATGCTGACGAGACCAACTATGCCATCATGAACGTCTCCTACACAGGACAAGGCCGCAAAGTGTCCAGCTCAATCTAGAGATAGACGGTCCATACTCCCCTTGGTCTTCAATACTGCAGAATAATGTACTGGCGATCCAATGCACAGCCACCACCAGGCCGCCCTTTTCCACCCATCTATCGCCATGTGGCTGCAGCCTTGAAACAGGGTCCACAACTAGGCATGCAGGCAGCAGTGTGAGCCTCACCGGTCGCTTCTTCAAAACCACACGCAAACTCATGTCTTATCGCCACCTCCAACTTCACCTTGTCTCACTACCTTCTGAGACATTACAGTCATCTCACCCATCTATTTGAATCCCTCGCTCTCTCTCCTCCAAGTTTCTCGCATCAACCAAGACGCTGCTTTCCTTTGATCACACCCCCGAACGAAGACTTTGCCTTCAACACACTATTCACAACTATTGCTTTCTTGCAAGGCTTTTGCTATCATCCCTTTGAACACGAGACACCTCTCATTATGCCTGCAGCAACCTCGTCGTCATCCGACGATAGTGACGTGTCTGTAGTCGCAACGCTGACCAATGGCGTCAAGCACCTGTCGACCAATGGAGTCGCCAAGAAAGATGAGTCCAAGGAAAGCGACACAGAGCAATGCGAGGCTGGTATGAAAAACGGCTCAAAGCAACTTTACTCTGGCAAGGAAGATAAGAAGGGACGGTTCCAGTGGCAAGACAAGATCCCCGAAGACATTGGCAACCCCGCCGAAAATGATGAGACTGCCAAATGGGCCCTCCTAGTACGCAATGTGAAAGTCTACAACGACCCCCAGCGCGTCCTGGCTATTCATTCCATCGTAGTCCAAAGTCCTCTTCTCAAGAAGATGCTCACCAACGTACTCAAAGACTACCCTGGCGTCACCGTTGGTCTCAATCGCCTTGAGTTTTCCGGCAAGTTTGAGCCGCTTATCCACCGCTGGACAGAATTGCAAGAGGCTATCGGCAAGCTCGGCAATGAATCCGAAGACGACCGCACTATCAAGGCCCATGCCACATTACTTCAGGATGTCCTGGTCAAGGAGTTCAAGAGCCTGATCGATACGTCGCAGGATATGAAAAGTAAACGTGTCATGACTTACGAACACCTGTGGACCCTGTTCCAGCCTGGCGCTACTGTATTTGCGCGGCAGGACGGCCAGGAAACGGCATTGACCCTCGTAGAGACTCGTTATGGTCAGACCTCCGCCGGAGCTCCGTGTTTTTGGCTCACGTGCAAATACGTTGATTGGGATGGCGCCAGGTTCGGTAGCAATAAGGTCAATCTGTCCATCATGGCGTATACTGGTACTAGGCCGATCAACTCTTTAAGGGTGTACCCACTTGAATTCCATTCTGATAGCGAGGTGTTGCGAACAAGGCTGATCGAGCGTGGAGCCAAAACTGAAGCTCTTGCCGGATCGAACTATCGGGCATACCAAGGTGTGGCCTGGAGAGAAGGACAGTTTGGCACAAAGGATCGATACAATGTGAAGGGCAGAGTAAGTGACGATGACATATTAATTCGGGTTCCCTTGAGGTTTATTTGGAGTACGGCATTAGGCCATCCTTCCGGACTCCAGGCCATCCTATCTTAGTTCACAAACTGACAATTCATAGATTGTCATCGACACATACGGCTGGAATCGCTTCAATCCACACCATTGCATCTACGTCAACCCGTTGAACCAGAAGGATGTCCTGACCAATTCACATCACTCTAATGATGGTGGTGATGAAGAAGGCGAAGGCGAAGAAGAGCCAGGAGACGACTACGATCAAGACGATAGTGGTATGCCCATTGATGGCGCCTTCGCTGACGAGGAAGACGCCACTAAGCAACCGCCCCTCACGACCGAGCAAAAGCTGATCTGCACACCTCTTCTCCGCGGCTACAGTCTGAAAGACAAGCTCTGGCTAAACTTTTTTGTGAACTGTGTGCAGGATATAACATGGCAATCTGATGCTTTTGACCGGCTCGTCTTGCCCAAGAATCAGAAGGAACTCATCCTTGGTTTCACCGAATCCCAGCGCAAAATGAAGGACACCTTCGACGATGTAATTGAGGGCAAGGGCAAAGGCATGATCATCCTACTTTGCGGACCCCCTGGCGTTGGCAAAACTCTCACCAGCGAATCCGTTGCAGAGGAGATGCGTGTCCCGCTGTATCTCATGAGCGCCGGCGACCTAGGCTTCGATCCCCGCAAAGTCGAATCGAATCTACAAAATATCCTGGAAATGTGCACACGCTGGAACGCAGTCCTGCTCCTCGACGAAGCAGACGTCTTTCTTGAGCAACGCTCTCTCCACGAACTTGAGCGCAACAAACTGGTTTCCATCTTCCTGCGCGTACTAGAGTACTACGAAGGCACCATGTTCCTCACAACCAACCGCGTGCAAACCTTCGACCCAGCCTTCCAGAGCCGCATCCACATCTCGCTAGACTACCCGGAGCTCTCCATCGTCAGCCGTAGAACCATCTGGAACAACTTCCTCGCCTCGTCAAGCCCAGACCATGTAATGAGCAAAGAGCAATTGGAAGAATTGGCACGACTGAGCATGAATGGAAGGCAGATTAAGAACATCCTCAAGATTGCACGGCTGCTGGCCAGCCGCAAGGAGGAGAAGTTGGCATATGAGCATGTGATTACGACAATGGAGGTTACGCAGCATCTTCACAATGAGAGTCAGTTTGTAGATCGGACAAGGGGTACTCTATATGGCTAGCTGAGATGTGTTCATGGGGTAATCTTGACATTTCACTTGTTTTTCTCTCATGTCATGAGACGTACAGTATTCACCCGAGTCATGCATGTTTTGGCGTTTTGGCGAGGCTGAAGGGATCCCTTGTTTTATTCTGTTTATTTATTTGCACTAGATTAGATAAATTGCGGACAATGAGTCGCTGACTGAGCCTACATCTAGGCTTGGTCTCGAAACTTCAAAATACAATTTCTTACCTTAGATATAACTCCCTTGTTCGTATTCTACCATAAAACGTAATTATTACACACTTATTCGCATCACAGCTAGATACCCTATTCAAGTCTCTAGAAGAGCGCCATCTAGCATATATCCCCTTCCCCTACGCACAATTACCCTCTTCTAACTACCTACCTACCTACCTACCTACTTAAACATTTCTCACTCCCTACTCTTTACTCTACAGCAACGTAGAGTAGAACCCCCCTAATACATCTTTTAGACAGTCTTCTCCATACCACTTATAACAACCCCGATTAAACCCACAGCAGCGACTTTTCTACCCAGCGAGATGGAAGAGATGGAGGGGGTTAGGGAAGGGCGGTATATAAGGGGAGTTTAAAGTTGGGGTGGAAGGGAGGATAAATATAGGGGTTTGTTGTGGATGTTAGTGCGTTTTAGTGGGGGAGTGTCTGGAATGGGGAGTGTTTGGATGGGGAAGTGTGTGGATTGGGGAGTGGGGGTGGAGAGGCTTTTGTTTGAGGACGGTTTTTGCAAGAGGGTTGGTGAGTTAAAGGAAAGGGTTGAGGGAGAGTAGAAGGGTCTAGAAACTATAGCGTGTTAAATATTAAATCATGATTGAAAATCTATCAGAAGTACTTAGGACGTGGAGATATTAGTCTAGGCATTTGCATATCACAATATGCCCAATAATGCGACTCCTTACTAGGTATTGCAACCCTACACCAAGCCGACCTACCAGCCCACACATTTTCACGACTACCAAAACTTCGTAATATTATAAAACGCATATTGCATAAACGGCTCCTTAGTCCAGTCAAGATCATAATCGAATCCATGCCCCACACCCGACACCGACACGTCCTCAAGTTGCATCATCGAAGGGATCCACCTCGGCTGCGCCTCGAGCTTGGTCACTTTGTCGAAGAACAGCGTTTCACTGTCAATGTACTGATCTGGAAAGCTTGACTTTAGAAGATTGCAAAATTCCAAGGTATCGGCAATTGGACAATTTGGATCCTGGTTACCGTGATAGATGATAATTGGGGGTAACTTGGCTCTGTCTTTGATGAGATATGGCGCTTGGCTGTACGCGGTCACGCGCTCCAGGGCATCCATGCTGGCATCGAAGGGGTAGCCTTGATATTCGAAGCGCTGGAATGCTATTTGCCATGTCTTTGTGACGGAGAGTAGGAAGGCAGCAGACATGTGCTGAGGGGGGTGGCTATTACTTCTAGTGGGGATCAAGCTCAGGGTTTCGAGTTCTGAGACGGCGTCCTGAAGTTCGGCAACATGCCAATTGATTTGTTCTTTGCTGAAGGTCATATTCATATAGGATACGGTGTCTGGACAGTCGCGCTCGTAATGCTTTAGCATGGGGTAGCGGAGGAACACGGCACTGATGGGTAGACCGCAGGCCCAGGGATTCAGAAGATCTCGTTCAGTCTCGCCGTTTGCAAACATGGCCGTCACAGCGGCGTGGCCGCCTGCACTCTCGCCCTCGATCAGGATCTTGGTGGTTGTGGGATCAAAGCCATGGAGACTGATGCCAGTGGTGTGAGTAATCCAGTCGGTCCAGTACAATCCTTGAGACTTATTCTCGAAACAGCCGCGTTCGTGGTACCAGACGAGGAATGCCTTGATGGCGTTGCTGATTTCGAGGTACGTTGCTTCAGGTCCTAGCGGGTAGTCTGGCGCAATGATGATGGCGTTGTTGTCCTTTGCAAGCTCTAGGCTCGCCTTCGAGTACCATGATACAAAGTTGCCTCCGCCCGTGCAGAAGCCCCCTCCGTGGAAGTAGAAGATTATTTTTGCGCATGTCCCGTCCAAGGTCTTTGGAATGAGGATATTGGCGTAAATGTTTGAGCAATCCCATGTATCGGCGAATGTGTAGGGCGTGCGGCATAATATGAATCCCATTTCTTCAAACCAGTTCGGTGTACGGTGAAATTCTTTGTGGCCTGGCCTGCCTCCTAGGAATCGCGTGGGGTCTGCCAATTCTGCCGAGGGAAACTGCATAGCCTTGTCGATACGGGAGCGTATGAACGGTAGATTTTGGCTTGCGATTTCGCGGAGTTGCCTGACAATGCACATGGCTTCTAAACTCCATGTCCATTTTCGGAACGGGTCTTGTTTAAGGGCCCTGAGGGTGGCAGTCAGCGATTGAAGTCTTGCACTGAGTTCTTGGAGGCTTTTGAGGCGTTGTTCGTTGTAGTGCTCCATTTCCTTTGCAAAGGTATCCATTGTAAAAGTTGTGCGAGGTGCGTGGAGATTTGTATCCTGGGTCTTTAATTTCTAGTTTGAAATCACGATGGTGTTATGATATATACTTGATTCTTCCCGTGGCTACCGTGGAATTTATGCCACAAGAAGAGCCATATCAACTTCTAGTCATGGTGTTCTTCTTACTCATTCTTCTGCATGAGTCTGGTGCGTCAGTCTGGCGAAGTAAGTCATAGTGGTGGCTTTGTTCACCAATAGCCTGTGTGTTCGCACTACGGGGCTCATCACGTCGTACACAAACCTAGTCACAAATTGATGAGCACAACGTGGAGTCGAGTGTCATATTATAGTCACTCAGCTACGATTCATTCGTGCCGTTCATTTCTTGTTCGTCGTTGGGCTTTCTCACGTGTTTGCAAGGTGTTTACACCTAGCGCGATTGTGCTTATCTCTCCCTCTTCACACCTCATACACATATACTGACTCTTCAAACGCACCACCACCATACATCCCCGTCATTTCCACACAACAACCGCAAAAGACGAGCTCAAGTCAATTCGATCCAATGTAATTCAATCCCTCAACCGCCTAACGATCTACCAAGGACCCACCAAGCCTACTCATTCTTTGTCCTCACAACCTATTATCCTCACAGCCTAGTATCCTTACAACCTAGTATCCTTATAACTCACAATCCACAACCTTATTAGCTAGCTAAACCCAAAACCCCTCTATCCTTCCTAGCACCACCCTCAGCATCCACAACTCACAACTTACGACCCCCTCCCCTGCCCCACCCCTTCCACACTCCCATAGCTAGCCTTCTCTAATCTACAATACGTCTCCATTTCCACCCCCCATCCCGCCCCCCTCCTTCGCCTTAGTCAGCCTCTCCTCCGATACATTTCCATCTCCATCTCCATCCACAACCTTACAGGGATTTATCAGTCCTTAGTCCAAGCTTATCGAGAAGCTAGCTAAAGCGACAGAAGGTGTTTGGTGGAGTGGTGGTGCCGGGGGTTCGGTTTTGGGCTTTGGGTTTGCGTGTGGATTTGTGGGTTTAAGTGTTGTGGGGAATATTAGGTTGGGGTTGTGGGGGATTAGTGGGTTTGTGGAGTATCGGGTTGGGGGTGTGGTGGGTTTGTGGGGATTGGTGGAGTGGGTTAGGGGTAATATGTAGGGAAGTACATATGCGGTCCTCGATTTAGAGTAGGTGAGAATAGGGTAAGTAGGTAGGTACGATGTACTAATCGAGCAAAGACCGACATGCGGGGAAATTAAAGCAATACCATTTTCGCAATATGGCGTAATAGTCTTTCACTTCACGACGAGCGGGTAAAACACGTTTTCGAATTGAAAATTCAATTCAATTCCCAAGCCGATCAAGCATTGATTCATATTACCATCGTTTCCATTAGATATTCGTTGTTCCCTGTGGAAGTGCCCGATTGCCGCACAATGGGGGGTATAAGTATAGGCAGTCGGACATTATCCACACCTACTCGTGCGCTAGCCTTCTCTCTTCTCAAGAAACGACCGTGGTCCGTGATATCGTTCATATTTCCCATGACAGTTACCTGGTACACGCCAGATTCAAATAGCAACCTGGTCAATGCCGTGATCACGGTTGTGTTTCTCCAGCAACTCCGGCTTGGCAATCTTCTTCCTGAGCACATATCTCTTGATAAAGTACGGCAGCCAGACCTTGGTCTCGTACCTCAGATACGTCTTAGTAGGCACGCTGAACACCTGGTCAAGTTCCTCGAGCGTGAGCTGTTTCGTCTCTCTCACGAAGCAGAAGATCATGAACCATGCAATCAGGTTGAGGCCGGCGTAAAAGCCGAAGGCGCCCGTGGGTGTCATTACGGTTTTCATGCGAGGGAAGGTGAGGGAGAGGATACCAGCAAAGGTGTTGTTGATGCAGACGGCCCAGGCCATGCCCTGCTCACGCTGGATGGTTGGGAAGACCTCGGCAGAGTATTGGAAGGCAACCGGGCCTTCACCGAGGGAGTACATGATGGTGAAAAGGTAGACGAAGAGAACGACAGGGCCGATGCGGGCACCGCGTGAGCCCTCATCTTTGAGGAGAGATAGACCGGCTGCGAGTAGGAAGAGGCACATTAGGGGGAATGTCTGTGGGTTGTTAATCGACCGTAGACGGATGGGGAAAGAGAGGTGACTTACGATCAAACATAACATGCGGCGGCCCTTGGTGTCGATGAGGAATAGAGTGGGGATGGTGAAAACAACTTGAACAGCACCGTAACCCAGAGATGCGTAGAGAGCTTGCTCATCAGTGTATCCAACGTCGCTGAAAATGGTAGAGCTGTAGAAAGAGATGATGTTGATGCCGCACATCTGCTGCGCCAGCATGACGGTGGATGCGCCGTAGTTTGCACGCCTGATCCTGGGAACACGGAAGCAGTCCCAGAGACGGCTGAAGTAGCCAGCACCGCGGGCGACCTTGAGTTCCTCCTGGTAGATGACGTAAGAGTAGTAGTAGTCTCGTGCGCCGATGATGGGGTGAGCGCGAAGAACAGACATGGATCTGAAGCCTTGTGCGATTTTGCCGTGCTTCATGAGCCATCGAGGCGATTCGGGGCAAAAGTAAATACCGGCTCCGAGGATGAAGGAAGGGATAAAGGCAGAACCGAGTTGCAGCCGCCATGCGATACGGCCGGTATCTTTGACAATGACGTTGGCGCAGAAGCCCAGGAAAATGCCTATGGTCATTGATTAGCTACTGGAGACCCAAGGGTATGCATGGCAATGTGACTTACCAATAACGACCCAGAGCTGCCAAAACATGACGAGAGCTCCTCGGATGCGAGCGGGGGCCATCTCAGCAGAATAGATGGGCACCGTCGCATTCTTCGCTCCGATGCCAATGCCCATGATGAAACGCGCAGCAAAGAGTCCCTCCCATGATTTCGCAAATCCAGATCCAATAGGAGTGGCGGTAAGACAGAGGGCAGTAACAAAGATCTCACCTCGTCGACCAAGGTAGTGGTTGAGAGGGTCGACAATGAAGGCACCACTATTCGCTTATTATTAGCTTCTCAGATTCAAATACCCAAGAAAGATGATGCTTACATGAGACCAGCAGTCAAGAAAATGATGGAGTTGATCAAACCAACAATCCACTCATTCCTTGCGCCCTCTGCGATACCAAACTCTTCCGGAAACGACAAGTTGGCGCCATTAGAACCAGTCTGATCCCAGCCCTGTGTTGCAGCTCCAATGGCGCACAGCCCAATTGAGTACCACAACATCTTGGATCCATGCCACTTGTGGTCCCTCTCGTAGATCAGCGCAGCACGCTCATCGTCCTCCAGTTCTGTCAGCCTCTCGAATCCGGTGGGGTCTCGCGCGACAAGAGCAGCGCGTTCAAAGAGGGCTGCCTCTGCTTCCAAGCCATTGGATTCGGCAAAAGAGCGGGCATCAGCAGTGACGGCTTGCTTGGACAGGCGCGCAAGCGGGTTATGCACAATGTTTCCAGCGACCGAGACAGATTCGCGACGAACAGGAGCCTCGTCTGCTGATGAATCGACTACCTTTTCAGTCTTCTCGTTGTCCACGGGCGTCGCACTGTCAATCTCCTTGGCCTCCATGGTGACGACAATTCTTAGTAAAGCTTGTCAACGACACAGTGTGTGGAGCGCAATGTTGGCAAAGTGGAACTCGGTGAGCGACAAACTTTGCGAACTATGGGGGGAGAGGCAGCCTGTTTATCCTGGGGAAGAGGCGGCCTGAAGGTGGGTCTGCGTCGCAGTAGCCAGCTCTACAGGCACACAAGAGGCTGTATGCTGTTGATCACGTCGCACCCGGGTTAACTTGAGCGTTTGACGTTGCAATTGGGATCCGGGGGCTGGCCTATCTCCACCCGCAATGCGGGGGGTTGATTGGGCGGAATGCATGTTGTTGGTGAAGGTTCCCACTTTTCTCCACACGGAGTACTCGATGCGGAGCGATGGACAAGCTTGCCCGCCCGCTAGCGAAGCCATGCTTATTGTCTCAACTCTTGGCCAGTGTGAATCCAAGACTCTCTTGCGTGCTCCGAACTTGACGCTGCCGCACCTCCAAGAGTTCGCGAGCCGTCATTCACGTCACAGGCATGCGATCGGCATCCATCACCGGAATCCCCGACACTGATGATCCTTCCAGGCACATATACTTAATACCAGATTATATGCATGTTCCTACAGTAGAGTGTGTGCAAGCATGACTTGCAGAGGAAGGACACGAGATCCACTCAACACTCGGCAAAAGGTCCGATGTTTTCCCATGGAGATGCATGCTGCGATTCTGATTGAGTGGTAGACAGCAGAGAGTCAAGTGTACTGCATGTACATACGAAGCGGATACGGTGGTGAGGTCATGCTGGATGCATCGGGCTAGCCGCCTGATTATGCAACGCTTTCACGTGCTGGGCGAGCCTTGTTATGCTTGTAACAACGCCTGCCTTTGGCGGGGGCGCGCGCCAAGCGGTCAAATCACAAATCGCTGTTGTATCGCTCCAAGGGGAACTATTCCTTCGACGGCATACCGGGTAAAGGGCGGCTGTCCAGCTGTTGCTGCAATCAGCTGACCCGAGGTGAATCCGATCGGAAAATCCTACTAAATTCGTTGATGACTCTGTGCGACATACATATTGCGCCGAGATGTTGGTATGTGGGTAGGGACCGGAGTTGACTATCTGGACGTCTGCAAGACATCTGCAACATTTGAGTCTCGGCTTTCCTTGTCACATCACCTGAGACCTAAGATTGCTAGCCATCACAGGCATCTCTTTTTACGTTCGAATCGCCTTCCATTTGTTTGAATTGATTTGCCTGTCACCTTGCGTTGTCTAGTTGTTTGCAAGACGGTCCAGCTACCGCCAGGTTGGGCTCATTTACGGTGACAACGGCTGGTGTGCAAGCATATATACGTTCGTGATATGCAAATGTGCAGGGGCGGACTTTGATGGCATCGACGTGCCGATGCCACATTTCAACAAACCCAGTATATCCTCCACCTCCACCTCGCCCACAGACCACTTCAGTACTCTCCGTCTCAGATTTGCTTCTCTCTTCCCTCTCCCTGCCCCTGCACTTCCTTGTATTCCTTCTCCTTGCTCCTCTCTCCCTCCCTCCTCTGTTCTTCCATGTATTTCTCCAGTTCCGGTTTGATCATCTCCCGAAGTATAACACTGTTCATTCTCTTTCGCAACTTGTCGTCGAAGATCCTGAACATGGAATTGCTTGCAGCTGCAAAATCCTCCCCGTGAAGTTCTGTGGTCCACAGCTTCTCCAACAAGACCAAATACTGATTCCAATTGTCCGGACCCATCGCCATCTCAACGCCTTTTAAACCCTCGGGGACTACATATTTGCATCGTGGGTAAGGGCCTTGTGGCTTGTGGTTCAAGGATGCAATGGTGGAACTCGGCTCGATGTACTGTTGGGCTGGGGCCTGAGGAGTCTGCGAGAGCCAAGCAGCCTCATCAACAACATCATCCGTCTCAATAGTCGGCTGAACGGACTTCGCACTCTCGTCGTCCGCGTTCACAAAGCGTCGAGTTCGCCCAGTACAGGCTAGTCCATCGCTCTCTTCACCATCTTCGTCAATCACAAGGCGACTGTGTCGAGAACTCGGAATGGGGTGGGCATTGCGGTTGCTCGGTGTAGAGTCCTTTCGTTTCCGCTGTGCGAGCTTATTGGGTTTCGGTGTTGCGCGCTTGAAAAGTTTAGTGTGAGGTGTTGTAGGTAGTGATATCTCCTTTTTGTGCTCAATTTTTGACTTCACAACGCGTCCTGTGATCACCTTGGATTTGACTTTCGCTGACTGGACGTTTGTCGCGCATGACGAGCTGCTCATAGGTCCATCATCAGCCTTCCGCGGGACCTTCCTTGCAGTAGTTTCAGGTGGAAGCCGACTACGTTTCTGCTCAACACTTAGGTCGGACTGGGCGGTGAATTTGGATGTTGGACTCCGATCTGGGTCAGCCCAGGGCATCGTGCAAGTTGGTAAGGTCATGGTCCGTGGCGAACTGTCGTTTGGCATACCGACACCCGTACGGAAGGGCGCTGTTCCGTTATCGAAATGAGGGTGTTTTGGCGCAAATTGGTTCGCGTATGGTAAGCTGCTGTACGGATATGATGCGAGGCGAGGCCACGAGCTTGGGTTTTCGCTGTTAAGAGGTAGCATGTTAGGCACGAGAGGCGCAGTGCTGTGGGCCGCTCCGAATGAGGAGGGTGAATTGACGGGCCAGGTCGCAGGAGCTGGATTGATGGACGCGCCTTCTTGCCGCGCTGTTGTAGCTCCATCCTGGTGGATCTCATATGGGGAGCTGCGCTGCCCTGGTGCCTGGGATTGCTCCCACGACATGATCAAGGCCGTCACTGCTCAGGGCAATCTTGGTTCTGTTCTTTAGAGAAAACGTGTGTGGTGTGGCTAATAGGAAGCCAAATCCGAGTTGATCGCGCGCCGGTAAGAAAAGGTCAGTGGGGGAAAGAAGGTGAGGTGATGGCTGCCTTGTCGCAACTACGAGCCTGGGGCGTACCTGCCACTTTCACCATGAGCTTGGACGTCATCTCCACACTCTTATTTTAACAGCACATCATCACCTCTGATGCGTAATCATGGCAATACGGGGCAGAGAGGTTATGCTGATTGAACTCAAGTTGATCACCGCTTTGGAAACTGCGATCGTAGAATGAATCGAGACACTGAATCACTAAGAGAGGTTTGTGGGTATATTTACGGCCAAAACACTGCTGTTGGTCTGTCCTTAACATCATTAGCTATGGTGATATCCAAGCTCTTTTCAACCATGTATCGAGATGTTCTCCTCGCTGCACAAGTCATTCTCATGGCCGCTTTGCTTATCCCCACACGGCCCCGAACCCTATATACTACCGGAGATTTTATGTCGTTCAAATAGCCCAATTCGTAAACCTCATCAGCCACCTCACCAAAGCTTCTTTCTACACTGTTACTAGAACACAATCTGGTCATCGTCAGGATGCGCAGCGCCAGCGCTATCGAGAGCTCTTCCGTTTTTGTCAAACACTCAGAAACCTGCGTTGGGTTCATTAATTAAACAGTACTGTCCTAGCAACAGGTACGAGATTGGATGCTTGCGTGCACCGATGCGAATGGATCAGTCAACCCCTAGAGGTAATAAATCCCCACGTGCGAGAGCAACGAGTCGCTCTACATCTTCTCCTCACGATGATGATGGAACACGAGAGGGCTAACAGGCGGAAGGGCCAGTAGAAGGGCTAGCAGCAGTTCTAGTAGCACCAGCGTGACTACGGGTATTGGAGCCAGCAGAGGGTCCAGCATAAGTATCAGGAGCGCATGGTGCATAAGGACTCGTAGCAGGGCCAGCATAAGTGCCAGTGGCCGAGCCAGCAAAAAGCCCAGCGGCAGGCCATCCAATATTAGAGAATTGAGTGCGAGATGGTCCAGAAGGACTGCTCGAAATACCTGCAGTCTGCACGCCCGTAGGCGAACTCACCGGCCATCCCGCAACTCCAGAAGACAATAGTCCACCGGCGTACCTGAGACCCGATGACTGCACGTTAGCCGACTCCAGGACCCGCGTCTTCTGCTGAAACACAGCCAGCAACTGCGCCCCTTCAGACTTTGTAAAGTGCCTCGCAAACACTGGATACGGCTCAACCTCCAGCTCCCTGCGTCGCTGTTCAAGCGTCAACCCAGCCCACACAATACTGAACTCGGGGAATTGACACAAGTGCTTAAACGGCAGCGCAACATACTTGTCCACATACTGACACGTCATGACCTCCGACGCCACCATTTTACTGTGCCGCAGGAGCCGCGCAAGAAACTCCACGCGCTGCGGCAAGCTGAATTGCATGTCCGTGGCATCTTGTAACTTGAAATGCGAGGCATGTTTGAACTGGGGGCCAGTGACGCCTACAACGTGGAGCTGAACGGCATGGGAAACAAGCAGCCAGGCTATCGACTCCACGTATATCGCATCTGTGCATTCGCCGCCAGGTTGGAATTTTACCAGCGACCATGGGCAGTCGTGCGCGTCCCAGACCGCCGTGATGTCAGCGATGGCGTCGGCAAGCTTGCGGACGTAGAAGGCTGTTTGGTTGTCAGTCTGGGGTATCGCCCATGTGCCTGGCACAGTGTACCACGCGACCTGGTTCAGGTAGCTTCGCGCTTGGGGATTTGTCTTCAATTGCAGTTGGTCCTGTGCATTAGGTGATGCGGGGTGTAGCGGTGTTTGGGCAGGAGGAACTAGGGAAGGCTGTACCGCTGTATAACCAGAACCACCCGCCGAACTCTGCACCACTGTATACGCAGCACGAAAAGGTGACGGCGCAATAGCCCGATACACCCGCGGTATCTGTGGACCCGGCCTGTTTTGTAAAGGATCTGGATACGATTGCCTCGGACTCATCGACGGTGTGAACGCTGCCCCATGCACTGCATTCACCCGCGCCATCTCAGTACCGCGTGATGCGCCCGGCTGCAAGGAGATCTGCTCATAAAACCTTTGCGGGGACCTTGCAGATCCATGGGTTGCTCCATGGCCGCTAGTGGGTGAAGACAAACGAATTGTGTCTTCCTCCTTGAGAAAGTGCGCAGGACGATCGTTGTTATGTGGTGATGTAGTTTCTTGATCGCTCATCCTGGGAGATATTATTAGCCCAGTTAACACGGTGGGTGGGGGAGCCAGATGGAGCCGCGATTTATGCGGGAAAGAAAGAAGAAGGGGTGGTTGTACGAGCAGCGTGGGACTTATGAATTGAGGCGGGGATTGTCGGGGAATGATGAGCTTGTAATGAGTGAGAAACGCGAGTCTTTTACGGGTGTTTGGCTTGTGACTGTTTCTAAGGGTGAGTTCACCTTGTATAGCCTTCTGTTTAGTAGTGATATTACTCTATGCTGTGATGATGACTTACCACTCGTTTAGCAACTTTGCGTTCCGTTTAACTACTAGGATCGACCTACACGATACAATATCCAACCGCCATTTTTTCAACGACGCACTCCCTTAGTAGTGAGACTGCACAACCTAACGATTTGAGTACGGTATTCTACTTACACAGTGCAATATCCAACCGCCATCTTCCAACCACGCACTTCCTCAATAGTAACACTGCACAACGCAACAAGCACCAGTACCAGCGCTTTCACTCCCTGCCCTCCATCCGACACCCCCATTATTACCAAATATTATACACCATCTATCCAGCAACATCTCTCAAAACAGCGAACCTTATCGCGCTGCTAACTTTTGTCCATATGCCCTTCTAGTACAATATTCCAGCACTAATCTAGACCCCCAACTTAGGATTCCCGAGGATTACTATTTCCCCCAGATGGAAGTCAGCGTAGTAATGTTCTTGGATTCTTATTAATTATTGTAAACTAGGAAGGATTTGATTTGATATTCCATGGACTGGAGAGATTTGAGTTGGGTAAAGACGGATATACGAAACGTTAATTTATCCCTTAAGGTTAACCTTAATATTACTACTGCCACCACCACCACCACCACCACCACCACTACTACTACTACCACTACCACCATACCATTTACCACCCACCACCTACCGCTAATCCTAATACTAATACTCCTCCCAAAATGACCCCACTCCAAATCTCCACCCCACTCTCACCCCAACCACACAACCACACAACCACACAATCACACATTGCAAACACCTACCTCTCTACCTCCCATATACCATATCTATTACGCTACATCTCCCTCTAATATCCCAACTCTCCAGGCCTACTTAAGTTACTACAGTATTACATCACTCCTAGTATTCTTATACATCAAATTTCATAAAGAAAGGTAGGGTAAGTAAGGGGGGCAGGATTTTAGGGATTGCATAGAATGATGTTACATGTAGGAACTACGTTAGGGTAGAAGTAGAGAGTTTTACGCTAACCGTTGTGAGGGGGGTTAGGGAGTAGGACGTAGGAATAGTGATGGTAAGAGGAGGGGGTAGTGTGTTGTAGTATATTATAGTATACTATGAGTATTCTATAGGTATACATGACGTGCATGTAGTATAACTCCAACTTTATGCTATAAGAGGTAAAATGTATTATGATGGGATATTGCACGGGGTATATACCATCTAGCATGTACCACGTAACATGCCTATATATCAAACATCTATAATCGTCCAACTTGTAGTAAAACACGTCGTAAACGGCTTGGTTTCAAGTCACATATATCCTTCTTGTGGCGAAGTTGACAAGATGCATAATCACAGACAGGATCTAGGTACAGCATACCCAGACGACCGCGCAACAAAGGTGATGTGGGATTACAAGTGCACATACACGTCCAACATCACAATTCACATCAAGAATCCACAACCCACAAAAATTCCAAGTAACAAATCTCATTACCACTAAATACACCTTCCTCCATCTCCTCTCTGCTTTGCCGATTTGCGACCCCAAAAGTCCACAACATCAACGACACAGTACGCAACACACGCAACGCGCATAAAAAAAAAGAAGTGGTATATACCCAGCTGCACCAGCCCCTCCTTCTCTCCTCCCCAGCAGCTTGCGTCGCCCGCAAGGAAGAGAAGAAGGAGAAAAGGAGGTCAAAAAAATTTGTCATGATATAAACATGCCCAAGCCGTTGAAACTCGGGTTTGGTATTCCTTCCCAGTCACCCCCGCCCCCATGTCCACACGTTTCACTTTCGAAACGCAAGACACAGACGAGACGAGGCGAAAAAGGACAAAAAAAAGCATGGCCATTTTTACATCAACAGGGCAAATGCAACCGCCGCACCGGCAAAGCTGAGACCAGCCTGGAGAGCAGACGCCGCACCGGTAGACTCTGGGAGAGTAGGGGTGGTGGCGTTGCCCGAGGGGGTGGGGCGGAGCGAGGAAGGCACGGTAAGGGAGCCAGTGGGCGCAACGGTGCCGTTTGCAGGGACGCCGGCAGGGTTGGTGGGGTAAGGAGCAATGGGGGAAGCGCTGTGGACTGCGGGCTTGCTGGCCGATGGGACTTGAACCATTGAGCTGTGGGCGACGGGGTAGCCGGGCTGCATCATGGAGGAAGAGGCGGCGGGGCTGGCGACGGGGTAACCGGCCATTGCGGAGCTGGAGGCGGGGGCGGCCATGGCGCTGGACGAGGCGGTAACGCAGCCGTCGGTGGAGATGCCGAATTGAGTGCTGTATTGGTACTGGCCGGTGACGTCGTCGATGATCTGGATGCCGTAGCCGTTGGGGCCGGCGGTGGCCTCGAGGGTGGCAGCGGGGGTCCAGGCGAGGCTACCGCTGTTGGCGATGCCCTCAGCGAGGGATGGGCCGAACTTGACGACGTTGGTGGCCGGGCCCTTGAGGAGGAGCACCGAGACGGTGTTGGGGGTGCTTGGCTGCCATGTGATGGTGAAGGGCTTGCAGGCGGGGACAATCTGGGGGGGTTTTTTGTTAGCACGTGTTTGTTTTGTTTTGGGTGGGGTTGGAATGGGATGGGCAGTGCGGCGCAACACAACAGAACACAACACCACGCAGGGTCATGTGTCGCGCAACGGCACACAACCAACGGCGGAAACAGGACAGAAACGTACCTCGTTCAAGGGACGAGTGATGGCGTTGCCAGAGGGCTCGCCAACCGGGGCGTGGAGCTGCGCAGCGGCAATGCTGGCAAAGATGGTGACGAAGGATGCCTTGGTGAACATTGTGACGGTAGTATATGGTCTTTTGACGTGAGAGTGTATTAGACGATTATCGCGAAGATACGAGGTGGATTAAGTAGGGGTGGGACTGGGGGGTGTGAATGAGTGACTGTTTTCGTAAAGAAGGGCTGAAGAACAAATGTCTTCTGTTTTTTTTCTTGCTAGACCGGGCAGTTGGGGGAGCAAAAGGCGAGGAATGAAACGAGGCGCATTAGGATTATATTGATTTCCGGTCACAGTCAACACGGGCGGGTGGGCTAAGCGCATGCGGCGCGGCCAATCTCCCCCTCTCGCGCCGTCGCAACCCTGTTCCTGCGTTAGCCCACCGTGCCCTGCCCCTTCACAGTGCCGCCGCAAATGAACTCGAGCCTGCCCGCTATACCGCATTTCCCCATCTGACGGCGCAGTGGGCGAATGAGCTGCCCGCGTCGCCCTTTAGCCAGCTCGTGTTCCAGGGGCCGGGGCTTGCTTCAGCAGTGAAAGAGGGTGCGATGGTCACGGTATCGCTGCCATACACGGCCTATTCCTGGAAATTGCGAGCCGTCGAGCAAAGGACGCCTGAAGGCCTGGAAAGGCGATCCTGTCAGCCGGCCAAATGCCAACCAACAAAACCGCGACGACGTGATTTCGTTCGTTGCGCTGTATTGAAGTCGAGAAATTGCGCTGCACGACCACTACCCTATGTGCCAAAGGAGGGAGAGAGCTCGAGACTTGTGCCCTGCCATATCTCATGTACGATAACAACAACAACAACAACAACTACAACAACAACAAACATCACGACCGACAAAACCACTTTGCGCCGCTCGTTTGTTCTCCGCATCTTCCTCGTAACTGTGGATAATGATCGTCTGGTTTGCGCACCTGCTAGCCCAGGAACCGTCGTTTGGACACTGGGTCCCAGGCTGCACTGTGCAGGCCCACCATAGCGCTGACTGGGGGGCATGTGCAGTGGTGTGCAGTGAAGTGGCAGCCTTGAAGACAGGAAAGGAGAGCGAGATGGTACATTGGTACAGTGCACCCGTCCCCACCTCCACCGTCATCGGTTTCGCGTGTAAACTCAATCCATCGTTGGCGTTCCTTCCGCCTCCGTCAAACTCCCAAGGCTGAAGCAAGCTCACCGGTCAGACTCGCTTTGCAAGTGGCGCAATCCGCAGCAAGGCCGTCTTGTCTCGACCTCGCACTAACACTCACACTTGCGACTTTCCCTTTCGTCGCAACCGGCAAACGAGACGAAATGCGCATTGCCGCCGCAAACGGGTACATGCCTGACGGGGGGTAACCTACCGGCGTTGATGTGTCGCGGCCGGCCTAACTAACTAACGCCGCGCCGCCTCACCCAAACCCCAACCCCAGAAATGCACCGAAACCAATCTTGTTGTACCAAGTAAAATAGTACGTACAAAGCAACCGTATCATTACCGACGACCGGACCGGCCACATAGGATATCACCAATACCATGTTTTACCCCATCCACGTTTTGACTCGTGAACGCGTCATCGCGAGTCTTCAATCATGTCATTGCGAAGCTTGCAGACTATAAGCTGCCATGTGCTTCATATATAGTATACTGTACATACTATGTGTACTATAGTCTGTGTGTACATACAAAAATGGCCATGGGTTTTTCTCCCCTTCGCGCCGACTGCGGCTTTATCCCAATTACCGTTGCTGGCCTTTGTTGAGGAATTGGATTGCGCACACTTGGCGGACAAGTGACACTACTGCAACCTGTTACAGAAGGTGTAAGACGAAGGGTAGGGGGGGAGGGACGCCCAACTTGGCGTCTGCGAAGCGAGTGAAATCGCATCCGGGTATCTTTTCGAAGCGGCGGTAAAAGAAGATTCGTTAATATCGTTATGCGAGAGCCCTCGCCATCCGATCCAGCATTGTATGTACATATGCGGTGGATTTCGTGGCGGCTGTAATGACTGTTGTTTTCCTCATGGTGGACGAGGAAGACGGGGAATGGTAGAAGACTATTCACAATAAATGTGCGTTGGGATCGGTGAATCAAAAATTGCTTAGCCGCACTGGCCAGGGTCTACAATATGTTAGTCTCATGATCGGTTACAGCCTACGGGACAAAAGGAGAGTAAGCAACTTACACTTTCTCGCTGTCAGCGGCTGTGGGAAAATACCCTCTGCCAGCAAAGCCTGCATATCCCACTCTGGCGCACCCTCCGTCTTCCATGTCCAGAAGATCCAGCCCGTCGCCTTCTCATACGCATCAAGTTGGGCCTCGATGAAGCGTCCAATGTTCGTCTTGTCCGCCTCGGACAGCCCAGCAACAGTACCAGTCGATTTACCAGTGCAGTCGCCCGTCTTTGCCGCACCGTTGTGTGTACCGTCGTAGCGAGCGCCCTTGTTCTTGCCGTTGAGCCACTTGGCGCAGTCGGTGATGCCGCCCGTCCATTCACCAGAGATGGTCCATTTACCAGTCGATGCCATTTGATTGCCAAAGTCACAGGCCGTCCTGACGTGGTCGTCGATGCTCATGGCAACGGCGTTGTTGTCAAAGATTTCGTAGTGGTGAGTGTCCAAGAGTAGGTTCCACATGCCGGCGCCCCAGTTGCCCCAGCTGGTCACACCTTGGAAGGCATCGTGGAAGGCAACTGCAACGTTGGAGTCTCTGAGATTACCCCAGCCATCCATGTAGAACTGTCTGACAACATTCATGTCGAGGTTTGGTCCCAGAGGCTCGTTGAGGAGTTGGATAGATGCCACTGCTGGATGCGCCGCGTGGTCATCGCGGATCTTGTTGAGGACTCTAATCGTATGCTGAACCGAGTCGCCCTGGGTCCAGCCGACATTTCCGTATTTTCCAGAGTTGTCGAAGCCATTCTGGGACTCGGGCGCTGTGCCGACTATTAGTTACCCATGTTTGGAGATGGTGAACAAAGAAACTCACCACCATGCAGATCAATCATGACCTTGAGTCCTGCACCCGACGCCCAATCTAGCGCCTGTCCCAACTTGTCATACGCCCCAGTCACATACGGATCACCGTCTCTTGGAATCACACTCCAGTACCCGATGGGAATTCTTACAAAGTTCAGCCCCGCCGCAGCCATCTGATTGAAGTCATCCTGCGTGATCCAACTATTCCAGTGGTCCTGGAGTCGCGATCTCGCCGCATCAGCACCAAGCTGTTGGGTGAATGTGTACTCGTCAACGGCACCGTTGCCTTCGAAAATGGACGGTGTGATCCAGGGCTCGAGGACGAACCAACCACCTGTGTTCACGCCACGGACTTTTTGCCCATTGAAATCGAATGATGGGGCGCGTTTGAGATTGATGTGATCTCTGTTGGTAGGTTAGCATTTGATATGTAGATTGGGCAAGGTATGTGGACTCGACGTACAAAGGTGATGCGTTCGCAATGCATGCAAGCAGGCCAACAGCTGCCGCAGTGGTCCAGTGTCCAACCATGTTTCCACGTCGTATATATTCTAGTAGTTGTGTGTAGTAGTATGTCCAATAAATATACAATCCAGTAGTAGAATCCTCCTTTCAAAGAACTAGTCTGTATTCCTTGAGCATTCCAATTGCAAAGTGACTTTCCACATCCGGGGATCAACCCACCTATTTAAGAGCTACGACATCAATGCCCAAGAACCGCACTCCTCCACACATAGCTGACCAAGACCCACACCAGTTCCACAGCCCAGCAGTCTTAGTTTGCCTCTCAGACAGCCCAGTCAGTCAAGCTTGACTACAAAGCATAGCAAAACAACGCACATGTTCCACGTCGATCTCCCCTGTGACGATGGGCTACAGGCTGCCCCTGCTGATGGCTAGCCGTGTCTCCGAAGGCGGTCAAGAGAGATGACCGGGCTGGGATGCATCGTCGTCCAGCGTGGCCAACCAGACTGCAGTGGAACACGGTGAATAACGTTTCTGAACATGCGTTATGCCTTGCTCCTCCAGCGGTGACGCAGCGGCGCGAGCATCATGTCGCGGGATAAACCAAGTTCCGCCACCGCGTTGCCTCTGCTCTCTCTCCCATCATTTCCCGAACTATAGCCTAGGAGTTCAGTAGGCTGTCAAGGTCATTTGGGCGTGTTGCATGGAAGTGTGTTGTTCACGAAGGTCAGGTACAAGGCTTTCATTGGCGCGCCGTTTAATACGATGATGTGAGGATCGGCGGGGCGTGCATTGAGCCGCTGCCAGTGTTTCGGGCGGAGACGGCGCGAATGATGCGGGCTCTGCCTGTGTTCTCGACCAACGTGGACGCCACCGAGTATTGCTCTCTTGATTCGCCAGCGCACGGTATTTGTTTCGAAGATGAAGGGAGGTAATGGTCAAATATACTTCTAGATTCGAACTCATTTTCCTCAGCGCACGACTTTGCGGGTTTGGCGAGGGACAGCCCAGGTGGAGTGGCTTATAATTCCGCACCTTGTTCCGCGCAGAGAGAGCTTCCAGAACATGGACAAGGCTCTGCGGCGCGTGAGCATTCTCCGCCTTGCCATCTGAGTGGCTGATGTGGCTGCCGGCTTGGGTTGCTTGCCATGCAAGTCGGCCGGCAGAACGTGGATCTCGTGTGTTGTTCGCGGGAAGATCTCATCTGTTTGGGGAAGCGGTGATGTGCCCCCGCAACGCCGGCTGGGGGTCAGCAAGGCTCACGTGGGCAAGGCTCTGGGGGACATGATGGGGTATGATGCCATTTGCACGCATGCAAGGCCGCCGAGGCAGAGCGTGATGATGGAGCGGTGGGAGGGGGCAGTGGATGAGAGGAGAGTGCCAGACCTCCTGTCCTGTATGCCCAGCACCATTGTGGTCAGGCCGTCATGAAAATGACATGGCGGTCACCCTCCACCGCCTCCTCTTCATGCACATTCCGGGTCATGAAGTTCTGTACCACCCATAGCTCGTCATCACGAGAATTGCCACTCGATGGGCAGCTGTCTCCCTCCTCTCCACACATCGATCCTGGAGCCCCATCTCCAACCGGCGCCCTCAAGTTACGCTACCCCACAATATCCCCATTGCCCAGATCCAGTGGTGTGTAGATCCCTCGATGGGCCATCGTGTGACCCTAAGAGACTTTCCTCAGGCAGCCATACTGTCGGCAAGTGGACCTGACATTCTGCTCATTGTGCTCATGTGAGCCAAGTGAGAAGAGCGCTACTTGAGTAACTTTAGTAATGGTGAGTTTGTACTGAAGTCTCACAGTGGTGTATAATGCAGAGTGAAAAGGAGTGTGAGAAGTGGGCGATGGCGGTCAGTCATGGCAGCGCGCCGTTGATGCAGAGGAGATGTTGTTGCAGGTGCTGCTGGGAGCTGGAGTGTGAGCCGAGGGGGAAGGTACAACATAGGAGGACCCCCGCCACCGCATTGAAGGGAAGGAAGTCACGATGGTCGAGTTATTCCCGTATGCCAAGAGTAGCGTTCAAGGTTTGTTGCAAGCAGGCGGTCAAGCTTGGCAGATGCCGAGAGGAAGAGGAAGGGAGTAGTGGACTGCGAAAGCAGAGGTTGCTCAGAGAAAGGTCTTCAGGTCGTCGTTAATCTCGTATAGCATGTTTCCTATGTTCCATGGTGGACGCGAGTATCTGGTGCAGAGGCACTAGCTGCTGACTTGCATGCCATGTATTGGTTTCAGTGCTAGCCGTTCATATGTACTTGACGCAAAACCACCGTCGTAAGGAATGCGAGAGGGTAATACGGCCTGATGATACGGTGCCAGGTCAGACTGAATTGGGCCGAGTCCGACAAGAACGCTGTAATCAAGGCCTGACCTCCAAAGCATCCAGCGATAGCTACAGCACTTCACCAGCAGCTTGAGCCATGGCCAAATTCACCTTCTGGCAAATCCTGCACAGATGGAGCAGGGAGCAAAGCCGCGACGAGCCAACATTAACTTTTTGATGTGTGCTGAAGCGGCCATTGCAAATATACCAATGAGTGCTAGCCGTCCTGAAACCAGCACGGCGTCACGCGCGGCGGCTGAAGTAAGCAGCGGCCACGGTATCTTCGCCCACATCGCTTGCCATCGATACCAAACGTCAGATACATTACAGCATCATCAGTTCCGTCTGATTCGAGGTAAGCTCCACATGGTGGCCGTCTCCCGCCTCCGCCATGCTGCTTCAGTCGCGTCGCAACATTGCGCCCGACTACGACATGCTTGAAGCCCTGAATACACCACGACACAGTGCTTCCGCGCTCCTGCCGCAATGCTAACCATGGCAACAACAGGTCGCCATGGGCAGACACGCCAACCCGGATGTACGTTGGAAGCCGGTGCTTGCATTGCAGTGTTGTCGCATGCCCCGAGTCACCTTTGATGCTGACTTCAAGACAGATACGGCGCGCTTATGCCGAATTTCAAGACACCGACACACCGTGAGTCTCAACGGCCCCTTTTGCGCAAACATGCTCCTTATCATGTGCCGGTAACCCAGGTCAAAATGTAACAAAGTGCGCTGCCTCCACTGCGGCTATGTGCGCGCAAAGAACACGACGCGACAAATCGAGCACCTCCAAGAGTGCCAGGCATACCTCGCCACGCCCGAGGCGCAAGCCCACGTCCTTGCCCAAGAGCAGCAGCAGCAGCAGGAGCAGCGCTCACAGAACGGCGCGGCGCCAGCCCCAGGTCCCAGCCAAATACTCAACGGCCAACACCCCAACCCAAACCTCCAGATCAATCGCCGTGGTCCGCATTCGAAACGCGGGAGGGACGGCCAGCCCATCGCGCCAAGTGTGCCTATAGCACCACACTTCACGCCCTCGCTTACTTCACATCTGCTGGCCATATGCGCTGGGCCCTTTGCACAAGCCACCCAGCAGCCATTCCTCTCGCATGCCGGATGCGGCTCTCTGGCCATCGGACCTTGTTCACAGTGGCTCGCCCAGGATGCACACATGGCGCGAGGCTACATCCGCTTCATCGGGCAGCTGCTGGCCAAGATGCGCTTGCCACTTACGCAGAACTCGCAGTTCCACCCAATCTACCGGACCATGGATCTCTTGATCTCCGCGCTCAACAACACACGACGGGAGATGCAGTTTTTCGAAATCACGGCGACTAAATATGGGCTGGGCATAGGCGGCGAGCCACCCTCGCCCATCACCCGATCCATGCTCGACATGTTCGTCAGCGCGAGCAGTACCAGTGCCTCCCTACTCGAAGGAATGGTTGCCCTATGGAGCGCCCAGCACGTACACCACCACCAGTCCACACACAACCCCCAATGCTGACCACATGACAGTGCTACCGCTCTGCCTGGCTATATGCTCACTCCTTCAGCACTTCCATCTCCACTCCCTCCAACGACTCGCACATCGTCGCTCTCCACCAAGCGCTTATTCCAAACTGGACGTCTCCCGCCTTTGCGAAATTCGTCGATGCAACGCGCGCCCTCGTCGACGAGCTAGCCAATATAACCACGACCCGTGACGGCAAGGAAGAGATGCAGCGCTGCGAAGAGATTTTCAGACAGACATGCTGGCTCCAACAGCGGTTCTGGCCGGACGTAGATGGCATGGGCGAAGAGGCCGCAAGGGCCATGGGACCACCGCGCATGGGGCCAGAGATGCGAGGGCCGCCACCATCACACAACGGGGTGAACGGGCCCGTAATACCCAACCACGCCATGCAAGCACCAAGCATGAGCGGTATGAGCAATATGAACAACAACATGAATGTGCCCATGCGAGGCCCCATGAACGGACCCATGCACAACGGCCCCATGAGCAACCCAGCCAGCACCGCGCCCATGGGTGCACCTAGGCCCAACAATGGCCCTATATCTGGCCCCAGGAACACAAACGCCCCTGCAAACCAGCCGCCACTCAACAATGCCCCCCTCACCACCACCCCAATGACCAACAACAAACCCCTCAACGCCCCAAATAACAACTCCAACACGAGCGTCGACAACACCGACAATGATGAAAATGACGACGAGGAAGAAGAGGAAGAAGAAGAGGAAGAGGAAGAAGACACGGCAAATAGCTTTGGCGCCAATAGCAGCATGGGAAACGGGGAGCAGGCTTCATAACCTTGAAAGGGGAATTAGTGTAAGAGAGAGAGAGAGAGGAGATATTGTTGTGCAGAAATCCCCGTGAACCGGCGGGTCAACTAGCCTGTTGAGATGGGATTTTTGTTTTCGCTTGTATATATGTTCCTTTTTTTTTCTTCACGGAGGGAGCAGGGGGGGCTTGGATAGCATTGGATTTGCATGGGACTGCTTGCATACACACACACATACATACATACATTCATACATACATACATACATTTATCCATACATACATACATACATACATACAGATATGAATACGAATACGAATACGAATATTGAAAGACTCTGGAGCGTGGTAATTTGCTAGATTGGAGTGTCGGTGCTGTGCTGCTGTGTTTTGTGATGATAATGTTAATCCAAAGCCTTGTTTAAACTATACATGTGGCATTTTGAGACTGGCGTTGAGAATGAGACTGAGAACGAGACTGGGACTAGGGATGATGGATCGATGAATGAATGAATGAATGGATTAGCAATTGTAAGGTCAAAGTTTTAAGAGTTCAATGTTAGTAAAAGTCCAATATTGAACGATTTAAAAGTTTAGAATCTTGAAATGTTTGAAGAATTGGAACGCTTATCACATAAGGAGTAGAACTTTAGGTTTTTATCTCATGCTTACAGTATAAATTAGTAGTTAGACATGGTATAGTTTTAGTGTACTTGGATGGGTGTGCATGTGTTTATAAATTACAAACCACCACTCATTAGCAATCACATATCCTAAATCATAACAGTCATATATGGAAATCCCTCTTCCCCTAGTTTACCCTATCCAGTGGACTGGAATGAACAGGTAAAATTGCCATATACAACACACCCTAAAGAATTCCAACTCCGTAGAGCTTTAATTTAATTCAGAGATGGGCATATACAACATTTTCCATCAACATTTCCCTTCAACATCTATCCCCCCGCGCAAACCCCTTCTCCAGCCCGTCTCACCTCTGCCCTCCCGGCCTCGGCGTCGGACTCGTCGCCGCCAACTCGGCGCCGTCAAAATAGCTCTCACCGGACACCATGCGCAGATTGTCGCCGAGCTCTGCAGCCTGGGGCTGAGACTGCGGCTGCGGCTGCGCCTGAGCAGAAGGCGCATACGCGGATGTTGGCGAGACTTGCGATATGCGATTTGCGTCGGGGGTGCTGCTTAGCTCGGATGCATTGTAGCTGTATTTTGTGTCCTGGGGTTGGGACTGGTTGTAGTATTCGTGTTGGGGTGGCGGGGAGTTGGGATGCTGGATTGGTGAGGTATATTGTGGTACGGGGGATACAGGTGCGGCGCTATAGTTTTGCTGGGAGCTGTAGGCGCCGTGTTGAGCGTAGGGGTCGTGTTGGGCTGTTTGGCCGTATGGCTGGGGGACTGGGGGCGAGGTGGGTTGGGCGTAGTTTTGGCCTTGGGTAGGCATGAATTGCGGTTTGGTGTCCGTGTAGGGTGCTGGGGCTTGATGCGAGGGGTTGTAGTTCATTGCTGCTGCGGGAGGGGCGGCTGCTTTTTTGTTCTTTCGGCGGCGCAGGAGGAAGAAGACTGCTAGCCCGACGAGGGCGAGGCCGAGTATGGGTCCGATGACTGCGCCGGCGATCCAGGCTTTGGACTCGCTCTTGGAGGAAGAAGAAGATGTGGCAGTTGAGAAAGTTGAGGAAGTGGTGGAGGACCTTGTGGCACGTGTGGGTGCGTTGATGGCGGAGGAGGCAACCTGTGGATTGGGGACTGGATGAACGTTAGTAGAACCACGAGGGCGTGAGCAGAGAAGAGCTTACAAGCGTTGGACGACACAATGACTTCAGTAGCGGAAGCAGGGATGCTTCGGTAATATGACCAGTTTACCGCTGAGTTACCACATACAATATCCTAGACAAAGCATAAAAGGTCAGAAGAGATTCAATGTATATACTCAAGGCCCGCGTTGGTGGCACTCACGGTTTTCGGGTCTGAGTCGCCGGTGTTCTCGAAAATGAAGGCCGTGTTGCAAATCGACATGCGAGTGTCATTGAAGTTCTCCGTGCTGCCCAATGTCAACTTCTTACCCGTTGGTGGGTACTGAGTAGAACATACCATGCGATGGAGATTGTTGTTGAAAGAGACGGGAGTGGGTAGACCATAGTGCCCTGAATGCAGGCCGTAGGCGCAGGGCAACCTTCCAGAGTCGTCGCGCAACATTGTGCGTACTTGCCATCTTGATACCAAGTGAGCCCAGATGAGCAGGTCTCTGAGTACCCTTCATCACAGTTAGCACTTTGTCAGATACAAGGTCAACGAGCACAAAGGTCTTCAGACAAAAATAGAGCCATGCTGGTAAAATAATATCTACTTACAAGTATTATCAGACTCAACCCAGCCGATGAAACGGTCATTGTTTTGCCGCGGTAGTAACGCTGGGGAAGTTATGGTAGGATCAGCCGGTACCAGAGCAGTGGTCAGGCCTCCAAACGCCAGGGCAACAAGCACTGGGAGCGCAAGAGATGCAGCCATTGTTCTCGATATGGTGCAACTACGTGTGAGAGAAACTCCTAGACATCAATGGCGAAGGGGGCGGTAGGTTCGACTAAATAACAGGCGCCCTGGCTGTACACGGATGCTCCACACACAAAGTCTCTTTCCGGCCACCCTGTAGCGCTCTGGACTCGTATCGTTTCGGCTCGCGATGGATGGACCCCAGGCAAGGCGCAGGTTCAGGTTGATCATCAGTTGGTAGTGACCGGTCACCGGAATCGAGAGAGAGTTCTAACGTAGACGGGTATGGTGCTACCGCTGCGGACGTTTTGGCCGCGCTCATGCCATCTGACTGGATCCACGGGTACTACATGGCGTGGCTTAGCCCACGGCTTCGTTTGGCAATCTGCTCTGTGGCGCCTATAGTCTCCCTTGGCAATGTGACTGATGAGTATGTATTATTTCTGTGATGTGATGGTTAACCTTGCATGTATTTGCATATGTCAAATATAAGACGAGTTGAGTCATAAAAGAAAGAAGACAGTTCTCTGAGCTTTGTCTGCGCAAAACAATCATCGTGTTGGAGCTTTCAAAAGAAGAGCTCTCATCAGTGGTGAATCAGTGCAACCGAATGAGAGACCCCTGCCTGACACTGAGCCCAAAGCTGCACCGAGGTGCTAGGATGGAGTGCATTGCTTTCCTTTGAAGTAAGGCTTCTGTAAGGGTAAGCGAAGAGAGTAGCAGAAAAGGGTAGGATGTGTGAGAGCCTGCGAGTAATGTCAGGTGGAGACCCTGAACCGGGTCGGCCAGTTAGTCACTGGCGGTATACCGATGGAGCGGAAGGAACTGGCGCGATGTGTGGAAATGGTGGAATACAGATGTAATTGAGACTCGTAGCTTGCAGTGTATATTGATTTCCACATGCGCAGTTATGGCTAGTGACTGTGATTCACGGTGCTCTGCTTTTTACAAAGTGAGGTTGTTGATGTTTCGGTGAGAGTTGCGACGAAATGAGCGCCAACGAGGCTGGCGGGAGAGGAAGGTACTGCCGCAGTAGCCCCGGCCTACTGGACTGGCAGTCGCGAATGATTGCCTACTTGACAACGTCTGTAACGGACACTGTCCAGCATGGTCGTCTTTTCCTCTTGTAAACCCTTCTGACCTTGCCTCACGATTGGCTTTCCATCACATAGGATACCTGCTTTACATGTGTTTGTGTGAATACGGAGTCTGCTGACCCGTTTCGCGCACCCTCTCCCGCCTCGCCTAACCTTGTTCGTCACCGCGGTACGCCCTACCTGTGCGTGTGGGTCTTTTCGAGATCTCGCAGCCTGGAGTAACAGAACGGGGTGGACAGATGAATTGCTGTTGGCTGTTTCGACACAGCCACGAATGCATGTGCTGTTCACGCCGAGCGTTGGCTGAGAATACGACCTGTTAAGAAGTGGGCTGTTGTGCCTCAGGCCTCCTCTTCGACGGTGACAAACTGTTCACTTTGTGCCCCACAAACGGAAAATAAAGAAATGCGATTAATATTTTGCTACTCTTGACGTTGCCCCAAAGCGATCTGCTCTTGGCGCCGTTGGATATTCGCAGGCAATACCCGTTGAAATTGCTTGTTGGAATTGTGCTACGCCCGTCGGGCCGCACCACTGAAAGGCTTATCTCATAAAGCAGACGCTCAGCTAAAGGTTACGATGATACACACTACCGAATACAGCCAATAGGAGGCTGATTACGTGAAGCGTTAGACGAAGCTGTTCGCGGTGGATTGACCCCACCCATGTGACATAAACGAACACAGCGCCATGCCAAATTAATGTATAATACGGCTCAATCCCCACGAACTCTGATTTATGATACAACTGAAAGGCTAGCATCGATAGGATCTCACTCGTCGGATGTTCGGTAGCATGGATGCTGAAGATGTGTTTGGAGACCACAACAAAAGCACGCCACGATTGGATGGTAAGTGTTCTACAGCAAAGGGCTTGCGTGCGCTACTGCATGTCAAGATACAACAAGGCCTTGCTTGCAAAGCTTGGTGAGGATCGACAGTATTATTAGCAGATGGTCCTGTATACGGCAAGTCAACGCCCACAACTTGGAAGAGCACAAGGACGACTCTTGTACCTTGGAAGACACGCAGGACGGGACGTGCAGGACCTCCAGCTTACGACAACCTTGGTCAACTGGACACAACCCCATGACCATGGGCGTGAACGGTGAGAGGTGGTGTTGAGTGCATGCATCATCTGCTATTTTGGCGCAAGTGGCGGCCGCAGATCACTGACGGTGCTGACAGAACTGGCGGGGATAAGCAGGACTGTAACAGCAACTTGCCCAGTGTGGCGATGGACCATGATGGCTGTTGGTACTGTAGGTATATCCTTGACACGTTTAATATGCGCCATGAGAGGTTATCATGGCGTGTTTGGGAGATGGAGGGCAACGATGGAGGACTCATCTGAACTAGGACTAGCTGAGTACCCATGCAGGTAGTCCTTCCGACAGAATGAACTCAATGTCCGCACTTTTACTCCACTTTCTCATCTTTCTCATACCAACAACAGCGGTCAGTAGCAGAATTGCGCGGGCCACCCATGTGTACGAGCACACGGCTGTTGTTCCGGACAGGGTGCGTGAAGGGGCATGCAGCACTGTGGAAGCGAGTGAAGGTGAAGATGAGATTTGCAGTGAGTGCAGCAGTGCCGCGGCGTTTGTGACACCCAGTCGGAAGCGCTGTGTATGCAGTCGAGTAATCTAGAGCTGAATTAAGAGGACCAGAGTAGGCACTGTACATACAGCACATATGACAAGAAGTTTACTTGTTCGCACGCGATGGTCCTAAAATAGACGTGGCATGCTTGGTTGTTTCGAAACAGCGAATCAGAGCGGGCTAAGCTTGCAACGTCGAAGACACTAAATCCCGTATGCCCGTATTCGATGCAGTAGCGCTGCCGGAGCCGTGGATGCTCCCGTACCATGTGCTCCAGCTCGAGCGGTCTATCGCCATCATGTGTGATTTCTCCCCGTCTCCTCGTCTTGACGCTGCTACTGCTGCTGCTGCTGCTGCTGCTGCCACCACCACGGCCGATCGAAATGCGACGACAACAACAACGTGGCAGCCCCGCCTGAGCCACACGCCGCGATAACAAAGGCCTGCACCCGCCTCTTCGACGACATCGAGTGTGGCGCATGGAAGAAGAAGAAGGAGCAGGAGGAGGAGATTGGGAACAGTGACAGCAAGACAGTCCAGCACACGACCATGCTGGCGGGCACATTGGCCATACACCAAGACGCCCAAACGACCGTCACACACAGCAACGACGTCAGAGGCCAGGCCGCAACAGTCGCTCGCAATGAGCGCAGCAGCGCTGTACCACGGCCGTACGAAGAGGGCGACGAGGGAGCGCCCAGAGCCTCTGGCAGCTCGCAGTCAAACGACGACAACGACGTCGACCCCAACAGCAGTGGCAGTGGCAGACACATGACGCTGCCCTCGGCCGCTTCCATCGCCGCTTCCATCACCGCCACCGACACGCTTTCCTCGTCCGCCATCTCGGGCTACTCCACCGCCATGACCTCGGCCACCACGCACGACGACCAGCCCGCCGCCGAGAGCGCGACGACAAAGCCGCCCTATGCCCAGCCCAGCCTCAGCCTGCTCGCCCTCGTCTCCAACACGGCCTCATCCTCGGCCCTCCCCGACAGCTTCGATGTCAGTGTCTCGCGCAGGGGCGGCTTCGTGGCCGTCTACTCGTCGTCCCACCTGTGGCTGATCAAGACGGTGGGCTTGCCAAGACTGTTTGCCAGGACGCTGCAGGTCAAGCGCAAGCCCGTCGCCATCGACATTACCGAGGATGGCTTCTTGCTGGCTGTGCTGTCGAGGCCGTCGCAGGTGGACCTGTATGAGATACACGGCCAGGGGGACAATCAGATCACTAAGAGGAGGACCATTTCGCTGGTCCACGACGCCGGCTCCATTGTCATCTCGCCAGATGCTCGGATCCTCATTACTGGCAACCGCTTTGGCATCGAGGTCATGGCCATTGGGCCTGATGTGCCTGAGACGGCGAGACGGACCCTGTCTGGGCCTGCAGGCGATGCCCTCGAGTTCTCCGACGATGGCCGTACGCTGCTCATCACCGGCTATGCGAGGAAGTCGGATGGCTCGGCCCTGTTTGTCTTGCCAGGGCTCTACGATGGGCCGCTCACAGAAGAGGGCGAGCCTATTCCACAGCCGCCCGAGGCTGCCTGGACAGGTTCCGTTCTCTTCCCTGAATCAGCCAGGATAGCACGGCAGGCCACACTCTTGCCAGACGCCGACACGGGCACATTCAATGAGCTGTTTGCTTTCAACGCAGAAGAAGACTCGTGGGGCATATACGACATCGCCTGCCAACGCTTCACGCAGAGGAAGATGTTTCTACCAGATCACCAGCGCTGGACACGCTCGGAATTTGTAGACGATGCCATGCCGGCCGTCTCGCCAAACGCTGATCTCGCAGCTGTGGCCCTTCGCATGCGCGGTACCACCAACATCTGGATCTACGAGGTTCCCGGCTGGGACTACAAGCCGAGCGAGAAGACATTACTAGAAGCCCCCATACAGCCTTGCTTCTGCATTCCCATTCCAAAAGACGACGCAGCAACCTTGCAAGAGATATGCGTACTGCGCTGGGTCAGGCTAGATGCACATGTACAACGCCTCGTCGCCGTTGGCAATTCCAGCGTCCTGCCAAGTGAAAGCGATGTGCCCGGCGCCCCTCTCGGTTCAAAGGGCCTCCTCATCGTGCTCGACTTTGACAAGAGGAAACCCGCTGGAAGTCCTGCCCCTGCCCCAGTCAAGATAGAGTATGACCTCGACCCTCTCTGTCCTGGCGAACTGCTCCCTGAAGGATCCATCCCCTTTGACCGCGAAGTCGAACTTGTACGGACGCGCACGCTCGCCCAACGCCGTGCACAAGACCACAATACATCCCTCTCCCGCCGCTCTTCAAGAGTGGGCTCAACACCTGTTCAACGCGCCCACACTACCGCCCTCCGACCTCCGCAACGCCCACGCCTCCCCTCTGATGACTCAGAGGAACTCACACCTGAGGAAGCACAAGCCATGTTCGAAGCTCCGTACGACAACCAACAACCACGCTCGCACATGTCTCTTGCGCGCGCTGCAACGGTCGCAGCAGTAAGTCCAGCGAATCGGCGACATCTCCGCGCCTTACCCTTTAGGCCGCTCGATTATAGAAGAGCAGATGGGGCACGGGAGATGCCTCATGAGAGCGATGCGGATAATTGGGTTCCGCCTCCTCCAGCGTACACGGTCACTGCGGCGGCGGCAGAAAGCGTGAGCTTAAGCCATCCAGATATACCGCCTGTACCACGACTACCATTACCACGGGATTATTCGTCGTCTACCATACCGCCGGTTCCTCCGTTGCCAGTCATGAATATGACGGGTAATCCAGTACAACTCTCGCCTTTAAATGCACATCATCACCAGCCATTCAATCCCCCCCTCAACCGAGATTCTCCTCCGTTGAGCCCGCTAGAAACGGAGCGACGGCCCTCTCTTCTCCACCCATCTACATATCCCAGTCCACAATCCTACTCGAGCCAACCCCTGTCAAATCCAACGTCCTCATCTCAACGAAGACGGAGTTCAGTCAACACCGCGTCCCCGCAATCGTATCCGTCTAATCCCTCGCAAATGCCGTCAAGGCGACCCACACTGGCGGCTAGGAGGGCAGTAGAAAGCAGTATCGACATACGCCCGCCTTTTCTCAGCGGTGGAATCGGACCGGGTACAATGAGACGGGGCTCTGCACCACTCCCTCAATCCGTGCCACGCCGTGCCATCCCCACAAACGATGCCACGCCACTCGCGTCACAGCCCGCATCCCCCAGCATCCAACGAGTCCCACTACCATTTCCTCAGTCGGGATTTCCTCCGCCAAACTCCCCACTGCCATCGTCATCACCATCCCAGCACCCCCTTGCACAACCACTCCCGCGTCTCGTGTCCACACCGGACATGGGGCAGGATTTCGGGTTTCGTAGTAGTGCGCCGCTGCGGACGGAGGGCCCCGGGCTGGTGTATGGGTATGGGTATGGGAGTGGTGCTAGTGCTGGTGTGCGAAGGGTCATGGTGGGGCGTTCGCAGAGTCAGCCGAATTTGTTGGCGGGTGGTGGTGGGGATGGAGAGGGTATGAGGGGAGGGGGGAGAGAGAGGAGGGATAGGGGGAGGAAGAGGGTGGGGTGTGCGGTTATGTGAGTGATGGGTTGGGTGGGAGTTGGGGTCTTTGGGACTGGCTTGTCATGGATTGGATTGGATTAAACGGGATTCGATTGAATTGGACTAGATTAGGTTGGACTGGACTAGGTTGAATGGGAAATCGTACTAGAATGTGATTGAATAGTACCAACCTAGCAATCTCCCTCTCCCATAAACCTATTATCCTGTAACTTAGAAAAAAAACACCAACAAAAGGGTCTATCTTACTTCCTCTACTATACAGTATAATACCTATACTTATACCTACTTTATATTCCTCTACATCTCTTATATATTCCTAATACCCGCTTACCTAATAGTCTTTAAATATAAGCCTAGTATATAGGTATAGATTATAGGGACTAGGGTTAGGATAGTTTAGGTATAGTAGGAAGGTAGGATTAAGCTAGAGGGGAGTAGGGTAGAGGAGAATAAGGGAGACGGGAGGGAGAGAGGAGTAAGGTAGAGGAAAGTAGGGGAGTAGGATATATTTAAGATAGAGGGGAGTAGAGTAGAGAAGTAGAGAGGAGTAGGAAAAAGGGAGAGGGAAGTAAGAGAGTAAGGTACAATTAAGGTAGAGAGGAGGATAAATATAGGTAGTTATAGTAAGCTATTTCTTTTAGAAAGGATAGAAGGAGGAATATATCGAGGAGGAAATAGAGTTAGAGGTTAGAAGGAAGGTATAGTAATTATCTTTTTTGTGTTTTTCTTTCTTCTACGTGGGTTAAGCGGGTGGTATGACATGGGCTGTGCTGGTTGATTGGTATTAGTTTTTCGTCCTTGGGAGGCTGATTTATATAGTATTGGTTTGCGTTATGTTATAGTTCTCTTTCCGACGCTTCACTGGGGTTGTATAGACTTGTAAAGCCGTGGACTCACGGTGGTGACGGAGCGGAGTTTGAATCATGTACTTTGTGGATGCGGGTTCTATACCTGGTGGCAGGCAGGGTATACAAGGCTTGTGTTTGAGGTGTGTGTGTGAGTGGTCGGTTATGCATGGTATGAGTTACATGGCATCCGCAAGATTGGTTAGTGATTGGATGGGATGTTTCGCCTTCTGGGTGCTTGTTGGGAGATGTATGGTAGGTAGGTCTGGAGACGGGTTTGGGATGTTTTTGTTACATGGCTCAAGGATATTAGATGGGTAAAGTTTACACGAGTATGGTAGTGTTCGTTACAGTGAGGCAATTCTTTGCTAATTTCTACTTCAATCTGCAATTCTTACAGACCAAAGTGTGCTACATGCTATACGCTAATGCTAGTCCACCGTCTATTCTCCGGTTGCGCCACCCGGCGATTATCAACGTTACCAGGGAGAACCTCATGGCGCGCAGACTTTGGCGAGCGCGCCGAGTCCCAGTATCTCCGGATATCTTTGCCATGTTCTTGGTAAATATACACAGTCGCGTTGGCGAACCCAATGAACTGCGTCGAGCTCTGCAGGATGACTAGCGCGTGAATTGCGTGTCCCATGCCCTCTGTAATGCGATTTAGCATGCCGGGGAGCCACAGAATCAGGTACGTGACTGGATACATGTTTAGGAGCAGCATTCGCCAGACTTCGCGGTCGATTGTGCGGGTTGAGCGTGATGGTCTGCGCAATGGTGTTTGCGCGGTGGGATGTTGAGGCGTGTGTAGTGTATCACTGGTCATGGTACTGGGCGAAGGCTCACCCATGTCGCCGTATTCCTTGCTAGACGATGCGGGCTGTTTCGGGTGCGGAGAGCGCAGCGCATTATCGCTTTCTTCATGCGCGGTCCTGGTCCTGGGTCCGTGCCATGCGGAGGATTTCGTGTCGACTTTCAAACCCCTTGGCAAGATGAAACTCACGCCCCAACCCGGCATGTTACCCGATCTCTGGGGCACGGGAGGCGGTCCGGTACCGAGGGGTTCCAATTGCACGGCTGGCGGGACTCCGCATGCGACGTCGTTTCTGTGCCGGGACTCGAGTTCGTGCTGGAAGCTGTCGAAGCTGCTGCCGCTCAGGCTGGCGAGGTTCTGCGGCCGGAATCGCCGGACCATGTAGAAAAATACAAATGCGTAGGTGCACAGGGAGATGAAGAAGATTGTGATGCGCCAGCCGTGGTTGAGAATGTAGCGTTGGCGTGCGAAGCGCGTTTCAATCCAGCACCAATTGCCAGATACAGGGCCGTAATATTCATTCATCCATGCAATTATACCTTCGCACACGGATTAGATGCAAGAACTGGCTTTGAAGGAAGGGAATGGCGTACTGGTACAGAGTGGTACGATCCAGATCGCAAGGCAGATCAGCGCCTTGGTAGTCGTTGACGCGTAAATGATCGAAGAACGGAGTTGAATCGTCAAGAGTGTGACGATGGTGATTGCAAGAATGGAAAAATCGACAGCCTGTACGGTAGCTCAAGTCAGCGAAATATCCACAATGAGCTTCCACAAGAAATACCATACCACAACAGAGAATTGACCGGCCCAGCCGTTTATATTGCACAGGAGACCTGGTATAGGTGACCGCTGCTTCGAAACCACCACGATGCCCGAGACGGAATTATTAAGACTATTCATAAACTCTAATGTTTGGGAAATCAGCTCAACTGCCATCTCACGCGACGACGAGTCCTCAAGGACGAAAAATAAGACGATGAATTAACTAACCAGCAACAGTCAGATTGAGTATCAGCGCATAGCGAAAATCGCGCCTTTTCTTGTCTCGCGCAAATGTCCACAGGAGAATGACCGTCATTGTCGAAGTCATTGACAGCAAACTGCCCAACAAGGTTGGAATCGAAACTGCTGCATCCCAGGCAGCAAGCCCTTCGGTCGTGGACATTGCTGACGTCGTGGTTCGTCACATCAGGGAGGAGGCTCATCCAGACAGGTAGTATCAGCTTGCTCGGCGTTTGTTGGCATATATAGATTCCCTACACCTGGGGAGTGATTTGCTCGGCCGTTTGCGCGGCCAAATGTGTCGCAGGACGGTTCGCTAGTGACCAATCCGCCCTTCAATTTGCTGCCTTGATTCAGCCAAGAGCTGAACAATTCTCTTTCCCATATGCGCAGCGGGTTTTTCGCAGTATCTTGACTCGATTTTAAGTCTTACATACAACGTGTGAGATGCATCGATCGTCGATACACAGTATGCCATAGTTATACTCAGCCATGACACCAACGCAGTAACATCAACACCGCGATCCGTCGCAGCAGTGAACACCCTCTTTGAGCCTCTGCTCGCCAACCTCCCGTATTCGACGCATAGGCTTGCAGCTTTCTCAATCTTGCAATTCGTATACAATATGTCGTTGTAAATACCTCTTCTCAACCGGACCGCAAACTCCCGACAAAGTGATCTACATACGCATACGCAAATTCCACTGACATGCCTCGTTGCAGAAAAGGGCATTGCATTTCCATTCCAGCGAATTGCAAGGCTTTCTTTTTTTGGCTACAGTTTAAAGATAGGAAAATCACCACTTTACCACATGGAATCGCTGCGAAGATCGCAGATCTTAACTACACCCAGGAGAGGCAAGGTCCATTGCTCCTGAATGCGATTGTTGGGAAAACAATGCGTTAGATTCCAGCTCAAGTTAGTTAGGTAAAACATCCCACTAAGATGTCTTATTATAACTAGCGATGACATACTGGTGGATAAACATCCCACTGACATGCTGCACGACTTGTCGCAGGCTGGTATGCTACTGTATGAAGATACAGTCAACTCTGCCTATGGTAGTTAACCTTGCAATGGTCTACGTAGCTGAATACAACACGCGTTTGGCATATGACCCATCAGACCCCACAATTCCAACCGACACTTCCGTGGGCCACACACCGGCACCAGGGTCACTCTAGCTTACGGTCAGGGTGTATGCATTAATCCCCAGATCTTGGCAAGGGATATGTGTCCAAACGTGGAACGGCAGTCAGGTCAGTGCTCATCCAGGGCCCCCATACCACGCTTCTCCGGGAGACTTACAGGTCGCGGCACCTGTTGTATATGTTGTAAATGTTGGTACAGTGCGTGGTTTGCATTTACTAGGCGTACGATTACCCGCGGCATTGTGTCTCTGGTCGCCTAACTTCTGGACGGGATGCCTCGATAACGAAGACGGCCTGTAAGCAGACTATTTACAGCAACTGTCATTCACCCCTGATGTTCGAGCGTTCTGGGCAATGCAATCGATCGCAAATCTTATCTAAGACGTTGAATATTGTAGTAGAGCCGCCGTACCGTCATGTCATGGGGGCAGATAGACTACTCCACAGATATGTACACCTACTTGTCCCTCCTCTGCATAGAATTCATAGAATTACCGCCTTCATAGATTCATTTGGACGTCTACAATGGTTTGTTGCAAAAGTCGGCTGTATTTACAAGAGATATGAAATGCACGTGATAGGTGTGGAAGAGAGCAATCTGAGACATGTGTTTCCAAAAGTTATCCTGTTATGTTGCCGGTGAATGAATAATTTCAAGTCACGAGAAGCGACTAAGCATTGACCTCGATACCTGCGAAATTTCTGTAGAGTGACTAATGGTTTTATTAAACACTTTTAAAAATTTACACACGGGGGATTCTATGGAACTAGCCTAGGTTCATGAATTAGTCTCTCAAATGGCATACGAGCAAATCGGACCTCTTTTGAATGCTCCATTTGTAGGTCGTTAATTCCATCTGTTACTATTTTAAAAAAGTCTGTAATTGAAGTTGTTTTGTTACGTACATAGCCTTAACTGTTCGTGTCTTGGTCAATCTCGCTTGGAAGACGAAATTAAACTAATTGAAGTGGCCTAACTGACTTGGTTGCTACGCAGTCTGCATGTCAGCATTGCAGATAAACACGAGACAATACTTGAATCTTTGAATCGGGATTACTTCAATAAGCTAGACATTTAGGCACGTCATTATGAGACATTGAACCAGGTCACAATGTACCTGTACTTGTTACTCTCACGATGAACATTTAAACCGTTAGGAGCATTGCGGGTATCAATGAACCCAAGAACCCCTTTTCATACTACGTTCGAATGCGGATCTCACAGTATATGACGTGAAGAGGCGAAGTGTTTCTTAAACGTTTTGCTATACAATCTAGAACCACCATTATCTAGACCTCACAGGCCGAATTACACAATCTCGACTACACACATCTTCCAATATGAGAATAACCACTGGAAAAAGTTCCGCACGCTTGGGCAATGTTCAAATCCATGAGTTATCACATGTGATCGAACTAGATGCAGGCCACCACCGTTCGGATTCTAGTTACTCGGGCGGTGAAGCTTCCGGCAACGCAACTGGCCCACGAAGTATCATCTTTCCTCACCCCACGCTTCGTGACATTGAACAGAAGCTCGCTATCGTCGTTCCCTGTATGAATGAGGAGCCGTCTATCTTGGATGGCGTAATCCACGGCATCCCTCACGAATGCTTTGTCATCCTCGTCTCCAACAGCTCAGCGACCAATTCAACGGCAGAATACGAATTACTACAGAGATTCTGTATTTGCGCAGGACGACTAGCTATCATCGTCCACCAAAGCGATGAAGGTCTCGCGCAAGCTTTCTACGCCGCAGGCATGTCCGACCTCGTCACCGAGACCAGTCTGTTCCCCTCGGAGGAGCAAACGCCCACACATCGGATCCGCAACGGCAAAGGCGAAGCAATGATGATCGGCACAGCCATTGCCAAGCTCATGGGTAAGGAGTATGTGGGTTTCATCGATGCCGATAACCTTGTCGCAGGCGCCGTGCACGAGTATTGTAAAGTGTACGCCGCGGGCTTGCACCATGCGCTTCACGCATCTAACTCCTCCATGCAGCCTCATGCCATGGTGCGGATCAAGTGGAGCTCCAAGCCCAAGATCCAAGACGGCAAGCTCGTTTTCGAAAAGTCAGGACGATGCTCGCGGGTCGTGAATGAGTGGATGAATCGCCTCTCAAATGAGATCCACAAGTCAGACATCGAAGACGGAAAAGAGACGGGCTTCGATGTCATTCAAACTGCTAATGCAGGCGAACACGCCATGACTCTTGAGCTGGCGATGAAGTTGCAGTTTGCGACCGGTTACGCCGTCGAACCGTTCCAACTCATCAATATCTGGGAACGATTCGGCCCGCGAGATTCTCTCCCGTCCCCCGTCTCGCGAGATGTACACATCCTTCAGATTGAGACGCGCAATCCGCATTTCCACGACGTCAGCAAAGGCGACGAGCATATTGAGAAAATGCAGGCCCAAGGACTCGGCGCAATATACCATTCACAGCTTACTCCGACTCAACTGAAAGAAGAGCTACGTGCGTACATGAAAGAGGCGTTCCCGAATACCGTTGATAGCGAGGGAGTACCTGATCGAGCTCATGTGTACCCGCCCATTGCGACGATGGACTTTGAAGCTTTTGAGGCTGAGCTGAAGAAGCATCCAGATGCTATGCGGGTTGTTGGTAAACCCTATCCTGATGATCAGGTGGAAAGCCGTGCCTAGCGCGAGTTTTTAAATAATCTCGGCAATGGCCCTATCCACGAGTAAGTATGGTAGAATTTTGCAGCAATTTGTAGGGAAATCCACACAAACCCAAGATCTCTATACTGATCTCTCTATGAATACTAAATCAGCGAGTGATGGCCCATACAAGTGATTGCTTATACAAACTACAAGTTTCAGCCGATCTAACCCTGGAACCTCCAGGATCGTAGATATCATAAGACTCGATCGCCAAGTTCGCGATACCATATCATAAGCAGCAGACAGGGGACGATCTGCATGCAGCTCCACAAAAAGCCAATGAGGTGGTTCCAGCTCTCATGAGGACGCCCGGAGATGTGCTTTCGGTTTCTTGGATGGACCTTTATAACGTGTGTCTGGTTCTATCACAGGCGTCATATCTTAATTCCTGATCGATCAGAGTCAACCGGCATGAGAGCATTAAGTGACGACGGTGGAGGTTATGGAGAACCCGAGACTAGGCCATTAGAGGAGGTGGAAATGAAATTGATTCCGTCAATACTGTTGCCCATTTATCACTTGCGATGCCGAAGGATACATAGGTAGCGCAAGACTGTTCAAAATGAGGTTGCTGGCGGCTGGCAAGAACAATCCCTTAACAGGATCCGCCATGATACAACCACCACTTGAACATTTCAATGTATTCACAAGTCACACAACACATGAGGTAGTAACCAAGGAGAATTCAAAATCTAAATAGAAGATTTAACGCCATGCACAATATCGTCTGAAACAGACCCTACAGGTCAAGACTTCCCCAGACAACATAGTAAACCCCGTACAAAAAGTGACGCCACTGCCCAAACCAGGGCATATGTAAACAACCATGATCTCGCCGAATCAATACGCCGGTATGTATATGCAGGGGTATCACCTGATCTCGCTATTTTCTTAAGTCAATAGTCTACCACGCTATGCATAAACAAGTATCCGCACAATCTGTCAGTCAGAGCTATACATTCGTACCCATGCCAAACTGCGGATTCACCGTTGCCGCAGACTCAGTGAGTGAGTACCATGCTGAAATCTAATCGCGCACAGCGCGGAAGAAAGAAAGAAGAAAGAAAGTTGAGACCCTCAAAGGGAAAGAACATGACTAAGAAGCAAAGCGACCCCGAAACTTGGCGCCATGGGGATGACGGGCACTGTAGGATGCAGAGGATTCAATCGCACGTGGTGTGACCGCCGGGCCTGCCGTTGCTGTAACCGTAACCATGAAGGTGTCAGTGATAGTGACGAGGTTGCCGCTGCTCAGCGATGTGGGAGCAGGGCCCGGGCGCTGCGAAAGGGTGGGAATGTCGGTAGGCGCCGGCATGGTTGAGTTGAGATACGGAGCACCGGTTGTGATGGAAGGGACAGCCGGTGGGGATGGAAGGGAAGGTGGAGGAGCAGCACCGTCGGTAGGCGCAGGAGAGTTGGCGGGCGCCGATGGGCTGACAGGTGCGGGAGCGCCGGTAGGAGCGGGTGCTCCTGAAGGAGAACCTGAAGGAGAGCCTGAGAAGATAGGACCAACCTCGCCCTGCTTAGCGTCGGTCATAAGGGCAGTGCGCTTGCTGAAGTCGGACACTGCGCTGGCCATGGCGTCCTGCTGGACGACGGCGTACTTCTTGTCTGCATCGGCAGCCTGTGCTACATCTGGAGACGCGACATCGACATCAATGCAAGTGGTGTAGTATTCGTCCTTGCCTTTGGGTAAGCCGGGATCCACACCAGGAGCTGTGTTCCATTGCCACACCCAGTAGAACGTATAGGGTTTGCCTAGTTCAGCGGTTTCGGGAAGTTGAACATCAGTCTCACAGGCGAGAGGGTAGTTTCCAGGTTGCCCCTCGACGGCTTGGCCCATTGCGTAATTCGGGATGACCTTTGAACGCTCTTGCCAGTTTTCAGAGTCGTTTATCTCGTAACATCGGCCGTCGTCGAAGTCGTTCATTGTGAGAAGTTTACCCTTCTTGTTACCACCTTGACCGTCTTGCGTCCACTCCAGAACTGTGAGGAGAGTTTCGTTCTCATCGGGTTCAGTGGTACCGTACACGAAGACAGTGCCGGCCTTTTCGGGTTTACCCAACTGGTTTTCCGGTTTGGTAACGTGCCCGTTCTCCTGGTAGCGCATAGCAATGTAGCCACCCGGTGTGGCCTGTAGGCGAGGATAGTTTTCGGAAGACTGGACCGGCTTGCGCTGTGCAGTGTGGCAGAGTGGGGTGGTCTCGTCGATGAAAAGCTTGCCTTGCCCGGCGGGAAGCTCCCAGTTCATCGACGTACCGGTGTATCCGGGATCGGTCTTGGCGACCATGCCTCGCGCGTAACCGTACTGGCCAACGTACTCGCCTTCGTCGTTGACGTTGCGTATTTGCTCGATCCAGGTATGACCCAAAGCGAAGGGTGCGATGGCCAGCACCGCAAGTGTTGTCTTGAAGATGCTCGACATCTTAATTGTACTTTGGTAGATTTGAGAATTGCTGGTGATATCGAATTCTTGGCCTGCAAGAGCGAAACAGTATCGTGAGGAAGATAGGATCCCGTACAAAAGTGCAGTTGTTGCCCGTGAATGTGTTGTAGAATACTGAAGAGAAGCTTGCTGAACGGAAAAAAGTTGTGAAGAGGATTATGGGAATTCAAGAAGTAGTGAAGTGAGAGCTGTCAGGTGAACGCACAGTATCGAAACACGTGATTGACTTGTCTTCACCAGGAAGTTTACACTACCATTGTCCAAGCGCACAATGTGTAGATGCTGTATCGGTCTCTGCACAGCGCGCGCACCCAAACAATACGATCGAAGAAAATGGATAGAGGAGTAGAAGGGAATACGCAATTTAGTATGGGAGTACATCTTCAATATCTACGCGGATATGGTTCAGTTTGACGCGCGTGGACCTGGTATGACAACCGCTGAGCACATTGACGAGACCTGAGGCCTAGAACGACAGAACGAACGGTAGCCAATAGAGAAGGGTACACAAGAGGTATCGAAACACAGCGCCACTATGTGCGACTACTCACTCAAGCTTTTGCAGCCTTGCACATGAACGTCGGATCTGTGTTTCAACGCTGGCCCAAGCTGTAGCCGCCAGCGTCGCTGCACTCTCCCGGCGCGTGGTCGTGGCGTAGCGCGCTCATATGCAGCCACCCGTGAATTAGGCGTGAATCTTTTCTAAAGATTTGCTATCTTCGTCCTTTGCAGGGCTGCACTAGTGAAGCCACGGATATGGAAGCGGGTTGTGGAGTGCCAAAAGGTCGTGTGTTGTAGATCTACGACAAATGACAGGAGCTAGACATCAGCTAGATGATGTTCGATCTCGCAGACAGCGCACAGTATCACAGGAAAACAATGAGAGCGAGTCGCTTGAGTTGTCGGGCACCTTGTCGGTTCCAACTGAGTCAACGCGTGCGCGTCGCGTCCAGGCCAGTACAAGGCGAGCAGGTACAACGGGTTGAAAACATCCAAACATCGAAACGTCTGGAAGCGGGTCTTGCATCACGCAACGATAGGTGATGGCGCCTTCACGAGGCGCTTCGGGAGGTGAGTAGTTGCCGTGAAGTGAAGGTGGGGTGGTGGAGTAAAGGTTGTTGTTGCTGCTAGGCTGCGTTTCAGGTCACAAGGCTGGCTGGTCATGATTGGATGCCACTATTTCCGCTAAGCTTCAATGTTGACACTTCATTGGTGCGCATCACCAAAGGTCTAGATGCTCCAGGTTTCTATTATCGCAGTACGACCTCGATTGACGCCCACCCAGTGACTATATTTGTGTCTGAGTATCCAAGACGCCCAGCACGATAATTTGCGCGTTTCCGCTCCTCCGTCCACACTTCCAAGAATATCGGACTCCATTGCCACGCCTGCAATCAGAAGCCGATGCGATGTTTTTTTGTCGTTCAATATTAGGGAAAGGCGAAGCGTATCGGTGAGTCTTCCCTGTGCGCTGGAAGCTAGGCAGGGTAATGGTCTGTGTTCAAATATATTTTAGAGAGAGACACTGTACGAGAGCGATAGTATGGCGGGTTGATACTTGTGTGGCACACGCAATAGGGGAACAACAAGATTTAGGCCAAAGTACTCAGAGGTTTGGATACACTTGTAGATCTAGATAAATGCATACGGCTGACCTCTGCTAACTGCAAGTGAATTGAATGGATGTTGACGATGTAGATTGTCAATGGAATTAAAGCACCTAAACATCACTAATGTAAATGTTCGTTTCGAAGAATACAGTCATAGGATAGATATCTCGTATCACCGATCAAAAAAGGAACCTTTGAGAAGGAAAAGATATTATCATATTACTCATTGTGTTGAGACTACCTCAATGTACCAGTGTCATGCTTTCCCTGCATCCATAGCATCTCACTAAGATATAGTTTATACCCCATAACCGTTCGACACAAAAAGACTGACATATTTATATCCTGTTGTTGTGGAGTTGGCAGCCATGTCATGATTCCAGAAAGTAACCTGCTCGGCAAGTGTCTTAACATCTGCATGCCAGGTAGACGCTGTGGCGACAGGTTAGGTGTAGAGAAGCGGCCAGTACAACTTATCCCGCAAAGCCACGCTGCAGCAAAGTCAAAGCATATGCGGCATCGAATTCCGCGGGACCATTTGTCTCTGCATTGCTCTCAGCATTGGTGGTGGGAATGGCTGTGGAGGAATCTGGTGAGGCCGGCGCAGTAACAGTAGAGTTGCTGACATTGGCATCATAGTTGCCCTCCGCATCACCATTGCTGGCGCGTGCCGCACCTTCGGTATTGGAAATGGGGACAATGCTGGAGATGCTGGCAGAACCGCGATCCTTTGGCGATGATCCACCGCCGACACCACTGCTGACCGTAGGGCTGGCTTCGACTTTGATATCACCCTTGTAGTTGGAGGTAGGGAGCTTGTAGCCAATCCTACGATTGATAGCCTCAAGCGAGAAGCTGGTGATGGGTTGATTGGGAGCATCGGCCATGTCAACATCCTTGTTATCGTTGTTGCTACGGACAGGAGCGGCGATCATGGCAGGCGTACTGCCGAGGACGTTAGAACGAAAGGCAACAAACTCATAGTTTGTTGGTGGAGGAGCCGGGAGAGACGCTGTGATACCGCTGTGACTGCTGCGGGGGCGAGGGCCTTTTGCAGCAAGGGGAGAGGGAGAGGGAGATGACTGTGCGGGTGGAGAGGCTGCGACATGTGTTAGCTCTCTGCCATAGTTACAAGTCATTGGACTCAGTAGCTTACAACTATCGATTGGCCTGTCCCAGCCCACCCTGCTGACCTTCACCTTCTTCGCACTCCTGTCTGGCGAGTCGTCCCTCTCTTCATCTGTCGGCACGTGCCGCTTTGGTAACGGCAGTGGAAGGCCATTGAAATCGGTACGCTTTTTGAAGGGGCGATTTCGGTGCTCTAGATCAGCATCGCGGCCGTTCGCGGTCCAGATTCCACGATTGGCATTGGACTTGGTGTTGACGAGAGTGGCCTTATGAAGCTTGTGTGGTGCGCCAACAATTGTCATCACCTTTTCCTTTTTCTGATGTGTGGTCAGTGAAGTGCCATACTTCATTCATGTGACAGTCGGCTTACCAGGAGATTCACGGCAACGTTCTTCGAAGTCTGGATAATAAGTGAGCTAGAAGTCCGAATGATGTCTTGACAATGATACTTACCTTAAGAGCCAGACAGATCCATCCGACACGATCCTCAAAGCGCCAGTGTTGAGTTTCGCCAATGGCATCGATGAGCGCTGTATCATAAAGGCGAGAACTGAAGCCTTGAGTATGAATCTGCTTTGCTAGAAACTGTAAAACGTTAGCTATGGTATCTCATTCCGTGTCAAAGTGCCTGTGGTAGCTGGTGTGGCGCTTACAAGAACGTCCCAGGCACAGGCCTCAATGGCCCACTCCTGATAGTAGGGCTGCTGAGGCTTGAAGCGCTTAAGATAAGCACTGTGTATTGTATCTTTCGCTTCGGTCATGCTCTTCACAGCGCCGACTATATATGCCACGACCTGACGATCCTCTTCGTCGCTCCGTGGAACAGAAACATCATTGGCGGGCGGAATCCATTGTAAGTTTGACATTGGATGCAAGGCTTCCGCTCCATTCTGGAAGTAAAGACCATTCGGGGCGGCCTTGTAGTTAGTGTTGTTAAGGAATTGGGATGTGCGGGGCCTGATTCTTGACGGTTCTGCCAACTGGTGTGGCGGTCGCCAGTGGAAACCAGGAAGAGACAGAACTGCAGGCGAAGACACCATATGTGCTGAGGCTGGGGTGTCTCCACGCGGAAGTTTGTCCATGGATGTAGAGTCGCGACTGCGATCCACGCCGCTCTCGTGATCCGACATGGTTGCGCGCCCTTCTAAGAAGATCTAGGAGTTTCGGGTCGAAGGATTCCTGCGCGCAAAGTGTTGAGCATATACCTCTATACTCAAGTTAGAGAGAAAATGTTCTGACAATTAGGTAGCCGCAAGCTCCGGTGGAAGGTATCGAAGCCGGAGTCAAGTATGTGAGCGAAGGGTCGAGAGCGTGTACACAAGGCGGGGGGCTATCTTATATGTACCTAGTGGGGGGCGCGTGAGCCAACGCAAGGTTAAACTAGAACAAGCAGCAGAGAGTGTGAAGGTAAATCAAATCCGGAGGTGAAGTACCCACAGCCACGATTGAGTGCACACCTTCACTTCCGACCAAATTTGATTAACTCTGACTCTCTATTGTTCATCTGGATCCCAAAGAGTGCATACAATATACGTTACCCGTCCTTTGCCTGCGTAGAGTGTCTGGAGGGGCTGTGATTCACTCACATTCAATACGGTTTCGCGACTGTGAAAGGCGTGAAAGGTAAACGGACACCCACCTATAGCAGAGGGTCCTTTGCGCCCCACTTACTACTGATCTAATAACGCATCGCTCTCGACTAGTCGTTGCGGTGAGCTAGTCTCCAATCAAAGCTGGCATAGATTTCAAAGACCACTTCGTATGATGATAGTACCTTGTGGGAATTTCCGGCATGTTGACGTTGACGCAAGGGCTCCCATGTCGACTGCTTTTTATATTTCACCAGCATGATGGATGGCAATGAGACTGTCGACCGGCGATAGGTTTCATAGCAATATCTAGGCTCCTATCCTATCTCGATCACGAAGAAATCATGCCTGTAGACCTCAAACATAGATGGGTAGCCTGCAAAGACGAACGTGCAAGTTACCGCACGCGCACTTTCACTCCAGTTGTGAGATCTGAGCGCCGCCCACAAGTAGACATGGCTAGCTGGGCAGTCGTGTTTGAACCCCCCGAATGAACACGTTTCTTTTTTGTGAGTTTTGGTTAGTGAAAGCTGTTTGCAAATGAGTGAAGGTCGCGACCAACATCACTAGGCGCGTTCACTAACGTCAGTGACTCGAGGTGGCTAACTCAACTAGGTTAGCGTGACATGGACCTCACCCCAATATGGACGTCACACTTCTACATCTCCAAACCTGGTCACCAACACAGTGCAGTCCCTAAATTTTGAGGCCTAACCATAGCCCCAAATTACTACATGTGTCGGAGCCATCACGTAGACTGTTGTGAAAGCGCATAGTAGTCGGAGATAGTTCCCACATCAACACCACCAGCCTCAAAGGCAAGATTGGGCTGCTTTCGAGAATTCATAGCTCATTTGCTATGATTTGCATCCAAGTCGAGTCTGCCTGAATGGAATTTAATTCTGGGGTTCAATGATTGCAGGGTCTTGTGAGATTGAGCATGTTTACCAATTAACATGACCACGACAAGTCACGCCTGGGGATACATTGTAATTAGCAAACCCTGTCTAATTATCATAAGCTTAAGACGTCAGCTTCTCAGCTCTTACCCTCATCCTTCTTGCCTCTTCTCGTATTTCAGTCACACTGCATTTTCTCATCACAAGGCTGAGCCGTTGGCGACACTATGCCGTTGTTCAGCTGCTTTCGCGCTCTCTTGCTGCAATTCTGTGTACACATTTCCTTACTCATGCACATAGTTCCCGCTGTATCAAAAGTTACCTGTACTATAATTACGGCCTTCATGGCCTGGGCATCACCATCATAGCTTCTTTATAGTCCGTACCACCAGTGTCCGCATAGCATCGCGATCGACGACGCGTTCGCATCTTCCTCAAATATTGCAGCACTATGGGATTGTCATCAGGTTTTCCTTTCATGAGCCTTCATGACTTGCACATTGAGATGTTATTTGCTGCTGGTTTCATCTTTCACGTTCTATCACCACCCCAGGCTTCGCGGAAGAAGCACCTACACGCACGCCGGAGCATTCAATGAGCGTCAGTTGAAACAGCGAAATACGTGACAATTCCTGGTCGAAGTGAAAGAGCATAGACTTGGCGTTTCAGTGCAGAGCTCGTGCCATTGCAAATTGGTCGAAGAGCATATGGGCAAGGAAATAACTTTCACTGCTTGATAAGCTCTGCACAAACGCGCCAGATTCGCTTGCCATCTCAGCCTCGCTAAGCCTTGAGGATCACACGCTCCATGAGGGTTATAAACCAGAAGCTCTGCGCACAATTCTGCCTTCTCTTTTCAAACTCAACCTCCTGGTATAGAAACACCAAGTTGACATTCGCAGCCCTTCCCAGTATCATACACCAACTTTTGTCCAATCAAGCACTCCAATTTTGTCAATGTTCCAATCAACTTCCACTCGCGCCCACAAGGGCAATGGATCACCATCCAAGAACGGTGTTAGCAAGAGAGCGCCCACATCCTCCTCTAGCAGATCCCTCCAGGCGCTTGCTGAGAAGGTCGTTCGCAGGCCAGAGATCCTTAATTACAGCAACTCTGACCTTTCCATCACTCCACCAGTGACTACCACTTTGTCTGTCTCTTCAGCGCACTCCGACATCACTGCGACATACAGTCAAGACGCAGGTCATATCAGCAGCGCAGGCCAGAGCGATGGTACAGATCAACGCGACAGTAACGTTACAGCCAGAAACAACGTCACCGTCTACTATGATCCTGTGTATCTAGAAATACCCTCAGACATTCCTGACTTGGAGCGCGAACTTCTTGAAGGACACAATCGCTTGCAGCGCAACCTTCTCTATATCTACGATCCCATCCCTAACTATTACACGTTAGACGAATCAGAAATAAACAGTGCCACAGATCACAACATACCTATAGGCCATAGCAAAGACTCAAAAGATACTAGCACTACAGACCATAGCAGTAGCATGGGTCACAATACCATTACAGACGACAACAATGTCACCGATCATGAAAAGCTCGCGAGGCCCGCAGCATTACCTGGCACAAGGGGCGTTGTGAAGGACAAGTCGAGCATCCGGAGCAGGCTCGTCAAAGCCCAGCAAGAGATGAAGAAACAGAAGAACGCAGGAATCACTATGGGTCAGAACGGCAGCACTCTCTTCCCGCCTACCGAAGATGACACCATCCCAAGCTCTCCGGATGAACATGAGACCCTCGTTGACGGCTTGGTCGCAGCCATGCTAAATAACAGGGATTGTTTAGAGGTCGAAACAGAAGAGTTCACCACGCGGTGGGGCGATGGTGCGATATACTACACCCCCGAAGACATGCGCGCCGCAATCGAAGAGCTCATCGTAAGTCCTCCCTCCCCCTAATACACCATCCCACTAACTTCCCCAGTCCGAAATGATCGCCATCCACAAGCACGGCTGGACAAAGCGCATCTACGACCCGGACCGCCGCGACCTAATCCAAAAGACCATGTTCTTCACCTTCGAAGACCGATACGAGGCGATCCGTGAATACTTCAAGATATCAAAGACCATCTGCGCCGATATCTTGAAAGGAGAGCGTTTCTGGTCGCTGCTGGGCAATCCGGTGGAGCTCATGAAGCGTGCGAGGATGAACGAGCGCCAGAATAAGAATAAAAGGGCTCGTCTGAATTGGGCTGTTGCGGCTGAAAAGGCTGAAAAACAGCAGAAGCGCGCGAGAGAGGAGGAAGAGGGTGTTGGAGAGGAAGCGAGACCCTCCAAGAAGGTGCGTGAGGCTTAGTGGGATCTTGGGTTGGGATTCGAAGTTGTCGCGCTGCGTCGTATCGCTTAGCTTTGGGTATATATTGTCTTTGTTAGCTTCAAATAGAGTGATTGTGTACCCTTCTGCTTTAAAGCGTTATGTATTCATCTTAACACATCCTGTGATTCATGAGCTGTGCCCTTTGTGAATAAATCAACGCACATCGCAGACTCGAACTTCATCTCATCACATGGTATCAGAGAGAGCCTTCCCAAGCTTCTTACTGTCCAACGCTCGGATACATTGACCGAGCTCAACACTGGCTGAAATCGTATAGTTATATGATCTTGAACTTCGTATATCAAAGCTGCAACATTACGCTCGAAGTATGGCCTGAATTATGAGGTGTGATCTATTTCTTCATGTGGATAAGAGGGGTATTTGAGAATGCTGCGTATAGGATGGCATTATTGAAGACATTTGAGCGTGTGCCAAAGTCGCGAGCTCATTAAAATAGTTTCGCCTGAACAAGTGGACATTTGATCATTCATAACAATTAGCGGAAATGCCATATTGAATCATGGTAAGTCCTAGAGTTTCGTGAGCATGTATTGAAGATCTCGCTGCGGATAATATATTTCATGATCAAGGGCAGCTATGAAGGGACTAACAGTGTTAAGCATTCTATCCTTCTACCTGCTAGAATGTAGGCTGTGACGACGATATTGTCATCATAGTCCGATACTGCTACCGGATATACTCGATATTATGCATTTATGACTTTCTCCATGAGTTCAAATGCATGTCCTAAACGTGAACCGACATTAAACGCAATCGCTCCCATCCGCATCAAATCGCCCTCCCGAACCTCGTCGCATCCGCAATATCAAAAGATTCATCCACCCACGCCGCTCTCGGACCCCCCCTCAAACATTCACTTGAAGGCACATGTCCCAAAATCTCATTCTCAACCCTAACCTCCCTCGTGCACCAAATCTCGCCCTTCTTAATCCCCTCATCCCTCCACACTCCACTCCCACCACTTTCCTCATCCTCTCCATCCGCACCCAAAACCTTCAACCGGAACCCACTCTCCGCATCTGCATCTACATCAGCATTCCCACCCCCCGCAGCAAGCATCGAGGCAAGACGACTCCGACTCCGACTCCTCTCTGCCTTCCCCACCGCTCCCACGTGCCCCTCATGCCCATACGTGCGCCCATAACCCCTACTCTGCGTCGTAATCTGCTTCAAGCGACTCCCCCAGACGCCACAATACCCCAGCACGCGCTGAAACGGCGATCGCAAGCACGGCACACAAATCGCAATCAGCCCGACCAACTCCTCAATGACGCTCCACATGGCTATACCAATCGACTCATTCGTCGGGTCGTCTGTGGCGCCAAACCGCGCCGCGGCCACGATTTTCAGCGTCGAGGCCACGCCCGCGAACACGCCGAGCGACATGAGGAGGAACAGGAGGATGCGTTCGCGCAGGGGGCGGCGCAGGTGCTGGAGGAAAGAGAGCGGGAGCAGCGCGAAGATAAAGTCGGTGGCGATGTTGATGGTGCCGGCGCTGATGCTGCTGATGCCGACTGTGCGCTTGCTCCAGCAGGTGCCGGGCACGAGGCCCTGCAGATCCCATTGTTTGCGCACGGGCAGGCATTGTAGGAGCGTGGCGAGCGTGTTGTAGATGCCGAGGAGGATTTGCAGGGCGATCATTAGGAGGAGGAAGGTGTGGAGGCGCGGGGAGGATTGGATCCGCAGGAGAGTTAGGGCGAAGGAGGTTTTGATGGCGGCCATGGAGCAGGCCCATAGGGGTTGGGCGATTGTGGCGTATTTGAAGGCTAGTTGGGCGTCGGCAAGGGTGAAGGCCTGGGCGGTGCCGGTGAAGGTGTAGGGTAGGGCAGCGAGGAGGAGGGCGGAGTTTGTGAGGATGAGAGCCTGGGTGGTGGCGGTGATGTTAGTGGAAGGGGCCACTTTGTGGACACTATCTCAGTGTGGAATGATATCATACGATACTGTGAATATACCGAAGCATGAGTAGAGGAGAGAAAGAAAAGAAACGCACATAAGCTAACACGCAAATGTAATCTTCCATGTGTAGTCTCCACGCTGGAACACACCTCGTCCATATCCTCGCGCCAAAAACAAGCACCGCAACACCATGTAGCGCAAGCACTGTACCAACAAAAGTACGCGCATTTTCCTGTGCAGCGGCTGAGGGAATCGCGGGAATCAAATGGGGTTCTAGCCGCCCCTGTGGTAGTGAAGCCATGCTAAGGTGCGCAAAGAGTGGCTACATGTCGTAGAGAACTGCAATGTAGAGATAAGTCGTCGGGCGCAGTATCTAGAGGACTAACACAACTCGGACGGAAAAGAGGGACCAGATATGTATATCACCCATATGACCTCGCGCAAAGATGGGTGTGGGGCACCATGGGCCCGGGGTGTCTTGATGGCCGCAATATGTTCTGGAAAATGGGTGGGCGTATCGGAAACACCACTTGTAACATGGTATATGGTGGCCGTCTGGCGTGGCAGGTTCCGAGTTCATGGGTGAAGAATTCATCTCAAGGATGTATGCATGCATGTCGTGGTGCATGTTTGATGGTTTACTTTGGTGATTGGTTCGCATGATTGTAGCCTGAAAGCGTTCAGCCGGTGCAGCGGAGGTGGTTTGTTGGAGTTCAGATCCGTGCAGCATGGGTTGACGCTTGATTTGTCCCATAATACGACTCCCTTGCATCTTGACATCCCAAGGAGCAGCACGGATCACTGTGCTGATGGTGTAGAAATATGCCTTGGTTTGCTGTGGTATGGCCGCTACCGCGCGACTAAATCTTGAGAGCCAATCTGTAGTGAATAGCATGGAGCGGGATTGCCATTAAATTTGAATAGGCTAAAATCAGGCGGAAGTTGTGCTGAAGAAACGACGTCGCAGTAAACAACGCACATACTTGAAATGCATGGGTTCTTTTTCCAACATACCGGGATCCGAACCACCGATTGCTGGAGCCTAGGCCATGCCATATGGTGACGAACGCATTGAAGGCGGCGCACCTATTCACACAACCCAGACGATTTTTTCGAAAAGTGCCAACACTGCGATCAAAGAGTCAACATCATGTCCCGCCCCAACTCGCCCCGCCACCCCCAATAGCACCCGAGATCCCCAAATTCGAACTATACCTCCTGAACCCTTGTCCCATCCCAATGGGCACCGAGCTCCTTCTCCTCACACCTCTCCTCCTGCCCTGTTGCGAAGCACTCCTCAAACCTTCTAGCTGACTAGACCGCCTCCGCCCAGCATGCTCCTCTTCATCGCTAAATCCATCGCCCTCTTCAGATGCGGCCGCAACGCTGGAACGGGTGGAACAATAGCTTAGAATGTTCATGTCGGCTGGTTCTCCAAATTCCGATTCCGACAGCGCCGCCTCTTCAATAGCGCATGCATTCTGTGGTAGTGGTGCTCCGCCTCTTTCTATATTCTCCGCGTTCATTACGCTCTCTTCTTCTTCTTCAGAATCATCAACATCGTCGTCTTCCCCACCAAACCCCTTGCCCTCAACTAGCCAAAATGTGGGAACAGCCGCCCCCAATGCAATCAGACTAAGTGTCCAAAACGGCACAATGACATATCCTCTCTTAACTCCCCATGTAAACAACCCCCCACCAATCGTCGGCCCTACCGCCCTCCCTACTGCACTAACACTAGTTGCGAGCCCATTGATTGTCCCGAGTACACTCAAACTCGCCGCGCTATTCGTAAGCATAATCGTGCTCGTTGGAAACGCGAAAGTTCCCCCTACGCCCCGGACCATGAGTAATGCGACCATTGTCGCTTCGCGCGCCGTGGGGTCCGGAATGAGTGAAACGAAGGGTGTAATGAAGAACACGACTGGGAAGATAAGAAACGCAATGCGGAGGCAGGTTAGCACACCAAGGCGGCGAGCTAGGGGTGGGAAGAGCAGGAATTGGCAGAGTGTGGAGGATATGGCGAAGATTGTGAAGATGAGGCCAATGCGGCGTGAGTCGATGCCAAAACCGCCTGCAAATTTCAATGGGAGAGACCTATCGGGGTCGTCATGGAATTGTGGGGTATGATGCATGAATACTGGGAGGAGCTGGGTTATGTGTGTCAGCTGGATGGTGGACGAGATGCTAAGAATTATAGTGGACGTACTTGATCGAAAGCGAGCGTATAAAGCGCTAAGAGTGTGTAGACGACGAGGTTCAGTGTTGTTTGGTATGTCAACACGTCTCGTATCGTTGGCTTTTTCTTCTTGTTGACCTCACCCACAACATTTGAGTCGAACGGTATCTCAGCGTCCACCTTACGCTGGCCTAAAAGGGGTTCGCGTTCCCCGCCACTATCCTTCTCTTTCCTCTTCCGCCCTACCATCCTTCCCACGAATCCCGTGATCTTCTCCCCCGTTCTAAGGCCTAGATCCTTCTTCCCCCTCTTACTCTCTAGTGTCTCTTTGAGAAATAGCCATCCGATTATAATCCCCGTCATAAAGAACGTCGCGGCCACTAAGTTGGGCAGCACATACGGGAACCTTTCCAGAAACTTGCTTCCCCTGGGCTTCCTCGGATCTACCCTCAAAGGATTACTCAATGCGCCTCCTAGCGTCGGTCCGAAAATGGCCCCCACGGTGTACACAAGTGGCATCACACTGAAGGCTCTAGGTTGCAGCTCCTTCCACGGGCACAGCTCAGCCACAGTTGTCCTCAGGATACCCACATTTCCGTTCGTCAAACCTTGGAGTGCGCGCGCCGCCAGTGCCATGGGCAGATTGACAGAGAATCCCCAGAGTAGCATGGTCCACATTGTGTTGAAGAGGCCGAAGAGGATAATGGGCTTGCGGCCATATCGATCGGATGCGGCGCCCCATATGAGACCTGTGAAGGCCTGACAGAGGGAGAAAGTCGAGGATGCGATGCCTGCCCAGCGAGCGATGTCGTTTTCGGGAATACCAAAGGATTCCATGAGTTCGGGCATGTAGGGGAACACAGAGGTCAGGGCGATGGGTTCGGCGAAACGACATATTGCTTCGAGGTGTTGTTAGCATCTTGTTCGTCAAGGCTCTGGTATGACAGGGTGCAGATGGGAGTCGAGTAGAGATCTTACAAAGTATGACCAGTTGTTTCACCGGTAAGCGGTGCTCTCTCCTTGTCGTGCTCATGTTGGCGGATGTGGATCTAATCCAGACATTCCTCCGCCCGTACACGTCAACTTGCACCTCTGAGAATCTGCCAATTGTTGGGTGGTGAAGGCAAGCTGCGGTGAGGTCAAGCTCCCATCTCCGGCGTATGACTCGCGCTTGCGCCGCAATCCCCGCAACAGCGGCTAGCCGCGCATTGTGTCATGAGGTCGCCTTTGAGCCCTTCCCGTGACAGGTTCTCCGGGAATAAGACGTGGTACATTGTAGGTAGATACTAACCTCCTTGTAGTTTGTTGAGATGCGCGGTGATGGTGTTCTCTGTCGCGTGATGGAGGTTAGGTTGGTGGAGCGTCACGCGACAGTCTGTGTAATAATATCCACCTATGGTAGGTAACCTTTTCAGGGTCCAGTCGACGAAAGCGCTGGGGAGTGGGAACCAGGATGATTTATGACCAAGTGCGATAACCTTACACAAGTCGTATTATGCAGCTTAGACTCTATGTTGCATATAACGACTGCTAGATCTCAGTCATAGTATTTGCACTTTGACTTATGTTGTGACTTCATACATGCTATTGAACCTAAAGGAAATTGTCCAGGACAGGACGTTATAGATCTAGAGTACTCCAGTCCACGGTAACCTTTGCGAGGTGGGCGGTCCTTTTCTTAGGAGTTTTTTTTTTTGAACTACCGAAATAATGCTTGTTTCCACAGCCTTTCATGTATCTTTGATTGCATTCTTCGAACCTTCATCCCAAAGTCATATTGGTATAATGGCACGTATCTACAAGCCAATGCGATGTTGGACATCCTATTCCTGCGCAGTGCCATTCGAAGAGAACATGACATTTTGAATGACGTTATAGGCCGCGGTAGTGAGGATAATAGTGAAGAACCCGGCGACAAGGAAGTCAAAGATAGCGTTGATGCTCAAAAGTACAGCATACTTTGGACTGCTGTAGTATCTGTTCACTGTAGGCACTAAAGAACCATGACTGCTATTATAGAACCTGGTTGAGGTCAAAATGTCATCTGGTGAGGTGTTGTGGGCCAGCTTCATCGAGGGCACTTTGGCACACATCTTGAGATATATTGAACAAAAGCCAGTTCTTCTTCCACATACGACCATAGGACACTGAAAATAGAGCTTCCCGTTCGCTCAGCTGTACTCAAGCAGTGTACCGGCGGATTAGTAGTCAGGTGGGTGACCACTGGCGAATCCCCGCTGTTGTATGTTTTTGACTTTTTTTTTGCGTGTCGGTGAGGAAGAGACGGTAGTGATGGTTCTCGAGGATTCCGGCATGGGTGGCTCGGTAAGCGTGGCGTGGCGCTAAGTAAGAAGCTAGCGTCACTGCGCCAGTCGAGCTTCGCGCATCGCGACTTTTGCAACTCGCGACGCAACACAGCGACATCCCATCTTCCGCCACACACCTCCATTCCCATAGCATCATTGTCTGCGCTACACCCCCTCACGACTCTTGCGACCCCATAGCGACTGCGATAGCGACATCATGGCCAACTACCTCGCCTCCATTTTCGGTACGGAGCAGGACAAGGTCAACTGCTCCTTCTACTACAAGATCGGCGCCTGCCGCCACGGTGACCGCTGCTCGCGCAAACACGTCAAGCCGTCGTACAGTCAGACGATCCTGCTGCCCAACCTCTACCAGAACCCGGCCTACGACCCCAAGAACAAGATGAACGCGCAGCAGATGCAGATGCACTTTGACGCCTTCTACGAGGACATCTGGTGCGAGCTCTGCCAGTTTGGCCTGGTCGAGGAGCTGGTGGTTTGCGACAACAACAACGACCGTACGTAGTCTCTGCCTGCCATGCCCACGGCCCCCCCTCGCTAACACTGACCTGACAGATCTCATCGGCAACGTCTACGTGCGCTTCAAGTACGAAGAAGACAGCCAGAAAGCGTGCGACGCGCTCAACAGCCGCTGGTACGCCGGCCGCCCCATCTACTGCGAACTCTCCCCCGTCACCGACTTCCGCGAAGCCTGTTGTCGCCTCAATAGTGGCGAGGGCTGTGTCCGCGGCGGCTTCTGCAACTTTATTCATCGCAAGGAACCGTCTCCGGAGCTGGATCGCGAGCTGGACATGTGCACGCGCAAGTGGCTCAAGGAGAGAGGCAGGGATCCCAGGAGTATGAGCAGGTCGCCCACACCGCCTGCGAAGCGATTCTAGGTGCGCAATGTTCGCGGCTTGTGGCGAGTAAGGCTTTCTCGCTGTGGTAGTCACGTGACGACGTCGGTGGGTGGGCTTGGGAAGAGTCCGGCTCCGGAGCGAAGTCTTCTTCTTTTTTTTTCCTTCAAACGCTGCAAGGGACTAAAATACAAGTCCTAATCTGTACAAACAACCCGGCGTTTCAGGCGTTAGTTAACCCATATCTCGCACCCGCCGCCCCCGAAAAAGTCGCCAATGTCGTATCATCCACACCATTTGTGGTTTGCAGTGTTGCATTGGATGTTGGGTATGGCTTTCATGCAGTTAGTTCCCTTAGTTCTCAGAGAATAATGAAAATGTAGTCGCTGACGGGCTGTTTAGGTTGTCTTGTTTTGTTCGTGACGTGTGTGTTTTTCTTCCACACGAATCTACATGTGCAATTTGCAAATGTCTAGTGTAATGTGTTGATGGGGTGTTTTCGCATCTCATGTTGGAGACGTGGATGAGTGAGTGGTGAATTCGTGAGAAGGGGGGATGGTAATTCATGTCAATTGTTGATATTGATATTGACAAAGACACAACAAGTGCTAGACATAAGCTCCTGCCTTAGTACAGCTTGAATAGCATATACGATGAACACACCGACTCTTGAAGAAGCGAAAAACGAAAAAAGAAAAAAGTGAATATACACAGAAACCCGTATACACACTAGAATATATGTGGTGAAAACACCATCAACCCCTCCTGTTCTTTCTCTCTCGCCATCAAATGGGCAAAGTAACCTCGAAACATGCCTCTCCTTCCCTCATCCTTCCCATTCCCCCACTCCACCTCACCCTCACCCTCCCCCACACAACCCCCACCCTCACAACCCCCCTCTAAACACAACCCCCCCAAGCACCCCCCCAAGCACCACCAACACGCCCAAAACGCCCCAGAACAGCAAACAAAGCCACATGCGCTGGCGCCCCTTTTTCGTTTGCCGCGTGAGCCACGTGGAGCTGTGTGTGTGCGGGTGAGCGTTAGTATTGGCTTTGGTTTTGGGGTTTGCAGCGGTGGTGCTGGTGGTGGGGGCGTGGGTGGCGGTGATGGTGGTTGTTATTGTGAAGGGCGGGTGCAGGGTGAGGTTTGTGAGGGAGGGAGTGTGAAGGTTTGTTTTGGTTTTTGGTTTGGGGAGGGGAGAGGAATCGTGGTGGTGGTGTTGTTGTTGTTGTTGTTGATGATGATGGGGGAGGAGTTTTCGCTGCGAGGGGGATTTTTGCAATTTGCGTGGTTTGTGGGGGGTTTTGGGGTGGTGGGAATCTCGTGGGGGTTGTACGGGTTGAGGTGGGATGGGGGTTGGTCTTGCTGGTGCTATTGCTGCTGGTGCTGGTGCTGGTAATGCAGTGCTGGTGCTGGGCAATGCAAATGGTAAAGCGAGGGCGGGGTGGACCGGGGAGAACAAGGATGCGGGCGATGTTGGTGCGGGGGATGTGGGCGCGGAGGAGGAATGGGATGAGGAGACGTACGAGAGCTTCTCATTGTTGTTGCCATCGTTGCTGTCGGGGTTGGTTTTGCCTTGGCCCATTTCGCATTTTGCGAGGTCGTCTTGGTGCACGGCGATGCTGAAGCGTTTCCAGAAGTTGGGGTCGCGGGTTGTCATTGTGGGTCTGCGGTGAGGTGGGTAGTTGGTCGGTTGTTTGGTCTTGCTAGAGGCGTGTGTTCGAATGCCCTGCGTGGTATATTGGATTGGAAGGTTGTTGTTTGGTTTGCGATGGAGATGCCAGGGCCAGAGTAGGCAGGTGCCCGTTTGCACAATAATACCGAATCGAGGTCAAAGAGTCGAAGTGAATGCCAGCCCGCGGCGTAGAATCAAAGGAAAGACCAAATCAGGCACAGTCGATCATTGGTACGGTACCATGCGGAGGTATGGTAGGTAGGTAGAGTATGTCGTGGCTGCGTAAAAGTCGCACACCCACGAGTTCAACACTAGTGGGTATCCAAAGCGCGTAGCGCCACGCGGACTCCCAATCGATCGCAGCTTGCGTCACCTGGAATGCTGTGTCGACGAGAAATTGGTGATACGCAAGCGTGTCCAGCTGACCCGCTGTACAACGTGGGAGGTGGGAGCGTGATAATCTCGCAACGCTGACCGAGACGTCCTTTGGTTTCTGAGACGAAAAGAGAAATTGTGGTGAACAAAGTGCGTTTGATATGAAAAGAAGGAGATGCAGCTCTTCAAGGCGCAAACAACGAAAGGAACAGGCGGGGAAGTGAGAGTGAGAGGTGGGAGTGAGGAATAGCAGTGGAGAAGTCACACAGGAACTTGCAAAATGGGCATACTATTACCTTGCACTACTTAACACCAAACAAGTATAACATCTTCAAGACCCGCATCATGGGAGGACCTCTGCACATCGGGCGGTTCCTTCGCATACTGTGCTCGCTAGTCCCCGTCATCCATCACGGAAAAGCCCGAGCTATTGGTGTTTTAAGCCCCGAAGAGATGACTATACAGAAGAATACGAGCACATGGCGGGTATGCAGTCAGGCATCCTTTCCTGAGTCCTCTACGCGCGCAGTAGCCGACAACGGCACATGAAAACATCCCTGCCGTGTTTGCAAAAACCGGTCCTGGATATTACATGCAGGATCGTGTGTGCAGACGTTTGAACGATGGTCCTGAAACCAGCCAATCAGCGCGCCGCAGTGCGGTAGGGCTGTCAGTGCAGCCGTTGGGGTTATCCCGGTTCTTTGCAAGGAAAGCCTGATCGCTGAGACGCACGGCGGGGTGGCGCCGAAATTAAAAGAACGGTGGAGAGGGGAGAATGGGTTGATGAGGAGGGTGGAGGGCGGGTTTCAAGACGAGGGAGTTGGTGGGTGTGCGATGATTGGTTTGGCTGTTTGAGCATGTTTGATGCGGGTTTTGTTGGGAAGGTGGGTGCAATTGGTGTCCTGAGGTAGTAGATACGTAGTACAGGGTGGACGAGTACTGTATGGTACAAAAGTGCTGGAACCTGTCATGGAATCTGGAGTTGTGTCCCGCTTCCTACTGCAATGGTGTTGAATATCGAACCGCACGCACCTTGCGAACACAGGCAACGATGTGCAATTTGTTATCGAGCAACCGATAAGATGACGCTCGAATCGATAACAGCCTGCCACGTTTCGAAACCCATGCCGCTAATTCCCACAGACATGACTCTTTGCACACACAGAGAAGAGGGCCGCCTGCGCAGGTGGCAGCACGCGGTCTTTTCCAACTCTGGTAGCCCTGCATCATGGCTCTGCACCTTCCGACTCCGACAGTACCTAACATCACCCGGCTCTGTGACTTGTGACTGTGACTCCAGCTTAGAACCTGTTCCTGTGTGGCCCGTCTAACCCCCACAATCCTTGCAAAATTTGCTGCACAGCGGGTATTCCAGTCATCGGAGATTATTCTTCTGCAGGCAGATACTGTACCTACATACATATTTTACCGTTATTAATTAACGAGCCCCGGGTATTCGGATAAAAAACCGGACCAGGATGCCGCCACATGTCAACGAACCAGAACCAGAAGCAGACCAGCACCAGAAACAAGACGAAGAAGCGCAGATAGATTTTTGGAAGGTGAATATCCCGCGCGAGCAGTGGCCAGCGAAATGTCCAGAGTTTCTGCGGGATTGCGGGGCCAAGGATCGCAGGATCATTGGGACGCCGGATGCGCAGTACACACATCTGACATGGGACGAGGTCAAGGAAATTGTTAGTATGTGAACACGGATGCATGCTAGACATTCTTTCTTTTCTTTTTTTCCTGTCATTTTTGGAACTGGAACTTGGGATGGCCATGTTCATACCACATTACTACATGGTGCTGATACGTTGGAATAGAGACAGACAGGGTAGACAAGTTCCACCGGCTCCCCAGCGAACTGCGGCGGTATAGGGAGTTTACATATGGGCTGGTGAGGAAATATGGGAGTATCATGGACTTTATTGTTGGGCAGAGGTTAAAGTGGGAGTCGATGACGCCAAAGGGGAGGCCGTTTGAATGCGATGGTACGTATCTACTACTTTCGTTTGAGTTCGCTCTCCTCAACCTGCTGCATGTGCACCACCACACAGGGCTTACTGAACAACACATGTGGTGCAGAAGACGTTAAAATCCTCTACAACGACTGGCCGTATGGCATCTCGCCCGACATAACGCACCTCGTCGTGTGGACCAAATTCGAGCTCGACGACGATCCCGTGACGGGGCGCTGCACTATCGAGGCGCGCCAAGCGATTGATGGGTTCGTGCAGAGGGTGTTTGGAGGCAGGGTGAAGGAGGTGGTGTGGTTTAAGAATTGGAAGAGCTTGAAGAGCGTGCATGCCGTGGAGCATTTTCATGTCATGTTGCATGGGGCTGACGAGGAGTTTCTGAGCGAGGTCACGGGGGGTGATGTTAGTATGTCGGAGAGGTTTAGGGGGTCGTGATGGTAAGGAGGCAGAGATGAAGTGACGATTATTGTTCGAAACAAGACTATTGATTGGATTGATTGTGAGATGTGCTCGATCTTCGCAGTATTTGACAACAAGACTCTAGAGTAGACTGTGTGTAATACTAGGAGTGGTACAAACAAGGAATGTGAGAGTGATTGGTGTCCCCTGAAGATCATGTTGGTTGCGCTGAGATGATTGGAGCGCGTGTGCAGCGGTTGGGAAAGCCATGGATGGGAAATTTTGACAGGCACGTCATGGGGCAGTGGCGCGGCTGTCACTTGAAAAACATGACAGTCCGTGACAGCGAACAAAGTCTCGCCAATGGACTGCGCAAGTTCACGATAGCTGGTAGTGGAGGCCGTTGACGCCGCAGGGACAGCAGAGGACAATACTAGGCGCATGCAAGCTGCAGCGCCTTTGTTATCTTGTTGTTCGTCGTCGAATAACCAGGCCCGCGTGGAGGCGAGTGTCAAAGCGGTGAGTCCCAAACAGGCCTAGCGCTGTCAAAAAAGTGGCCGGCAGGGGCTACCCGGAAGAGACGAGATTCCCGACTCGACAGCGAAAGACGGGCGGCCCAGTGCGTCTTGCACTTGCGGCCGAACATCCTCGCCAGCTTTCCTTGTGCCCCTCCCCTCTCCAGACGACCGACTTTGGGCGTGTTTGGTCCCCCCAATTGCCCTTGTGTGCGAGTGTGTGTGTGTGTGTGTGGATTCTGGTGAGTGATTCAGCCTTGTCGCTTCCCATCACGCCCCACAGATCTGGCAGGAGCGACGACTTCTGCGGCAGGTACACAGAGTACAGAGGCAGGCATGACCTTTGGGTTTGGCATTGGACACTAACACATTCTGCCCGCCACAGGCATCACCCCGACTGCTTCTTCGCCCCATAGTCACGCCTCACGTCTCCCAGTCTTCGCTGCGGCTCAGCCACGCCTCCGCGTCACCCATGCAACAGCACGCTTAGAAAACCCCCCACGACCCTTTCCGCTGAATCAACTTCAGTGGCACCACAAGACGCCCAATATGCTCGGATACCTCACCAGCCGCTGGCAGGGCTCCAGCGAGCCCCAGAAGACGACGCCTAGCTGGTTCGACCGCCATGTCTCGCCCATCCTTCTGTCGGTCGCAAAGAAGGCGTGCACACATCCAATTCACACAATCGTCACCATTGCCTTCCTGGCCAGTTACTCGTACATCGGCGTGCTCGACAAGGGGCTGTTGGAGAGTGGCATCGAGGAGGCGACTGGCCGCGTCGACTTGCAGACACTGTTGGCCGGCAGCAAGAGACTGAGGGTGGGCGCTGAGACATCGTGGCAGTGGGAGGCTGAGGAGATCAGGACAGACGTGCAGTCGCAAAATGTAGGCGCCCATGATACTAATACTGCATGGTAGCCAGAACGCTTCACTGACACAGACCAGACAGCACAAGAGTTTGCCCTCGTCACCCTCGTCTTCCCCGACTCCAGCACCATCAACTCGGCCCCCTCGCAACAGGCCGTCCCCAGCAATGTCTCCGCAGAGCTCCTCCCCAGCTCCTCCAACTCCTTCTCCACCCTGTCGCACGATACCTCGCTCGCCTACTCGGTCCCCTACGCTGAAGCCTCCGACTTCCTCATGGCCATGCAGGAGATGTCGGCGCCAGAGAAGACTGCGCAGGCGCATGGCTTCATCAACCAAGGCACGCACGAGGAGAAGAAGTGGATGATGAGGGCGTCCAAGAACGGTGCTGCGCCGGGCGGTGTGCGCAATTGGTTCAGCGATTCGTGGACTTCATTCGTGGACTTGCTCAAGGTACGTTGCGTATTGCAGCAGCAGCAGCAGCAGCACCACCACCACCACCACCACCACACGTACAACCGACTAATACTCTACTTGTAGAACGCTGATACAGGCGACATCGTCATCATGGCTCTGGGCTACCTCGCCATGCACCTGACGTTTGTCTCGCTGTTTCTTGCAATGAGGCGCCTCGGCTCCAACTTCTGGCTCGCTGCCGCGGTCCTGCTCCAGTCCGCGTTTGCTTTCCTCTTCGGTCTCGCGGTGACGACCTATGTGGGAGTGCCCATCAACATGATTCTGTTGTCCGAGGGTCTACCTTTCCTAGTCGTTATAATTGGCTTCGAAAAGCCCATTGTTCTCACCAAGGCTGTTCTTTCCGCTTCCTTGGACGCCCGCCGCCCATCGGACGACTCTCGCGGCCAGGCCTTCACCATCCAGTCAGCCGTGCAAACTGCGATTAAGAGGACTGGCTTTGAAATTGTCCGCGACTACTTCTTCGAGATTCTGATCCTCGTTGCAGGCGCCATGTCTGGAATCCAGGGAGGACTGCGCCAATTCTGCTTCCTCGGTGCTTGGATCCTTCTTTTTGACGCTATGATGCTCTTGACCTTTTACACCGCAATTCTCACCATCAAGCTGGAGATCAACCGCATCAAGCGCCATGTCGCCCTCCGCAGGGCTCTCGAAGACGACGGTGTGGACGGCAAGGTCGCCGAGAACGTGGCCCGCAACAATGACTGGCCCAGTGCGCGCGATGTCCAGGCTCAGAGCCACACTACGACTGTCTTTGGAAAGAAGATTACTGTGCCCAAGTTCAAGGTTCTCATGGTCGCAGGTTTCATTCTTGTAAACGTCCTGAATGTAGTGACGCTCCGCTTCGGACTCTCTCCTAGCCAGGTATCCCACGTGTCTGGCGTCAGTGCTTCGCCGCCACTGGATCCCTTCAAGGTTGCCGGAAGCGGGCTTGACCTTATTCTTAATCGTGCCAAGGCTACCGGCACATCCACGGCTGTTACTGTGCTCATGCCCATCAAATATGAGCTGGAGTTCCCTTCGGTCCACTATGCTGAGCCCATCATCTCAGACAGCGAGTCGGCCTTTGGATCTAACATCAGCTCGCACATCGTTGACGGCGTTCTCAAGAGTCTGGAAGACCCCTTTCTGAGCAAATGGATCGTCCTCGCTCTCGTCATGAGCGTCGTTCTCAACGGATATCTCTTCAACGCAGCGCGCTGGACGATCAAGGAACCACACAAGCCTCTCGAACCGCCTCTTCCTAGTGAAGTCCAGGATGGAGCTCCCTCAGTGCCTCCGACACCGCGCGTGCCTAGTATGCACATGCCGACACCACCGCGTACACCTGGCCCCGATGATCAACCCCGGACTCTCCAGCCTCTGACCACTCGACCTGCCCCACAAAGACTGATGTCGGAGATCCCATCAGGACCCAGTGATGCACAGCAAGGACAGCCCAACCGCCCAATTGAAATTCTGGAACAAATGATCAAAGACAAGCAAGCACCCAAATTGACTGATGAGGAGCTGGTGGAAATGTCGCTTAGGGGCAAGATCCCAGGTTATGCTCTCGAGAAGACACTTGGTGACAAGACTCGTGCGGTCAAGATCCGCCGCGGTCTGGTTTCCCGCACACACGCCACACGTGAGACTTCGACACTTCTGGAAAGCTCGTTGCTGCCATACAAGGATTACAACTACGATCTCGTCCATGGCGCATGTTGTGAGAACGTGGTCGGCTACCTTCCTCTACCGCTTGGTGTTGCTGGACCCATCTTAGTTGATGGCCAGAACTACTTCCTTCCCATGGCTACTACCGAGGGTGTACTCGTCGCTTCCACATCAAGAGGTGCCAAGGCCATCAACGCTGGCGGCGGTGCGGTCACTGTCGTCACTGGTGATGGTATGACCCGAGGACCTTGTATTGGATTCGAAAGTCTCGCAAGAGCAGGTGCTGCAAAGAACTGGCTCGACTCCGATGAAGGCCAACGGACAATGAAGGATGCCTTCAACTCCACCTCCCGCTTTGCCCGCCTGCAATCCATGAAATCGGCCATCGCTGGAACAAACATCTACGTCCGTTTCCGTGCCACCACCGGCGACGCAATGGGCATGAACATGATCTCCAAGGGTGTCGAGCATGCCCTGACCGTCATGGCCACGGACGCGGGCTTCGACGACATGCGGGTTGTCACTGTCTCGGGCAACTACTGCACCGACAAGAAAGCGGCAGCGATCAACTGGATCGACGGTCGCGGCAAGGGTGTTGTTGCGGAAGCCATCATCCCCGGCGCAGTCGTCAAATCGGTACTCAAGTGCGAGGTTGAAGACCTTGTGCAAATGAACATTTCCAAGAACCTGATTGGATCCGCAATGGCAGGTGCGATGGGTGGATTTAATGCCCACGCTGCGAATATTGTTGCTGCCATCTTTCTCGCCACGGGCCAGGATCCAGCGCAGGTTGTTGAGAGCGCGAATTGTATTACCATCATGAACAAGTGAGTCCCCGCTACCTACAAAACATTGTATCAGAGACCAGAGATACTAACAAAGCCACCAGTGTGCGAGGTGACCTCCAAGTCTCCGTCTCCATGCCATCCATTGAAGTTGGCACAATCGGCGGCGGCACAATCCTTGAGCCCCAATCCGCCATGCTCGACCTCCTCGGCGTCCGCGGCGCCCACCCAACGTCGCCCGGCGACAACGCCCGCCAGCTTGCTCGCGTCATTGCAGCCGGTGTCTTGGCCGGCGAACTCAGTCTTAACAGCGCCCTGTGCGCCGGCCACTTGGTGAAAGCGCACATGGCACATAACCGCAGTAACGTACCCAGTCGCGCGCCGACACCCGCACCACAAACACCAGTCACGGGTGCGCAGACACCGGTCAGTGGAGCGGGGGGTCTGATGCCGTTGAGCATGGGAAACGGGAGTGGAAGTGGTCTGTTGCCGAGACGGTAGGTAGCTTAGGAACATATTGTAGTTTTAAAACGCAACTAGAAGGTCTTTTGTTTTTGGACCATTTTTATCTAACTATTACTATTATTATCATTTATTATTTTTAACTCGTTGTAAATATGGCAATGTACATGAAGGAACTGAGTAACTATAGAGAATGGGGATCATGTGTTTCTTTTTTTTTAGGGGAAATACAACGTTTAATATGATGTTTATGTAGGTCTTGTTGCTACTATTGTTGTTGTTATTGTTGTTGTTATTTAATTTTAATTTTAGAAAGGGGAAATATGTCCTTGTGTATTCAAGTGTACGTACTAGGTAGTTCTTGCTCTACCTTTTTCTTTCTCTCTATTTTTTTTAAATTTGTTTAATTTGTTCTAGCTTCTTCCCCCTCCCCCCTTTCTGCCCTTCTTATAAAAGAGCAGAAAAGAGGGGGGGGGGGAAAGAATAGTATATTTTCTATTCCATTCTATTCTCTTTTTCCCAAGTTCTATCATCTTTCCCAAGTTTAAGACAACAGTTTTTTAAATGTGTATACAATAATTTTTGTTTTACTGTGTCTATGTACTTTAGGGTGTTGGAAGATGTTGGATTAGTTTCTAGAGGTAGAGAGAGAGAGGTCCCAGGTAGTTTAGATACCTTTTATCTACTCATATGTATACATGTATATATACCTACCTAAACTACATAAATCTCTCCTTTTTAAATAATTACTTAATTTACTATAGAATATAGCCTCTTTTACTACTCTATACAATCTATCCCTTTTCACCCTGTACACTTTTTTTTTCCCTACATGGACACCAACTCGCCATGCGCACTCTTACTCTCCATGCACATACACCCTCCACTCCCTCTTCATAACCCCCCTTATCCAAGACCAAACTCACTCCATCCACAAAAACACACGCACACACACACACACACACACACACACACACTGCAAAAGTCATCTTCATCAACCAACCTAGACATATCATGCTAATCAAGTACATAACTACACTTTCTCTGAAACCTCATCTACCCCTTCCTTTCCCTTCTTTGCCTACATCCCTACTTTGTGGGAAGAAGAAAAAAGAGAAACGAGAAAAGAAAAAATGCCACGCAATGGGGGGGGGGAAATACGACTCAAGGCGACAATGGAGAGGACATGTAATTTCGTAGCCCCAACAACGGAAAAGAAGAAAATCGTCAACGAGAAGAAAAACGCCTGTATAAGATTCCCAATTCCGATATGCTACTCCTTCCTCCTTGCCACATCCGCCTTGATGCATCACCTCTCCCTCACCAGTCCTTTGCGAGCATTGATGCCTGCAAATCCACTCGAGGCGAAGATGATTGTCATGTCCCACCCACGCTGATGTCGTTCCTCAAACTGCTCGGCTCGGGTGCCTTCTTGGCCCTCCTGCCCAACAACGTCGCACTATCCAAACTCAGCTCAAATGCTCCCTTGTTCTTGACCTGGCGCTTCGCCGCCGCCGCCACAGCTGGAGAATGCTGGCCGTAGCCACGCTCCTGCTGACGTGGTGGCTGCCGTGCCTGTGCCGCCGCAGAAAGCGTCGTGTTGCGCATCTTCTGCTCGACAGAAGTGACATCGTTGGCCTGGGACTTGGGAAGCTTGGCAGGTGGATGTTGCGAGGAACCCTCGTAAGGGGCCGACTCTGCGGCGTATTCATCGTCGTCTTCGTTCTCGTCGAGAGCGTTGAGAGAGTTGATGGCGTTGGCGCCGCGGTAGCCTTGCTTGAACTGCTTCTTTCTCTTGCCCTCTTCTTCTTGTCGGTGCACGGCATAGCCAACGTCGAAGACTTCGCGCAGGTTGACGGCACCGGGAGATCGGAAGTCCATGCGGCGAGCACCGGGAGACTCGAGGTAGGAGAAGTCGGGTTGTAGGCGGTCCTTCTTGAGCGCCGCAGGAGTGGCAAGAGGGGGTGCGTCATAGGCAGAGTAGGTGGGCTCGTTGGCCTCGCGGATCCAGGGGTGGTTCAAAAACTGGTTGATGTCGTATCGCTTCTCCGGGTCGACAGTCAAGAGATGTGATACAAGATCTTGGGCGGGCTTGGAGATGTCGTCCCACCATGGCGAAAGGAACGTGTATTGACCACGGGCGACCTTTTCGGTAAGGGTTTGGATCGACTCGTCATAAAAGGGCGGGAAACCACAGAGCAGTGTGTACAGCACACATCCCAGAGCCCACATGTCGACACTCTTGGAGTAACGCTCATCTTTGACGATCTCGGGAGCCGTGTAACCAACGGTGCCACATGGCGTCATAGTTTGGCTGTCCCAGATGACCTTGCTGAGACCAAAGTCGGCCACCTTGATGAGACCGATACCACCAGCGCCCTTGCCCTTGACAAACTCGCCCTCGTCGGCCTTGTCTTCGTCATCGGGGCCCTTTGGCTTGGGGTTGCGTGTGGGCACAAATGGCGTGGGGTAGAAGAGCAGGTTCTCAGGCTTGATGTCACTGTTGCATGACGTCAGCAAGTGCACCTCACGAAAAGACTACTGGAGGCTACGAACCGATGTACGACGCCAGCCTCCTCGTGCAGGTACTGTAGCGCATTGGCAACCTGGATGATGGTGTGCCGTGAAAGGTCCTCGGAGAAGTACGTCAGACGGACGATTTGGTGGAATAGCTCGCCACCGGGGCAGAGCTCAAGAACGATAAAGTAGTACTGCCGTGACTCGTGGAAATCGATGAGCTTGACAATGTTGGGATGGTCAAGCTGGCGCATAATCTGCACTTCCTTGAGGATGTTGGCTCTCTAGAGGGCATTACGTCAGTGCCTGCGCTGCAAGTCTAATTTTTGATTTGGGAGTGGCTAGGGCAGGAAGGATGTCACGACGGGGGGAGCCGAGCATCAACACTGGATAGAGTATAGCGCACCTCGGCTGCTTTTGGCGTTTTGAAGTCCGGATGGACATGCTTGTCGCCCTACACCGACCGCGCGTTGGTAACATGCAAAAAAAAGGGCAGCCCAGGAAAGGTTGCATGTGGAGCGGGTGGAGCAAAGTGGCAGAAGTGGAAGGGAGGAGTAGGTGAGGCGAGGAGAGACGAGTAAAGACGGTGGGCAAAGGGCAGGCATGGCAGGCATGGCAGGCATGGAGGCGGGGGGGGGGGGAAATATGACTAACCTGCTGCGAGTTCATCTCAAACTTGCGAACGACCTTGATGGCAACCTCGCCCCACTGGCCCGTCGTGTCTCGGGCGCGGTAGACGTTGCTGAAGGCGCCGTCGCCCATCTTCTCCAGCAGGGTCCAGCGCTCGAGGCCAGGATAGCGGGGCAGCTTGCCCTTGGCCTCGCGCTCCTCTGCCACGATGCGTTCCAGCACCTGGGGGTCAACCTGGGCCTGTTTGGCCTCGCGCTTCTGCTTGTCGCCAGCGGCGCGGGCTGCGGCATCGCCGGCCTGGGCGGCGATGTTGCGGTTGTCGCCGGCGCCCGCACCGAGCGAGTAGTCGCCGTGGGGGGCGGCGCCGTGCTGCAGCGGCTTGTGGTCCATGGCGGGCTCGCTGAGGCCATGGTGGACGGCGTCGGGGGCGTGGTGGCGCTGTTGCTGCGACTGGGCGTGGACGGGCGAGACGTTGGTCGTGGGCTCTGCGTTCTGGCGGGCCTGCTTGCCATGGCGCAGGAAGTTCTTGAAGTTCTGTATGGCCGCCATGTTTAGTATGTGTCTGTCACTCTGGCGCAGTGCGTCGAGGGCGAGGCTTGCAGGCAGTCAATGACAAAGCCGCTGCGGATGGCGGGGGTGCGACGTCAAGGCTGCTGGCGGCGGCGGCGGCGGCGGCGAGAGAAAAGTTGGGGGGGGTGTGGGCTGCGAGGAGAAAAGCAGCAGCGTGCAACCGTGTATGTGTGTGTGTGGGTGTGTGTGTGCTTGTGTAGAGGTGCAGGGCAACGGTACCTAGGTGCAGCTAGATTATATGCAGAATGGGGTGGGTGGGAGACGGGGACGGGCAGGCCAGGCCGGAAGGAAGGAAGGAAGGTGGTGCAGGGAGAAAGAGGCCATGAATGATGCCCAGAACAAGAGAGTGCAATGACGCAGTGGCCAGAGGAGACAGACGCGCTCGGGCCGCTTTCATGACGGCATCGCAAACGAGCTGCACCAGCCGCATCCAACTACGCGAGACACGGTAGAGTTGGGATGCGCCTTGTTTGCTGCATCCACCACTTGTGCCTCCATTTCTCCCTCGCCCATGGCAGCGCAGGCGGGGCAGGCAGATTGGGTTGGGTTGGGATGGGGGAAAAATTGGGAGAATCGTGGAATGTTCCTCGCAGCCACACCCCCCCCCCCCCCCTTAGTGTTGCCACAATATACTGTAGAGCGTGCAAGATACATACAAGTAGAATTCCTCTTACCTCGATTACCGGCCCCATCCTGCGGCGTCCTGCGCGTGGAGACGAGGTTTGAGGCTGCATGGCCCCGATCGACGATGCTAAGTATGTCCCGTAATGTACGTAGGATCCAATGCAGATGGCGCGCCTGCCGTGAGACGTAGCGGGGCTGGGTCGACGGCGTTCTTCTTTCTGACGAGCGTTTGGTGGAGATGTTATGACGCCGTTGTCCCTTCTCCAGCGTCCCGTCTGGCTGCTTTGCCCCTTGAACACAGTAACTGTACCTACTGTATCTATGTCCTCTGGTCGGCTCAGCGCGCTGCAAGCATGCCAAGACGTGCAGTTTGCAATATTATTGTTGCCGCCCTTGTTTGTTTGCTGAATTCGGACCTTTTGGCCGCCAGATACGCGAACCGTGTTGGAGATGCTGGGAGGGGTTGATCCAGAGTATGTACGTCGTAGTAATGAACAGGAAGAACAAGTCAAAGCCGGTCGTCCCTCGTCGGAAAGCGTCTGCAGGGCGAAGACAGCCTTTTTGCTGGTCATGGGCTGCCAGTTGCATCCACCGCGCTACCTCTCCTTTGCGCATGCTACTTATCAAGCAATGGCTGTCTGCGCCGCGGGTACTCCGGCATGCTTCTTCCAAGCACCCCATAGCTGATAGTCTTTCTGCAAAAGGTGGAATAGGCTTCATTCAAAGGCTCACTAGCAGGCTACACCTACGCCACGCTGCATGCTGTGTCGTCGCCGTCTCGACCACCTGCGCCTTGCTACCCAATCATCAAATCCTCACTGCATCACTGCAGGGAAGCATCCTGGCCTCATGCCCATCTGCCATGGGCTGCCGCTGCAGCACCTTGACGCCCGTCTCCGACGTCTGCCTCCCGCCGCTCCGAGTCCGTCGTCACCCTCAGCTCGTCTTCAACGGGCGGCTGGGCACATGCAGGGTCCAGCTGGGCTAGCGCGCCTTACGTCACCGAGCGAAAGAAAGAATGCAATCGACCATGTCCATCCTTGCCTGTCACCTCCAGCCGCGCATCTGAAACACTTTTTGACGTTTGCGGCCGTCATACGCTCGTTCAATTCGCTCATGCACATATATTTTTCGCGAGGCCACGAGACCGATGGGAGCTGGTCGGCCGTCTGGAGCATGCTTACTCAGGACTTTGTACTTTACTACCTTTACTACGGTAAGGAAATGGCGCTTTTTGGGCTGCACGTGCGTTCGGTCCGAATGGCCATCATCCCATGAGCGCTCACCGTGTTGGCGTTGGCAGCTGGGGTCACTGTTCCTGCAAGACTTTTTGATCTGGGAGCCTCACGGATAGGTTCGGGCAGTTCGGCGGAAATGTGCACAGACGGCGCTGAATCCTGCGGGGAGCACCAAAACATCACGCGAGGCCTTTGCTGCCCAATCGTAAACACAGCAGCGTCTTTGGATGAGGGTCCTCATGGACATTGGTGCATGAAGCGTAGTCTGCTGCTTCTTTCGACTTGCGACGTGCGGCTGCTGGCAAATGCTGGAGTGGATCAGCATCATGTAGCGAATGCCCTCCATCAGCCACGGTTTACGTTCATATTGCCAATGTCATAGTTAACTGTCACCCGGGCGTAGCCGTTGCTACAGCACGAATGTGCCCTGGCGTTTTGAGGCTTGCAGACTACAGCTCGCTACCGACATACAGAGACTACTGTCTAAGATCCCCGCATATCGTTGCTTATACAGTAACTTCCAGGAATCCGGGGCCGGGGGGTGTCTCAGACATGAGTAATAACTCGCTGCATTACTGGCTGGAACAAAAATGCGACTCAACCTCCATCATGCTGCTTCGCATCTGTCGCACAGACAATCAAATCCCCAGTTCTTCTTCAACGTCAACATCCTCTTCCCTCGACTTAGCTTTCGCTCCTCTCCGCTCAGATAGGTAATACACAGTTCGCCGCCTTTTGCAATGTCTCGCCCCGCCCTGAACGTCCAGGTCCTACCTTCTCTCTGCTTCTCAACGTTTGGGTTGCAAGAGTGATTGAAGTAGCTTGCAGCAGGCCAGCAGCCATATCCGAAGAACTCAGACCCATCGTCCTCGAGCGAGCGGATACCAAAGGAGTTGTGAGAGTCGCGAGATGAAAGCGCGAACATTGTCTCTGCCGTCACGAAGCGGAGTAGTGGGAGAGGAAGAACAGCCAACAGAGCGAGGTAAGTTCTCGTGAATGCGTTCAAGTCGTCAGAGCTGTGGTACGGCGTCTTGTCCGCTGCAAGAGCAAGCACTCGGTCCCACTCTACGGGGTGGTGGTACCGCCAGAGAATGCCACTCAGACAAAAGGTCATCACATCTGGCGTTATTTGTTGTTGCAGTGCCTTCTGCAATGCCTTTTTGTGCTGCTTTGAAACCTGCACAGCAACTTCCTCCCCATCCTTGTTCATTCCCTCCCCTTGTCTAGCGATCCGAATCAGCGCAGCCTGAGCTGCAACACTCTCCCATGCCTGTTTGATCTCATTCGGCTTTGGCCGCGGCAAGTCAACGTCCACCATCTCACTGTCTTCCTTCCCTCGTCCCTTGGTCAACTTCTCCACAGCAGCCCAAGCCCGCACTCCAACGTCGCCATTATCCGCCGTCCACTTCTCCCGACACTCTTTCGAGCAAAAGGCAAAGCCAACGTTTTTGTCCCGTATCTCCAGATCCCGGCCGTGGCTGTACCCGAAGCAATGCCCGCAGACCTCCCGTCTGTACTCGCGCAGCAGGACCGAGACTGTCAGGTCATCTGACTGCCATATTGTTGTGCCCGCGGCAATATCTTGACTTGCAAAAACGGCACGGCCTGCGAATGGCGTCTGGCGGACCTCGAAGAGTGATGACTGAGGAGCACCGACTGGAAAGGTATCGTTCGATTCGGTGGTGAGCGCAAGGGAGTTTGACGACCGCCGTGAGGTGCTTGGTGCGGAGTCGCTTGCCGTGGCAGTGGCTGAGCAGTCGCTTAGGGAGTCCATTGTAGAGATGGCAAGTCTGTTAGCCGGCTGGTTGGTGAGCATTCGATCACTTCTGAGCACGCAGTGGCGTTGACGATGTATGTTTGTTCTTGTTCTCGTTTCTTCCGGAACAAGTGCTGTTGTATGCAAACACTGGGATGGGGCCTATGGTCACTTTCGTATGTCCCTAATACATGAGCCCGAGGTGAATGATCGTAGAAAGGCCATAATGTTGCAGTGCTGCTTTTCGTGGTACCGAGCGGTGAAAGACGGTTGTCCATGTGTGGGAGGACGATAATTTGGTTGGTAGTGCCTGGTCTAGAATGTCGACCCTTGCATGGATTGAGTTAGATCTGTGACAGGGATGGCCGATAGCGATAAGCGATGCAACTTGTGCTCACTCGCTGGTGCCCTCGGCCAAGACCAGAGCCGCAACTACGAGCGATGATGATAAATGAAGTCTGAAGGAGAATAGGGGAATAGTAGCGTATGACTCTATTGCACATCATGGGTGCGGTCTAGGTGCATCCCCATTTCATCACCGGTACGCCTTGATCATAATCCACTTCGGAGTATGACTTCCTATGATTGCATGGTGCCATATAACTGAATATCAGGACCACCCAACTGCGCGAAAAACCGGTATTGACTTGGCTCTCATCTAATTATCGCGCATGAAGTGTCTATATCTTCCAACCAATCCATTCTATGTATAAAGACTCGTGAGCCATGGTTGGCCAACAGACTTGCGACGTACGCAACATCATCGGCGAGAATTTTACATCGTGTCCAGCAGTGCGCATCGTCAGCGTGAAGCCTGTAAATCTATTCAAGAACCTTCATCTCGATTTGCTCTGTAAAGTGAGACTATCATACCATCTGTAAACATGCTGTGATACTTAGCCAAAGCGATATCCCTGTCGGCCGAACACGAGCTGACGTCATACGCCAGGGATAATCAGATGAAGCTTTTGATCTCATCGTACTACATCATGATCAAGTCAGTGCAGCCATCTTCAGTCTTGATCATATTCAAATCATTTGCCTTTCTACTAATACGAGGGAACAAAGTTTTCTATTTCCTGGTTACTCTGGAATACCAGTTTTACATGAAAACTACAGCGAATTAGATATAGTTAGGCTGGCTAGTGATTGTCATCCCAAACCATCCGAGACAGTCTTTGTTGCTTTATTGCTGGATGACATAAGTAAAATTTAGCTAGAGTTCTAGGTTACAAGATAGCCTGTAGATACTCAACACTCATCGGCCCTTCCCTACTTTCCGCCCCACCAAGGCTGTAAGCTTGTCTGTTGTACCCATTTTTCTCTCTAGATGGAACGCGCAGATTGGCAGTGTCGAGGATAACCGCCGATACTGCGCCATACCAATGCCGTAGATGGAACGGAAGAGAGGGAAACCCTAGCCAAACGCAATCACTTTCAGCAAGGATCAATGGTACATAACAGATACATTAGGGATGGATGCCCAGGTCCCGAATCTCTGGAGAACCATCATTCACCGTCATCACCACCACCATGTCGAGCATCATCCCCATCGACCTGCTCTCTTTCGCAACCAATCCCTCATACCTCAACACTCTCGTCACAACCACCAATGCCAGCACTCCCGTCATCAACCTTCTCGCATACGACTCGAGCTTCAACTCCGTAATCGGTGAAAACGCAACAGCCCGTCAGCTCTATGATCTCGACTGGCAAGCGTTCCACGAAGCTGGCGTCTACAACAAAGCCACAAATAAAATCTACATCACCTCGAACTGGGTCGGCGACGTCAACAACCCCATCAACACTACGATCATCGACCTCGCAAATAACTATGCCCTATCTTCCGCCCGCTACCTTGGACTTGCCGGACCAAATGGCGCAACGTCATACTACCCACCTGGCACCGAGACCAACACCACAACGCCCCCCCCTCACATCCTCTTCGCCGACAGCGCAAACCTGACCTCCTACTCCGCGCTCGTGTCCCTCGACCCCACCACCAACCTCACCACCCCAATCTTAACCTCCTTCCTCGGCCGCAACTTCAGCAGCCTAAACGACGTGCGCCAACACCCACTCACAGGCGACCTCTGGTTCACCGACGCCGACTACGGCTTCATCCAAGCCTTCCGGCCCGCTCCCAGCATCCCAAAACACGTCTACCGCTTCTCGCCCTCGACGGGCGAAATCGCAGTCGTAGCCACAGACTTCACCCAATGCAACGGCCTCGAATTCTCCCCAGACCTCAAAACTCTATATGTCAGCGACACGGGTGCCGTGGGCTTCGACGTCAACACCACGCGCCCTGCTACCATTTACGCGTTTGACATCTCAGCCGACCACAAGCGCGTGGGCGCCAGGCGCGTCTTTGCGTTCCCGGATAGTGGGTTCCCGGATGGTGTGCATGCGGATACTGAGGGCAATGTTTGGGCTGGGTGCGGCGATGGCGTGCATGTTTGGAGTCCTGAGGGGAAACTTTTGGGCAAGGTTTGGATTGGGGTTGAGAGCAATAATTTGGCGTTTTTGCCGGGCGCTGTGCTGGTGTTTAGTAACAGGCAGTTGTGGATTGTGGAGAATTTGAAGGCGGTGGGGAGGGAGGTTGGGAGGGACTTTGGGGTTTGAAGGAGGTGGAATTTTTGGGGGTGGGGGATCATGGGGGAGAATTGTGGAGGTGGGTTTGGTTGAAGTGTAATTGTGTTGCTAGGTGTTGTTAAGGCTGATGTGACCACTTTGGAAAGATGCGGTGCGCATGTATGATATGGGGTTTAAGATTCTATATGTTGTGTCGGGACAGACTTGGTATCTCCAGAGTACCGTCACCGAGTGCACACAGCATTGATTGAACTGGTGGTTTTCAATCAATCTTGTGACCTCGTGAAACATGACGAAGATGGAATACGTCAATCACTGTGCAACTTGAAAGGTGATATAAAGAAACACAGCGTTATGGAATAAAACCTCGATACAGTAGGTAGTCATGCATTTGCACTCATGTTTTAAGCAGAAACTTTTAATCATTTGCAGCACTGTTACCTCAGCCTCATGCAACGGCCTCATCTCTTCTCACATCCTCAAGCTTCACGACTGACCCTTGCATACCATCCCACCCCGCAGTCTCGACTTGAGCTTCCCGCCTATCAAGCCCGGGGACCGCCTGCTCTTCCATCGTTATCCACTCTCGAACTATCAAGATCTCACCAGGCGAGAGACTGCTACTTCGTTTTTCTCCTGAACGCGACATTCGTTCACTCATTAAAGAGCCCACGCTCGCCTCAGATATCACTCCAAGCGCTACTATCCCGTCCTTATCACCCTCCGCAATCTCATCCGTATCCTTGTCCAGCGTGATGATCGCATCATCGCTGCCCCAAGCAGTATCGTTCGGGATACTCAGCGGGTGTAGCACACGGCTTTTCTTCCCCGATCGAGTATGAGACCTCTCAACTGTACGTTTGCTTTCTTTAGACCTGCCGAGATGCTTGAGCGGAAAGCTACCCTTGCTATCTTTTTGGCTTGTGGGTACAATACCCATAGCTGCAAGATACCAGCGTTTGAGGAGCGGGAAGACCATAGGTGCGTTGCTGACCAGAACTGCGAGGAAGGATTCGCGGACAGACCATTGGCCAGATTCTGAGGGCTCGGTGGGACCGACCTGATTTCTTGGGTTGGTATGAGGGAGGGTTTGGGGAGGGAAAAGGGCGCGCTCACCGTTACGAGTGTTACACATCGTAAGATGCCGAAAATGATGACGATCCAGCCCCCGCTGAAGAGTATCATGAGGGAAACTTTCCTTTTGGTGTCTAGATGAGCCTTGTATATAATCTGGAGTCGCGGTTCAGAGATATTCTACCCAAGGTCAAAAATCCAGACAGTCTTACCGGCAAAGGAATAGCCATGAGATAGAGATCCGTGGAGATGTTGAGAACGGTGATGAACGTCACATTCAACTTGGAAGCTCCCGGATAACAATTATCTGCCAACATCTGCGTTAGCACTGAGCTTCCAATGCGAATTGGCACGCTGCACTTACTACCCGGGTCAGGAAAGATCTGCCACTGTCGATGTAGCGGCCAGCACTTAAAGATAACCATACAAACCGCCGCAATATACGTTGCCCCATTGAGGAACCAAGCCATCTGAATCCGCATATCCACTCTCTGGAGCCCATTCCGCATGCGCGAATAGTAAATAGTCCAACAACTCTTCAACGTCCACATGAGAGCAGTATACACGAACCACCCGAAAATATGCGTCTTGGACCCATTAACTGCCTGGTTCCAGACTTCGGAGCCTGGAATCAGCTTTGCACGCTGCTCGGGCGTGAAGTTGTTGTTGCCCATTGCTGCGAAGAGTGCGACGATGATGTGGGCGGCGGCTGTCTCGAGGGCGTATAGAATCTGGGTGCGTTGTTTCAGTAGATAAGATTGGATGCTGATGGAAGGGATAGGTATTGGGTATATGTAGAGTACGCTACTTACTCCTGCTAAGACGACGAGATAGTCATCCCAGGTCATGCCCGTCAGCCCGACTTGCGTAAAGCGAAAGTACAAGCGTAACAGAATTGAGACCAGGGCAAGGGCAAGCTCTGTCCATGCTTCAAGGACGAAGTTTGTAGCCATTGTGGATCACTTGACAAGGGACTTCAATGAGAACAATTGAAATTAGAGAGAATTTATGAATACTAGGAGATTGTGAGGGAATGGAAGAGCGGGGGAGTATGCAAACAATCACGCATTAAAACGTCTAGAGTTTTGCAAACCGTGAAGACAGGTAAATATCTGCTCTTTCCTTTTGAAAGCATTTGATTCAATTGCTATATGTGATGATGCCGTGTCTCAGAACGGTACGTCTTGTTCACGAATATCCTGTTTGAAAACCCAAGGACAAAAAGATCTAAGAAGAAAAAGTAAAGTAGGGCTAAAAGTGAATCGACAGTATTGAAAGGATGAGCGTGATATCTAAGGTCGATACTTAATAAGAATCAAGGTTGAGATCGTTTACACTCAGGTTCAATGTTCCTGAGCCCCAAGTCTGTGGTGGTGTTCTAATCGTCAATTCGACCTGCAGCATCACCTATGCAATATAGTAGATAATCACATCACCTTGCAGATACATCGAATCGAGAACGTCGCAGCATCGTTGACGCACCACCACGAAATCTCAATGCGCCTGCACTGCATGGCCATCAAACACCTGGTCAATGATAGCGACATTGCCTACCAATACGTAACCAACAGATCTCTCCATGTTCAAAGAAATGCTACAGAAAAGTAAGTACGAATGTAACTACAGCTTACTGTCTCAATCCTGGGAGGGGTGTGGGATGGAGACAGGGGCGACTCGCATCTTCTAACCTTATTCGTCTAACCACGCGCTGTCACCTCGCCTTGTGTGAAACCTCCCATGCAGCCCTTCCCTTTCCACTCAAGAACAAACCCAACTGGCCGCGGAGGCATTATCTCGTACTGTGATCTGCTCCAAAGTCACCATCCCTCCCACCAGGCAGGACTGCCGTATCTGTACCCCCAGCCATCTCTGGATATTATTCCCGCAAATTAGAGGCAAGTGTCCGAACTGAGACCTGCAAATAATGCGGAGAATAAGCACTTGTGCTGCCGGTTGATTGCATATAGTCTGCGATGCACTAAATGCGCGCTGACCTCCGGTCTCAGTCTGGGGTCCTACTAACGTCAACTGGTGGATCGAGGCTAATAGTAGAGCACGTGTGTTTGTGATGGGAGGATCGGCAAAATGTATCGAGTGTGATACGACGGCGATGTTTGTGAAGCATGTCGTAAGCCATATTGCCCAGTCTGAAGAGGGGTGTTTATCGGTGCCCAGCCTGTGATGGCATATTATGATGGTCGCTCTCCGTCTTAGAATTTGAAAAGACAACTGTCGATGCTGAGCATCGATTTGCAAACTCTGACGACCATGGCTGTACCACTTTTCGCTCTCATCTTCGTCTGCGTAGCTTTTTCTGCATATCGCTTGAGCAGAATTGGTCGCAGACCGGCTGGCTATCCTCCTGGTCCCCCAACGCTCCCGCTGATTGGGAATCTCCACTTGATGCCGAAAGAGAAAGCTCATCTCCAATTCCAGAAATGGGCTCAAGAGTATGGACCAGTTTACTCACTTATCCTTGGAACGAAGGTGATGATCGTACTTAATTCGGATCAGGCTGTCAAGGACTTGCTGGACAAACGTAGTGGCATTTACTCGTCACGGCCGGAGATGTACATTGGACAGCTTGTGAGCGGCGGATTGCGTATGCTCCTTATGGTATGTGTGGCCCTAATACTTTAATGACACCAAGTATTCCACTTCTGCCATACAATGATCGCTGACCGGATTCCCCAGGAGTACGGAAGCACATGGCGCATGATCCGCAAGATTGTCCACAATAGCCTCAACATCAAAGTAGCGAAAACTTACGTCCCATACCAAGACCTCGAAAATAAAGCTATGCTCATGGGCCTCCTAGAAACCCCAGAGTTATTCATCGATCACATAAACAGGTACACGAACTCCCTGACGACGCAAATGATCTTCGGGTTCCGCACAACGAGTATACATGACCCTAAGCTTAAGCAGCTTTACAGCGTATGTTGATCATTCCAATAGACTCAGAACTCTTCTTTAGACAATTGTGGAATTCTTTGAGAACGAAGAATCTCTTACTGACGCACCACTCAGGGCTTCGAAGCCTTCTCAGAAGCCACCGGAACCGAAATGGCCGCAGTTCTCGACCTATTCCCAATCCTCCGCTCCCTGCCAGACGCGCTCCTGCCCCTCCGCAGATACGCCAAGAAACTCCACGAGAAAGAGAGCGAGCTCTACATAGGCCACTGGCTGCGCGTCAAACAAGCCATCAAGAACGGCAAAGCCCAACCATGTTTCTGTGTAGATCTCCTACGGGCCCAAGACGAACACGGCTTTTCAGACCCACTGGCCGCCTACGTCAGCGGCTCCATGTTAGAGGCAGGAAGTGACACCACATCAGCCACATTAATTGGATGTACGTTCTTCTCTCCCTTTCCTCCCATACCCCATACCCCATACCCCCTATCTTCAATGCACACCCACGCCCACACCTACACCTACTCACCCACACCCCCCACCATAGTCATCCAAGCCCTACTACTCCACCCCTCCGTCGCCCAAACCGCCCAAGAAGAACTCGACCGCATCTGCGGCGCCCACCTCCCCACGCTATCCGACGAGCCCTCCCTCCCCTACATCCGCGCCTGCATCAAAGAATCCCTGCGCTGGATGCCCACCGCCATCCTCGGCGTGCCCCACGCCCTCACCCAAGACGACGAGTACATGGGCTACCGCATCCCCAAGGGCGCAGCCGTCCTCTACAATGTCTGGGCCATACATATGGATTCCGCGCGGCATGCGCATCCAAGCCGCTTCGACCCGGCGCGGTATCTAGGTGACGATCAGACGGCGCAGGAAGCGGCTACGAATGCGGATCCGAGCCAGCGCGATCATTTTGTGTTTGGAGCGGGGAGGCGGTTGTGCCAGGGCATGCATATTGCGGAGCGGAGTCTGTTTCTGGCGGTTGCAAGGCTCTTGTGGGCGTTTGATGTGAGGCCTGTGGAGGGGGCGGGGAAGGAGGGCGTACATGGTCTTCCTGATGCCGCGGATTTGACGGAGGGCTTGTTGGTGCGGCCAAGGGGCTTTCCGGCGAGGATTGTGCCGAGGAGTGGGGAGAGGGCTGAGAGGGTTAGGGAGGAGTGGGCGAAGATGGAGCGGTTGTTGGATGGGGAGATGCAGTGGAAGATTTTGCCCGAGGGTTTGATTTGGAAGGAGTATAAGCGGGCTGCTGAGACGGGATGAAGGACTGGGGACTCTTGTAGCAAGAGTTTGAGAAATGTGGGTGTGGGTAGATGACAGTGAGAATACTTTGTTCCGAGGCTGTTTAGAATTGGAGAAGAACATTGGGTCCATGTTTCCTAGTGTGACAGTCTGGTGTGTTCATATCAAAATACCTCATTTTCACCAAGATTTCTGTATTAGCGTGCAGGCTAACGGGAATCCCTTGACTGTCCACTCTAACATCATGCACTACGGTAGTATAAGTAGTATCATCCTTGTGGCATCAGAAACTGCGGGTTCTTTTAATAAATGCAGCTTGAAAAGTCTTGTGATCATATCTTATTCAATATTGTTCATCTCTAATAGTATTTTATGATATCATCTTCATAATCACCGGATATTTACTGCGTGATGACACCCTCAGTCATCAATTCTTTGTCCAGGCCGGTATAGTACCTGATCCAGTTGAAGATAGCCTTATGCCACAACAAACTGTTCTGACGATTCGTAACCCAATGTCCCTCATCCGGAAAGTGCAGGAACCGACTTGGCACACCAAGACTCTGTAGAATGTTGAACGTTTGCAGACCTTCCGCCTGCACAACCCTGTAATCCAGGTCGTTGTGGATGACAAACTCGGGGGTGCTGGCATTTGCAAAGTGCGCAAGAGGGTCCCATAGCTCGTAATTTTCGCGTTCATTCCAGACTGTGCCGTTGTTGTCGCGTTGGATGAACCAGAGTTCTTCGGTCGCATAGGAACCGACTTGGTTGATCTTGCCGTCGTGACAGACGAGTGCTTTGAACTCGCGGCCAAAGTCGTGGCCTTGGATCCAGTTGATCATGTAGCAGCCAAAGGAGGCGCCAGCTGCGATCGCACGATCGGTATCAACGTAGTCGACATTGTCGCGTAGGTGCTCGAAGACTTTCACGAGATCGGTGTATGGTGTTCCACCCCAATTGGCTTGGATTTTGTCGGTGAAGGCTTGGCTATAAGATGGAGAGCCTGTGAATTGAGTGGAGGTCACGATGAAACCTTGCTCGGCCCAAAGGCGAAGGTTCCAGCGAACACTCCAGTTGTCTCCTTGAGTTGATTGGGGGCCGCCGTGAACAATGAAGGCGAGCGGGTACTTCTTGCTCGGGTCGAAGTCACTCGGGTAGAAGACAAACGTCTGAATCTCATCCCCATCATCGTTAGTGACCCAGAAGTTGCTAACCGACTCCGGTGTGAGCCCCTCAAGTTCTGGGTCTATTTCGTTAGCGGTGAAAAGCACTTTCTTGTCTTGACCAGGGTACTGGCTGTAGAACATGCGACTTGTCCAGCTGGCTGCCGCCGAAACAAAGGCGGAGCCGTCAGGAAGTACGGCAAAGTCGGATAGAACTGTATCGGGCCCGGTGAAGTTTACGGGCTTGAAGTCGGCAGAGGCATCTGCAGGCACCAGCCACAGTCGATTGGAAGCATGCAGTTCTGAGACTACCCATAGATCAACATCGTCAGGACTCCATTGCAGACCTGATGGAGCAGAGTCCCACTCTTCAGCGACAGACCTGACTTGCGAGTCCAGACCGTCAATGTCGGCAACGTAAAGCTTGTAGCGATCCGACTCATAATCGATGCCATCTTGCTGACCGAAAGCCAACTTTTTGCTGTCGTGAGACCAAGTAGGATAACCGGATGCACCTTGCGCAGTCTTGGGAGCGCTTGAGCCTGGCCCGTTGACCTGGACAGCAACTTCGGAACCATCATGTGGAACGATGTAGATGTAGCTAGCAGTGTAATTTGCCTTTGGAAGCTCAGGAGCTTTTGAGCGGAAAGCGACAGTGCTGCCATCGGGAGATAGATCGTAGTCACTTGGGTCGCTTGAAGAACCTTGGACAGGGCTCTCGGGGCGCGTGACGGTATAATTCATTCCCGACAAGAGGTTCTTGAGCTCACCAGCGTACGAGTAGCTCCCATTACCACCGTTAAGTACACCGCTAAAGACGGCATATCGCTCAGCAGTGATGTAGTAATTCCAATGGCGAACAAAATTGGAGTCGTAGAGCCGACCGAGACTCTTGGGAGCAGTCACAAGTTCCTCATTGTACGCTGTCCCATTACTCTCATAGGCAAGAGTATTGCCGACAAAGTTGATGGCACCAGATTCGGTCTTAACGGCCTTTAGCCCAGAAAGCGGCGCATGTAATGATGCCACTAATTTTGGTTCGAACGAGTCGCCAGAAAGGTCGGCGGTGTAGAGTGTTACACCACCTGGAATGACGTCGTTTGTAGCATTGATGTAGAGAATGCTGTCCTCGGTGTCGCCAACCCACACAAGCTCGGATACATCGCTACCGAATGGAGCCTTTGTGGTTTCGCCAGTGGTTGTGTCAATGAAATACCAGCTGGTCGTCGATTTCTCGCTTGTCCAATTGAACTTGGTCTCAGTGAAGAGAGCTCGATCCTGACTTATTAGTATAGATTTTTTTTATGCCACTGAGAGTGACATACGCCTTTTGGACTGAGGATTCCAGTGCTTCTGCGAGGTGCAGCCAGCATCGACCTTATTTGTTAGCTTAATCTAATACCCTGGATGATTGTACGTACTCAGTGGTCAGAGCACTCGCCGATCCGAGCAGAAGGCCCGCGGCCAAAACTGCAGACTTCATCGCCATCTTCTCGCAATAGCTCGAGGATAGGTGTGAAGAAGTCGAAATTGTAGAATGCAGCTCCAACGGTACATGTCGGACATGACGCGCTTATAGCTGACCGGGTACCCGGGCAGCACCCCATCTTTCACCACCATCTCCGTTGGAGTGACAATGCTTGCCAAGATGCTGTTAGGTACGCACCTGCTTCATTTAGACGTGTGCCAAGGAAGCTTTATGGGGCTTGTCCTACTTGCAATGGAGCCGGCGCTGGGCCAACATCGAGCTTGATCCTGATTGACGTTGAGCCGTTGATACCAACGGAGTGCCTTGCTTGGACGCCTAGTGCTATCAGGCGACCTTCTAGATTTCGATTAATGCGTCGGCGACTCGGCGCAACATTGATGCATGGTGGTTGGGGGATGTGCAGGGCAACGGGTAGAAAGTGGATTGCTATCGATAAGCGGCTAGGACTGTAAACTCGCTCTTGATGTCAGTTTGAGCACAGAGAGCTGTCACCTATATATGTTAGTGTACTTTGATACTACAACGGGTAAGTTCAGGCTTATTTTCGTTGTAAGCAACCTTGAAGGTGATCATGGCTTGCTCCTGTACAGTGTATTGTTAACACTGCCGCGTTGTACTTGGAAGCGCCCAAACCCCTGAATAAGCAGCTGGACAGATACTTGCACGTTCAGATAGGTAAGTCCACGACAGCTAATGATAGATGATCACATGACAGTTTGCCATATTGTATGCGCTGCAGGTGTCAAAGCAGTCAAGTCTACGCACGGCTTTATAGTTTGTAAAAACTTACAGTACCACTTTGAAATCCACCCTGCCTCACTCACTAGAGCGATTCTCCTGGAAAAATTCCTAGGCTTGATAGTAGATTGCTACTCCGCTGTGATAACATTCTACAGCTGTGATTGACGCTTAACATAGTTCAAAGCGGTAGGAGTGTATATGTTGGGGAGACAGGCATTATCGTTGTCTACCATGGGAATCTATGTACACTACGTTCTTACAACAGTTCCGCCGTGGGCAGCGGCGACTCCATGGCATGTCACAAACTCATCAAGGATATTGCGACCAGGAACCTCGTTTGCATGTGCAAATGAATATCAAGGCAAGCGTTGGCGACCGCACGCACGGCCCCAATCGTCTCCCCTATTTTGTGACCAGGTTCTGTAGGTAGGAAGGAGGTGAGCCCAATGAACATGTCTCTTCCACTGAGGTCTAGTACAATCGTCTACAGCAAGTACAGTACATACTGTAGGTAGCGTATCCTCTAGGACCAGGCTAGTCACCCATGATTTGTGGACAGTTTGTAGGGACAGACACTCTGCATGATCAGCCATCCCGAATTTCGTGGGCATGAGATGATCGCCCATGCACCTAAAATAGCTGAGTGGCTGCGCCACATGCGCTAGCGCTCTTTGGGAGTACCAAGTCTCAACAAGCAATAGATGGCTTGCCTAACGACATCAGGAAAGATACATACGTTGTACTACGCTATGTCGCGACGTTGAGATGGGCAGCCGTGTTCGCTGAGCTCAGGCGGATGAAGAGAGAGAGGGAGGGAGAGGTCTGCGAGTTTGGTACAGACCTGTGCCCACCAGCCACACAGCCTTGGCCGCTGTTAGCGAGAACGGCCCAGAAGTGCGATAGAAGACACTTTTAATAGAAATCGTGAAGATGCAACCAATCAAAGCTTCGTCCTGCGGTCCGGGGGCAGTCTCGTGGACCGGGGACTGCAACTTGTTCTGACTGTCTGACAGCGATGAGATTATGAGTGCATGAGAGCTTAGGGGGAGCTTTTGTTTACATAGAGCCCTTTTCTAGCGGCATGATGATGACGTTGCGAGATGCCGGCTGATGGCCTGGCTGCTCAAATGGCGTTGGCCGCCTTGTTCGTCTGATGCGACGACACCACCACCACAACCCACCGCCACTGTTGTTGTGCGTCCACTCAGAGTATCACCCATCGCCATCACCATCAACATCACCGTCACCGTCACATTTCGCCTACGGCCACCAGCCGTCGAGCCGTTGCGGAAGAGCAGACAGAAGGAGGGCACCGTGCAGCAATACGAGCCTAGCGCCAGTCGCGGCTTTCTTGGTCGAGGTCCCTGATCCGCTGCGCGCACCCCACTGCTAAACATTCGCCTCAGGAGTTTCAGTTACCAGCTGTTTGGGCTCACCTTTACCTTTTCCCTATCTTCTATTCGTACATTCGCTATACCACCTGTTACTATTACCCCCCACCATGGATCGCCGCCACTGATTACGTCTGCTCCTGTCGCTCCTGCCAACACATCGCAGTAGCTTCCTGACGCCGCGGTTTTACTCCCAACAGGCTTATCCTCGCCTGCTGTGCTACCCTTTTACCTGCGCCCGCAAATATACTTCAACACCCATCCGACCCAGGATATTCGCCACTCCTGCCACCCTTCTTCGCCACGCGTCGACGCCTCCATCGCAGACTATAGCGGCTCTAGCCAGAGTCCCAGCACACTCCGCAGGATAAGGCACCCGTCGGCCAATCAGCGCAACCCTCAGCCGGAGAAATAGAGGCAGGAACATGACGAGGCGGGCCTCAAGTACATGATGGCAGTCATGACAACGCGCACTGGCGCCCAATCCTCGCCGGCGAAGAGGCAATCCGATGTACCCTCTATGGAACCTTCACAACGACCGCCGCGATCAAGACGGAAAAGGCGCATATCGCCGGCACTTCACCTACTTGCGACGTTTGTGCTGCTTTGTATAGCATCGTGGCTCCCACTCGCAAGTGCCGTACGTACACCCATGGTAGACAAGGCGAGGGTGCACGTCACAAGCAGTCTGGGCGCGCTTCGCACAAGTCTGGGCGCCTTCAGTTGCTGGGGACACTCCAGGCGCGGTCGCACTCTGTTCTTTGCCTACCACATGCCTCTTTGGAAATATGTACTAACGAGCATGTCCAGGTGTTTGTCGATTTCGAAAACTGCTTACAAAACGTCTACCTCCGCGATGAGGCGCGATCACCGTACCTTCAATTCACCCCAATGTATGTGTGGGCAACATTTGACACCGTTAATCCAGCCCACCGATTGAATGTCACCGTATATGGTACGTCTCTCCAGATACTATCCAAGCTGAAGCACACTGACCCTTGCTACTTTTCTAGGCAACGTCAGCGGTCAAGCGCAATTCGGCCAGTTGCCCGGCCCAACCGACGAGAGGTGGTCTGATCCCAACAACACATTCGGAAAGATCGTGAACCTAGATCAGCAAAATAACAAATACACCACGCTGTTCTGGGATAACAAGGTTCTTACATACTCCGCGTGGTCTTCCCCACCGGACCAGTTCTGTCTATCGGTGATCAACGGTACATGCCCACTTGGCCCCGTATTTCCTGAAAATGGTGGCAACGCAAGCGATCCATATACACTTCCGGCAATCAGCGTGGGACACGACTTTGAAAGCACCTATTCATTCGCGACATTGGCTTCGACGGTACGGGTGGTTTCTGGCAACGCCGACCGCCAGACGTTGGCTTGCATTTCCGCAAACATCACGCCAGATTTAGGCAAGAAGCTGTCCGACACGCTGTGTTACCTACCCGCTGCTGTGCTCGCGCTCGTAGCAGTGGCTACCATTTTTGCAGCGACGTGCAGTCCATGGGGTACCACCAACGTGTTCCACTGGACCAGTAATTACGGCCGAGACGAGGACTTGCTACGTCTGGTCACACCTGGCTTTGGCGACTGTCTACAATACATTCAATTTGTCGTTCTGGCTGGTAGCCTCAGTCTGAACTACCCTGGCTTCTTCCAGCCGGTGGTCAGCCAGGCCAGCTGGTCGGTTCTCTTGTTCAACCAGAGCTTCGTCAGTCACGGAAATGGCTCTCAAAGTCTCGTTGACGGAATTTACACCACAAACGGAACCTATGGCATGACTCGACTGGGACAATACGTCGGAATGACTCGTGAACGGGATATTTGGGCATGCATGGCTGTCTTCCTCATCGTCTTGATCACCATTGTGGTTCTACTAGTTCAACTTGGTTTCCTCGGCCGATGGATCCAGCGATACGTCACTAAAACCCAGGACGGTGATCTGACAGGGAAGAATTGGTCCTTCACAGCAGGGTGCATTGTCCGGGTCGTTTTTAATTATTTCATGCTACCCATCATCGCCATATCGCTGTTCCAGCTCGTCGTCGGTCCTCGCTCGCCAGCTTCGGTAGTCGCTCCCGCTGTGATTCTCCTTTTGCTCGTTGCCGGCTTCGCTACATGGATCTTTTGGTTCATCTTTACGACTCGCCCACGAGCACATCTATTCGACGATCTACCGACGGTTTTGACGTACGGCCCTCTCTACAACACCTACTCGGACGATGCCGCACCCTTCGCCTTCATTCCTGTATTGCTGACTATTATACGTGGCATCGCCATTGGCGCTATGCAGCCCTCTGGAATTGCCCAAATTATCATTCTTGCTATATGCGAAGTAATCCTAATCCTAACTCTACATGCATTCCGACCATTTCAATCGAACACTTCCATGAACGCCTATCACACTTTCTTCTCGGCTATCCGGTTGTCCACAATTCTGCTCATGGTAGCCTTCGCGCCCTCTCTCAAAGTGTCCGAAGACTCCAAGGGTTGGATCGGCTACGCCATCTTACTACTGCATGCCATCGTCCTGGTATTTGGATTCTTCCTCAATTCGCTACAGACAATCATCGAAATAGCCGCTAGGCTGGGCGGCGCAGGTGCGGATCAAAGAGGTGGCCTGTCAACGGTTTTTGGAAAACGCCAACTATCTAAGCGCAATCGAAACGTGCAAAGGGGAAAGCGGAACAGTCTGGGATCCAATGCTGCTATGCTCCATGATGAAAACAAGAACATACAACTAATCGATAGTCGATCGCGCAGTATGTCTGCAAGCTCTGGTATTCTCTTGAATGGCCCATACGATCGCGATAGTCAGCGCGCCAGCGTAGGATTTGACGAGTTCAGTCAGGGTGGCTATGGCAATGCCAGTCCAGGCACACCCGGGGTAAACGCGACACCGTTTACCTTCCTCGCAGGCGGATCTGCCCCAAGCTCGCGACGACCAACGATGGGTACCGGGCTGGATGCCTCGGATCCATACTATCGACCTCCCCGTCCACGGAAAGAAACAATGGACTCCGTCAAGCCTGCATCACTGGGCAAAGAAAGGCTTCAAAAAGCCGAGATTACTGATGCGCCGTATTCAGACGACATCGACGTGGACACTGCTTATCATGGCGCAGCTGCTGGTGAGGGCCCGTCTCGCGGTTCCGGCACCCCGGCTCCGGCCTACCTACGACTGAATAGGGATGATTCAGACCCTAATCTCGAGCGTCGAAACAACACTGACTACTCTGTGCGCGAATCAGACTTTTACTACGGGCTACGTGGACCTGCCTTGTCATCGCAGCCTACCCGGAAACTGAAGACTGGTCCTGCTGATCCGATGAGCCCAGTATCGTCTGCCACAGGCTGGTTCAAGAGTCTCAACCTTTTGGGCGGCCGCAAGAAGGAGAAGAGCAAAGGATTTGAGGTGGTCCGCAGCACGCGCATGCCTCCTCAAATGATGGCTGTCGAAGAAGATGACGAGTCTCCCAAGGTGGTACAAGAACCTTACCGTGACAGTCCAGACTCGCCGCCTCGTGCGCAGAAAGTTCAAAAGAATTCGCCACCACGTGCTCCACCTGTCATAGACACATCAGCTCGGTCACAAAACGTCAGTGATACGTCGCCCCGTTCTCAGCGTGCTTCGGAAACGTCGCCTCGCTCCCAGCATTCAGTAGGTGTCGCCACCGCGGACGTTCTGGCTGGTCGCGCGAGGAGACCGTCGGACAGTGATTCGTACTCGAGTGAAGACGACTATATCCCAATTAATCGGATCTCGGCCATCGCGCCGACTCTGGGCAATCTCGAGCTTGGTGGCGGGATTGAGCTACCCAGTAGGATTGGGTCGCGGGCATCTCGTGTAACGCAGCAAGGCCCACCCAGCCGAACACCAACGATACCGCGGAAGAACTCGAGACGAACACAGTCGACTGAGGGCGCGGTACTAGCAGGTCGACTTTCAACGGTCATGGACGCATCCGCACCTGGGACTCCTATGTTTGGCACTGACGGGCGGAGCCAACATTTACAGCCAGGTGGGCATATCCGTCTTCCGTTTGGGTCGGAGCCATCGCCTTCGCCTGAGCGATCTCCCGGCCACTCTGCAGCCTCAAGCATGTATCGCAACAATGCAATTAGCGACACAGCAGGCCCGTTTGCGCCGCCGCCGCAAATTAGCGGCGAAGCAGATCGGCCACTCAGCACAGGCTACGTCCAGCAACATGTGACGAAGGACAGCCTGCAACGCGATGTGTATGATGCAGGCAGCCATCTCGAAGCGTCTGCCGAGATTGTCGACCGCAGTCGCAGTGGAAGTACAAACAGGAGCGGGCGAAGCAATATGAGATGAAGACGGTCCAGCTCTTATCTATGGGTTCCTTTCTTGTCCTTTAGCGTTGATTATATTTGCGTACACTGCGCCATCAGGCAGCTATGGCAGACTGCTTGTCGTTCGCTTGAATTTTTTAGACGGATTTGGTTTTCACGAATCTCTTTGCTGTACAGTCAGTCTAGTCGTTCATCTAAAAGCGGAGTGTGTGGTTGGGGCATGGTATAAATGGGTAGGCACAAGGAGGTCTGTGGATATTTAGAGGACGGGGATGGAAGCTAGCAGCGGCTGCCAGCCATGTAGACAAGTAATATAATCACTGGAATTGTTCATGGTTCGCGGTGCATGAAGGGACAAGTGAAATGAGGGTGTGTGGTCTTGTTTGAAGTGGGCGGATACTCTACCTAGTGGACGACTAATGGGTGTGGCAGCCGCGCCAAACGCTTCGGCCCGTGGTTGTTCCATGCTCGGTCAGCTGGCGCGTGTGGGGCAGAGGCTCGAGCTTGTTTGGGCGGCAACGACGATAAGCCCGCTATCATCATGGCCTGGGGCGGTCGATTGACAAGTCTCCGACGCCGAACTGGCGGGCACATGCATAGTCTCGGGCTGGGAGTGTGCGTCTATAGAGTATATACCAGGGAGCGCTTGAGCTTTGTGTCTCCTGTGCCTCAGCCTCTGCAGTGTCTTGCACTGGCGCGCAGAGAGGCTACCCAACGTCGCATTACCTCGATTCGAGCTCCCCTCGTCGAGTAGGCCCTCAGACCCACCCACCTCCGTCTTTCACCGCAGTGCTCAGCAGTCCGTGTGATAGGCGAATACACGCAGCAGCCCTCAGCCTTGCGCCCGTACTTGTGCTCGACGGGGAATCAGACGGCACTCGTGCTCTATTACACAGCCATCTCGAAGCGTCGACCACTGCTACCCCCAGTGGCGGCATGTCGCCGTGAGCGTCCGACCTTTACCTCGCAGCGAAGACAGCCCACCACGCCTTCCACACTCTCCCTCTCTGCCTTCACTCGGGGGCTTGATACTTATACTCCTCGTCTCCCTTCGCCTTGCACCCTCGATAGACCACCCTTCTCGCCCCTGCGACTGCTCCACCCACGGGCGTGCCGTCGCTCGCACCTCGCACCATGCCTCCCAACGTCAACATGGACCCGCGGCCGGGCTACACGTATACGCAACGCACCCGCTCTCGTGACCACGGTCAGCTGGACGGTTCAAGCCACGGCACAGAGAGAGGCAACAGCAGTTCAAATGCCGCCAACTACCCCCCGCGGTACGCTTCACAGGGCGTCGTGGCCTCACACTTCCTCGCCCAGGGCGGCGAAACGTGGATGGACTTCCTCAGGGACGGTACCGACCCGACCGTCAACCGTCAACCACACCCCAATGAGCCTCCCGCCGGCCCCAACGTCCGCGCCCAACCTCCCTCGCCTCGCTATAATCTCCCCAACCGAACCTCATCTCATGCAGACTCGTCTTCGTCACGCAGCGCCGACCGCAAGAGACGACTCGCCCAGCCGGATTCGCCCATGAGACGGCCGTCGAGTATAAGGATGCATTCTGGAACTGCGGGCGCGAGTAGCTCGGACCCTATCGTGTTGCACTCTTCGCCCGTCACGGCGCGGCCGCTGCCACCTTTACCGCCGCAGTCACCGCAGACGAGTGCTGGGTCGGAGCGAAGGCAGAGTGATTTGGTCCTGCCAACATGGCAGCCAGATAGCGAGGTTGATCAGTGTCCAGTGTGTGGGCGTCATTTTACCTTTTTGTTACGGAGGCATCATTGCAGGTACGTCCATGGCGACTCCTATATCGAGCGAGCTGCGCTCTCTCAATCTAGCATGGGCAGCGGATCATGGCATCTCGACCACTTGAACCACCAAAAGTTGTGATGCTCGCAAGCTGCAATGCTTGGTCGGACATATGAAGGCTAATGCTGCGCCTAGAAAATGCGGAAGAGTGGTATGCCACTCTTGCTCCCCTCATCGAATCACCATACCCCGCCAGTTCATCGTCCACCCGCCGTCTGATAATACACTGAACATCATCGACCTGACAGGGGATGACGAGAACACCATGTCTCCCTTCGGACCGTTCCGCAATCCTGCGCTCGGCGGCGGGGAGGAAGTCCGCGTCTGCAATCCTTGTGTTCCAGACCCAAACCCTCATCCACCACCGCAATATACTCCGACGCATCTCTCCCGACACCAATCCGCGCGATCATCCCATGTTCCGTCCCTTCCACCACCACACACCCGCGCACCCATATCCTCACCAAGCCTACACAACGCATCCCGCACAGTTGGCCACGGACAAACACACCGTGAACGCGACCCCTTCAGACACGTCAGTGACGCTCATCGTCGCCTCAGCTACCATGGCAGCGCATCCAACGCAAGCGAGCGTCGTCTGCCACCGCTACCTGGAGCTAATGGTGCGCAACCAGCACGCTCTTACCACCAAGACGCTTCCATCTCACGCATGCTCACAGGCGCAGGATCACACGACACCGCAGCCTCACCATATCTTACCTCGTCCTCTTTCTCAGCAGCCCAACTCATCCACCGTCCAATGAATACGCCAGTGCCCCCACCCCTCATCCCGCAACAAGCACAACCCACACGTCCCCGTCGTCAAATCGCCGAAGAAGACGAGTGCCCCATCTGCGGCAACGAGCTACCACCTCAAGGCCCTGAAGGCGATGACTCAGACCGCACCCAACATATTGAAGAATGTATAGCCCTGTACTCCGCCTCCCCCGCCCCCATTCCCCTAACCCAACAAACATCGGCCAGTGCGCCGAATCAGCGTACACGCGGTATGAGTACCGCCGGCGGTGGTGCAGGGAACGGCGAAGGAGCAAGTAATGCGAGTCGCCTTAGTCATGCCGCACGCGGGATGTTTAGTTATACGGCTACGGAGAAGGACTGTGTGGACGAAGATGGGGGCCTGGCAGAATGTATCATCTGTCTAGAAGATTTCGAGGCGGGGGACAAGATGGCCAGATTGGTGTGCTGGTGCAAATTCCATGAGGTATGTTTTGTCATTTTGCTTTTTGTGCCTTGATCTTTTTTGTCTTCTCCAAAAGGTGTATGGGGTGGAGAGGGAGCTTTTGTGGTGCAGAAAGCGTGTCCTGCTCCTGTGCGAAAAACAAGTTCAAGGAAAGTAAATCTGGGACAAGAACTAACGTGGTTGCAGAAATGTATCAAGGAATGGTGGGACAAGAAGGGGAGAGGAGCATGTCCTACGCATCAGTTGCAGGAGTGAGGGGTGATTTAATAACTCTTTTTTTGCGACAAAAAAATAACACCTTTGCATGGCACCTCCGGGCGCAAGCTACTATAAGTGGTGGGCTTTTTAATTGAATGAATCATGGTGCATATATTATTATCATTAGCATTAGCAGCAGTATCTTTGCGTTGCGTTCCCTCTTCTCTCCTCTCCATTCACCCTTTCCTCTCTTTACAACCTCCTCCCTGACAAGTAAACAAATTATCATCTTCACATACAAACTACCCAACCAACATATTATCCATATTATGTTGCGTCCTTTTCACTTAATTGATACATACGACCAGAGGACACTGAAAACTAGTTTACTTGTCCGATTAGCTAGATTTCGTCTGCTAGTTATAGCTCTTTTATGTTGTTTACTACCTAGGTACAGAAAACGGAGTTCGGTTTCCGTCCGACCTGAACAGCGACCACCACCCTGCGCAGACTACATACATCGGTGATTTACAAGAGCGGGCGAAAGTTGTGCATGAGATCAGTCCCGGTTCTCACGCCCGCTGTCATCGAGGAACGTCTGATTCCATCGAGCGCCAAATTCTTTCGCTGCATTGTACGACTCTGGCTCGAGTAAGTATGCTTAGAAGAGCTTGTGACATGTGGTTAACATAGACCAGGTTTTCAGCAGCTGTACTTCATAAGACATGCAACGAAGAAACCCCTTTTCCAAGACGCGCCGATAGTAGAGCATATCCAGCTGTTTCTTCAGTGGCTCGTTCGCGGCAGTACTGGAAATATTGAGGAAAAGATGACTGATGTCACAGCTGGCAGCTATTTGTCCGTACTGAAAAGGGCGATTAAGCTCCACACTAACTGCCAGTATGACAAGGTGCAGAACCAAGAACTGGCCGCTGTGGGTCAGCCCACGCTCACAGATAGGGATTCGATGCTAACGTAGTCAGTACATCGAGTTTGACCTTCCAAAAACCGACTGTCTGTCCACAGGCGCATACGAGAAGCCTATCGCTCCCGTTGAGGTCACTAGAGACCTGGTGCGATTCTTGTTGGCGTGTGACGAGTACCAATTCCCGCATCCACGAATAGTGAGTGGTTCAATTGATGTTTTCCTTGTTGCTTCTCACATTCATGGGAAGCCGCCCAGGTGAATTCATCGAGTCCGATGGGTGGAAAGACAGTAATGAAGGCCTGTTATATGGCGATGTTGTGGTTATGCGTCAGGAGAATGATGAGTACACTGGGTTTGCTCTCCACGTACGTCTACGAAATCGCAAAGGGCATCAAGCAACAAAAAAATTACGCGTGAGTTCAGAATACTTCATCTATGATCACCAGCTAATCGGTCTAGTCCACAGCTTATGCTATTTTAAGAGAAGGGTGATCGTGCTTTATGTCCTGTCACCTGGTTTCTTGCCCAAGCTCTAGCTGATGGCGTCTTCGAAGATGCCACCTCCATCATCGAAATGGAAGCAAAAGATATACCACAAGGCGCCACCAGATACACATTTCGATACAAGCCAGAGGCAGGTGTCAGACCTATTGTGCGTGGGGTCAACCCATCAGGTCACAATCTCAAAGGACAAAGTCTGGACATACAGTTGTTTCAGTAACCAGATTAAGAGTCTTGGTCAGAGAGCTGGATACAATGATAGAATTGAGCGCATACTGCTTCAGAAGAGGGTATGCAAACCCCATTCAAGGTTAGGAACTCGATGAAACGTGATTGTGGGTCACTAATTTTCTTCAGCTTCTGTCCGCGATCTACATCGACAGCAACTGATGGGTCCACTCCAATAACAAAGTCATGCAAGCGTACCTATCGTCTGTCGTTAGGCATTGACACCCAAAGCGTTTGTTTTTTGGCCGATCTCAAACAAACGGGCTTTATCGAGAGCCATACATCCATGATGGCAGGGGGGTGGGGGGCATTTACTTGCACCAAAGCCACCAAGAGCACAGCTCACTGATAACTCGATACGCAATCATTTCGGATTCAGCGAAAAGTCCCCAAAACCCTCTACCAGGTATCGTTGCTGTTCAGGACCTCTCTCCCCCGCGCAACAATACGAGATAAGACGTCAATCGCGGACGCGGCATGTATAACAAAACTGCGAACAATTTCTCTTTCAAGACGGTCCTCAAGATGCGGTACAGCAGAGCACAGAACTCACAACTTGTCTTTCACGGTCTCTTTCGGGCGATATCTGAGGGCTTTGCTGGAGCACGGGCCGGATCGTTGGCAAGTCGCAGCGGCGTTGATATATCCGGATGTTCTTCATGCCCGGGAAGAATTCGAGTCAACGCAGACAGGGGGCAAATCGGCCGACAGAGGAGCAGGAGAATGCGAAGGACATCTCACTTGAATCCCTTCTCGGATCTCTAGTGAGGATGGCTAACTAGGAAAGAACACGCTATGCATACCGAGGTGCAGAAACAACCGAGGACAACCGTTGTCCAGCATGCAAGGAAATCAATTGTCACAAACCGAGGTGTACATGTTAGTCCGCCATTGAGGGCAATTCTACATCTACAACTCGGCCGGAACGTACACACAGAAGGCGCCTGAGCCGCAGGCACGTTCCAATACACCCATGTTATGTTATTCGCTAACCTGAACAGCCTTTTGAGACAGTGGTGAATGTCACTGCTGCGAGGGAATAGCGTTGACAAGATCGCCATAATTAGTTCACTGTTTCATCTAATTACCAATGTCGGCATGCAGTCAGATGCCAAGAGCAACAGAAACAGGACCCTGAACTTCAAGGACACGGTCACGGTAGATTGCGCCAATAGTAAGATCGGCATGTATACAATGTAGTATATGCTGAAGCATCAGTTGTGTTAGATCTACGGCTAGCATAGACAGCCAATAATTCCATGAGAGAGCCATCATCATCGTGCTTCATAATTGAGATTTATCCACGACCTGACTTTATCTATGCCACTTGAGTAACATCCTGCTGTGGTCGAAGAAGAAGCTTTTTCAAGGCCTCATTGCCAACGTACAAACGTGACCACAGAGTGAACAGAGGCCGTATGCTTCTCCGAATGTACGATTTAAAAATGCATCGCGCATCGTTCGAAGTACTGTGTGTTGGGTCATTGATTACCACGATAAGTGTTTCAAGCAAAAAACCTCGCCCAAGCCTACACATCTTCTTCCCTTTGTTTTCAAGTCCAAAGTCAGCCGCAGCGCGGCCAACGATAGCGATCCGGATTCATGTACACGCTTGTCTCAGACGTCGGCAGAAAGGTGATTCCACACATCGACTTCAAAAAGCAAGGCTTCCAATATACTTAGCCGCGGTTAAGTCATGTATTAAGAGTTAGGTAACTACTAGCAGATACGCAACAAGAGCTTTCGAGCCACGCTTCTAGCTTCAGACCATCCATCTTCGAGTCATTTGATACTTGCTCAACCTGAGTTACAAGTTCCCTCTTATCCACGGATGCCCAAGCAACTCCTTCGCGGTCCACCGATCTTCTGGCCTCCACTGCAACATGCACCTCACAAACTGCAAGAACTCTTCTTTCTTTTCCCCATCTAGATTCTTTTCCGACCTCTCTAATGTCAAGCCTTGCGGTATGTCCATCTCGGCTATCCATTTCCCTAATAGAACTTCGGTTAGCTTCAGATGGTACTTTGAGGAGCGCAGTCTCACCTTCACCATCGAAGAATTCTTTACTCCGCGCTCCTCTCTCTAGCATATCCATCGGCGGCGGACCGAGCATCGCGACTAATTCTGCGAGATGAGCTCTGGTCAGGTATCGCTTTTCGGTTGGATCGATGCCGTAAAAGAGGTGTTTATCCTCATAGAGGTCCCAAATCTGTGCACCTCGGTCAATGTCTGATTTCGCCTCAGGCTTGAGACGGCGGTACGTACCATTGCTCCAACATTCCAGATATCAGCTGGATAGCCCCATTCAGTCTTCAGCATAACCTCTGGACATCGGTAGACATCTGGTTGCGCGTCATGGATCTGAGGTTTGTCGCCACGAACTGCAGAGCCGAAGTCTCCAAGGACAACACGACCATATTCTTTCGGCAATCCAAACTGGCGTGTCGCGTAGATTGGCTTGCCGTCTACGACTTTTCGAGGCGAGGGAGATGTCATTTCGGCGTCAACAAAGGCTTTCAAGATGCCCTGATCCTCGATTTCTATGAGGATGTTGTCGGCTTTTATGTCTACATTCTTGTCAACAGAATTGCGGGAAAAAATGTGTTAGGCCGTACCCGTATGTATGATCTTGGCTTCTGTGTGAAGGTAATCGAGTGCGAGGAACACTTGCGACAACCCAGCTTTTAGCAGCTCGTCCGTGAAGCGGTGCGCGGGGTTTCTGTTCAAGAGATCCTTGAAACTATCCCACATTGGTTTCTGGACAAGACATCGATGATCGCCACCTTGTCGGGGAATGGTAAACAAGTCGAGGGCCGTCCGGACGTGATTGTATCCTGGATGCGAAGCATTGCCTTTGCTTAAGATATTGTACATGTTGTACTCATCCTCGTCCATTCCCTCTCTTGTGAAAACTTTCAAGGTCGTATAGGCATGGCGGCTGGTTTGCTGTCAGTATAGATGGCACAATTGCCGAATGCTAACTTGCTGTAGATCACGGGCCAGCCAAACAGTTGACGTAACACCGAAACCAAGTTTGCCTACTACTTGGTACTTCGACGCGAAGACATCTCCTATGTTGACCGGATAGTAGATGCCCCTGTGGAACTCATCGAGCTGTTCTTCCTCAAACAATACCGCGTCGCTGACGACTTCGAAACCGGATGTTGGAAATTTGAGTTGGGGCCATGGTTGCCTTCGAAAGAGCGACTTCGCGAGTTTGAACATAAGATAAACCTGCAAAGAGCGTGTCCTAATAGCTCTCGATAGGATTTGAGGTGAATGTTTTCAAGTAGCAGGCGATGGAAATTGATATTTAGATTGGGATCGCGGACAGACGAGGTAAGGTAAAAGGTATGGGCTTAGAAGAGTGCCCGTGCGCCCAATGAGCCAGTTCACCCAATGAGCCACCCCACCATCAAAACGCATGTATCATCACAACTTCATCGCGACATGACTACACCAATGTAAACCCCATTGAGGCTGCAATTAAAGCAATCGAATCGCATGAAGCCGGCGCATCTTTCTTTCTCCTACCGCGAATTTGCGAAACAGTTTAGTGTAAGGCGCAACTTTATCGCGATGGCTCTAAGCACAGACCATCTACCTCTCTTTTGCACCTTTTGCAAAGACTACTATTGTCCAATAGCGGCGCGTACTATTTCGAGATGCAATCCATCAAAGCCGTGCTCGGCGTTGCGAGACTAGATTGCAGGTGGCGCTTAAGGGGCGAGTACCTACTTGCCCGCGCCGCTTCCTTGTGGAGATGCACTAAATTTCGGTGACTTCCGCGCGTCAAAACCACAGTCTCTACTTGTTGATTTGCTTTTCGGAGTGAGCAGCGATCCTTCTCAGACTGGGGTAATGGTATCGCCGAAAATTGCTTGGATCAGGACCACCAAGAACTGCTGTGTATGCGCTCGAGAATTTCCCGGAGTCATGGCTGTGAAGTTGATGCTTGTTTGCGGCACAGCACCACGTTGTCTTTTCAAGACTCTCAATAGCAATCCTTCTGATGAGACACAAAGACATAAATATCGCGCCCTGAGCACATTGATCATGTAGACATCATCTCATTCCATAGCTTTCATACGAGTCTGCATCCCCAATCGTTGTTCGTTTGCATTTTCGTATTTTCTTTCTCTATCATGTCTCGCTTTTTCAGCTCCTCCGCGAGGGCTCTCGCCAAATGGCTCGGCTTTGACAGGAACAAGCTTCCTGCGCATTGGAAGAATGCGATCGAAACGTTTGCCGCTCCTGGAGGTGCTGCGGAACAGGTCAGGAGAATCAAGCCTCGACAGTTCAAAAAGCTAACATGCTGACCTTAGAAATTGGGACTCGTACAAACAGTCGAGATCAAGTACTACATCTTTGTGAAGATGTTTTGACCTTGGCTGACTTTGCTGCAGATCTAGAGGTGGCAATCCCGTGCATCAATCGCACTTCAATCGAGCCGACAAGGAATTGGTGATCAGTGCTAGGATCACTGGTGCGGATGGTACGAAGACATGCCATATCTATCAAGATGGTACTGGGACTACGAAGAAAGGCGGCGATAGAAGCTAGTTGCCTACCGCCTGTTGGCACATACGAGCAAGATTGACAGGGGGAGCTCTATACCCTCGTACTACGGTATACTTCAACGTTAGTTATTCGCTCGCCAATTATGTTACTAAGAAGCTCACTTTAAGCCCTATCTTCTCAACTTCCTTGCGTTTTAAACGAAGTTTCTTGGCCGACTTGGTGTGATAGATCTTTTTCACTTTCGCTCGTATGTGCCAACAGGCGGTAGCAGGCACTTGAAGGATGCATTTCGCACCAGCCAGATCACGAAGAATAAGTAACAAGTAGGCAGGTCCTCTGATCCTAAATTTCTTCATCTGAGCAGATAACATGTCAATGGTGTCATCGATGGCGGCCTGCTCTTCGGCTGAGATGAACTGGGCTCCGCCGAGTGAGCCTTCGTCGTCCGTACCCCAGTTAGAGTTTCCGTAGTCATCCTCTAATGCCGCAAGCTCTTCTTCATCTACGGGCAAGTTCAGAAGGGCCATGGTACAAACATGTGGAATACTGACGACAGAGCAAGAGACAACAAGGATACTAATCCAACTCGCCGTTCGTCAAGGTACCAATCTATGTATCTTGTCGTTATCCCGTATTTGGGCAACATGGCCAGGAGCAACGCCGCCGTTACGTCGCCGTGACGTCTCCATGATACCATGGAAGGGGCCTAGCCAGGCTAAACGTCCGTGTGCTATTCCAAGGGCCCACAGATACTTATGGGGCTTGAACATCTATCATGTTCTAACCAAGAGGTGAGATATTACATAGAGAGCTAGTCTCTCGTACATGAGGCAAAAGACAGCCCCGAACCTCCAATGCAGAAGAGGGGTTATGGGGTTCAATTCATGACAACGAATGCACTCTGAACTAGAAATGTAGTCCATGGCGTTACTTTGTAATAGAAGATACCAGCGCAGTGAATTCTGACATCTGTGGATCAAGCCATGGGGTTCACAAGCTTTGCTGTCGCACGTAAAACGAGGTTGAAGCCAATTAAACGATAGATGCAGGGTTATTGTTACGTATCTATCTATGTAAAGACAGAATGATCGTTATAGGTTTATCTATGTAAAGACAGAATGACTTTAATCTCCCAGCACCATGACAATACCATCAAGCCTTTTCGCACCATCGTTTTGCAATTTGTAGTCCCTACCAGAACTGAGCAGCTCAAAATCCATATGGAACATGAACCTAAACTCAAACGCCTTCATATTGCATATTTCCAAACCCTGATCCAAGACCATCATCTTGGTTGACAGAGAACGCTCCATCAATTGCACCCATACCAAGACCCCCAGTGTAAGACATCTGTGCTGCCTCGGGTGCCTGGTAACTCGTCGTAGAGAATGCATTGCTGCAATACTGCTGGTCAAGTGGCGGATAAATAGATGAGCTTGCGTTGTTCGTACCGCCGCTACCAGGTGGGTGGGTCGCCTGCAAGTCTGGCATAAAGCTCCCCATTGATGCCATTAATGGAGGCAACTGGTTATTGAAATCATAGCCTTTTTACCAATCCCATTAGCGTTCATCCCAGAACACATGGCGATCTGAAAAGTACCTGGTTGGGCCTGATGTCCATAGCCAGGACTGGCGAGCAAATTGGGGTAACCAATTCCACCCTCATGGTCGTGGCCACCAGCCACTGGAGAAGAAATCCCAGCTACCGCTGACTGAAGGGCATGGGAAGCGGCTCGATCAGGCTCAAGGAATGGCATCTACGGCATCTACGGCATCTGCGGCATCTGGAAAGGTGAGGTATTGTTGTACTGGGTCTCGTTCTGCGGCCCAGAGGCAGGAGTGGGAGCGGTCGCGCTTGCATCATGCGGTCCCATGCTGGCTGACTGGTGACGCGAAGCGAGTTCGTGGCATAGTTGATGGAGTCCGTCGGAGCTGGAAATTGAAATTGTTGATCAGCTTCGTACCTGGTATTTCAGTTGCTATTACTCACCTGTAAGGCAGCCCATTTGCTTTTTTTGAGCTCCTGTCGAATCTCTCGGACGGATGCGCGCTCGGTACACTCAAATTTTTGATAGGATACATAGGGTTCCATAGCTTTGTAGAGCTTTTTGCGCAACTCGCTGCGCCATGCCTGTGTCCAAGTGAGAGATTCGGGACTGTCTTTGACAGTCTTTTTGACAGCATTGAGAGCTTTATGCATGGTCATATCAGGGATCTGAAGCAAGTCAACAAGGCGCGGGTATTGCGGATCTGTATCAAAATTCCTGACGGCTTCGATGTCGGGAACTGTCATTGACATGCTTGTTGAAAGTGCGAGGGTCGGAAAGTAACTTGACAAGGGGTAGCCCGAAAGCGTTGGAAAATCAGTGTGTAAGAATCGTAAGCTCGATGGAACTCATCTGCGACGGCTCGAGGTTATATGGCTAGACGCCCCGAATTGTACTGCAATTTTTTGATAATGTTCTTGTGTAGCGAAAGGTTTTCGAACTTTTTCGTGAAATTTTGGAGACACCATGGTAGTACCGCTCGATTTCGTCCCATCTTGAAGTTCATTGCCAAAAATCTCATCGCGAATTCGCATGCAAGAATGAAGTTTGGAGGTCCTAGAGGCGCTGTGCAGCAGAAAGTTGGTGAAATCATGCCTGGAATACGGGAATTTGTTTTCGAGGTACAGCAACCGCGAATATGCAAAGGAGAATGAGTGAAGAATGATCATGTGGTGGGCAGAATAAGGCAGAATATCGCGACAAGGATTGTGTGCCAAGAGAAAACTTCCTAAGAAAGTTCTACTCCTCGGTTTGTTTCCTCTATGGCTGTGCCAGAGCGAATGTGGGCGAAATGGGGTCCGGTGATAGGGACTGACGGAGCAAGACATCGCCATATATGGTGTCTCTAATGTAAGCTCTCGAAAAAGAAAAGTGTTGGAAAGGAAGAAGCTCTCGAAAAAGAGAAGTGTTGGAAAGGAAGAAATAGTGAATACGCGAAACGGAAATGCCAGCACTATCCACGGACGACATACTGAACATCGTTGCTATAGTAATCGCACTTCTGCAACTGCTCGCACAAATTGTTTTATCTGTTGGACTTCAGCGGTCCCCAGTTCCCATCTCGTGTAGTAAGTCTGTCCAGCCAGCCTGTTGTCATACGCTCACGTCGACGAAGCAGCACGGTTATGTGTGCGTTGCGCGGAAATCCCGATGCAAGATTCAGTCAATCGGGCAGAGAGAGTAGGACCTACTCCTCAGCAGTGGCAATACTGGTGCGGAGATTTAGCTTTGGCGCGTCACATGGGAAGAATTGTGAGGGAAAACGCTTGCGAGTGCAGGTTCCCCAGACAGCGTAACGTATCCGTGCGCGTAACGCTCGGCGTCGCGTAACGCTTAGCTTCAACACTATACTAACCACTACTAATATAAGGTTATTAAGCTATATATAAAAGGTAGTATTATAAGATTTTATAAAGTAGTAATCTATAGAGGTAGGGCTATATTTTAAATTATCTATACTAACCTAAAGTATTAATAGTCTAGCCCTAGTAGGTAGTTAAAGGTTAAGGTAAAGGTATAGGCGCCTCTATAGCTATAGGCCTCTAGGTACTACTAGTATATGTTTTTTTCCCTAAGCTTACTAAGACCTTAATTATAAGGCTTTATACTTACCTAATAAGGCTTATTATATAGGTTTTTAAGTATTATTAGTAGTTTTTTAAGCTATATCTATAGTAGCCTTTATAGCCTTAGCCTTCTTCTTATCCCTTTTAATTCTTTTATACTTAACTATCTTCTCCTTAGTATTCTTACGCCTTATAAGCTATATATAACAAAGGTTTATTATATTCTAAGCTATTTATAATAACGTAGGTAAGTAAAAGGATCTAAAAGGGTTCTAATATAGCTTAAAGGTATATAGGAGTACGCGCCTATATTAAAGGTTAAATAAATTAATTCCTATACCTATAGGTCTTATATAAAAGGATAAGAAGAACTTATCTATCTATCTAAGAGTATAAGGCTCCTTTTATATATAGAGGTAGAGGGGTATTAGATATAGATTAGAGCTAAGTTAGTAAGGAAGTAACTCTAGCTCTAAATAGCTTAGGATATAACGAACCTTTGTTACACTATTAAAGCTAGAGTAACGTTCTTACTAACTTAGCTCTAATCTAGATCTAATACCCCTCTACCTCTATATATAAAAGGAGCCTTATACTCTTAAATAGATAAGTTCTTTTTATTCTTTTATATAAGACCTATAGGTATAGAAATTTATTTATTTAACCTTTAATATAGGTATATTATAAGGCTTCTAGTTATAGGTAATAGTATTTACTTTATACTAGATAAAATAGTATAGAGATAGCTATAGGTGTTATATTCCTATAAGAATAATACTTGTCCTCCCTAAGCCTTATATAAAGCGTAGGTTTTACGTAGCTTAGTTACTAAGATACTAGACCTAGCTAGGGATGCCCCCTAATTAACTAGAATACTATAAGGTGTCTTTATAATAGGGTTATTATATATATACTCCTATATACCTTTAAGTTATATTAGAACCCTTTTAGATCCTCCTACTTATCTATATTATTATACTTCTATAGTAGAGGAATATAGGGTAGTAGTAGCCAAAGAACGCTTAGACTTGTAGGAATAGCCGAGGACACCTATATAGAAGGAAGCCTAAAGGGCTTTTAATAATAACTAATAATACACACTCTTTTATGCATTAAGCACACCCTACCTTAGACGTAACGAACGCTCTACTACATATAGTAACTAAATAACAACCTAAACCTCTATAGCTATAGCCTTAGGAAAGCTAAAAGCTCCTTAAGAAAGCGTAAAAATAACCCCCTAATAGTTTTTATAAGGACTAGTTAGAACTAGACCTCTAGGGAACCTAAAGTAGAAGGATCACGAACCTAATAATAGCTTAGGCTAGACCTAGAGATAAATTCCTATTAAAGTACTAAGATTACCTAGAAGATTAACCCTAATTAGGATAAGAGAGTCCTAAGAGTATAGTAGAACCCTAAGCAGCGCTTAGAACCTAGAATCCCTAAGAGATAAACGCGAAAATAATATAGTGTAAGAGTTACTCTAAGAAAATAAACGCGAAAATAATATAGTAGGGATAGTAGACTCCCTAAGAAAGAAGAAGAAAGTAATAATTAGAGCTACGTTAGACCGCAAAATAAGAAGAATATAGAACTTACGCTAAGTATAGTATATAACGTAACCTCTCTAAAATAAAAAGAGTAAAGCAAGCGGGGTTTAGGAAACCCACGAACTTCGCTATAGCTAGAAAAAGAAATTAAGCAATAATTACTAAGATAATTAGGCTAAAAACTAGCAATAGCAATTGTAGGAACACAAGCTAAACCTAAGTAGTAATTAGAACTACTAAGAAATAAGATATAGAGTTATAAATATAAAAGAGACCTAGATAACTATAGTCTCTAGAGAACTATTAGTATATAATACTAAGAAGTAAAATATAATAACCCTTAGAACCTTAATAAGGCACTCTCTTAGTACCCTTATCTACAGCCTTATAGCCTGTCTTATCCTACTACTCCTGCGAATAATAACTAAGTACCTCTTAGATAAAATACTATTAACTAACTAAGAGTTTAAGCCTTAAATAGTAATTAATATTAATAATAAAATAAACCTATATAATAAAGAACCCCTAAGCGGTTGTAATCCTAAAATAGCTTTAAGATATTAGTTAAGAAACTATACTAGGATATAGGAAGAGATTATAAAAAGCCTTATAAGAATAGTAGAGGCACTATTCTATATTAATAAGGAGCTATACTATATATATAATCCTAACCTACTAGCTTACCTAGCTAATAGTGTCCTAACCTTTAATAGAAACAACGTTATATCCTTTCTTAAATAATATAAGAATATAACTAAGTATTATAACTTTACTAATTAAATATAAATTAAACATCTTATAGCGCACTATTCTAAGTAGTAGCAATATATTATATAAGCCTCTAATAAGTACTTAAAAGTATATATTAACTTTAAGTAGTCTAATCTATAAGTAAGCCTATAAGACCTCTTTAGGACTAATAATAGGTACTAATAAGAAGAACGTATAGAGTATTTTAAATACTAGCTTATAGAGTACTAAAAATAAGAGGGTCTTAGTATTCTAGACTACCTATAGGACTTTAAAATCTATAGTAAAAGATATATTAAAGCTAGTACTATTAAGGAAGACTAGAGGGGATTCTACTTAGTAAAGGGATTACCTCTTAGGCATATAACTAAGATTCTTAAGAAGTTTAGGTATAAGTTAAGTAAGCTAAGAACCTTTAACTATAAAAAGATCTATAATAACCTAGTTAAATAATATAAAGTAGAAGAAGAAGTAAAGATACTTAACCTAAGTAAAGCAATTAAAGAGTTTTACCCTAACGTTAAGTTTAAAGTAAGTAGCTAAGACTAACCTATAAGAGCCCCTTAAGCTATAATAGTACCTATATTTAGACCTAGTATACTATAAGTCCCTAATATTCTAAAACCTATAAAGACTAATTAGCTAAAGTAATCCCTACTAGGAGCCGCCCTAACCTAGAATAAGATTAATAACCTAGTAGAAAAGATAATAGAACTTAAGATTAACTCTACTAACTACTAATAAGCCCTATAGACCCTATCCTAGACCCCCTAAGAGTCTAAACTAATAAATAACTAGGTAGTAAATATAGAAGTATAAAAAAGAACTAATAAGCGCTTAAGATCCCTATAAGGATATCTATATAAAAATAACTACTAGTAAGATACACTATTAAATATCTAGCTAAACTATTTAAATAATACTTAGAGTTAGTCTAATTAGCAAATACCCCTATAACTAAGAAGTAGTTAGGGATATAAATAAAGCTTTAATAATAGTTCTTAAGGTTTCTTGCAAGGCTAGAACTAAAACTAATTACTAAGATAGTACTAGGGGTGTAGAAGCCTTAGATATACTATACGTAGTAACCCTACTATCTAAGAGCTTATTAGACTTAGCTAGTGCTATTTTAATAGATAAGATAGTAGAGGATAACTTACCTAGGGTACGCTAGAAAATCCTAGAGGTAGAATTATTAGGCTTTTATAAGGCGAATAGATTCCCTTTATTATTTTAGAAATTAAGAGAAGGTAGCTAAGGAGGGATATTAACCTACTTAAGATAAATATAGAATAGGGACTAATAGACCCTTAAGGCTAATTACTAACTACTTAGCCTTTAAGTATAAACGCGATTTTAGTTTAATTCTTACCTAACTCTATAGAAGTAATAGAGAATAATAACTTATAGAGCTTTTAGAACCTAACTAATAGACTTACTAGTTATATAGATAAAACTAACCTAGCGTAGTACCTCTATAAAGTTTTGTTAATAATAATAAGCTAAGGATTAGACTTAAAGTCTCCTTAGGTAAATTATATAAAAACTATTCTAAAAAAGCTATCTATAGACTATATCCTACACCTAAGAGGATATAAGAATAGGGATAATTATTTCTTTAATAATAGGTAGCTACTAAGGGATAATATAGTCTAGTAGGCTAATCCTATTACTCTATTAGACTTTAAAATAATTAACGCACCTAAAAATAAAGCTAAGAAGCGCTTAAGAACTCTAAGGTTATTACTACCTCTAGAAGCTAAAGAAAGGCATCTAAGAAAGTATAAGCTTATTAAGAAACTTAACCCTAACGCTTAAAAGGTTGTCTAATATATCCTTAATATAGACGTAACTATACTACTTAAAATAGTAATTAGTAATATACCTAAAGTTAAGAAAAAGCTCTTCTTAATAGGATATAGTTAGGAGGAGTTTAAGAAGCTTATAGTTAACAGTCTCTATTAACACCTTACTAAGGTAGCTTTAGAGAGTAAAGAGGAAGACTACTACTAACCTATAATAAGCGCTTAGACTAATAGTATTAAAGTTAAGATACTAGACTATATTTTTATTAAAGCTAAGAATAGGAGGATTAGTTACTACACGCACCTATTAGCTAATTGTTAGAACAACCCTTAAATTAGCTAGGTAGAGCAATACATCCCACTCGCTAAAGAAGAGGAAGAAGATAAGCTAAGGACCTATTAAGAGTATAACTAACTAGCTAGAGTTAAATACCTAAGGAGAGATTGCCTAAAAGTGCTAATTAATATTAGAGGGACTAGTTTCTTAAGCCTTATTAACTTAGGAGCTAAATTAAATATAATAAAAAGAGAAACCGTAGAGTGTATAATATTACTAATTACTACCCTCCTAGCTAGTATAAGGATAGTAAAGATAGTTATAGCTAATAGTATAATAGAAGGATTTAGGGGAATTATATAGGGTGTTCTAGTAAGGATTAGTACTATTAAAGTTAGAACTAACTTTTTTATTATTAAAACCTATATAAACCTAATTATTCTTAGAAACCTATTCCTAATAGATACTTAGGTGTAGATTAAATACGCCACTAATAGGTTAACGTACTATTAGATATTTAGTAAGAATAGAGAAAATAGTACTAAATTCGCGTATATAAAAGGTAATTAGCTTTAGATTCTAGGATTATATAGAGGTATCTAGGCGGGAAAAGCTTAAGGGGTATAGAGCCTAGAGCTATACTCTAAAGACACTAAGATAAGCTAGGATTAGTAGGCTGCTTAAGTAAACAAGATATAGTAGAGCTAAGTCTGTATAGCCCTAGACTCTATATAATTTAGGGGATCCTTATCCCTAAAGGCCCTTTAGAGATAATTATAGACCTTCTACGCTAAAAGAAGAAATAACTAAGACTAATAGTAGATAAATACTTACACTAGGATAGACGTAGCACCCTTAGAAGGGGTAACTACAGCGAAATTATCGTCTAAGATAACGAAGGGATCCTTATTATAGCCTTAGAAGATTCTAATAATACTTTAGATAGCGTAATCGCTACTATAGTTACTACTCTTAGATATTTAAGCTTAACTAAGCGACGTTTAATTAACTTCTAGTCTAAACAATACTAAAATATAAGAAAAAGAAAGCTAGGACTCCTAATTAAAGTTATAATAATCTTACCTCTATAATTAAAAGAACCTAAAGTAAATACTATATATAAGCGTAAAGCGGATAAAGTCTAGCCTATTAATAACTTAGGATAAAAGACGCGTAAGGTATAAGGAAGGGTTAACTAGAAATAGTAGGTAGCTATTAAGTAGGTTCTAAATACTAATAGTGCTTTAGCCCTATTCCTATAGTATTTTAAACTATAATATACTTCCTTTCCTAGAGGAACGTAGCTAACGCCTAAGCGACTTTTAGTAATAAAGATATCCCCTAACCTATAACTAAGAGAATAAGAAATACTTATTAAACTTCTCTATAGGAGGGAGGCTACCCTAGTATAGGATTTTAGTAAGTCTAGATAAGTTAGTAGAGAAGTTATACTACTAGTTATAATTAATATAGTACTATATAAAGCCTAGCAAGTAGATATATTCCTAGTCCTAAGGAAACTTCGCTAGGTTATTATAGACATAATCTAGGAAAGAATTAACTAAGGAACCCTTAAGCTCTGTAAGAGCTAATATAGAAATCTATAGTTCCTTATAGCTAAGAAGGATAAAAGCTACTACCTTATTAATAATGCCTAAAAGATTAATAGGGTTACTATCTAAGATACTAATCTACCTCTAAATATAGACGAGTTTGCTAAAGAGTTTATAGGCTACGTTATTATGTCCCTCCTTAATTTCTTCTTAGGATATAACTAAGTAGAGCTCTATTATAATTTAAGGGATATTACTACCTTCTATACCCTACTTAGTCTTATACGCTAGTATACCCTACTAATAGGTACTACTAATTTAGTAGTAGAGTTTATAAGAGTTATAATAAAAATCTATAGGGATTATATTCCCTATTACTATATACTATACCTAGATAATATATACGTAAAAGGGCTAAAGGATAACTATAGTAGAGAAGAAATTAAACTAGGCATCTAACATTTTATAGCTAAACACCTCTTAAATATAGATTAAGTATTAGCTAATATTAAGCGATCTAGATCTACTATATTAGGATATAAGTTAGACTTCTACTACCCCTCTATAATAGTAGTAGGCTACTATGTAGATAAGAATAGAAGGTATTCTAATAAAAAGAAAGTTAATAAAATAGTTTTATAGCCTAACTACTAGGATTAGAAAGAAATCTAAAGCTTCCTTAGGATTTATATATACTACTAAATATAGATTAGGGAGTTTATAATACTAGTAGACCTACTCTTTAAATTACTCTAGAAAAATGCCCCCTTTAAGTAGGGGTTAGACTAGAAGCTTACTATAAACGCACTTAAAATAGCCCTATACTTACTACCTGCGCTAATCTCTATTAACTATTCTAAACTACTTAAAGTAATTATAATAGTAGTTAATAGGAGTAAGAAAGGATAGGGAGTAGTCCTTATATAACTAGATAAGGATAAGTAACGCTACCTAATTAGGTATAAAAGTAGGGTTTAGTCTAAGTCTAAACGTAATTAGGACTCTAGGAAGCATAAATGCAAGGCATTATTACTTAGATTAAAGAAATTTTAGTCCTATCTTTATAGAGTACGATTTACTATTAAAACTAATATAAAGATACTTATTACTTAGCTTTAAAGGAGCGTAATAGATCTTCTAGGAGCTTTAGTAACGTAATAGCTAGTACTTCTAAATATATAGGACTTTAATATAGTCTACGTAGTAGGGAAGAAAAATGTTGTAGCTAACGCGCTTTTAAGAAGGCTAGAGGAGGATAGATAGGAGCTACTAGATAAACCTAAGGATAATATAGAAGACTTTATTAACTTATACCTAAACGCTATTTAGCTAGACTTTAGACTAGAGGTACTACTCCTAACGGCACTTCTTTATAGAACTACTTTAGTTAACCTATCTTTTAGCAAGAGCCTACTAGACAGAGCCTATTCTAACAAATCCTAAGAAATTATAGTATAGATACTTTACTAAAAGAGGCCTAAGCGCCTATTATAAGGTAAGCTAGTAAAATTTAAGAAGAGAGCACTCTAGTACACAGTTCGCAACAAGCAGCTATTTACACTCCCCTTAGGTAGATAACTACTATACTAAGTAGTTAATAACCCCTTAGAATAATAAAAGATTATTTAGGCTCTACATAATAAGAGTAGTTATTAAGGAAAAGAAGGGATATAGTAAAAAGTCTAGGCTTACTACTACTAGAAAGGACAGTATAAATAAGTTAAAACTTACGTGCTTTCTTATCCTAAGTGCTAAGCGCACGCTAAAGTAGGTATTTAGGAAGAATTATAGCTAACTACTCTACTAGGACTACTATTTAGCTAGCTTATAATTAATATAGTATATATGCCTCTAGGAAGGAATAGAAAAAGGTTCTTAATAGTTACTTAGGACTACCTTAGTTAATAGGTTAAAGTAAAAGCAATAGCTAGAAATAATTTAGCCTTAGTTATTAAGTTCTTAGAGCACGAAGTCTTCTTAAGATAGGGGCTACTACTTAAAATAATAGCTAATAGTAGCCTAGAAAACAAAGGCTTACTATAGGATCTATAACGTTAGTAGGGTATAAACTAAGTAATTATAAGTACCTATAACCCTTAAGCCTAAGGACTTATTAAAAGAGGTTATAGACCTTTAGTATTAGCTCTTAAAAAGATATCTAGTAACTAGGTAGATAACCTCTATCGTGCCTTATAGGCTAACTAAGTAACTATTAAGTAAGTAACTAGGGAAACACTAGCATTCCTAGTCTATAGAAAAGAGTATATACTCCCTATTAAACTCTCTATACTAACTTAGTAGACACTACTATAGGATATAGTTACTAATATAGCTTTATTACTAGAGTTAAGAACTAGATAATTTAAGAAACGCGATAAGCGCCTCTAAGAATTAATTAGCTATACTATCTATATACGTAACTATAATAAAGAATACTTTAATAATAGTAAAGTGTTATAACTAAATATACTTTAGGAAGGGGATTTAGTACTCTTAAGAGACTCCTATTATAAAAACAACTAAATAATTCTTACAAAATTCCTACCTAAATAGTAAGGACTATTTAAAATCCTTAAAAAGGGAGAAAAAGGATAGTATAACTTATATAAACTTAATAGAATACTATTTAGAAATTACACGCTAGGATATAGGCTTAAGAAATTCGTGTAGCGTATATAAATAGACCTTAAAGAGATTAAAGAAAGAATATTATAGGATATAATAAGTAAACCTAAAACTATTACTAAGGAACCTTTAAAAGAAGTAAAGAACTATAGTTAAGATATCCTAATAAGAAGGATAACCTATTAAGTAACATAATAAAGGATAGAAGAAGAATCTACTAATAAGTCTAGATATAAGGATAGTTACCCTAGGAAGATATAGATAAGAAAGGTTTAGGAAGTAAGACTAATAGCACCTCTAGGGTTTAATAAATTATAGTATTTATAATTTAATTAGTACTTAGGAATAGTATAAGGCACGTGTTAAGAAGTATAGTAAAGAGAAGGAATATTTTAGTATACTAAATTATACTTAAACTCTAGAATTACTATAGATAAGGTAAGCTTAGACTATACTACTTACTAACTAGTATAAACCCTATCTAGTATATTTAAAGTCTATACTACTATCCTAAAGGTTATCTAAGAGCTTATTAATCTTATCTACTAATATTTAATTTATAGCTATCTCTAAGTTATTAGGTATACTAGAGGGTATATTAGGAAGACTATCTTAACCTTAACTAGTAACGTCTTAAGAAGGGATTAGAGTAGTAGAGGAACTAGCGATATCTTTATTAAGTACCTAAGTATCCTACGCTCTACTAGAGGTATGCTTCTTTACCTTTATTATAGCTATTATATTATTTAGTATCTTTCTTACCTTACGCTAGATAGCTACTATTTCCTTCCTCTCTTCTACTAAAGTATTATTAGGAGCAGAACTATAAGTAGGGCAAGAACGAGTAGTTCTAACTTAACTAGAAGATTTAGTAGGATTATTCTTAGGTTCCCTTATAATATCTAGAGCCTTTATTTTACTAGCTCTTTTCTTAGTAGCACACTTCCTCTTCTTATCCTTCTTAGCTTTATTATTAACGTATTTAGTGTCTTCTAAATTATTATTAATAATCTAAGGCGTAGTAACTACAGGCTCCCTAAAAAGATCTTTCCTAAGCTTAGTAAGAGTTATAGGGCGAGCGCGTAAAGAGCGAAGAGGAGTAGTAGGAGTAGAGGGGCTAGTAGCACGCGAAGCTAAAGGAGAATTAGAATTAGAATTAATAATAATAATATTAGAAGTTAACATAGCGTTAGGAGTAGGTTTCTTTTTTAGAGGCACTAGAAAGTAGAGAGTTAGTAGGACATCCTCCTAAGAAACTTAAGGAACCTAAAAGGAATTTAGAACTTACTAGAAAAAGAGTAGACGCTAAAGCTATTACTACTATAGTAATTAGTATAAGCACTATAAAGAAGGTGTTAATCTCTAGTATAGGCAATACGATAAGACTAAAAAATAGGGTAAGGAAGCTTAAGTCCTAATTAGTCTACTAGTATAAACAACTTCTAACATCTTCTATAAGAAGGCTAATTATCTAACTAACCTCTAAGAAGAGTAGAGTACACTAAAGTAGCCTAGTAATAATAGTAAAGAAGAGCTGTAAGTAAGGGATTATAGAAAACTCGCTCTTAATTATAATTAAGCCTAAAGAATTCTATAAAGGTAGTTAGAGTATAATCTAGCTTAAAGTTAAGATTAATAGCGTTCTAGTTATTAGGAGCATCTAGACCTATAATACCCTACTATAGGATTAGGCTAACCTTAATATTCTCTTAAGTAATTAAATAATAGAGATATATCTAAAGCTCCCTTAGTAGAGTAATAGTAATTAGCTTATTATAGCGCTCCTATACTATAACACAAATAATATTAGTAATAAAAGCTTAGTAAAAGACTTAAGAATACTTATACTACTAGGTTACTAATTTCTTAAGGCTCTCTTATATAGGCGGGATAAAAAGCTCTATCTTCTAATCTCTAGTCACGCTAGTAATAAAGCCCTTTAGTCTTAATAGTATTAAAGGTATAGGCGGAGTAGAAGCTATAGTAAGAGTAGCAGTAGTAGAGCGTAGAATAACCTAAGAAGTAACTAAGTAAAGAAGTAAGTAGTAGAGGATAATAGCTAAGGAGCAATTAGGATAAAGGGTGTAGAAAAATTTAAAGCGCTGCTAATATTAATATAGGCGTTTACTAGAAAAAAGTAGGGCCTACTACACGCGTAAGGTAGGAGCGTAATAACGTATTAGTAAAGGGCATAGGTAGTAAGCTAGGTAAAGGTAGAAGAAGCTAGTAGAACTATACTAAGAAATATTTAGAAAGGTTAAGGTAGATATAGTAGGATATTTAAGAATACGTATAGTAGTATACTAATATACTATTAGGAAAGTTAGTAGGAAGATTAGGAGTAATATCTAGGAAGCTTAAAGAATTTAGTATAAAGGCTAGCTAGTAAACTAAGAACTAGGGTAACCTATAGATATAAGGCTTAAGGATATCTAAAAAGAAATTAGTGTAAATATAGGTATAGACTAAGAACTTAGCTATATACTAGTAGAAAAATAAGTAGGCTAAGATAAGAAGGCCTTAAGATATATCTATATAGCCTAAATGTTAACTAACACTAGGAATATATTAGAGGAAGCTAAACGTTACCTAGGCATTCCTAAGGAAGTGTTAGATATAGGTATTATAGATATTAGGAAGTCTAAGGATATATTACTAGCTAGTTAGTTTAAAGGGACTAAACTTCTTAAGTAAGGGAGGAAGTAGAAGAGAATTATTTCTAAATTATAGAGGTAGATAAGCTATTAGACTAACTATAAATAAATTCCTATATAATAGCCTAAAATAAGAACTTAAGATATCCTACTACTCCTAGAAGTAATAAAGCTACTTCTTAAGAAGTCCTCTAATACTACTAGCATCCTCTATATAACCCCTAGGGGAAGAAGCCTTAGGCGCGGGCGTATTAGGATTAGCGTTCTTACCCTAACTAGAACTCCCTTTAATAGAAGATTAATAGATAGGACTAACTTATAAATTCTCTTTAGAAAGCCTACTAGACTACGTAAGCCTACCTAAGTTAATAATAGTACTAGTATTAATATTATTAAAGAACCTACTAAAGAAATCTTCTATATAGGCCCTAGTATTATATATCTTAGTGTCTAAATACTCCTTAAAATAATTAGTATCCTAGTCGCTCTAAGTCTAGCGTAAAAGAGGTAAAGGTAACTTAGGAAGATTAGTACTAGAGCTAGCTATTAACGTATTATTAAAGCCCTAATTACTATTATTATTATTACCCTAGAAACTAGTAGTAACCTCTTCTATCTCTTTATTAATATTAGTATACTTCCTATATTCCTAAGTAGTATTTAGAGTAGCGCTTAGAATAGTTCTAGAAGAAGTAGTAGCTATAGATCCCTTAGCTAGTTCCTTAGTAGCACTTAAGAATTATTTAATAATATCTAAGCGCCTAATAATACTAAGGGATTTATTATAGCTATTATTATCTTCTAAGCTAGTACCTAAGATAGTATTAGTATCTTCTTTAGAAATATTTTCCTTTCCTAAATTACTCTTAGAGCTAGATTCTATAATAATAAGGTAAGAACGAGTATAAGGGTAAAGCGAGTAAGGAGCGAGAGGTGTAGGAGAGCTAGGAGAAGAAGGAGCAGCGTAAAGCTAAGAGCAAGTTAACTTAGTAGGAGTGTAGTAAACGTTATTAAGGATAGTAGCAGGATTAATAGCTAAAATTTCCTTAAATAAGGAAGAGTAAGAGGTTAACTTCTTAACTAAATAAGGGATAGGAACTAAGCCTAAAAGGAAATATAGAAGTTAGTAAAATATTTAGGAAGGAAGCTAAGGGAACTAAGGGGAGTTTAGAACTTATAATAAAATAAGTAGTAGGTAGCCTAACTACTATAAAGATAATTTAAGTAAACGCTACTATAAAGTAGTTAATCCCTAAAGCTACCCTCCTTAAAGATAGCTTAAATATAGCGTAGAAAGGGTTTCTAAGAACGCGTATTTACGTAGTAACTATAGATTAGGTTAGACTTCTTATTAATAGCTAGGGACTAAGTAGAGCGAAAGTAGGAGCTAGAGATAAAAGAGAAGAGTAGGCTATTAATATTAGTGTTATAGAGTTAACGCGCCTAACTACTACTAAGCTAAAAGAAACTACTAAATATTAAAAACCTCTTAGTTAAGGGAGGAAAGCTGTCCTAGGTATTAATAAGCAGCGGGTCGTCTAATTTACTACTAATCGTAGCTTTACTAAGGAGGAGCTAAGTGCTAGGTATAAATTAGCCTTTAGATTAGTAGGTAGCAAGTATATTCTAAAGCTCCTTTAAGAGCGTGTAGGTAATAGTATTATTAGTATATTCTTAAACTATAGTACGTGTAATATTAGTAGAGAAATAGTTAGGAAAGAACTAGGAATACTTACGCTACTTAATTATAACTAGGCGCGCACTTATAGATAAGGGATAAGAGTAAACGCGTTTACCTAAAAGTGTAGGGCCTAGAATTAGCTTCTTTAGCGCTATCCTAAGAGGTAGTTAGTAAGGTAGTAGTAAGAGAAGGTGTAGGAGAAGGTAAAGGCGAAAGTAACTTAGAATAAGAGCAAGAAATGCGTAGTAAGTAGTAAGTATAAAGAAAGAAAGAGGAGGATCTAGATATAGGGGTAGAGTAGAAAAGACTAAGAGGCTATTATATAGGTAATAGGTAGTAAACACGCGCGTTTATATAACTAAGGGGTTTTTAGCGCATTATAACACTATAACGTTATTACACCTAGGTTAATATCGTGTACCTTAGAAATAGTGTAAAGTGCCCTTAAGATACATTAAGATATTATAGAATATAGAGGTATAAAGTGTAATATAGCTAGCTAAAATATAGAAGGAGCCTTAAGAACTAGACTATAAAGATATTAAGAAGAATAGGATAAGAGCTACTAGTAGTAGAAGAGCACTTAGGACCTAACCTAGTAATATTAAGTATATCTTCTAGGAAGGCTTTAGGAATTAGGGCTTAAAGGAGAAAATATTAAAGCATTACTAATAGAATAAACTAGGGTAGATTAAGAAAGATAGAGAGAGGAGGAAATAAATTAAGAAGGTTATCCTAATATAAGGGTATAGTTTAAGGAGTTATTAATTATAGTTTTCTTTATTTATCTATAAGATTATAAGTCTAAGTATATATTAGGGAGTAGAGAACTTAAGGAGGCTAAGTTCTTAAGTAAGGGAGGAATATAGTAGAGGAACATAGGGTAGTAGTAGCTAAAGAACGCTTAGACTTATAGGAATAGCTAAGGACACCTATATAGAAGGAAGCCTAAAGGGCTTTTAATAATAACTAATAATACACACTCTTTTATGTATTAAGTACACCCTACCTTAGACGTAATAAACGCTCTACTATACTTCTTTACTATTAAGGTATAAATTTTTTATAGTATAAGCCTTATAGGTAGTAAGCCTATATCTATTAATTATCTAATATACTATAAGAGTATACCCTTCTATTCTAGGCTAAGTAATTATTAGTTAATAGATTTAGTAGTATAGCTACTATACTTAGCCTTATACCTTTAGCTAAGTACCCTCTAGTTAATATTAAACTACGTAGTAACTTTTATATATAGGATTTATTCTCCTAATAGCTATAATTATAAAAATTAAATTGCTATATTAATGCGATCTATATTAGGTAAGCTATCGCGTGTAAAAGATATCGTGATTATGTTGTTATGGTGGTGGGGTGGGCATCACGCGAACACGGGCATCACGCGACTAGCCTCGGTAAGACATTTCGGGTCGGTCGAGGGGACGTGCACGAAGTCTTATCTAAGACAAGCTCAGAGGTCAGACACGGGGTGTAATCTCTACGGCGTATACCTTCGTATATGGAGGATCGATCAAGCATTGACACGCACGCTAGCATTTTTCTTGGTTCCTGCTTGATCCCATGAGCTAAAAATTAGCTTCGATGCAAACCTTAACAGCAACGTCTCAAATGTTCCGTTGACCCATTTCGCAAAGATGGCAGAATTTGACGGTATCCATCAAGGGTACATCCGGCCCCTGGGCCATCCTCCAAAACCTTATTGTCAGCCTCAATCTCAATAATACGACGTTTGTCCGCGCTCCCACGAGCGCACGACCCAAGATAAATAGCTCATCCAAAAAGGGATCCAACTCGTATCTACTTAGTCAGGCACACTCCCCCTTTCCGCCCGTTTCTGCGGAATCGAGCCGACTCGACACTCAGTTCGGGTGAAATGCAAAATGAACGCTCCTATTAAACTGTTTCCCCGAAGTCAAGAGGTCTTTCTCTCTTCTCACAGGTCTTCCAACCTCGCAAGCTAACCAGTACACTCGCTTTTTCACGACCGATTAATACCACACTCTTTAATCCTTAATAATGTCTTCCATCATCCGCAACGTTCTCGCGCTCAGCGCTGTCGCCGCCGTTGCCGTCGCTCAAGACCTAGCCCCCAAGCTCGACGCTCCCTGCGCCGATGCCGTTATCTTCATGGCCCGCGGTAACAATGCGCCGTACCATGACTTCCGTACATTCCCCTTCGTCGACGCTACGTGCGGCAAACTAAGGGCTGAGGGCAAGACCTGCGACTACATTGAGGTTGTGTTCCCGAAGGGTGGCGACTACTGCAAACAGATTGGCGAGGGAGTCCGCAACGGTCTATCCCAGATCACTGCTTTCAACAAGAAGTGCCCTTGCACGCACCTCATCCTCAATGGCTTCTCTCAGGGTGCCTGGATTACCGGAGATATCCTTGCTGGACCTGGTGGATGCTCCCAAATCACCACTGGTCTAGACCCTACCTCGGCTCCTGGTAATGCCAGTAAGTATTCTTGACATGACGCACTCGAACCTTGGACTGTGCTAATGTGGTAACTTAGTTGCTGCTGCTCTCCTCTGGGGCGATGTCATGCACGTGGCTAACCAGCCATACAACGTTCTTGACGGCTCTGATCTACAGAAGGACGGTCGCCACGCCGACTCTCTTGCGCGCCTGAACCGCTACGCATCCGTCCTGCGCTCTTACTGCGCTAAGGGAGACCCGATCTGCGCCAACGGCGACGACGTCGAGAAGCACTTGAGCTACTTTGAGCTGTACACCGACGACGCCTCGACCTGGGCCGTTGGAAAGCTCAATGACGCCGCCCCTCTATGTGCCGCTCCCACACCTACGGCCAGCGCTTCTTCTACTGTCGTCGCCTCGTCTGTTGGCGTTGCCGCTGTTGCATCTTCAAGCGCTGTTGCATCTTCAAGCGCTGCTGCTTCCTCTGGCGCTGTTGCATCTTCAAGCGCTGCTGCTTCCTCTGGCGCTGCTGCTTCCTCTGGCGCTGTTGCGTCTTCAAGCGCTGCTGCTTCCTCTGGCGCTGTTGCATCTTCAAGCGCTGCTGCTTCCTCTGGCGCTGCTGCTTCCTCTGGCACTGCTGCTTCCTCTGGCGCTGCTGCTTCCTCCAGTGTTGCTGCTTCCTCCAGTGTCGCCGCTCTTCCCGCTTACCCTACATCTCCAGTTTACGTTGCTCCCTTCACTGCTCCCCAGCCATACGAGGCTATGTGCGTTCCCCGCATCAAGATTAAATATGTCTACGCTTAAGAGTAAGAAGGACGGAAGATGTAGCGGAGTAGACGTAGTGACAGCAGTAGATGGGTTTAGATCGATGAAGGAACTATGGAAAGGAATGACCATCGTGGTCGATGTCTGCCTGAACTTTTGGTTTTCGTGCGTGATGAGTGTTGTCCGTCTGCTCTGTAAGTGCGCTGTGAATTCTTGTAGAGCCCTATGGTCCAATCTATCAACGTCTAGCCTGAAACGTAAACGTCCCTGTGAGCCCCCTGTATCCCCCGTATCTAGTTTCCTGAATAAATCTGGACAACACAATCTACTGGAGACCCCTTATCCTGCGAAACTCTAGCAAATCCGCTGTTGAATCTGATATGTCCTGGCGCTGAAAATCCTGCACAAGACCGCTATTTATATTAGGTGTGACGTCTGGGTTCTTGATGTTGAACCTATCCAGGATGGTATGGCTACTCACGCAACTAAAGGCATGTAACATGGACAAACACTTATTACTATAAATGGGATAGTATATATTATGCACATGGCTGATATACTAATCTACGCGAACTGAGTGTATAATAGTATTGAGGATGTAGAGAGGCGAGCTCGGTACGGCGGCTTGGTGTGCATAGTATAGACCGACGAGTGGTCTACATGCTTGATAGCTGGAGTTTATGAGGCAGAAAACACGTTCCGGCTGGCTGCTGTCTGTATCGGACGATCATGGCGCCTATTATGTTGGTGGTATCACGCCTCTTGCTTAGTGGAGGGAACGATTGATGAGCAGGCCGTATTGCTAGAATTAGTAGAGCGGTTTACTGTTAAGGCTAGTAGGTTAATGTCAGCCCCCTGATTATGGCTTATGTAGATTAATTATTTGCGTAACACTATTTCGGAATGATCTGCTGCTCAGCCCGAAGGAGTATACGTAACGCAAGTAGATCCTTCTCCTTTCTGCAAAAACTTGCTACGGGTTGCGCGATACTGGAAACAGATAATTTAGCGGTCTTTATGGTATCAGAACGAGTGACAACAAGGCTTCCCGTCCGCTCAGCTATATATAAGCAGTGTACTAGCGGATTAGTAGTTAGGTAGCTAACCACCAATGAATCCCCGTTTTTGTATGTTCTTGTTTTTTTTATAGGGGGGTGTAGGGTAGGGAAGGCAGTAGAGGTATAGGAGGTAGGTAGTAGGGTATAGCATTGTAGTGTAGTAGGTATACTCCGTGTATATGTAGCACTATTTACACACTGTTATACTAACCACCCTAGGGCATTTTATCTATTTTGAAGTAATGTCACATAAGACTATAGGACACTAAAAACTAGGATACTAGTCTAATTCGCCGTTTATTAAGGTACTAATAGCTTAGGATGTAATAAACCTTCGTTACACTAAGCTTTTAGAGCTAGAATAACGTCCTTACTAACTTAGTTCTAATCTAGATCTAATACCCCTCTACCTCTACTATAAAAGGAGCTATATACTCTTAGATAGATAAATAAGGTCTTCTTATCCTTTTATATAAGATCTATAGGTATAGGAATTAATTAATTTAACCTTTAATATAGGCGCGTACTTGTAACGAAGGTTTATTATATCCTAAGCTATTTAGAGCTAGAGTTACGTCCTTACTAACTTAGCTCTAATCTATATCTAATACCCCTCTACCTCTATATATAAAAGGAGCCTTATACTCTTAGATAGATAGATAAGTTCTTCTTATCCTTTTATATAAGACCTATAGGTATAGGAATTAATTTATTTAACCTTTAATATAGGCGCGCACTCCTATATACCTTTAAGCTATATTAGAACCCTTTTAGATCCTCCTACTTACCTACGTCGTTATAGTACTCTTATATACCTCTAAGCTATATTAGAACCCTTTTAGATCCTCCTACTTACCTACGTTGTTATAGTATATTATTATATATAAAAGATAGGGTAATTATAGTATTATAGTAGAGGGGTATTTATTACGTAACTATATATATTATATAACTAGCCTTAGTAGAGTGCCTATATACCTAATAAGCTACCCTAATATTAAAACGTATGTATCCCTACTATTATATATTTTTAATTTATTTACTTTTATAGGGGTTTAATAGGGTATAGTAGGTAGGGTAGAGATAAGCTAGTAGTTAGGGTAAATTCTAGTAGTATAGTTATGTAGTAGGTATATAGCTCTACTAACGCACTTTTATACTAACTACCTTATATTATACTAGTTATTAACGTTATACTTTTTTTTTCTTCTTTTAGAAAGGAAAAGGAATAAATGACATATGAATCTAGATAGTGGAAGGTAGAAAGCCTCTCAAGTTGAAGCGTAAGTAGGTTCATTTTTGTGATGAATGGCAGGTTGTATAGATGAACCTGTGCTTAACAGCAACCCAGTGGAGAGTAGATGCAACCATATCTACCATAGGCCCCCGCCGCAGTGCGATTCGAAAATCCTGCGAGGAAGACGGCTATACGTGATAGGGACAGGGTGAGGGGTGGGGACAGTTGGTAGAGGGTCGATCTAGCCACCTCAGATATGCTCACGAGCGATTTCAAGGACTGATAAGTAAATGAGGTGTTGAGTTCAGACTGGCACCGATAGCTCTCTACAACATCCTCCGTGTTTCTTCCAATTCTTCCAGCGAATTCATACCCCAAGTTCTCATGCTCCAGGGCTGAATTAAGTTTTCTGACACTTCGTTGCTTAAGCGTCATCTGAGAAAGTTTGGTCTTGTGCTCCGCTTGTGGTCTGAAAACTATCCGCGTCAGCGACCGAAATTGAGGGTGTTCTCTGGTACGATGGAGACGAAGAGCCATGTGTCTGCGCACTACCCGGTCTAAGCGATGGCGCCCCTTGATAAGCCGGGGTCATGCTGCCAGGCGTCGTTACCAGGCTCATTCGCGAAGCCGTCTTCTCAGCGCGACGTTTATCCCGAGCAGCCTTGTCAATGGCCGCTCTTCGCATCGACAGGTTGTGATTTTGAGGGTCTCTAATCCTGGCATTTCGCTCCATTTGAAGGATCTCATCTACCTAAGATAAGCAAGGTACTCTGTAAACGACCGAATTTCCGATTGCCTATTTGTGGACAAATCCGACAGCCTCGTGTGGTCCGCCACAAGAACAGAGTCGGAGAGGACTAAAACGCCTTCGGTAACGATAAACTTCCGGCCTAGGAGCATGTCGAATGATGCATTTTCTACGACGAGGAACTCCGTGTGCCATGACTTGATGGAGTTCCGAGACCAGGTCACTGAGACATAGCCTGCGGGCTGAAAAAAGCTGCCATTCGGACCTTGCATGACAATGGTGGATGTCCGCTGGACCTCGCTGGTGAGTCTTGCGCGTTCTATCACGGAAGCTGATATGAGATTTTCTGCACTCCCTGTATCGAAAAGCGCAAACACTATCAAGTCCTTATCCACAGACTTGGCAGCCTGTACTATCTTGGCCTCGAACTGGAAAACATTAGTATCATACTGACTGGCTCTTGATCCACCGACAGCTTTAGCAGCTTCTCTGAGGTTTGCTAGTACGTCGTCTGTAAGCCCATTCTGGTTGGCAGCTATATCAGTAGACTCGTTTGTGATAACGACGTCTCTTGCAAGACAGTCATTGGTGGCCAGCACTGTCTCCAGCTGTCTCATCAGACAATTGATCTTTTCCTCTACGCTTCTATCCCCCTGAAATGTATTGATGGCAATCCTTATTATGATGTCCAGAAGCTTCTTCAGCGATCCCGTGTCATTGCGTTGCAAACGTTCTTGCGTCACGCAGCTTTTTGCATGATTAGTATATGATCTAACTTCTTTTAGGCTGTAAGACATACTCCATGACAATCGCTCTCAGCGTCTTGACAGCACGCCGGTAGTCTTTCAAAGACCCCGCTATGCTTTTACTCGTCAGTTTCCTTCGGATCTGACCAAATATCGGTTGGATTTCGCTCTCCAATCTAAAATGGTGGTGCTTGCAGAGCTGTAGAGACAATATAGCACTTTCAGGAAGTTTTGTTGTCACCGAAAGCGCGATTTGACTGACTTCCTCCAGAATCTTTGTGTAAATGTGCAATTCGAGCCCGAGTGTATCGACATTTTTGGTGTCGTTGCGTAGTGTGCTTATGTATTTTGACAGCTTCACAGCCTGATCAATCACCCCGATGGAAGCGGATGCTATAGATAGTGGATCTGCCATCTCCGGGCGGTAAGTACAGACAAGCTTCAAAAATTAACAAAAGATGCTAGTCACTGTAGGTGATCAAGAGATAACAGCATTGAAAGTCGAGTGCGGGGAAACGAGCGTACTTTGCCACCCCGAGTTTCTTAAAATACATGACAATCATAAGCTGAGCGCCCCATGCAAGCAGAACATACCCCTCAGCTAAACGCCGCATCTAAGTCTCGACCGTCAGATACAATCAAGAGCTAACGTTGTGAAGTGATCGCTCTATTTTATCGCTTGGAACGCAATCATCCCAAATGAACTATACTAATATGCAAACTAGCACTGGGCATCCTGGAGTACTTTCAGCCACTACGGCTGAGAAGCAGACAGTGCGTCATGGGTACCCTTTGTTAGCCTGGTTGATGCATAAACATCCAGACAATGCCATACTGCGTCGTTTCGGAGAGCTCAACTTACTGAATCTGTTACGCCTACAAGCAGACCTTCAAGATATAGAGAACGAGCTGCTACAAATACGGGAAGAAGACCTGCTGTCAGAAGACCCAGTCCGAATCTGCTACTCAAAAGATTTTCGTGTGATGCGCGATAATGAGCGAGTTGGTGGTGACTCGGAACAGTATGACCTGTTGATCAAGATTGGGAACAAACTTCAGGAATACAGTGTGTAGAATCTCCGCAGTATCTCGGGCGATGTAAACTGAATTCCATCATCAGATGCGGCGCTGGCTTTAGCACTCCAAGTAAAGGGAGCAGAACAGCCAACGGAACGAGAACTGGAGAACCTTCGCAGTTGGCTGAGACGACCGAAGGGCGGGAACGACTTCCTCGCAGGCGAGGAGGCCAAGGTGTGGGAAGACAAGAATGCATCCGAATACGTCACACTCTTTCCACGGGCGGACCTTGAAAACGATGCATTCACGTCGTTCCTTGGTGGTCGCTTGCTGGACGTGTACCATTCGATCTGGGGTGGTAATCGTAAGGCAGTACGAACTCATCTGAATAACGTCTCTTGGCCTCGCTGACTAGTAGTGAAGAAGTACGGGACTGAGCCTGGAGAAGTCGAGATACGCAAGTACTCTGGACGTAAGATTGCGAAGACAGGCAATATTGCTGTCGCTATCATATCCTCCATCTTGCCGACTTTGGTGATCCTAGCGCTTTATTTCGTCAAGCGTATGATTGTCAGAATAGGACTGGTCATCCTGTTCACTGCGATATTCTCAGTCGCACTTGCAGTCTTCACAGCGGCCTGCAAAGTGGAGATCTTCTCTGCGACCGCAGCGTATGTTATCCCTGGCCGACACCGCTTATAGTGTATTAAGCTAACGTTGGTACAATAGGTTCGCCGCAGTAGAGGTTGTTTTCATTGGGAGCACGACTAACAGCAGCACTGGCGCCTATTGAAATGGGAGTATCCACGTTGCAAAATGAAGAAGAAGCAGGAAATTTTATGGATGTTGGTTAGAGAGGCTCAAATAGGTCCAAATTGAACGCCGCTAGTAGACTGCTTATATATAGCCGAGTGCACAGAAAGCCTAGTTCTCCCTAGTCTAATCACTCCTTATGTCCTTGATCTTACCCTGTCTGGCCACTTATATGTATGAAGATTTAGGAATAGGACATGTAGTCGTCTTGGGTATGTGGCTCAAACCCGAGCTCCGTGAGCGAGCGCAACGTGCTCTCAAGACTTTAACAGCAGCAATGTAGCACATTGTGAATATGCTTGATTAGTTTAATTAGACCTGCCGGTGTAACAGATGCATATACCATAGTATGATTGACTGTATGGTTAGGGATCCCGTACTGCCACTACAGGCGCGTTTACTGACACCCAGGCAGTCAGTTTGACCTACACGCCTCTTCCCTATACGGGATCTTTGACCGTGGTCAGCGGTCAAATTAGAGGGGATAATCGCTTTGAGGGATCATGATCCGTAAGGCAATAGATCCCAGTTGGAAGTTGTCCTTATTTGGCTTGGAAAGACCATTTTGCGTATCCATTGTGGGACTGTTTTTGACGTGCAAACACCTTGGAATGTCATACAGCAGGATGCAGCTCACGTCAAGTAGAGTCATAAGCCAAGATTTCACTCGTGTTGCTGAGGCTTCTGCCGGTTCTGTAGTGTTACGAGAAAAATCTTGAACTTGGGTATAACCAGTCCACCAAAATGAGTTGGAGTCTGTAATGCCCATCCAAGCGTGCCGGAAATCCAAGTGGCACAGAAAATGGTGACTAATGAGATTATAAGGATCCCAGATTTATCCTTTCGATCTGCGGTCATAGAGGATGTTCATAGCAGGGTAAAGTCCGTCCCTGCGTGACGAGACACCCTCTGTGCTGAGACAAATGAGTGATACTTTGAGCTGCCCGGTCCCGTTCAATGAAATTTCAACTAGCATATATTATTCCTAATAAATGTCCTGTGCAGGCTAACCAGCATCTCGGGTGGATACGATGCAGATTCGATGGTAGAAGCTGAAGAATTACATATCCTGGCTAGTGCTACGTTCAAGCAATATGATGCGTTGTCAAGAATTTGGGCTCATCTTCCTTCATATTTTCCGGCCGACCACTTTCAGTGATTGTACATGCTGTTGGATGGATCCCGTCCTCCTCGGGGTTTACTTCACTAACGTAACCCCATTGACCAAGACTATTGCGTTTGGCGCGCCTCTTGAAGCCTGCCTGCCGCTTAAAGTCTGCCTAAAGGACAAACTTTGAGCCTTCTTTTTGAACTCGCTGGTACGAATGCAAAGCCCTGCTAGCTTTGGCGTAAAGTACGACTTATTCAAGGAAGGTAGTACATGATGGCGAACGAGGAGCTGACGTGTAGTCGGCATACACGCCGCTGTGATTCCAGCAAAGTATTCGATCTCTCTATGTTCTATTGATTAGATTAACCTTATGACAATTTGGTGGAATACTAACGTCCAAAGGCTAACGTAAGAAACAGTCCAGAAAGGGTCTGAAGCATCGTTCTGATAAAGTACTCGATAATAAAGACACGTCATTGATCCGGCGGTAGCACTATGTTGATCAGTCGGTTTCTTGTACTCGCTTGTGAGTCATCTCTACTCACAGGGCACCTGTTGCGAAGACGAGTATTACACCAATTTTCCTCGCTATAGAAAGCTGAAGTTTCCAGACCGCGAAAATTGGAAGAACAAGCAAGATCCAGTCAAGTACCATACTGATAACACCAACCGCCAGCGACATGCTCGTGAATTGGCTATATCTTCGAGACAGTGTCAATTCCAGCATACTCTCCCCACGTCGAGGACTGCATATGCCGAAAAACAGTATGGTGAGAATAGAATAGAAGACTGCGGTAAGAGTTCCAGCAATATATACGCTGATTCTGACGTAGCGCTTGACCTTGAAAAGTGTGTAGTATTGGAAGAAGAGGCTCAATTTAACGAACCCTGAGGCAGGCAGTGCGATGATTGTGCTAAACCAAGCTACCTGTCTCTGAATAAGTGACGAGCAATGCAAGCACATGAGATTGACTGACATAGAGGCTCTCCTGACTGATTACTTTGTCTAGATGAATATCCCACTTGTGCCTTCCAATTACTTCAATTGAAATGCCTAGCTTGAGTTAGTTTGAAGGATCATATCCATGTAGAAAGATACAAACCGATCACTATAGCTGTGTAAAAGGTAATACCACACAACTGTAGTTATCGAGTTAACCCGTGTCTGATACTTGAATCAGCTTGATGGCTTACTAAACCCATCGTTATCGTCACTAAACTATTGGTCAACCTTGAATGCAATCGAAGTTACTCCATCAGACTTACAGTCATCCCAAGTAACCTTACGAAGAATTCTAATCTTGGTGTACATGCGGATAGAGTAACTTATCACTGCCAAAGCGAAGAATGCAGAGGTAAGTCCCAGAAGTAAATTCGCTCTCGATGGTGGATTGTCAAAGTTCGATACAACGCCTGGTGGTGGTGAAGCAGCGGGTAGTGTTGCCAATAAAGCTGGGGGTATGCTGTTGATCAAATCAACACTGATGCCATTGTCGAACCTCGACATTTTTCTATTCTGCTCTGATGGGTAGTATGAAGGGTAGTATTCGGGCTCGAGTGCCTCCAGGCTCAAGTGACTTCGCTGGAAATGAACTTGGTCTATGTGTATCCACTTCGTTTGATGACAATGCTTCAAGTCAGATATAAGCCAGGCTCCCACTTGCGAGCAAGTCGAGCGTTACTCATCGAATTGCCTATCAGAATTGCGCAATAAAGCCTTACCAGTGTCTCTCATAACACAGGGGTCTTCGGATCCCGAAACTTGTATTTGTGCAGGACTTGGCAACATGCCTGTGTGAATCCATTGCAGCACGGAGCCTGAACCCAATCTCTCGCAACCGTCGATTCTTGGCTAGATCATCATCGTCCCCACATCATGCAGATCGAGTGCCTTGTTCTAAATTCGCCTGAATAAATCCGGTCATCATCATAGAAGGCAACAGATCTGTGCAGAAATTGGGACATGTTTTTAGAATAGACTCTGGCTCTTGACTATGATAGGGCCACAGAGCCCTACCGCCGGTGAATGTAGAACCCTACCGCCGGTGAAAGCAGAATCCCGCGCGCCTGGGTTAAGCGCGGCTCTCCCAACAGAGCGGCTTTGAAGCGTACCATAGTTCCTACTTGAGACAATACCCTAGAGAAATACCGAGATAATACAACGTTGACCTGTTTTTGTCTTGCCCTCATATATCTATTACTTGCTCCGCTCGAGCTCGATGTTGATATCTCAGGCACAAACTGAGTATTGTCCTACACACAAGTCCCACAAGCAAATGAAGAAGTCTTTCATTTCCTCAATGCATCTTCTACTATACCTCTGTTTCAGGTTCATACAGCAGCACTATATCATAACGTTCGTGATACTGTGGCAGTCTGCCAGTATACTATGGTGATTTTGGTGGGAAACGCCTGTTCGTACTTGTTCTATGTCAGAGATTGCGGCTTTTTGACAGTGCACGTAGACCGGGGTCAAAATTATTGCGTATCCTACCGTAATTGGACGATGGTTGACAGCTCTGCGTATGTCATTCAATTCGGATGAATTCATACAGAATGCATATGATCGAGTAAGCGCTATATGCCAAAAGATTTGGACTTCGTTAACAGGATACTAGGACGGCGGCCAACCTTTCGCATACCCCTGACGGATCGTTGGATCGTCTTTGTTTCCGACGCAAATCAGATTAAGAAGATAAACTTGGAGCCGGATTCACTCCTTTCGCGTGAGCAAGGATTGCATGAGGTTCGAACCCTGTCCTCAATATGGCCAAGATCTCATGGATGTATGTACTGATTCAATCCGGCAGTTTGGATGGACTCAGCAGACATTGGCACATCTTCGCCTCCGCCAGATACATCAGGACCTAAAAGTGAAAACTTTCGGGTGATCAATGGTGTCTTGAAAACCAAGCTGAGAACCGAGCTTCCTGCATTGAGAAAGCACTTCGAATCCATTTTCAAGACATCGTTGAGATCCGAATTCAAAGTCTCGAAGACCGTGGATCATGTGCGAAAAGGCGACATTGAGCCTTCCGCAGATCAGCAGTCAGCTCAATCTGACAAGATCGAATGGTCTCGCTGCTGGCTCATGCCGACACTCTTCCGAATAATCACTCGTATGAATTTATCGATGTTGTTGGGCGAAGAGCAAGGTATGTGAGCACTGCAGTAACCTAGAGCATTTGTGATTAACTTGACATGATCGCTATAGCAAGTCAACATACCGTTGTTCAGGATGCTCTGAGTTTCCTGTTCTGCGTTTCCTGCAAAGTTTTAGCATGCCAACTGATATTTGGGCCAATCCTTTCGTAAGCTAGAACACCTTTACAGTAAACTTGTGAGTGATCAGCTAAATTCGTTTTGCAGTCTTGTTGTTCCTATCACTAGGAGATTTGGTTTGAGCCGAAGGCGGGTCTTTAAGGTGTTTCTCTTAATGACTGAACAAGCCATGAGCAAACGACCCCTGGCCGATATCAAGTCGGTACGTTATGTTGCTATACAAAAGTAGGCTATCATGGCGACTTACGGATGTGATAGAAGCAGTCCAATATCACTGGTTGGGCCGTCGAGATGACTAAACTTAAAGAAGCCACGGCAATCGCTAAGATCAGTTTCGGAGTCTTCTTCGCTGGCTCATTCTCGGTGCCTTTGGTGTGGTCATGTGATCAACACTACTTATTTTCGCTGATTTATCGTCTTAGCTGATTCAAGCCTGCATTTACAGAATGTTTATGCACCCGGAGTATTTGGCTAAACTCAGAGAGGAGGCTTTGGAAGCGAGAAATCCACCCCTCCATGTCGGGAATCACGGAATGCCATATCTGGATAGCTTTATCAAGGAGACAGCTCGACTTTCTCCTAGCTTAACCTGTCAGTCTTAGACCCTACATCTTCATTATCTTATGTAATGACCTGTTATTATTTGCCAATCTAATGAGCTCCATCCGGTCAGTCATGCATTCATACACCACAAGTGATGGCTGTCACATCCCAAAGGGCAACTGGATCGCCTCGCCCCAGTCTCCAATCATGCATGATGAAAGTCTCATCCCACGTGCGAAAGTATTCGATGGCTTTCGCTTTCTTGACACGGAGACGGGCTCATTGCGGGCACGTTTGACACATCCCAGCCAAAGCTTTTTGTTCTGGGGTTCCGCCAAAAATCCATGGTAAGTGAATCCAAATGATTGCAGCTCGCGAAACACGGTTCCGTTAATAATTATTTGACATCAGCCCGGCACGCTTCTATGTCTCGGTTATTGTCAAAGAATTTTTGTCTCAACTATTATTGGATTATGATTTTATGCTTGTTGATCCAACGGCAAGGCCTTTCTGGACTATCGGAAGAGTCAGGTTGGAGAGTCCTTTCATGTCTCTTCTCGTGCGCAAGCGTATCGTCGGGCCACCGGTGGCTGATGATCAGAGCGTAAGCATCAAACTCACTTCGGCATGATATTGTCAACGCAACGAGATAGAATCAAACCCCCGATAAATCATAAAGACGGAGACATTCTGGGTCGAAGGGGAATGTCGTCCCGTATAGGCAATGTTGAAGTATGAGAGTTGAGCAAAGGTGTGTCGTATTGAAACCGTCGGAGGAGGTGACTATGGGGTTTAGTAGCTGCAGTACCAAGGACAAGCCCTTCCAACAGGGAAATTAGACTTTTTTTTGTGAATTCCTGGGTATTGATAGCAAGGCAAGATTACCGTGATGAGATGCACTAGACTGCTTGACACGACGTATGAAACTGCATTGCCGATCCTTTGGTGTCGGCGCTCACGGTCGTTTGGTAGGCACGTTGATTCATTCATATAGGAAAATCAAGTTTCCTCTGGACGATGAGTAAATTGCCTTGCCGTATCGAGACATGACTTTGATATGTTGCATAGGCCGAAAGCCACATAGCCGGGTAGTTAAAGCCAGCCCGAGGGCGCTAAGCTTTTGGCAGTCACGCAGTGTAGTCACCCAATCCTCTACACTCCCTTCAAGCCGTCGCTCAAAGGGCTGTTGGAGGCCACAACTTAGTCCTGCTCGCTGTTATCTGTCATGCATGGCCCCGTCACTCTAGCGCATCTCCCGCGGGGTGCATGGGGAAGGGTGGCGTGTTCGCCTCTAGCTTTGCGGCCCCCATCCGTGTTTCTGTATCCCGTCGTTGCTTTGCCCTTTCAGGCTAGCTCATCAGTATCACCTCGGGTGGTGGTGTTAAAGACTGCATTAGTAACCACCCCACATACACAAAAGTGCGACACTTGCATATACGCGGGCATAAGAAACCGATCGTCATGTCTCACTTGCACTTTCCGGGATGCGCCAAATCGGGTAGACCCAAGGCTGAGGCACGGCAGTGTCTCGAGGTTTTTGTTCGTTGACCATGAGGAGAGGAGATCGCTCATACCTTTGATATTTTGATGACAGGCCGGAGCCATACGCCTGATGATGATGATTATTGTTTGAATACTAGGTAGAACACGACACGAACAAAAGCTGACCACTCTTCCATCAGGTATTGTTACTCCATAAGTAGACGAGGTATACAACATATAGTTTCTGTGTAAACCATCAATCCATCTAATGTTGGAGATATATTTAGGATCTGCCAGATACATTTCGGAGGTTCTGTACTCATTAGCAGTGGAAAGGGTATTCAAAGTCATCGCGTAGTGACAGATCAATTACAACTCTATCCACAAGCGCGTGGCCCCGCAAAGTAGTACTTTGCTTCATGCGTTTGAAGATCATGTCAGCTTCCCAGTGATCTTTGCTGCATCTTCTGACATGCATACAATGCCATCACATATATAATAGCGGTGGCACGATTTGAGCAGCTTGATGGTTCGTCAATCCTAACATTACAAAAATTACTTTCTTAAGAAATCTCTAGGCCAGGAATCTTGAATCCACCAGGACAGGCAAGTTGGAAAAACCTTTCAGAATCGTATTGCTTGCTGATTCCTCGCAGGATCTCCAGATTTTCCTCGTCGTGGCTCTCAAACGACCTCTGCCAGGCTGCGCAGTAGTTGACGTATTTGTGGGTGGTATGTTCCATGATTGCGAGCATAGCTCTCTATCTTCTCAATGGTCTTGCGAACGAGATTTTCTCGTTATGGTTCACATCAATCCATACCGGACTGAAGCTCATTTGAACATGTAGCTCATTCAGCGTATTCTCTAGCCCAAGATAATTGGGATGGCCTTTGTGCATCCAGGCAGGTAGGAGCGGCTGCAAAACAAAAACGAATCGAATGCTCTTGCCTTTAGCGTTCTTGACTTCGGTGCAGGCCTCCCGATAGAACTTGTAAGCTGCTTCGAGCGTGGCCTTGTCGTTTTTGACAATCGTTCCGGCTATGTTCTGGCTTAGGCCCTTCTTTTCGCCAATAGTCAAATCTTGACACGCACTGCTCAAAGTACGTCGCTTCACTGTACTCCAATAACGCCAAATTGATTTGAATCCAGACTTCTTCCAGCATGTCGGCCATTTAGACCCCGAAGGAGGCTCCTTTGTGTAAGTGATGAATGTCGAGATTATTTCCATTCTAGGCCGCTGAAGATAGCAGAAGCATACTATCGGACCAGATGCATAGTCGTCGTAATCCACGTCTGACTTCTTGAGGTCGGCTCTGCCCACGAACTTGTGAAACAGGTCAATTGACCGAGGAGATTCGAAACTTGGTGAGAATAGACAACCTGCACATATATCGCCACAGGGAAAAGCTCGAAAAGAGAAACGAGTGACGATACCGAAATTGCTGCCTCCTCCTTTAAGCGCACACCAAAGTTTTGGGTTGCTTTTTTCGGAAGCAATTACCACCTGTCCAGAAATACTACTTCGTACTCGATGACGTTCGAGCAAGCTAATCCATATCTCTGTGAGAAGGAGAGACCGCCTTCGAAAAGTTTGTATCAGTATATTGATAGAGAAGTCCAAGTCGCACCTTGAAGCAAAGCTTACCTACCTACTAGAGTGAAACCGCCCACCCCAACAGCACCATTCCTACCACCTGGGACGGCAATTTTCTTTGCCTCCAGAACTTGGTTGACTTTGGACCACCGCGCTCCAGTACCTACTGTAACTGAAGACCCGTCATTTGATATCGTGACGTCAGAAAATCGACTTAAATCCAACAACACCCCGCCATCAATGCTAGCCGAGGCTCTGGCATAAGAATGCCCACCACTTCTGAGCGAAACTAATATACGCCGGTTAAAATCGCATTGAACAGGACCAGGCAACCAACATTTCAGATAGTAAAAGCAGGCAATCAATGTTTGCAGATGTAGGGAGCTGGGCATCCTTGAACTGTACGTACAAGTGATCCGCGGCAGGCTGGATAAGTGCAACCTTCGATTTCTACACTACAAGTGTTGATGGTTTGGGAAGAGACTAGGCGATAATATATTATTCAGGCAGCGACGGCCTCAGCCTTCTCCTACTTATCTGGACTATAGTAGTGGTACAAGTCACGAAAATATCAGTGCACCCGCGTTGTAAGCAGGTGCCAGTAACAACACGATGTGAGCGCAGTAAGCATCTTAAGGTACCGCAGCAGCTGAGTCAGCTACGTGGCGAAGATGCAGATGAGAGTGCCGGTGCATCTGCAGAAAAGTGGCTGATCCGTTCCTGCTCCAACCTTGTTGAGGAGGCCATAGTTGTAGATGTAGCTGAAGCGAAGAGTACCGTATGTAGCTCTAGATAGTGTAGAGTTTGGCCAAGCATGGCCATCATCACAGCTCCGCTAGTACTTATCCCCTACGAACATGAAGAACCTCAACTCCTCACGGCCGTCACAGATCGAACTGAAGCACACCTCTACGGCCCTACAGATTGCAGTGCTTATGTACAGAGCCGCTGGTCGGTTAACCGTACGACAACTGTATCACCAAAACATGCAGAGCCTTTCCACACCTTTGTTTCGCTAGTAACACTCAACCCACTTGCCGGAGCGTAGGCTTCGATTCATAGGGTCGCCGCACCCTATCTCAGTTTGTATACCGCCCATCACATCGTATCTCCTTTCGACGAGCCGAGACTAGAACTCACCTGCTGCTGAGTCTAGGAAGCGGCGCCGGTGGGGGCTTAAGAGGCATGAGGACGTGGTGGCTTGAGCAGGTCTTTTGTTCGGTCCGCGGAAGCGACAACGGCGGCTTTTGCAGCTTGAGGGCGACGTAAATGGCATGCCTCTATGTTAAAAAAACACGTCTCGTTATGTATTAGACCACAGCTCGAAGTTGCACAATGGCTGTTGTGTCGAAAGCTGATTGTGGTTCCAATGCTTGGAACGCGTTAGCTGACAGCCACGGATCTGACCAGGTATTACCACTATGTTAAACTGTAACGTTGAGGTAAGGTGTGCGGGGTCATCTGGCACAAGCTAGCATTCCGCTGGAGGTACCGAACGACGCGGCGACCCTGCATGAGATTACGCCCTGCAGCGCACATAGGGCTGGGGAGGACATTCTAACACCCAGAGGGAGGTTCTAGGGCTCGGTTCTAGGGCTCGGACAAGGTCATTCTACAAGAGCCATGGCTGCTAGACATGCGGACAGAGCGCCGGGATAGGACAGATGGGAAGGGGTTAGCGTGGATCACAAGCTTTGAATATACCCAAGTAGATGATCAATGCCATGAATCGATTGCATGACACAGAGCTCTCGCTGATATTCTAATCCATGCCTTCGCCCCAGCGACATCTTTACCGCCGTGAGATGCAGGAAAAATCTTGCGACAAAGTCTATCATACCCAACCCCTACAATGCTCTAGCGTGAGTACATTGGAAGATCTAAGAGATGTATTATCGTCATCAGTTGGCAGGGGCCTCGTTGGTCGATACCGGCGGCCTATTGCTTGATCGCGTACTTGCGTCTGAACATGTCATCAATCTCAGTCAGGTAATAAGTGCCTGGGAACAGAGTGTCCGGGTTGCCAGCCGGAGTATAGCTCTTCTTGAGATGAGCACGCTCACGGAGGTTGCACATCTGCACTTGTGATCAGCAATCGGCTTCTATGGCAGTATTGCTGCCTTTCGGCGAACAAGCTTACCTCATCATAGATAGCAGGCTCGACGGTCCTCCTCCATGCCAGCCTGTTTTTTATGTCCATCTTCTCAGTAATCTCCTTGGTACTTCCCTTGATCCTGAGCGAGAAGAAGCTGCTCGCCAAGCCGCTACCGTAGCTGAAGATACCAACCCTCTTACCCTGCAGCTGCTCGCTATCGACATTCATCAACAAGCTACAGAGGCTCGAGTATACGCTTGCGCAGTACATGTTGCCACACATGGTTGGCACTTCAGTTGTTGGCCGCACACGCTGTGCATATCGCTCCTTTGCAAGCGCCATAAAGGTCTTCTCAACAGTCTTGTCAGAGATAGACGCCTCATATGTGAGGTTCTTGATCTCTTCGGGTACTTTGACAAACAGCGGGTTATCGGGGCTAGAGAGGTAGTCGTTGTAAAGCAGGCGCGCGTAGGACTTGGAAACGAGCTTGCAAGTAGGTGCGTGGAAGCAAATATGGTCGAAGCGGTCGAGTGGAACTTCCTGCTCATTATGCCCGTTGATGCCATTGGTGTTGCTCAATTTTGTGAGTTGTGCTTCGCGCGCGTTGTACGACCTGTAACAATTGTCGACACATTTGGTGTAGCACTTCATGGAGTAGTGGCCATCAACGACTGGGTACTCGCTGGTGAGATCTGGCTTGTAGAAGTCGTACTCGTGCTTAATGTATATTCCTCTCATCCCAGGCTCAATAACGAGTGGAGCATCAGGACCGATGAGGAAGGCAACGCAGCCAGCACCTCCAGTCGGGCGCGCATTACCCTTCTTATACAGCGCAATATCACCAGCCACAACAATAGCATCCCGACCATCCCAACCAGACGACTCAAGCCAGTCTACTGTATTGAAGATGGCGTTAGTGCCGCCGTAGCATGCATTGATGGTATCGACGCCTTCCACGTTAAAGTTACCCGACTCTTCAAACAACTGCATGAGCACAGATTTGACAGATTTTGATTTGTCTAGCAGTGTCTCGGTACCAACTTCGAGTCTGCCAATGTTCTTGGGGTCGATTGAATATTTCTTGAAGAGGGACGAGAGGGTGGTGAGGGCAAGTGAATAGATGTCTGCAGCGCTTGTTAGACTCTGATAGGGCGATTCATTGCGAACATATCAAAATACCCTCTCTATCGTCGCAGAAGCTCATCTTGGTCTGCCCCAGACCGATTGTGTATTTGCCCTGGCTGACGCCATCAAATTTTTCGAGCTCTGCTTGGTCGACGCACTGCGGCTCGTATTAGCATGTCGGCTGCCTAGAACTGGAGTGTTCAAAGAGTAGCTAAAGCTTCAATATCAGTGCGACGTACCTGGCTGGGGAAGTAAAGCTCTATGGCTTTGATGCCAATGTTTGACGGGCGGGATGCCATGATTGCGAAGCTCTCCAATGCAATTATCTAGCACACTAGCAGACCCGTCGCTCTCACGAGGACTGAGAGAAGTGATGCAGAAATGGACGAGGGATTTGTAGAGCAATCTAGCGCAGGGACGTAAGGTTAGGCAAGCAATGCTTATCCCTGTAGGAGGACGTAAGAGGCGCAGTCGCTAGGTGGGGGGAGTTTGGGACCGCCTTCCTAATCCAGCCCATCAGTCACTTATCATGTCTTCGTCTGTTCTGAAAGAGATACCTAGTAGCTGTTTACATTTTAACCTTTGGTACTTCTCCGTTCCGTCAGAACCTGCTCCCAATGCGCGGCCTTTCACCATTGTTTCATTATCCCGACTCACGGGCCAGCAGCGGCATCAGCCGCCGCCAACAGAGACACGCATCCATTCGCCTTGGCGAAGATTGGCCTGTGACCGCTGTCGCTCACAGAAGTTGAGGTACGTGCGTAGCACGTAGCAAGGCACCTCGAGCAGGCTTGGAGGCTTGGCGCCAAGTTGACAATCGACGACGATTGACCACGCGTCCCGATTTGTTAGTAAAAGGACGTCGGTGACGGGACAGTCGCGCTGGTCCTTTGGTGGTAGGTATATACACGTTGGCAGCCTCCCTCGTTCAAGGACGTGGCACGTGCATAGCCTAGCTTATATTTAGTCACGTGTTTCACTCTACTAGCAAGAGCCTTACTCCTTTACGCACTAGCTATACCTATATAGGCGCGGTCTATTTCTTTTTAAGTACGCCTTCTATCCGTCAACCATTGTCATCTCAAGATATTGACGACAATTGATGGCTTCGTCCTCTTGACGTTCAAACGACAAAATATAATGAAACAAGGTTAGACTATTGCGAAATCTGAGGTCGTCAATAAAATTTCATGGGAACGCGTCAATTTGATACCAGTAGAGTAGAGCGATAAGGAGAAGTCCGACCTCGGAGATTTCTAGCATTGGTGGAATAAATCACGCAAGCTGTGGGCATCGAACCTTGGGCAGACGTCTCGAGGCCGGAAACAAAGAGGAAAAGTGCAGACGCGGGCTGCGTTGGTTCAAGCTTTTACTAACTTAGCCTTGAACAGTCCAAAATGTTGTCGCGGATACGACCCAACAGTATGCCGCCCGGCCCACCTGTGGCAGGAACACGTAATCAAGCAAGTAGCATCTCGTGTCACTAACAAACCCCAGGCACTTCTATCTACAAGGTTGAGCTGTTCTTAGGTGCAGAACATAATGTCAAGACCAAAGCTGGGTGTTTTGTAGCTATGGGACGAAACTAGCCTGTTTGTGCTTGGCTTCTGATGATGTCTGCGGCCCGCTCCGCGACGGCGTATAGTGTGGCGGTAGGGTGCCCGCTAACGGGAAGCGGGATTACCGACGTCCCCACGCTAGCGAGCTCAGCGGGCCCGTCTTCCGCAACTGCCTGGCTAGTTCGCTGGTCTGCATCTGGGTCGCAAGGTCAAGTGGTGAGATCTGCTGAGGCCAGATGGACGCTGCCACGCAAAAAGGGGTACAAGAAGGACGGACGAGAATATCTTGAAGGGAAAGGCAAAGCTGTGAGAGCCATAGTGCTAACATCTGTAGTTCTTTCTACCCAACCTTTAACCAAAACCGCGCACCAGGCTGTGCTGGACCTCATGCTCTGCAACGGTGGCTGTGACGATAAGATCACGTCTGAACTTTCACTTGAGCCCCTGATCAGAATGGCATGAATGTCTCAGTTTACTTACGAGCTTCAAGTGTCCGTGCGAGACTCTCATTCAAAACATAACGATTGTGCTAGACTATGCTCCGTTTGTCGGCGGGTTCCATGGCTTGTCGTACTTGTACGGCACAACCTTGTTATTATACCACGGATCGACATGCAACAGCACAAATCCGGGATCCAGCGGCGCAATCTTCTTCGGCCAGCATGGATTATCCAGCAGCCCATCGTCGGACCCAGGTCTCGGCTTCGGCTCCCACGTTGAAATGGAGAACTCGCCGACCTTCTGCACGGTCGCCGAGAACTTGGTCACGGAGATAGTTTTGGTGATGTCCTTACTTTTCCCCACGGTAGTGATCTCCACAACATCCTGCTTGGCGAGATCGCGCGCCATGTTGTCCATAAAGTCCTTCTCTTTGAACCCGGCCAGCGGCGGTTTGAAGCATACTCCCTTCCACATGTTGGCGGCCAGGCCGTTATCCAGCTGCGGCAGCCAGCGCATGAGCTGGCCGCCGGGGTTGACCCCGCCGTTCACCAGGATCGGGTCTTGGGGGCCCGCCATGAAGTATCTGTGTACATCTGGTTAGTTTTCCAACTGGCTGGATGGCTTCGGGACACTCACGCTGGGGGGTACTCGTCCCTTCCGCATTCCGGCTCGACTCTGTGGGTGTAATCTTGCCAGCCGTCGCCGCCGTGCGCCTTGCTCCAGATATCCGTCATGGCGCCATTGACTGGAAAAGGAGAAGTTAGCTTTTGCAGGAACTGGAAAGGAAATTCCGGATATCCCGTACCTCTGTGTGCATTGGTAGCAATGTGACAAGTCATTGTGGCCCACTGTGGACTGACGGAGATGGCTGAACTGTAGTGGAAGCAGGCCTGATTGTAGTGCTTCGAGCACTTGGCCTGGACCATGTAGGTCTGAGGGTTGGCAACCTGTGTCAAAGTGGCTGGAGGATAGCAGTCAGAAAATGCCTCGTCATGAAAAAGCAGCAGACGACTCACTAATAACATACTGCGTCAAGTGGGTATGCCCCTTCTTGCACTCCGCCGACTGCAGCACATTTTTCGCGGGCCCAAGAATCTTGACCTTTCCGCCTGGCGGGACGTAGCATTTGCGCTGGGTCTGCGGCTTTGCAACGCCGGTGCCCGGTGTGGAGCGATCCTTCTCCTGGGGGTTTGCATCGTCGCCTTTCTTACCCTCGCCTTTCTTGAGGTTCTTGGGTTTGGTGAAGCTGGTGGCGCCCTCGGCCACCTGGCTCAGAATACCGAATGCCTTCTTGATATCCTCTGGCACCAGGTCCGTGCCGCCGCAGGGGTGCAGCCACCACGAGAAAGCACCCTCCGGGTCTTCTTCCTCGGGATACAGATACGCGGCCATCTGAGCGGCTGTTGCAACCATGTCTGGATGTTTGTGTGAGTAGAAAAAGGGAGGAATATCTGGCGCTTCAACGTACCCAAACCGGCGTCCAGCGCTTTGCCCACTACAGGAACAAACTGCAATCCCAAGTCCAGCACAAGCTTCAAAGACGACATTATGATGTAGCAACCGATCTGCGAGACGTTTTTTTTTTAGCGAACACAGGCCAGTGGTGTATGAAGGGCAGGAGGTGTTGAGCGTTGCTTCGACGTACCTGCGCTATCATGGGCATTGCTTCCAGCACCGTGTCGGCAATCTCATTCATAAGCCAGTTATCACAGAGACATCTCCCTGGAACGACATAACCGTTAGGTACTCTCTGCCAGGGAATAGCATCGTGGCCATTGAAGGTGCCAATGCAGCCGTAGTTGGTCGTCCTCCCTGCCGCTGCAGCCTCGTCGATTTTGCTGTTTGCCCCGGCGTCAGCGCTGTCGTAGTCACCCTTCCTGAACGAATTGATCAACTCACCTCTTGCAGGATACCTTGCACTCCTCCGTACCAATGTCGAACTCAGACAAGCCCTTCCAAAGCATGCATCGATTCTTGTTGTTCGACTCCCGCGTCGGAATGCCCGAGTTAATTGGGTTCTCTTCCTCATCCACCTCTTCATCCTCAACAGGCGGCACGCACACCTCCTCCGGACAATGCCCATACTTGCACGAAAACTTGCACAGGCGATTAAGATCGATATCTGACGGCAAAAACGCCTCAACCTCGCCGTCGAACTTGACAGTAGGTAATTCGGGGAGCTCGCCCTGCTCCAGACACTGGCACACCGTCTCCGGGCAGAACCCGAGGGAGCATGTGAACTCGCACAGGTCCCACGAGTCGAGGCTGATATCTGAGCCCGCGACGCAGCCCTGTCCGTTCTTGGGCCGGTCGGGGATGAAGTTGCGGTCCTCGTCCGAGAAGGCCTGGAGATCGACGGCCCAGTCGATGGTGCCTGCGAAGTTGAAGTTCTTCCAGCGTGCTTGCCGAGCTTTCTTGCTGTCTTCGTCTAGGTACGATATATAGTCTCCTAGATGATTCCCGCATGTTAGATATAAAGAAATCCCCAGCCTTGCGATAAGGATTGGTACGTACCATTGTATAGTACGACATCCGAGTTTGAATTCGGATCATACAGCTTCCGCACCTTCTGCATACGAATTAGCTCGTAGATCTCCGCCTGCGCGAGGTATCCGCTGGTATTCGTGCATCTTCCCGGCGCGGCGTCGGATATCGTTCGTGAGCCGGTGAACTCGCACATGGCGCTCCAGCAGCCGTCCTTGGCCATGCGGAACGAGCGGCCGTAGCTGGACTCGCCAACGAAGATTTTGTTATTGGGTACGCCTGCTTTGGTGACTGGGTGCGGTTGGTCAGTGGAGTTTCAAGCTTGGCTGGAATAACTGGACTAACTCATCGCGAGGGAGTTTGTGGTTTCCGTCAGGTTGACTGGCGGGTGTTAGAAATGCAGTGCTGGCACTGTTACAACTAGATTTGCGACTCACTGTGGCTTCTGATACATTTCCCGGAATCGCACTGGTCGAACGAGTTAGGATTGCCGTAGTCCCATTCTGCCGGCTGCGTCAGCTCTCACTGCCTGTACTGCGTCACAAAAACAGAAAAAACTCCACTCCACGTACGTCCATGCAAATCGTATCTAGCCGAAAGTCAGTGTTTTATGGGCAACAGGAATGATAGGCAGCTTACGTCATGTAGACAATGTAATCAATCACCTTTGCGATCCTATCGATGGGGAACGCTTTCAGATACCAGTACGAAGCAGGCGCAGCAATAGAAACCAGCTTATCGCCCATTTTCTGCTTGAGAATCGTCAGGAACTTGAGGTATTCGATGCCGTCTGTTTTCGTGCCAATAACGGCACCATCGACGAGGATATCCGGCGCCTACAAGGAGCAGATCAGCAGTGCAGTGACGACTTAGAAGTTAAAACAGCTGCGCTTACGCCAGGGTATTCCCAATCGATGTCGATCCCGTCTATACCCTCATCTTTAGCAAACTGCGCAAGGTTGGCGGCAAAGACCTGGCGGTTGTTAAGGATTGCATTGCGTATAATGGACGCGCCGGGGTTCTCGGTCGAGTACGCCCAGCCTCCAAACGAGACAATGCGCTTGACGTTTGTCAGGTTCTTGAAGGCGGCCCATTGCTTGTGCTCGTCCTTGAGGATAACTTTGAAGGTCGTGCTGTCGATTTCCGCAAAGCCCCAGTGGATGTGCGTGTAGGTGCCGTCTGTGTTTGCGTTTTCGGCTTTCAGCCACAGACAGTCGCGATTCATGTTCCAAGACTCATAGTAGCCAATGCGTTGGAACGTTGCTGGGGGGTCCTATAGGCGTCGACTATCAGATTCGTATCGAAGGGTTGGCTTTATATGATACGTACCGAATTCTTTTTGACTTCATTGTCGCAGTTGGACACGCAGGTGTTCTGGAAGTTCTTCAGTTTCGTGCCGGGGCCGCCGCCCTCGGGGGCGTGCTTTTCGCAATGGCTGGGGAACACGCCGCAGAATCCCCAGTTGCTGCAGCAGGCTTTAAGGGGACACGGGTTGAGGTCGGCCAGTGACGTGGTCCGGTCTGTGGGAGCTGTTGTGCCGGGCACCAAGGGTCCACATTCCGCCTACCAGCATGTCAGTATTGTTGCAGAGCAAAAGAAACGGGGATGGAGAGCTCACTCCCTGCTGAGGCGGTGGCATCGGCGCATAGCCATCTGACACACACATGTTGTAGCCGATGAGCATTTCTGCGCACACTGTCCAGGCCCAGGTCTTTCCTTTGTTCCATTTTTCAAGATTGTCTACCGTGACCCCATATCGGGTCGCCAGAATAGTACACGTATCTCCACTCGCAATCAAGTGGGTCGCGCAAGTTCCACCGGCGTTTGGCTGGGGTGAGGTGGGTGAAGTTGTAGGAAGATCCCCGGCTGTGCAGCAAAACACGTCGCCCTTCTTCAGTGTTGTGCATAGGGATGGCCTTGGGTTGTATTTGACAAACAACGGGCTCGTTGTTCCGCACTTTTTGACAAGGGTCGGGCATGTATCGCCTTCTGCAAATGCTACGGTGGTGCAGGTTGCTCGCTTTTTGAGGTGGGTGTTGTGTCCTGCATGGAGATTACCGGATCCCAAAGTATGCTTGAGAGTGAATGGGCTTCTGCTGTTGCGACGTACATGAGTAGAATTGTTGGTAAAAGTGCTGTTCCCGTCCAGTGAGACTTTCAGTACTGTCGCGCCGGGGAGGTTACCCGCAGCGGTGAGTCCTTGCTTGGACAGGCAGTTACCTTTGCTCCACTCTCGAGCGGACCTTTGAACTGAAGCGAGATCTCGAGAGTTCTCTATGGTCAATCCAAAGACATGGCCAGAGTCTGTGCCGTTTGTGCCGCAGACTTCGGCAACAGCTCTGGATGGAAAGGATCCTTGTGCATACTGTTCAGTGAGACCCTGGAGCGATGACTTAATTGTACCTTTCCCGAGTCCCCTCCCAATGTAGGCCCCTGCCACGGTTTCGTTGAAATATGCAAATACAAACTGCTCATCGCAGTTCTCCTGTGCGTCAAAGAACTCCTGCATGCCTTGTAACAGAGTGATTGCTCGGTCATTCTCATTCTCCCCTTGTGGTCCATCTGTGAAGAGTTGCACTTTGTCTGTAGTCGCGGTACCTGGAGAAACACAGCTTGGTTCCGAGGCCAGCTTGACTACAGCGAGAGCATTCTTCGTTTTTGGGTTCTCTACAACCGGCTCTGCCATCAACACAGAGGTCGTTTCGCCACTCAATGTGCAGCTGCGAATGAGCTTGGTGGTCTTTGGATCATCTAGCGGCTGTCTGACAGGTATTTGTAACAGCCTTTATTTCAAGGTCATTTGTCAGTCTATTATCAATGGAGGGGAAGGGTGCAAAGTCTGTCATACATGGGCTTGTTGCATCGGCGAAGACGCTCGACGGAGAAGTACGTGATCCAGCTGTGTATGTTTCCATAGTCCACACATGGAAGCGGACAGTCATGTTGATCTGGATAGTAGGTGTTGATGTCCGCTATAGGCGAGGGGTCATCTTCAGTGACTGGGTTGACAGCCTGTGTGCCATTGATATCGATGGCCGAACGGACCAGTCCGCTGCCGAAAAGAATCGAGAGCAGTACTGCAGATCGCATGTTCGCCCACATTGTCCCACTAAGGGCACGAGAAAAGGGCAAACAAAGACTCCAAGTTTGCAGTTTACATTGTCTGAACAGTTTTGCAACTTGATTTAATACTCAGACATGGTTTGCTTGCTCAAGCCTCCTGAAAAAAGCCTTGGATGTGCTTCTCGAAGGAGAGACACTGGATTAACCCATTCAGGCAGGTATTGTGGTCGGAAAAATCTCCAAGCAGGCAACAGTCAGGGTAGAGACAAGATCTTCAGGGTCAAAACGATTAGCCACAGTACCCTGAGGTGCGGCAGTCGAATGCTACCCTGTGGGTCAGCCCATTGCTGACTCCATCAACATGCACAAATCTACGAACCTGCGGCCAAGACCGCTATTGCGCATCTAGATCTGACTTTGGAACGCTTCAACATGACGGAAGGAATAGAACCCTGTATAATGAAAAAAAATGGGCAAACGGGGCGGCGGAGCATCTCAGCAAGATTGCACCCGACCATATGTAACCTTGTCTCGACATAGGATTAGGCCTCCCACTAGGAGAGATGGTGGTCTGAACAACAGCCGAGAAATTCATTTAACTCGGCCGCGAAAATATGCATGCTTTAGTCCACAGCAAGACTCCTTGATACCTCGTCGCTCTCTTCCAATCTGTTGTCCAACGTTCACTTTGTTCAAGCAAGATGCAAACAGCCATTTTCTTCTTAGTTGCTGCTGCCACGGCAGGGGCACAACTCATGACTTCAATTGGGAAGTCCAATTCTGTTTCTATTACGTCGACTGCTGCACCCGGAAGTGCGCCGACGAACTCTTTCGCCGTCTATACACCGGACACTACCATCGATTCTTGGACTTGCGCAACGAAGAACATATCTGATTACCTCAAGCCACCGATGCCGACTGCCCACATGCTCGACGTTTTTTACGATCACTCTGACAAGATCTATGCCGAATGTGAAGCGAACATCCCGAAGCCCTTTACAACATACCCAGCATGTCCCTCTGTCGCGAAAGCAAGCTGGTGCGCGGTAAGTAAAGTTGAGAGAATGTCTAGCGCTCTGGTTTGAGGCAGCAGAAGCTAGAAGTTACTGTTGTCTCGGCTGTAGAGGATAGACATATACTCATTCCTCGTCTTATCAGAGCCATGCTAATTTGTTGCAGTACGTATATTCTACTGGACTGTTTCGCATATCGATGACATAAACTAACGTACCGACATCAGGATTTCTACAGCGGTCCCCAGTTCCGATAGTGCGGACTACCGCGCGTATGTTAGCTCGGCTGCATCGTGGTGGTCGACGCACAGCTCCAGGCTATCCGATCTGCAGGAAGAATGTCCCAACACATGGAACGACGCAAAGAAGGAAGTTCTTGGTGGTGAAATTTGGCTCAATGCCACAATAGCTATTGCGGAGTGCTTCGACGGAGACAATCCGGTGGTTTCATCAGTTAAGCCATCCACTAAACCCCACGTAGTAGCTACCAGTAGTGCTTCGCGTGCGGCACGTCGATGGTGGAAATAAGTCAGATCGGTCTCCCCAGGTCGCAGATGGAAATCCTCTTGCGCAGGGTCAGCACTATGGGACTGGGAGCGGAGGCGATGTTGGTCATTGCTCCGTAGTCAACGTGGGTTAGATGTCAAGGAACGGGCTGCATCGTGAAGGAGCGGGAAGATGAGCGTAGAACTTCCGAATTTTCAAATTTGCAATTGAGTACATTTGTTGTGAGATGCACAAATTGGGCCACTTGAATGGGCAGAACGAGCCAGTCACAGCTGCAGCTACTCGTGTATCCCAACGTTTTCATACCCTGCTAACTATGGTAGCGTTCGGCCACAAACTCCAATTTCTCCGGCGCGTATGTTATTCTACAATGGGCCGGTGGAATTCACCCTGCATTAGCAACAATCCAAATGGCCTTGCAACCGCTTTCAGGATCAGCAAGTGCCATTCTCATTCGTCGGGGACTGCGGCAGCGCCTTGGCACGCGTGTAGGATTCAGGAACCAGCCATACCACGGGTCGGCTCTCAGCCGCCTTCGGCTCAAACGACCTGGGGAGGGCAGCCGTGAACCTAGTCTCTTGGCAAGCTTTGGGCTAACTCAGAACTGCTCTGTTACCGCGGCAATTACCACGCAGCCGGTACTGCATTTTGCCGCGCGGCACAGCAACCTTCATCTCCGTTCACTAGTCTACAGCACCCAGGCTATAAGCGGCAGCTGTATGGGCGCCAAGCCTGTTTTTCTATTCCTTCGAATCTCAGGGCTGTCTAGCCCGTGTTACAATTAGGCGACATTTGCCTATTCTGGCCTATGCACATGCATAGCTGCGGCTCTCTCTTCCAGAGTAGATGGAACGTTCAGCAGTCAGTCCAGCTGTCTTGTCGCCGGCCTTAAAAACAATGCAGTCTTGCAGAGGGGCTATCGTCAGCTCCGGTGAGGCACGATTGAACACTATCTCTATACTCATTGGCGTCCTAACGGCCACTGTATATATCATGGGGTGATCTGCACTTGCTTCGCCCTGCACGACCGTCCCAACTCTGACTTCACAAATGTCGATCTCTTCGTTCCCTGCTATTCTTGTAGCGGCACTCGCACTGGGTTCATCAGTCTGCGAGGCTCGGCGTCTTTCGCGTCGAGACTGCACCATCACGTGGCCTGCGATTGAAGGCGACACATGTGCGACCATGGCTCGCGATTGGGCCCTTGAGGTCGACTTTTTCCGGGCCATGAACCCCACAGCGGACTGCTCGAAGCTCATACCCGGGCAAGAGTACTGCGTGGACTGGGAGGGCACAAGGCCTACTGCGCCGGCTATTACTTCCACCACACCCCCAACTGTTCCGCCGTCTACCACTCTGGTCACAAAGACCAGCTCTGCACCTCCTACAGGACCTACAGGACCATCGCCTGTTCAGGAAGGAATTACTCCAAACTGTAAGCACTTAGCAGAGCAAATTGATTCCATTATCTAACGTGGAACTACACAGGCAAGCAGTTTTACCGTGTCAGTAGCAGCGATACGTGCCAAAAGATTGTAGACTCATACAAAACTTTCACGCTCCAGCAATTGTACGTCTAGTCATAAATGCCAACGTACCGTCTAACTCTGACTAGCTACACCTGGAATCCTGCAGTCGGCACTGGTAGGTCCCTCAATTCTTGCCATCTTTTCCTTTCCAAAATTACTAAGCCTTTCAAGCCTGCGGTTCCCTTTGGCCTGACTACTATGTCTGCGTCGGCGTACCTGGAACGCCGTCAACCGCAACAACAACAAAAACCACAAGCACGTCCACTGCCGCGTCCGTTCCATCTGCACCACCCCCTCAACTCTGCAGATGGAATCCTTCCAAGGGGCAATATGACTGCCCTGGCGTGTGGCCTGCACCTCCGGGTCCTACTCAGGCTGGCGTTGCGCTCAACTGCGTGAGGTGGGTTTTGCAGAAAGACGGTGTCTTTTGCTTTGATATGGCCAAAATGGCGAATATCGCACTTGACAGACTGTATGAGATGAATCCGGCACTCGGGTCAAACTGTGTAGGACTATGGCCTGGATATGCGTACTGTATTGCTACCGGCCAGTAGCTGGTTTTTGATCGAAACGTAGGAAGGTCGTTAATACGAGGTTATGTGGTCGAGATTTGTACGCTGTTACTCTTGAAGACCAAATAAGTGCAAATCGCATGCTGGGTTGTTCGTCATACCAATGTGATTCCATGATTCGCTCCTTGTTTGCCCTGCTATCGACGCCAAGTCAAACATCTTATTCGGTTTCCGCATACAGTTAGCCATTCCGCAAGCCTAGTATCCAGAAGTTATAAGGGAACCGAAACTCCCCACTACGACAATTCTCCCCTCCCACGACAACTTGGCGGCCTTCGCGTTAGGCCAAAAATGCATCCCGTATACTCGCAAGCAGAATGTGTCGACGCAATTCGCGACTACTATGAATTTCTCGCAACAATGTTCATGGACCCATCCTTCATCATTACCCCTCCTCCAAGCGGGTGGCCCTCTCTCAACCCGCCGCACTTGCACAGCCTGCGGAAAACCAACGCAGTCCTCGCGCTAATGCGGAATCTGCCTTATATTGCAAATAAGCCTTACTCGAATCATCCTCAAGTGCTGCCTGGGTGCTGCGCCAGTGATTGGACCGCCGTGCCCGCTGACACCAACCCTGAAGGCACGCTGTACATGTCGCAGGGCGACGATGACCTGTTTGGTGGCCGCATCCCCTCGCGCTATCTGGGGCTGACGTGGACGTCGCGCCCGAAGAACATACTCTTACTAGACACCAAGTACGGGATTGTGCATTGGCAGGCGTGTCCAGAGGAGATCCTGGCTTCTGCCTCGCCGGGGCCGTCGTTCGGCAACGACGACGGGGAAGAAGAGGAAGAAGAGGCAGAAGGAGGAGGAGGAGATGCCAGCGACACCCAGAGCAACGCAGACTCGAATGCCGACTCGGATGCGGAGTCTGATGACGAGCTGGACTGGGGGCCTTGCTGGCCTGTGAGGGATTTTTTTGAGATGTTGAAGAATCAGTTTCGTGACCTGAACTTCCTGCCTAAAAACAGCCATCAGGTCATTGATGTTTGGACTACCACGCATGAGGACGGCCATCCGATTCCACCTGGTATTCCAGAATTGCTGCAACCTATATACAGGAAGCATGGATGGCCGGATTTACAAGCGTATAGCAAGGAGGAGTGCTTGAAGGAGGTGAAGAGCACGCTGAAGGAGAAGTTTCCGAATCACTACCAGTACCATCGTTAGTGCGCGTACAGCAGGGAGCAAAAGATGACGATTACTCAATGAAAGACTTGTTTTCGTGGTAACATGCTACTAGCATCGCACACTGAACGCACATCTTTGTCGATCTCTTTTAATGTACTTATTCTTGAAATCGTGGTAATAGAGTCTCTGAAGTGCTTGTTCAGCAAATGCAAATTCGTTAATAAGCCGCAAAACTGTGTCTTAGCTACAAGGGATGTTCTATTTCCAGTCTAACATTTGTTGTAAACTGTCGGTTGGAGAAAACACGACAACAGCAAGAATCTCAATTTTTGGAATTAGAGTAGTTTAACGCACGTAAATGTGTACTAGAGGCAGCATTCGACTAGCCAGCACTTAGGAGTAGCGCCCACTACTCCCAAGGCGCCATAGCGACACCGTGGCATCTTCTCTTCTCTTGAAGAGATCGTTCGCTTCATAAAGCAGAAGGAGGTAGACGACCATAAATTCCCATAATAAGCGATGTAGGAAAGCAATGTATCACACACGGCAAGGTTGCACCAATCGGTGTAGATTTCGGCTAACAAGTCCCTGCGCAGGTGCGGCAACATGTTCCGCTGAAGAGTCGCTATTGCACTTATTAATCAGACCGCTATCAATACAATGAACCCTGATCCAGTTACATTTACAGATTAACAGGTACTTGAGGGGCAACAAGGCTACAATCCCTCCCGAACAGAAACACTAAGCTGTCCACAAGCTGACAGGGTTCGCTTACATACCATCATCTATCGTCTGACGGATGATAGTACCTTTGCATAATCTTGTCCATTTTACATGTATACAATTGGATTCTTCAGACAGATTATTACAGTACAATCAACATCATTTCGACCGCGCAGCACAGCAAGCAGTTCCACTGCTGCCCCCTGATGTTCCATAGGAATGTATCACACGACCGCGTTGTCACTAATCCATCTTGTCAGTCAGCCTCCTTGTTCTTTTCAAATACCCCCTAGCTTTAGCGCAGAACCGCATTCAACTCGCATATCAATTGCCGCCTCCGTTCCCCAAACTCAGCTTCCAAAATTGAATCGACCTCTCGTTCAGACACCACCTGTTTCTCCAAAACTACCCGTCTCGCCGCTTCCTCTTCTTGAAGCTGTATCTCCTTGGCGTAGAGCAAGTCCTGCGCCGAAGGCGGTGGCAGCACCACTAGGTCGATGTCAGGCGTACGAATACCTCAAATAAGGTCATGAGTGCTTACCACGCTTCTTACGCAGGGGTAGGCGCATCAGTGCCATCTTGACGAAAGGCACAAACTTTTGCAAATGATTGCTTAAGACACAGGAAATCTATACGGCCGGTGGCTGTTGCATTTGGGATGAGCAATCCAATGTATGGGGCCTTGTCTGCAAAATATTCTCCTGTTGTGTTGTGGCTTCGATTGGGGGCTAGGACACCCAGCGCCTTACTCAGACCGACCGGTGAGCGTTGGGTTGTCTACCTATATAAAAACTGCTATTTTTGTATCAGCCTTACGCAATGGTGCAGAATAAGGTGCAAAGCATCCGCACAAGACAATACATAATAGAACAGGCTGATGCCTGATTGAGAAGTGATCTACTCATCCTGGTACTCGTATCTCCTAAGATATTCTTCTAGGAAAGACAGGTGATGCTTCTGCAGGTATGGCTTTTTACTAAATTATCCAGACTCAAGTGTGGGGTCCGCTGGTGTCCAGTTGCCGCTCACAAACACCACCAGTACAGCCGCATACGCCGCACAAGCTCCAAACACTGCAAGTCTTCTCCCATCAGCGAGAAATATTGCGCAGGCTGCAAAAGCCAGAGTAAAGAAGATTATGATTGCAATGCGCCACATGGGGCTTTGAACAAAATACAAACTGAGAATGGCACCTAGAAGCAGAACAAGACTGAGAATGGCGTAAACTAGCTCAACGGCGACATCTAGACGTTGGATGTAGAGATAGGAGACTCGTGGGTCGAATCGCGCATGATGGGCTGAAGCCGTCGTCTGACAGTCATTTTAGCCAGCTGCTCTGCGGTTTGTTCCAGTGGTGGCTTACCTGCAGCCAACGAAACATATGCTTAGCGAGGAACCCACTCACGCGGTCCTTCCTCTCGTTAGAATGTAGTTGTGCTAAACTCGAGATATTATTCTCGTCGCATTTGTAGATGCTTTTGCTGGCGCCGAGGAGGCTAGGGTTCTGGCCGTCAAACTCTGCATCGAAAGCATCGAGAACCTGCATCGAGGGTATTTCGAAAGCGGCAACTTTGCTCTGTCTGATCAAGGTCTCTTCTGTTATTCAGGCTCGTCAGATATCGTTTGGATGTCCTGCCACTTGTAACGACATGTTCGCCTCACTTACGGTATTCCCGAAGAGTCTCCCTGATCTTGATCATCAGGGCCCATCGTTCTCTTTGCTTCGGATTATGACCCTTGACCCTTTCGAAATCCTCCCAAGAGCGAGCGCATCTCCTAGCCTCAAGGTCGTAAGGAGGCTGATCGTCCTGCCTGTCAAATTCGTCCATCTTCCTTTGAAGCTCAGCGAGCTCGCTTTGCAGGTACAATAGGTTTCTAGCTGCCAGGCGGTCAAATCGTTGGAACAAAAAGCTCTCAGATTGTGCATTGTCGGACATGAAAGCTGCTAGTGATGAAAATCCTCTCATATAACAACGAGGCTCGTGTGAGACGTCCTGCTGGGGCCTAGATGCGAGCTCGACATCGTGTAGTGATGTGTTACTCGAAATCACAGGGCCCGATCTAACTAGCTTCCTGAGTCTGAGTGCTATCGCAGCCATCTAACAGGTTATAATACGGTGAATGTATCGTCAATCGGTCGCGAATTCTCAAGCGGAGGTAAGAAACGGACCATGAGATAGTACCTAATCAGCTGGGTTGACTATTGTCGACTAGATTGCGGAAGCGCGTAGCTGAGCTTATTTTCGTGCTCGAAGAAGGGATTAGGGTTGTTGTAGTCTCCAGTAGTAGCATGTTCCTTGTTCTACGAGAGAAGCTGGCGCAGTCAGCAATATCCCGCGGCAAGTCTGATGCAATGCAGCCAGGCAGCCCCGATAAGCGCCAACCATCGTTAGTATAAGCAGATATGGTGCCAGGCGGGAAGTTCTCGGCTTTATACCCTGTAGGTAATCAATTCTACGTGGCCACTAGCAGGATGCGAAACACCAGCACTTGCGTCGTTGTCGAGATGAGTGTTTGCGGTGTGGCTTTGGTCACATCTACACCATACGTACCTAAACTTCCTCTGTCAACAGTAACAATGCATACTGCGAATATTGGATAGGCATAGGACTATAGATTCTACTAATCTTTATCTACCTTTAATGAAACGTTCTTCTTAGAAGACCTACTTTGAGTGCTTCGTAATTGTGACAAGCTGGATCCACCCACCCAATTATCGGCTACCACAGCGCCTTATGGGAGTGGCTATAATAGTGGATTCATCGTGCTTGAAAGGACAACGTCTTACACAATTTGATACATGCTAATATATAGTAAAAGAAGGGAATGAAGATCAGTCTTAGACATAGTTCGAGTGAGAGTATGTTAAGCAAGTGTTAGGGGTTGAGAATTAGCATTAGATAGGGGTTATTGGAGTATGTTTAGTTTTTGACTTGGAAATCTGTACCTGTTAAATCTCTCGCAACGACGTCAGTAGTCTTATATTCACAGTGTCAACATTTGGTAATCAAGTTTTCAACTTCTCTAAGAGGCTTCGTATCTTGAAACTCGCCCATCAGATACTTGGAAATATATCCGCTTTGGGTGATTTTCATCTCCCCAGAACATGCGTGGCTGGTTGTGACACTAACAAGTAGAGGTGAGCCGTCTAGAGAGGAGCCGGAGAAGTCAACCAGTTTTGCGTTAATATCTGCGTCCAGTAAAATAGTGTTGCAGATCAGATGCCCGTGAAAGACTCCTACTGCATGCAGGAAGCTTGGAGCTTCAGTAATTTGTACAGTCCAGCGAAGCCGTTGGCTAGTACTGATGCCTGCGTAATTCAAGAGGAACGACTGCAGTTGGCTGGGAGGCGCACATTCGAGGCGGATGTGAAATTCCTCGTGTGGGCCGTAGTAATGGGGAAGGCTAGGGTGTCTACTAGAGTGCACGACTCGCTCGTTAATCTTCTTTTCAAGGGTGATGAAGTCATTGTTTTTGCCGGCGTGCGGGGACTTAACAGCGGTCTAGGATGATTTGTCGAGGTATACCAGGCCTATATCATACTACCCCAGAAGACAATATCCGCTAGGCCGAAGCCTTTGGGGTACTGAACCTCGTCCGACATAACAAGTTGGCAGAAAGCAATCAGCCGTTGCTCTCCGAAAGTAGAGACATCAGTCTTATGGCGGGTTGATTCTTGGAATCTGCAAGACACAAAATATTCATGGGAGCTGAGGAAGGCAGATGTAGTAGGCAGAACGTCGAGATGCGTATTGTTCAGCAAGCTCGAGCTACATTTCAGGTGGTGTTGGCTCAAGATCTGTAAGATGACTACTATCGTTCGTGCATGTTGTTTGATTTGACAAAATGCTCCCTGTGCGAAGCAACAAGGCAAGAAATCATTGCAAAGTTGATAAGGGGTGAGTTCACTTGAGCGTTGCCCCGCCAAGAAGTCCCTCTGCCAAGCACAGGATTCAATCAAGCTTCGAAATGCGGAAGCCTTCCTATTAGGACACCAACGACGTACCACCAGTAGTAGGTCAACAGGTGCTTCAGGTTAATGCCAGTCTCTATCAGTAGGTAACGAAGCGTCTCAGAGTCTTCTTTTGTCTACTTCAATTGATTCCACGTCTTTTTTCGGCGGAGAAGATTTGATGTATCGCATCATCTCAATCAGAGCGCCTCACCTTGTGTCGGACATTCGCACGCGGTGCCCAAGTCGCAATGGAGTCTCAAAACTTTTGCGAGGCGTGGACGCGCCGGCCTCTGCACGTCTTTGTCCGTACGTGCAGACTGGACGGCCTCTCAGTCACGTGACGCTCTTCTCTTCAAGGCCGTTGATAGAATCACTTGGTGAAAGTAATCGACTTACGCATCCTGATCTATTACGTAATATGATCAGGACAGTAACAAGATTACAGGTCCTGATCCCTTCCGCTATACGAGCGGCCGATGGCTCCGTCGCGATGCGCTGGAGCGACAATCGCGTCACATACAATTCGACTTCAATGCTCTACGTCGTAAGATTCTAACACTATGTCCTGGCGCCAGCTCTATCACTTCGTACGACAAAAAGGAAGGTGGCTCCAATAGAGTCTTCATATTCCATACGGATAACGCCAAACGTATCGTTGCGAGACTGCCCTTTGCATTGGCAGGTCCCTCAAGATTGACGACTAATTCCGAAGTTGCAACGATCAAGTACCGCAGGTTCCATACTGAGACATTTGAGCAAAAGTGGCTCTCTGACTAACTGCTTTATACCATTCTAGTGCAAGCTGAAACGGAAATTCCTATTCCGAAAATTTTGGACTGGAGTGACGACGCTTCAAATGCCATCAGTAGCGAATACATTATCATGGAACATGCATCAGGAATCCCATTACACGAAAGGTGGCCAACTATGGATGTGAGCGACCAAATCAGGTGCATCGAGGCAATCTGCCAAAAGCTCAAAGGCATCGTCGACCTCAATTTTCCAGCGTACGGTAGTTTGTATTTCGCTGAAACGCCATATCTTCCCAATTCGAAGGTTTCATTGAACCGGAAGTTCTGTATCGGACCCCACTGTGGGGCTATGTACTGGAACTGTAATGTTGGACAGCCCAGATACTATCACGTCGTCAAACCAAATCAAGGACCCTGTAAGCCGTTGCATGTTTCTTTTTTGAGAGGAAAACCCTAAGCAATTTCTGTAGGGTCGGATATAGCCGAATACTGTGATGGTCTCATCGACACCGGAATCTCCAGAATCCCACCAGCTGGATCTGTGCCAAAACGTCCCCGTTATCAAGGATCTACCGAAACACACAAGAATCTCCTCAACTACGGGCGGGCAATATTAAAGGAAATGGCCAAAAAACCTCGAATTCAGGATGCAGCTAGCCCTTTAATGTTCCACAGCGATCTGCATAAAAGAAATATATTTGTCTCAGCCGAAGATCCCACTGTAGTGTCGGCCATCATCGACTGGCAGTCGACTAGCATTGAGCCAGCGTTCTGGTATGCAGATGCGATACCCGACTTCGCACAACCTGTTCCTAATTTTTTGAGCGAGTATATAATTGAGCCCAAAAGCGAAGCATGTGCCAAAGCATATGAGGTTTGCATGCAATTCTTGGCTCCGAAGCTGTCCGCTGCGAGAACATTGGAGGAAGCTTATCTGCGGCCGTTTCGCTACTGCTATCGCACTTGGGAGGATGGCGCAGTTGCATTCCGCGAGGAGCTAATCCAGACATCGCGGCTGTGGAAAGAGCTTGGGTTTGCGGGGCCATGTCCGTTTCCTCTCCCCTGCCCCGATGAAATTGCGGTTCACCAGAAAGAATATAAGCTATTTGAAGCGGCACAACAGCTGAGACATAGCCTACCGAGTCTACTCAATACCGCATCTGATGGTTGGGTCACTCTGGAGGATTGGGAAAGAACGGAGGCTGTGCATCAGGAAATCTTTGCAGGGATGCTGCAGGAAGTAATTGGGAATGAGCAGCCTGATGACGATGAGCCGATCAGGGACGAACATGATCTCAAAGAGATCTGGCCATTTGATCTAAGATAATAACACTTTATCAAGCAACACCTGAGAAGGCGGGCGGCCCACGAAGTATCTCTTGAGCAAAATTAGAAGGTGTAGCGCGGACACAAACTACACCTAAGAAACATATGACATTCAACCTCATTTGGGGGTTTGTCTGCGACTAATAGAACTAGAATATACCAAATTGCATTCCGTGAACACGTATGAATGGGCATCGAAAATCTGCCACCCTCGTAATACCACTGCATGAAAAGTGCCATCATTGACTGGGCGCACATTCGCGATGACGACGGCATTGGTTTCAATGAGCACGGTGATATCCTTTGTCTCGAGCGTCCAATCATTTGAGCTTGGGATTGAAGCACTGACAAGTGAACGTCTAGTTTGCTGTTGAGGCCCAGTTTGCGGCTTGATGCAGTTGTTTGGCTCGACGTGAAGAAAACACGATGATGCAAAATTGATGTTATATGAACGAGACAAATTATAGTAGTATTTCGATGTGGCTGAGCTACGTTTAGTCAGACGAAGACTCACTCAGGCCTTATGATAATTGAGGCAGGCTACTTTTCCGTCTCCACTACTTCTATTATATTCAGCCCATCCCTCCCATCGCAATATTTCAGTCGGTAGTGAGGAAGTATTGAAGCATACCTTGTTTTTTGAAGGCCGATCCCAGACATCCATTACTGTTGAGAACAATCCACCCACTACCCGCTTCGCCATATCTCACGAAAGGACACATTCCTATGGTCAAACGAGATATGACCTTGGCCCTTCCTTTCATTTCTAATGATTCCTTCTCATATATGAAAAATCCCATAGTATTGATCTAGCAATACTGCTTTAAATCAATGTTGCGGTGCGACTACACCTCGAATTATCACATTCGTTGCACTATATTCGTTCAACGTATAGAATACGGGTTACCTATACTCATAGCCTCAGGAAGTTTTAACGGTTGATTTCAGGAAAGAATTGAGAGTATATTGCCATTTAGCATTACGCGATGAAAACATGGGGTACAGGTGCAAGAGCACTAAGACAATGGAGATACCTGAGTGAAAGCCAGGTTTACGAGCGAACACTCCGTTTGATGCATCCCTTTAGCATTCCCCACGCCGACCAAAGAGAAGTGAAATATACACGGGCGCTAAGTGGAAATCACGCTCGAATAGTGTTAGTTCGAGAGAAGGAGAGTGAAAGTTACACGATACTGTGCATAGACCGTGGAGCATGTCGAACGACATTTCACCCGCAACAATGCTGAACATTGTCACTTCTCCTGGCTCTCGACTCCTATATCTTAAACCACTTCTCCCCTTCATGGTAATTCCATTCTCCACGCACACATACACGCAACCAACATCGATCAACCAACACACATATACCTACACAACCAAAATCAATCTAGCAATCTAGAAATCCAACGAGTCAACAATGGCCAAATTCACAACCGCAGACTTTCTATCCTCCCCGTCCTCGTCCTCGTCTTCGGGATCTCCAACCACTACTACTTCCAAAGGAAAGCAGCCAGCGCGCCCCGACGTTGAAGATGGGCCATCCCGTGCCCCTGTAATACCACATTCTCTATCCTACGAGAACATAATCACACCCGCTGAGACCGAGCCCTTTCCAGACATCAATGCCGACATGGACGCGATCTTCGGAGGAGGAAAGACGTTTGCCCACTGTTCCCGACACTGCGAGCACAACACCTGCAGGCGTTTGGTGCACAAGTCCCCCTCCAGACTCCCGTGTCACTGCGGCCTGGAACTCGCAGAGTTGGTACCTGTGACCTTCGCGCGACCTCAGCCTGCACCCGTGCTGGACGAGCCCACCGCCATGGCTCTGCAGACCCTTGGTGAAGACGTTGGTAACATTGTTGACAACATGGTTGAAGTCCATATCTTGGACATGCACAATTTGCTGTCCCAGCTGGAGCACTACGTCGTAGCGCGTGGTCTCGAGATCATCGAACTGACTGAGCAACTGGAGAAAATCTGCCCGGATGAGGTCCGCCGTGGCATTAGGTCCATCACCTCTGTCTTCTTCAAGAACATGGGCGACTACTTCACCCGCACTTTGATCACTGCGGGTTCTCGCACCCTTACCACTGCCGAGCTGCGCACAGAACTCAATGTGTATGTGTGGACAATGATGAGCGACTTCGCAGCCACCGTCTGCACAGAGGAGGCATTCGCTCTGGAACATGGAAAGGATCCTCGGAATTTCCTCACGAGCTGCAAGTCTGGCCCACTTCGTGCGATTTCGAGCTTCTGGCGCGAGTGTGTGGATGAGATTGTTGGGCTGGTAGTTTGGCGGGACTTGCTGATTCGAGAGTATGCGGAGATGGAGGAGGCGAAGAAGGGCAGCGAGGAGGCGGCGGAGTAGCTGTGTAGGGTCTCTTGAGTGTGTAACAGTTTGGATGTTTTGGCTGGTACTGCAATGGTGTTGGTCCTCTGAGCTGTTTGAATTATAGATTCTTGCAGCCGGTATTCTTGCGTTGTCATCATTCAATAGCGTCAGGTCAGTCCCTCGCGCGGTAGGAGTTGTAGAAATTTGCCTATACATGTGGTGTCTCGGTGTAAGCTTCAATACTAAGGCTTTATTGCTTAACTATGTAACGTGTGTTTTTGTAACCTCTTCTAGTACCAGTGAAAAGATGCCATCCTTTCTCTGATCTCGCCAACCTCAAGGCAGGAATTTCCAGTCAGCAAAGTTTCCCATCAACCAGATAGGTGTCCTTGACATACCCAGCACCAAAACAAACTATCAGGTTTCTCGAATACAGCGCCGAGTCGGTGATAATCACTTAGAACATCTACTAATCCAAGCCAAAGTTTGTAACATGCACATAGACACCATAGTGTATTTATTCAACCCCCTATATCTTCCCCCCAAGCTAAACACACCCACAGACATCTCTTATACATCTTGAATATCTCTCTTCTTACCCAATAAACCGTGTCTTCAAACATCTTACCACGCCCTCTAACCATTTATACAAAAACATCTCCACCAAAAGTAAAATAGGCTTATTTCGCCTCTCTCATCTCTCCATCTTCTCTTTTTTCTCATCGTCACAATTAACATCTAATTACACATAATTCAAGTATAAAAAAGACACAAAACTCCAGCAAGAACAGTACTCCCACCACATAAAACAACATGCCACACAATGCAAGCACATGTTTTCTACTCTCGAAAACACAGAGTGTAGCCATGTTTGAAGCAAGCCGCCCCCCATATGTGTGAAGATTAGGTAGGAGAGCTTGCTTAGTGAGATTGATGACCATGTTCAATTTCCGAAATCTTACAAAGGTGATATTCTAAATGCCAATGGTATCGCGGACGAAACAGACGAATCAAGAGGAGAGCAGGGCTTGAAAAGTAGCAAACACGTCAGTAAGTGAAGATGGAAAACAACAGGGGTAGATAAAAGAAACAAATGCAATATACATGTATCAAACACTATTATTTAATAGATTTTGCATATGTACATGTATTTCAAAAAGTATTTCTTCAATGTGTTGTGGCTATAAGCCGTCTTTCCATTCCCACCTTTCCCAAACCCCCTTCAGCATCATCATCCCAGCCACGCTCAGGACCCCACGTCACGCTCTTCTGATTGAGTCTAGTTTCCAGCAGCAAGCCCTGCAACAGCGGACTGGACTTAGCCACACTAGGATACGCATCGAATTCGACTTCGCGCAGCGACGCCACCTGCGCGAGCAAGGCTCTCAGCAGACCAACACAATACTCGGTGTAAAAGTTGTGCGCGACGCGGAAGCCCTCAAAGACTTCGTTGGACGCGGGGTCAATCTCGATGAAGACTTTGAGCTTGTAGAGTTTGGTCGCGGCCGCGAGGCCCAGACGGCTGTCTACGACCCAGCATTTGGGCGGGCGCGTGAAGCCGGGGCCAAGCCGCAGTTCGAGCCGTGTGATGTGGGCGCGGTAGCGGCGCGGGAACCAGGCGAGGAGCGGGTGCTTGCGGTTGATGTAGCGGCCGTGGACGGGGAAGATGCGGAAGGTGTTGCGGCTGTAGAAGACGCGCGAGGCTTCTTCGTGCGTGCGGTGGTCTACGAGGAAGAGGCGCAGATGGGGCGCGACGAGGTGGTGGTTGAGCGGGTCGAGATCGATGGTCTGTGGCAAGATGAGGATGAACTCGTACACGCGGAGTCGCAGTTCTGAGGGCAGGTCGAAGAAGCGGAAGGGCTGGCGGACGGCTTCATCTTTGACATGGGACTGTGTACCCACGGCTGGCTCGAGGGCACGCGACGAAGAGGCTGCGATTTCATCCACCAGACGCACTCTACTCATGCGATTTACAAGGTGGTCGACAGCCTTCGTCTTGCGCACCGTCTTGCGCACCGTCTCACGCCCCATGTCTACGTCCCACGCTGTCCAAGACGATGATCACGTTTCCACCGCCTTGCAGCGCATTCATGCATACATCGTGTGTGCGTGTGCGATGCTTCTCGACGTGGCAACAGGACGGGGACGGAGCAGAAGCGTCAAAATACGATTTGTCTCGGAGCTACGGGACCATCTGTCCATTTGTGTAAAGGCAGGCAGTTCTTGGGAGCAAAGATTTTCCGTCTCCCCAGCTTGTTTGTCAACTGCAAATTTATAGGGAAGAAAACTTGTAGTCAAATTTCTGTGGGTGCAACTTTCTGAAGAAAAGAAAAGAGGAAGGGCTGCGAATCGAAGAGTTTTGTTCTTGATGAATCTTAGTCAGCATGCAGCCGAGGCTAGAGCCTATCGATAAGACAGACATGGATCATTCTCATCCATCAGTGCATTGCCCAGACTCCGCTGAGCACTGTCTACTCAAACAATTGTCCCATCTAAAGAAAAATAAAGCTAACCATCCAATAGTAAATCCAGCATTCACTTGAATTCAATGCATAATGGCACAATCTGGAAACCAAATCACTCAATGCCAGAACGTACGAGCAGTAGTGGAGAATTCCCCCTTCATGTCTGTCATAACCGCTATTCGTGAATCAATTCCAAAAAAAAACTCCCTCCGCTATTACTCATGCGAGATTGCTGGTACACAATCCATCATTAAACAAATCGTGTATGAGTAAAGCCTAGTGCGGTACTAATACAAATCCCATCCATCAATCCTTCGGCTTCGTAATCCAATCTGTGCCGCTCATACTCAATTTTCTTTCGTTGCTCACCAACGCCCATCTCTTCCAGACCGGGCAGTATGGAAGGAGTTGCGAATAATCGTCCTCTCAATGGTCAGGCGCGCATGTGTTACATGGCCAACCGCCGCCAAGTTCCGCCGCAAATACGATATCGACCACACCGCAGGCCTCAGTACCGATAATCGCAGGACTACCTCCAGCGCCCATGGGCGGGCGACCCTGAGGTGGTGAAGGGTCCGGGAATGGGGTCGTCGCAGACATAGGAACACCGCTACTGCCTCGACCGTTGTACAAGCCATTGCCGGCGTGACGATGGTGATAACGCCCGTGGCGCATGGAGACAGTATGGTACTTTGTATAAGGTGTGTTATAGGACTCCTGGCGAGTATTGACATTACGAACGGCTGTAAGATCGATGATGGGCCCGTGGGAAAGATCAACATTGGTGCTGTTGCATAGTACTCCTTGCTGAGCGATGACATCCAATTGGCGACTAAACGCAGCATCCCTTTCATGCGTCTTATTGTCACGGGAAGACTCAGGGTAATGAGCTAAGCGGTCAGTACCACGTTTGAGTCTATTTCCATTCGAACCTTCCTGGTATGTATGAGCAGGAACGGGAGGAGGCGGCATCGACTCGACAGAAGCCAAACTCTGACCCATGTGGGTGGAGGATGGGCCCGTGAGTATAGCCTTCGATTCCAGTGAACTGGATCCTGGTGTGGAATGCTGTGCATCAGCTGGCGGAGAACCTGACTGTCGCTGCTTCCTGGGTTTGGGCTTTCGGGGAGCTTTTGAGCGACCATTGCGGAAGCCTTGGTCGTAAGCGAACTGAACTGGATACATGTAGTAAAACCATGGGATTCCGTGCTTATCAAAACCTGACATGTCCAGCGGGAACCATGGGGCCGGCTGAAACTGGGGTGGCGCCAACGAGTCGGAGGGAACACTCTCGGGCGGCTCGTTTGAAGCAGATTGCACCGGAGCATCAAAGACATGTTGAGGCACAAAGTCGGCAGCAGTCGCACGAAGCTCAGAACCAGACCTATATTGTAATGAGTGCCGACCTCCCGTTTGTGGTCGCCTGTCAGAAACATACCGAGCAGTCCTATCAGGCGCTGAAGTAGCTGCTGAAGCTGTGATGGTGGGCGCTGCAAACTCGAAAGTCTCGGTAGTGTTGCGTCTGTTGAGATTCCCTAGTTCAACTGTCAGATACGGTGTTCGGGCTGACATGACAATTATTGTCTGTGGCTCTATCACGCGATGATAAGAAGCCATACCAATCGATATCCGCAAGTTACCGTCTTTCTTACGGCTATAAATTATTGAAGAATCAGTTGGCACAGGGTCCCTTGCCAATGGTGAAGCCTTGACAGTTGCAGTGCTTGCAGATGGTGAATTTTGTTCAGTGTCGCTGCCATGAGGGAGGCCACTCGAATCATACAGCAAGGCTGAATTTATGCTTTTCGGATCCGATTCCCGCTGAGTGAGTTGCTCAGCTATGTTGCCGCCTGACAATGAGTAGGTACCTGGCACCCCGGCCAGATTATAGGATGGTGAAGCACTGTCCTGAACCAAATGGCGTGACAGAACCGGAGTTGTGCCTGAGCTGTTGACTGTGCGGACATGGCGAATCGAAGGAGCTGCAGGTGTGTTTGGCAATGGAACATGATGTGGCTCCTCAAATGGACTTTGTTCAACGCCCAATTTCGTGGCCAATGAGCGAAGAGACTGCGTTCGCTTCAGAGTTGAGCTTCGAGTCGCATTGTATGCACTGCCAGACTTCACAGTTCCAACGACGCGAGGAATGCGAGATACCAATCGAGGTACTTCTGGACTAGACGACCTCGCGTTGGTGGAGGAGCTGCCTGCCGTTGCTAGTGGCGAACATTCTGAGTCAGTATCGCCGACGGAGGCGGCCACGGGAATCTGTAGTGCGAGTCTCGGCTTGGTATGGTATGTCTTCCCAACGGTCGCAGCCTTTTGCTTGACTGGGCTTGTGTTGTCGTGGTGGCGATTAGCCTGCAGCATCTCATCATCAGTATCGAGCTTCAAACGTGGTATTTCAGCATCTTCAGGGTGTTCTGGTGCTGATTTAAAGCTCAGTTCTGTGCCTGAAAGACTGCTTACAGGCGATTCATTCGCCGTATGAAAAGTTCCACAAGACACTGATACGCTGCTAGGTGCCCTCGAGTGACCACCTGATGCTGTACTGACGTTCAGCAGGCTAGCCCGAGTTGGCGACATCTTCGTGTTGATGGTCAAATGCTGGCTTGCGCTGCTCCGCAACGGCGAGGTTGTAGGACTGCGCCATGTTGGCTTGGACGGCGAGCGATGCAGCTTATCAGAACCATGTGCGGTGGTCGGAGACACGATATCGTTCTCGACAGCAGCGAGGGCTTCTTTTGTCAAGTATGTAGAACTCTCTACACCATGTGATTTGCTCGAATCAATCGAAGAACGTGCTCCACGGATTGTCCTGGCTTGGATCGGTGAGCCGCTCTGTGAATCCTTCTTGTGCGATCGTTCTTTTGCGCGTTGCGCAGTTGCAAGGGTAGGTCCGCTGCTCTTCGGGAGCCAATGTGAAGGCAAGGCCTTGCGCGGACTGTGCGAAACTTGACCAGGATTGCCGATAGTGTGAGAGTCGGTATTGGTTGATTGAGGTTCTTCAGGAAGACCATGAGTGGTTTCAACATCTGAACCTGAAAGATGTCGGGTAACTGTGCTGGGAATGTGATTCTCTGTGTCATCGAGTGAAGTCAGCGTCTCTGAACAACCCATGTAAGGTCCAATCTGAAAAGTAGGCTCTACTAGGAGCTTACCATCGCGAATGATTTCCATAGACAGCGTGGCTCGACTGTACATCGGAAATTCAATGTTGAGATTGCCACTGGATGAAGCATCCAGAACCGTGCCGGCGTTTTCGGCATACATCCCCTCGTTGGAGCGTCGAGTGAAGGCAATGTCTGAAGCTAGTTGAGCACCAGTATCCCCAGCTTCGGACGACTTGAGCGTTGACATGTTGTTATGATGATGTTGCTGATTATGTGAAGACGAAGAGCTGCTATGATTTGCGGATGTTGCGGGTGGATGAGAAGAGGATGGATGATCAGGTTCACCTGCTGAATGACCTGTGCCGGGACTGCCTGGCGGAAGACCGTCGCTGTAGCAGTGCGTAAGTGAGGGTTCAACGATGCGTTTGGGTAGCGCTTACAATTTGGACAGGCCGAGTGCGATTGCTTCAGTGCAGTAGCCCAATCGAGTGAGCTCGCCATGTTGACATGCTGAATGGTAGAGGTAATTATACCTGCAAAGAGTAAGCGCCATCCAGGTCGAGTGTTTGTGAGCTCAAAACATACTTGCACATAATTATGATCAGTAGCGGCGCTGTCGACCAAGGCGGCCTGGAAAGCTCGATGTTGTTCGGCCAAAAAAGTCTAGTCGATGGGGTAGTTGAGGCCAATACAAGAGTGGGGAAGGTGTAGACGAAAAGACCAAAGGTAGTCGGGTTGCGCGGTTTGACTAGTGGGTATGCAAACAAACGTCTGTGGAAGGAACGAGATGCGGATCAACAACAATAACAACTAGTGAATGCGAATCTAACCCATGGTGAAGATCAAAGTACATGGAAGCCAGCCATATAGTATGCCGGTCCTACGATATTGGAAGGCCATATCACAGCTCACCAAGATTTGTAACCCATCATAGTGGATGAGAGCAATATAGACGTCAATTGGAATCGCGAACAAAAGAGATAACTAGAGGAGAATTGGGCGCGCGGAGAATACTCATTGCACGTGCTCATTGATTCTTCATGTAAGTTCGCGGAGTATCTTGCTTCGAATACTGCATCAGAATCGTTTTTTCTTCCTCTGTCCAGCTTGCTTCTTAGCCGCTTCATCGTTCTTACGTTTCAGTTCTGCTCGCTTTCGCGCAGCCTTCTCTTCCGGCGTTTCTTCGTGAATACTCTGCACATGAGTCTCCTCTTTGACATGTTCTGAGATTGGTGGTGACGAGGGTGGCTCTGCAGTAGGTGAAAGTACCCTTCTAGCCTGATTCGTCCTTGGTGAAGCTGTCGCGCGTTGAGATGGATCCTCATCAGTACTCTTGCCTTTGCCTCCAATCTTGAACTGTCTTCGCGCCTTTCTGGGTGTGATGTTTGCTTGAGAGTCTAGTTCAGAAGGTGGCACAGACTCCCGAGAGGGTAAGACATCCGGATCTGGCCCTGGAGCGCTCGACTGTTCTGTCGGTGACGGTGTTTTCTCTGGCAAGTGCTTGGCCTTGCCACCTATGCGAAAGCCTTTGATAGTAGGCTTCACAGCCTCTTGTTGTGGTGACTCTGGTCCCACAGTTGGAATTGGTAATGGTAATGGGACGGTTGGTGGTGTGCTTCGTCGCTTCTGGCTCTGATTCTGACTGTAATTCTGACTTTGATTTCGACTGTTAAGAGGAAAGTCAAGGTCATCTTCATCTTCTGTACTCGCAGTTGCATTCTCCTCCTCTATTACAGGATCCTTCTCCATGGTAGCTTTATCATTGCTAGGAGGCGCATTACGCTTCTTTGTGAGGATTAGTCCCGCTTAGTCACAACATGCATCTTACTAACCTTGAAATTCTCATGCGTCTCGAACTCATCTTCTGTTTCGTCATCGCTCGAATCGCTGGTAGCGTTGGGTAGTGGCGCCATCGTGCGAGATTGATCCTCTTTGATCTTTACGATATCTTTGAGTGCAGCTAATTTATCAGGAATCCTAGACCACCATGGGTCGTCGTTTTCCTCTGATTTCAACATCTGCGGTACACGCGGTGTGCTTTGCACGAGCGCCTCTTGGAAAAGCCCCAGCGTCGTAACGTTCGAGTCCTTCAATTGTGCTGTGTGCTCCCTCCATGGGTCCTCGCAGAAAGGCTGTAGGGCGGGGATGTGCTTTGCCGCTTGCTCACGTTTGACCGTCCTTTTTCCCGCCTTCAAGCTGCCGATGCTGGGGAAGGCAGCAGCAAGGTCAAGATTGCTGGACTCGTACTGGTCTAGTAGCCGATTGATTGCCTTATCCTTGTCGGTGATGGTGGAGATGAGTCCAGATATGCGCTCATGCTGGATGTGAGAGGATACTAGAAGCGGGAGAATGAGCTCGTTTTTCAGTGTGATGGATGTGCGCTTCTCGAGATGGTGTTTCCATGTCAAGGAATCGAGGGGCTTTGGAAGGGCCACGCTGGTGTGCAAGGTGATGCCATCGTCATGGCTACGAGTAATGCGACAAACCGCATCGTCCGAGCTTACAAGTGCTTTCTGGATGTTGTCGAGAAGAATGGCAAGCTGTGTGGTGTCATGTTTGCTGACTTCGATGGGTGATTGCTCAGTCAAAGCTCGGTCCACGATGCCCTCCAAGTCCAGCTCTTCTGCCCAAATGTTGCTCAGATCCGTAACATAGAGTTTGTACGAGCCAGGTGTGAAGATTGGCTTGACGAGGAGTTGGGGTGGTTGCTTGTGATTGGGCTGCACGAAGAGAGGGAGGACGCGCCAACAAGACATGTTGGTGTTAGCGTAACCCAGTTGGATAGCTGTGATGCACCATTTTCAGGATCTATAGCGGCGAGGGCGAACATGAATATCTCACATGCGTCGTGATGCTGTCACACGTGAGGTCTGCTTCAGGCGGCAGCACTGGAGGCAGGGGCGCCAAGTGACTTTGCCCAATACGGTAAAGCGGTATTACAGGCGCGGAAAGGACGCTCGTACGTCACCAGGCCGCGGCCAAAACTTTGGACAAGACAACGGAAGTGCCTGGTGACGCCAAATGCAACAACAATCTTGGGCAATTGCACGAGTACAGCGACGCTAGTAGGCGCATCTTGGGTGAATCATGGCATCACGTGAACCGCCCTGGCGAAATGAGCGCACTCGCCTGCCCCAGCGAAATGCGCCAGGCTCTACAGTGCCTGCAAAGCGCTCTGCAGACCCGCGCGCTCGCGACAGTGCCGCCAAACGGTCGACCAACGCGGCGGAAGAGGCCTGGGTAGCAGACGAGGACCGCTTTGTGCTGCAGCAGGCGAAGAAGAAGGCTGCACTACGCGTCAAGGGCGGGCGGGCGCGACCAATCGATTGGCTGGCCGTCACCCTGCGCTTCATCGACAAGACCGAGGAAAACATATTAGACGAGGAATTGCAGAATCACGACCTGGACGTGGTCGATCCGGAAGGCGTGCTGGAGGGGCTGAACAAGGCCGACCTGGTTGAGCTGGAGAAGGAAATCGAGAACTACCTCACGCTGGAGACGAACCGCAGCAACCGCGATTACTGGACTGTAGGTCATCCACACTACGTCGTGTGCTGTGTATTCACTGTTTCTTTGCTGACATAAGCTCTAGTCTCTGAAGGCAATATGCAAACACCTGCGCCGCAAGTCCGAGTCGTCGGCCGACGAAGCCCGCGGCACCAGCTCTGTGGCGGCCGACATCGACAAGCTGCTGGCCCCCAAGTCATATGAGCAACTGGAGACGCTCGAAGTGCAGGTCAAAAAGAAGCTGGATTCGGACGAGCCCATCGACTACGACTACTGGGAACAGTTGCTGCGCAGTCTGCGCGTGTGGAAGGCCAAGGCAAAGCTACGGCACGTGTCGCAGGAGATTGTCGCTGAACGCTTGCAGACGCTGCGCAAGCAACAAGCCGAAGCTGCTGCATCGCTACAAGGCAAAATCTACGACTTGATCACGGGCGGCGAGCCATCAGACCACGTGCAGCCAACCACGGTCGTCTACGACGCCTCACGCGACCCCCAGCCGCTCTTAAAGCTTCGTGCCGAGGACAAGACTCTGCCGCAGGTTGAGGAGAAGGCCTTCATCGACAGTGTGGTATGTAGTCATCCCACGTGGCCGCGCCTTCCCTACGAACTGTGAAGCTAACCAAACCAGGCCAATCAACGCCGGAAGATCCAGAAGCTGGGCTATGTGCCCGCACAGAGCATCATGGAAGACCGTGCGACCAGCGACAGCACGCCTAGGAGCAGTCAGGCCGTCACCACCAGCGCATCACGCTTCGCTCCCGTCGAGAAAGAGGACTTCTCCAAGGCGACCATGGCGCTCTATGAACGAGAAGTGGCACGCGGCGTCGAGGAAGGCGAAGAAATATTCGCGGCCGAAGAGGAAGTCACGACGTCAAAACCCCAGTGGGCTGGTAGCTATGCCCCCAGAAAACCCCGTTACTTCAACCGTGTACAAATGGGCTACGAATGGAACAAGTACAATCAGACGCACTACGACCACGACAACCCGCCCCCCAAAGTAGTTCAGGGCTACAAGTTCAACATCTTCTATCCCGATCTAATCGATAAAGTCAAGGCGCCAACCTACAAGATTGAGCGCGAAAACGGTCGTAGAAAGGGCCAGTCGTTTGCACCAGCTGGTGAGGATGACACGTGCCTCATCCGGTTCATCGCCGGGCCACCGTATTTAGATGTCGCCTTCAGAATCGTTGACAAGGAATGGGACTACAGCGCTAAGCGAGAACGTGGATTTAAAAGCAGTTTTGACAAGGTATGTCCAGGTCGTTTCGCACCACTTGCAATACTACACGGAGTCTGCAAAGGGAAGAATGGTTGGCTAACACTCTACAGGGCATCCTGCAACTTCACTTCCAGTTCAAGAAGGTAGCCAGCCACCCCATGACCGCACCGTATCACCTCTAACATGTGGCAGATCTACTATCGAAAGTAATGCTGGTGTGCTAGTCGCTCTCACTTCATACCCCGCCGTACCCGGCAGCGACCTGGACTCTCTCTACTATAGGACCGATTTCAGGGCGGACATTACACAAGTCTTGGAATAACCATTAGCTACTTTCTCATCCTACGAATCTATTCGTCTCAGCCAACTCATCTTCAACAGTCCTAGTGTTCGTGGCACTGCCTCGTGGCGGTGACGATTGGTGAGGCTGGCAGTCCTAATGAAAAACCCAGCGATCCATCAACGTTGACTTGTGATGCCAGATCAGGCCTGGGTACGTTGGCGGTGTATTGACCATCAGAGCGGTGACGTGCGTCGTCTACAGCTTTAGCCAATCAGACACAAACACAACGGCTGCACGCTCGAGCAGGCCCGTCAAGAGACTCACCGGAGAATATGGAAGGATTGCGTTACATTCCACTGTGGGGGCTGTCCCAAACGGACGTTCGCTTCTGCCTTCTTGCAGGCTGCCCGCATTTGCTTGGACATGGCTAGATCCCTGCTCAGACGTACATGTGTATTGTATGCCCTTTTTCGGTCAAGTTTGCACGTGGGTACGATGTTTTCCATTATGATATGCTTGTCTCCCGGTATTCGACAGATTTGAGCAACCTGCCTCAGCATCTATCAGTCTATATGTGAGATGGGCTATCAGATATGGGGTCTCGGCGAACTATCAGATATGTCCCCGGTAGGTCAGGGCTGGACAACATGCACAGAACCCGGCCAGCCACGTCGGTCGAACCTTCTTTGTATCGGGCATCAAGACGCGGCTGCTATCCGTCCACTGACGTTGCTGGTAGGCTTGAACAGACGCGGCTACCCGTCTCAATCTGCTAGTATGCTCCAACTGTGAACTCATTGGCTGGTGTTGTTGTACAGTAAATAACCTGACTTTCGCATCGAGTTGCACGGCGAGGTGTGTTGACACCGCCCGAGCCGTGTATAGCGTCAGCTTTTTCGGCCCCGTGGTACCAGCCCTGCCGCCGGATACAGGGCGTCTGGTCCTCATCCTGAGATCTCATGTTTGCCCATTCAAGCGCACTGCGCAGCAACAAGCCTGCAGGTGTGCTGGCGGTAGGAACCCGCATGGGGTTGCTTTGCGTGACAATGAAAGTATACTCTATCCAATCCTTGTTGCTGGCGTCTATCAGCACCTCTAAATGTCTCAACGGCCGCTTCACTTGTTTTGGTATCAGCTCTAATCGTCCAGACTTTCTAATTCTTGAAATTCCTTTGTTCGTACGACAAGTGCTGCCGTTCTTCATTGCCTGAAACTAATCGATACGGGACTGTTCACTTCACTGTTGCGCAGCCTCCATCAGGAATAACAGCGCAACTATGCCACAACCTCACTCGCCCCGCCGCCCGTCTTCCGCGGATCTGTCAAGTGGCTTTGGTATGGCTCGACATGGCAATGGTACCTTTTGTGCACCTCTCCCCCTTCACACCCAGAATCAGTCACTTTCTTCCTCCCCTAGGCCATCTGTTGAGACACACTCGATGGCGACTACAGTTCACCAGACCTTATCTTTCCACGGTCAAAGCGCATCGTCAAACACTCCAGGCCTTGATGACCCGGAGTCCGGGAACTGGACAGCACCAAACAACTTTGCTTTTCATCAATTTGGCCATGATGGTGCCGGCCGTCAACTCTCCAGCCCTTTCTCAGCCGGAAACGGAACTTACCACCAATACACGCAGAATGGCGCGTCTTGCATTGACAACTACAATCTTTTATACTCCACACAGTACCCCGACTCCAGTTGCCCTCGCTCATACAATGATTTCAACGTGACCGGCCTCCCTACCGACATCAGCACTTCGCAAGCGTATCCGCCTGAAGCTTACCAGATTGAGCCACCAAGACATCTTGACAACATGGACCTCTCAGAGCAAGAAAGCAACGGACATCTCATGCAAATCAGTGACGACTATGATCAGCACCTCTACAACTCGCACATCAAAATCGAAGACAACTCCGGCTACCAAAGCCCCTACTCTACCATGACCCAAGCATCGACCCCCCAAGACTGCTGCTCGCCATACCCACACGGTGGTGATACTGGGAGCGATGTTGTTATTGACAAAGAGCAGCCTTACGCCCAACTGATCTATCAGGCGCTGCTCCATGCAGACGGTCATACCATGATCCTCAGAGACATTTACGATTGGTTTAAGAAGTACACCGACAAAGCTGCTGCATCAGAGACGAAAGGGTGGCAAAACAGCATCAGACACAACCTCTCTATGAACGGGGTGAGTCATAATCTCCCCAGTACATGTGTTCAAACTACTTGTGCTTTTCCAGACGCCCCTACATAGTACTGAGCAGCAAACACAATAACCCACTAACATGGCCCAGGCCTTCGAGAAAGTCGACCAACCGGGAGAAGAATCCCGCAAAGGCTTCATGTGGCGTCTCAGCGCGGCCGCCATCCGCGAAGGCGTGAAGTCCACGACCCGCTACCGCTCCAAAGCCCCCAACAAACGTTCTCAACGCTCCCACTTGCCGCAGCCCCAACGCCAGGCCTCTGGGTCAAAAGGCGGACAGGCCGCGCGCCGCAGTGTAAGAATGCGCCGTTCAAACAGGATGCAGATGCAACAACAGTACAGAAGTAATCCAAACGCAAACCGGAGTGTCCCTGCAGCTTTCGATCCCATGTATTCGCATTCGCAAGCGCCATTGCAAAGCCTAGGAGCACAAGGATCCTACACACCCGACGCATCCTACACAAGCAGCAGCGACGACCTAGACTTTAGCTACACACCCAGCCACAAAACCACACCAATCAACAGCGCCTTTACCTCGCCCTCCCTCTCCAACCACGCCAGCACACACCTCGACCTCTTCGCCCCGTCGCGGCCATACACGGGCTCCCTGATGCCCACCGGCCTCACCCACGGCCCGCCCAACCCCCCGACCTCGAATCACCTGCCGACAAGCCAGCCCAGCAGTTTGGCCGCGCAGAACACTGCGTCGAAATGTATACCCCCGGCTTCAGACTACCTCTTTGATCATAGCCCGGCCGACTCGCTGTTCACGGATAGTCCGAGCCCGGGGAGTGTGGACGAGCCGCGGACGCCCGAGGGAGGCGATGTTGGGGCTGGGGTGTGGGAGGAGGTTGTCGAGGGCTTGGGGTTGGGCCTAGGTGAGTGGGACGCGTTTAGGGAGTATACGGGGTGAGGGTGGTGGGTTGGGGAGTGGGGTATGCCAATGCGGTTGGTTGGGGTGATGGTGGGGATGCTTAGATGGGGCACTGATGCTAGGGGGACGTGTTGACGAGTGTAAGTTATAGTGTGGTAAGGGATTCTGGGACGCGTGTTGAGTAGGGAAGGATTGGTGGTTTAGTCAGGCGTTAGGCGTGGTGACTATACGGTGTCTATTATGCAGCGTATTGTCTTGTAGCTTTGAAAGGCTGGGAGCAAGGGGCAGTTGGTTGTTCTCATATCCCTTTTGTCCTCTTCTCTTCTCCTCTTCTCTTCTCTTCTCCATCTTTTCTTGAACCGCTTTTGAGCCATAGCATATGCATAAATGTGTGTACCTTTTCACTTAGTTACGCACTTGGTCATTTACTTTCTTAGCTTCTCTTTCCCGGTGACCCTTTAATCTATTGGCCAACCACTCTGTAGCAATACCAGTATCCTTTCCGGCCCGCATCCCCATCGCGGGCCCCTTTCTGCCTCCCGCATTCCCAGAAAGACAAGAAGGGCGAAAGCATACGACAGCGGGTATCCGCTAGTGGACTAATTCACCAGTACACTGCTAATTTATGGCTGAGGTGAAGTCTTGTTATCTGGTTGACAGATGAGTCCTTTGTTTGGAGGGACTGCCAAAAAATAAAAGGCAAAAATATATTGACAAGTGGGGGATTCGAACCCCCGCAGGTTGCCCTATGAGAAACCTCTTGAGAGTGCGTCTTCCGAAGAAGACAAGCTTTCGCTTGAGTCACACGCCATAACCACTGTGAGATGTTAGGAAGGAAGACGTGAATGGAGTTGGAAAGATATGCGTACCTCGGCCAACTTGTCGTTGCTGATGGAAGATTTTCATTTTCGTTGGTATATGACCTAATCCCACTGGTGGTCAAAATCAGTGTGCTGTGGTGCTGGTCACACTCCATAGCCAGTAGGTCTGTAATACATGCAAGCTCGGCAACAATCGATTCAGACTATTTCATGCAGCATAGAGCTTTCTTTTTAACAGATTAGTGGTCCCTATCAATAAGCGTTTCGCGATACAGCGGAAGGTGAATCAGACACAGTTGATGCTGCCAAGCCCTTAAGCGAAGGAGGCGCGCAGACTCTCAACCTACCTAAGAATAGATGACCCCATGCGCCGGGTACAGGCCCCTTCAAAGGCGCGTACATCCATCGGAGAAGCAAATCGTACTCGGAGATCGCAAATGCTACAATGCTGGCACAGACGCTCACTCGCCTATTCCTGAACAACGCTTGACACCACCTCCGAGATTACAAATTCGCCAATCAAATCACGGCGGAACGGTTCCCCTTGATGATACAGGCGATAGAGGCAGACAGTCATCCGTTCGAGGCCTCCTCATACTGTAAAGATGCTCTTCAGACGACGAATACAAGATTTTATATCACTTCAACTACATAAGTTCTGCGACTGTGAAATGGGATAGCTTAGGACTAATAGATGAGTCCACTTTACCGATTTATCTATAACTTCGTTTGGATCTACCAAAGGTAGACAATCTCGAGTTAGTACATGATTGCAACGCAGTCGCGCAGAGGCAGAATCGCACGAAGGTATCCTGCAATTAGACGCGTTTCATGTCGCTAATCGCATAGAGTAGATCTAGGTTGAAGATTAGGCCAGCCTCGACGCTGCCTCAACCGCTGCGTTGGGGGAGCAATTTCGCGCGTCGGCTGCAAATCAAGTAACTTAGCATGACAGCCAAGTGACTATCCTCCCTCCAAAATGGCGCGCTTTGAATATTTCGTCAAGATCGACGAAGAAGTGCTACGGAATTTGGCTGTGTTAGGTAACCGTATATGCAAAAGGAGGGGTAATTGGTGTGACGTCATTGTCGAGAACGCCGACCACGCACCGTCTTCTGCTATCGCGGTTCGGAAACGGGCAGCAAGCTGAAGAACAAGAAGATGTTCTCAAGCTACCTAATTAGCGGTGGCACTGAAAAGGAATGATGTCGGCTGGATGCGCATCGTGACTGGTCATGATCAATGCCGACTTTGACGATGCGGTAAAAAGTATACAGTTGGGCAATGTCCAAGTTTCGATTCGATCAATTCTACCATCATCCACCCAAAAGTTAATTAGTGGTACGCTTGGTGGTGGAACACTTCACATGCGATATCGGGATGAACGGGGAATGTGCAGCACCTGGGCAATCTCGATGTTTATCTAGTATCTAAGCACTAGGTACCTACGGTAGTTATATGCCTAACTACCTAGGGATCGCGTGCCGCGATACGACCTCGGAACTGAACTCACAAGACAATCTCCGCATCGCCATACGCGATCGATATCTGATTCCCAGCATCAAAGTAAAAGCAAGTAATATAATAGCCCGGTAATAGATTAAGGTATCTTCTAGTTCTATGGCAGCTATTCTATATAGTCTAAAGCTGAAGATATAAATCTAAGAGCGCCCAGGCGGGCTTTCGCCGGAGCTTCTCAAAATTGGCATTGCGGATGTCGGTGATTAGTATAACTGGGTGAGACTTCCTGAAATTCGAATGATGCGCGACATGCGGTTGACACCAGCGACCGAAAGCAATCATCACAATGGTGAACTCAACCCCAGTGCTCGTTGCAGCTTGCTTGCTCTTCAGCCCTTGTGTCGCCGCCTCAGGAGGAAAGAATGAGCACGATATAAAGTATTTCCCCAAGTAATGCTCTACGCAAACGACCTGGAGAATGTATAGGACTAATTTCTCTTAAGCTTCTCGGTGCCAATCGCATACAACAACATCACCTCCACTCTCGACAAGATCCAGGCGCGCGGCTACCTGAAAGTCGGCACAACTGGTGATTACAAGCCGTTCTCGTACAAGGTGACGAACCAAACAGCTCTGCCTGCTACACCAGCCATCAACACCACCTACATTGGCGCCGATATCGATGTAGCCCAGTCGCTTTCAAACTCTCTCGGCCTCCCAGGTCCAGTTGAATTCGTTCCTACTATCTGGGCGAACCTCACAACAGACCTTGCAGCGCAAAAATTCGACGTCGCTATGAGCGGCGTTAGCATTACCCTAGCCCGCGCGCAGAAGGTCTTCTTTTCCACTGCAGTTCAACGTGTGGGTAAGGCCGCCTGCGTGCGATGTGCGGACCTCGATAAGTTTTCATCTCTGGCGGCTATTGATACTGCTGGTGTTAAAGTCGCTGTCAACCCGGGAGGTACAAACGAGGCGTTTGACCGGGCTAACCTGAAGGCGGCTACTATTGTGGTGGTGCAGGACAACAACGCCGTCTACAAAGCTGTCATGGATGGTGACGCCGATGCCATGATCAGTGATATCATCGAGGTTGAATTACAGGTTCGGTTGCACCCGGGGGTGCTTTGCATTGTTAACCCGAATGCAACTTTTACGTTTGAAGAGCTGGGTTACATGGTTGGACGAGATATTGTATGGAAGCAGTATATGGATTTGTTTGTACACATTCAGCTTGGAAGTGGTGGTTGGAACCGCACTCTGGAGAAATGGATGTCCTATAAATGGCCCTCAGTATAGACACGTTCCATGGAAGCAGATAAAAAGACAGAATGCTCGAACTCTGAATACCAGGAATAATACACTATGTGAGCGCTAGACTCTACAGCCTACTTCTTACTTAGTGTACAATGCTCGTTTACGAAGCTCAATATTTGAGAGCATAAACTCTGCAACAAAGGGTACATATGAAATATTATATTAGCGTCGCTCGTAGCGTATTACCTAGATGCGAAACACTGTTTATACGTTATTACTGAGTGGTGGAGCTGGAATGAATCCTTGAGTTGCAATATTTGACCAAAGAATCGAAGCGAGACGTCACTTTGTGGGAAATCGAGACTTTCGGGATCCTTTAGAACGGGCGAGTGATTTTCATGCACTCTTTCCTTGGATTATTGTCATAGTGGTGGTAGTGGTGGTGTCTCTTAGCCTTCAAGGGCCTTGACTTTACCTTCAACGTTCGACGGCTGCAGAGGAGCCACTGACTGGCGCCAGACCTCGCATGTGAAATACATAATACAGTAGTAGTGGTCAAGCACACGTTTGTTTGCTGCTCCATCTATAGCCACATCACACATACCACAGCTCGCTTAGACACTATTCAATTGGGTCTTGCTGTACCGCGAACCCCGTCTCAACCTCTCATGTGGCTAAATATTCTCTGTCGACTGCATGTCTCTCTTACTTGGTACTCGGTATCGAAACAGCTAACGTAGTTCCCAGAGCTGATAATTAGTCCAGTAGATCGTATCTACGATGTCAAGTTGAGGCATCTTAACTTGCACTGCTAATCTCGTGATCGGATGATCCGAAATAGTTAACACTAGGACAGCAAACAAGAGTAAAGACAATATCAAATCAAGCGATGGACAAGTTGTTGTATTGTACCATGAACGCACCACCTCAAAACGCAGTGGCGTTCTACTCCGCGCGTTCTGTGTATGCATGACAAGAAGTCAAATCAAGGTTTCAAGCTCTATGGACCCCCTTGCCCTTCAACTACGCGCTCAAAACGGATCAATTTCCTGAAAGGTCTACGAGCGCTGGGATGTTTTGCGACTTGAACAATTCGGGAAGGATGTGACAGGATGAGTGAGTGCATGGGTCAACGTGGGGAGGTATCCAAATCTGCGGTTTTCGAATTGTTGCAATTCTATGGAGCAATCCTCCACCCTCCGAGAATCAGCTCATCGATCGACAGCAATGGTTTGCGCTGCCCGTTCCTTTGCCTAAATTGTTGGCCTGCAGTCAAACATGGTTACTGTGTACAATGACTGCGATTACGTGCAGTACGCAACACGGAAGCAGCTTACACTATTATATGGCGGGCCGATTCCCGACATCTTACAGGTGGCCGCAACGGCGGGCCAGGCCCTCGGTGCGCACATGGCTACATGTTCGTGCTGCAAGCTCGTAGGTCCGTGGGCGATATCTTCCGCCAATGGTTGCACGTCGGCTGTCCATGGTGATTTCACCGCACTCAGTAAGTATACGAAGAGGTTACTTGCTGAGGTGGTTAGTAGGCCATTGGATATGGAACGAATTTGCATGACCTCTTATATTTGCAAGAGGTAGTACGTAAGCATGTTCATGCAGCTCCTGGACGTCTTAACTTTGTCAACACTCTCTATGCACCACGTAACGCTTACTCTAGCCTTGGTATAGAACTTGGACTGATAGCTCACCAGTACTGTCCCAGCACGTTTGTGCCGGTCCTTCATCTATGAACGGTCTTTCTCAAAGTGGTTCCGCCTTTTGCTGATGGTGGTTTCAGCCGCCCATTGCCTCGGGTGTAACACGAGTAACCGATAATTTTCTTGCGGGCCGAATTTCGTCTGCATAGCTTATCGTTTTCATGGCATCAATCCGGCTTTTCTTGTCCGACCATCATGAAATATATTGGGGCGGGCTCGAAATAAATCGCCGAGGCAGTGACACCAGAGGAGAGATCATGGAAGCAGCTGCGGAGACAGCCGTAGCTAGGGTAGTAATTGGGTACATGCCGTGTTGATCACCAGCTCAGGAATAAGTAGGACATAGATTATATTTTATAGGTATGAGAAGGAGGGGGCTTTCATAAAGCTTCTCCTTGGTGATGTAGAGGATTATATCAATAGCGAAACTATGTAATTCTGTTCTTAGTGTTAATAACTATATATAAGGCCAAAGTACATAGTCCCCATAGAAATTCTAACTCTACGCCTTACAGCAAAATTTTAAGTTTTAAAGCCTTCCTTATAATACATTAACTATGACAACTTTTAGTATTAAGTTTAGATATTTTAAGTATACGGCTGAATATTTAGTTAGAATTAATACCTACATCTACTTAGAACAAGTTGTAATTTTTACACGCGAGTTAATTACGGTGCTGAACAATTTTTAGCACGTCTAACTATTAAGAAATATCGTGCAAAATCTGAAGCTTTCTGTGAGGTCGACTGAAAACATTTGCTAATGTAAGTGATAAGTTATGTAAGCATGAAAATGTCTCAGCCGAAGTAGGAGGACTACTCGCTATGCACCTAAGTTAATAGGTTATGGTGCCTACGTATGCTGCGAAGAGGGCTTGCGCAAAAAGGCACTGCAGACGTTGCGACAACGTGGACACAACTCCCGGACTTGTAAAGTAAAGCAATTCGTTGCCGAAGATAGCAAAGAATCTAAGTGATAAGTCGATATGGTGTTAAATACAGTAACTTGTTGTGGTGTTGAATTTTTAACGTGTACAGTTAGGTCGCTTAGCAAGGGCTGATTGAAAGCTGATGATTCATGCTATATGTGAACGCAATCATTTTGTCGTAACTCTGATTCAGCTGCGACTGAATCAGGGAGAAATTGCACGATACAGTGCATGTCTTCGCAGCTGGTAAGGGTGAAGTGGCGTTGCTGACTTATTTTGCAAATCTGACGTCAAAGTGAATGTAAATGCGCGGAGGGGTATACAAACACCATGTCTTGTATCCCACTTCTCCTCTCTTTCTGTCTTTTTCTGTTGAGCAGAGAAAATCTTAGAATTATCGTAGTCTTGCCTTCATCGACTCGTTATATTTCTCCTGAAGCCCCTGAATATTCCACCATGCTCTTACGCATAAACCCCCGCCTATCTCGCTCAACCACAAGTCTGCGCACTCGTAACTTCGCAATAAGCGCAATGCGACGAGCAACGACTCAGGCGGATTCTGCAACGGACCATGCCAATGCGGATTCAGCGCCTGCGACGCAGAAAGCAACGCATTCCGGGAAAGACGAGGGGAGTCGAGTGTTAAGGAAGGCTGCGAAGAGGGATCCTGAACTTTATGTACGCGGACTGGATGAATTATTGGAATCAGGAGGAATATTAGTTGCTGACTGTTGGATAGGGTCTCTATTTGGTCACGGCAGCGGTGTTTGCGTGGGCGGGCTGGCGGTTCGGTACATACTCACTGCTTCCAACGCCCTTCTTAAAATCATTAACACTCGAGCAGTTCAATCTCCCACCGGTAGCGACTACTCCGCCGTAGCCATAGTCCCTGATAGCGAACCCTGGAAAGACGGCGGCCAAGCCTCTTCCGGGAAATACAAATACCATCCATACAACGATGTAAATCGGCCAGCGAAAGACGCACCAAGCCCCCTCAATACAGTCGTGGTCCCGAATGTCACTTTACCTAAGGTACGTCACCCATGGTCACTTTTCCACCTGGTGCTTTCCTTTATTCCCCTTCTATCTTGTAACATCGCTTCGGGTGCTTTGTAGCTATAGATGGAAATCTGACAATCAACAGCACCTCCACGACGCGTACAACAAATGGGGAAAACCCGAGTACGAGGTGTATGCTGCAGGGTCAGGGGCGAATTACGACCAGGATTCTGTAGGGAAGAGCAAGAACGTCCTAACGGGCGAGCCCGGAGCCCCGCCAAAGTCGGGCTACTGAGAGTTGGAACGGAGCTCAGAATTCTGACGTGGGTGAGTTACCAGTACAGATGATTATTCTTAGATTCGTAGCAATCGAATTTGTTTTCATTGGGATCTTGACTATTAATTTCCAAATGCGCGTCTACCGGGACATATGAATGGATACGTCTATACGAATGGGCTTTATACGTACGGTAGTACTTAGACAACGACAAGACGTATGCCTTCCACCTTCTGGACAATGATAATGCTGGCCCTGACACAAAACATTCCAGTCACTGATCCTCGCGACGGGTCGACCTGTGCTCTTGTTGACTCCCAACTCCTGCAATGCGAATATGAATGCTCATGGCAGTATCCCCACGCACCCAACTGATGTGTCATGCCAACGATGCTGTCCCTAGTCATTATATCTCTCTCGTTCTTGTATTTGACATGCACAATCTCCGTCTTGCCTGACTCATCGACAACAAGCGCAGTCAATTTCCGACTACTGGCGCACCCCATATCGAGCCCATAACTGTACTCATAGATTCTCAGGCCCTTCTTGCGGTTGCGCCTATACATGATCGTTATGCGCTTCTCCTCACTCAGCTTCATTTGCCGGTGGTTCCAGAACTTCTCCCATGGAGTACCATCGGTTTTCAAAGCTCAGAATGCGGGCTTGTGGATCGAGCGGGATGTTCAAGACTAGATTGGTGTGCACGACGACAAGGTGCCCTAGTCTGGGGACCTGGCCGACTTGAAATATTACAGGGCGTTGTTGGGGAAAGGACATCTGCTCTTTAGCGAACTATCGAACCAGGTTGCGTAGCTGGTAGTCACCATGCGAGTGCGAGACGTCGTTGAGGAAGTCGATATCACAGCCAGGCATTCGTTGGGCTGGGAAGGGAGGATAGGTAGTAACGCGATTTGGTTTTTGCGCCGCTGAGGAGCACTCTATCTTTCGAGTTGCTGTGTACACAAGAAGCGCTCTGAGCTTTTGTGGGAGGGAGACGGCGCCGGAAGAGTCAGGGTCTGTGTCCAAGTAGCACTCGACTTGCAACTAGCGGAAAGCTTGCTCACCCTTCGAGACCATATCACCAGTGAAGACGAGATGATCGTGCTTCTCATCGAAGCCGACCTACTTCAGGAGATGCTCCAACTCCCCCCTACACCCATGTACACCACTAACAGAGGCCACTCTCCTCACATATATACGAGTTTACGTAGCTTAGAGAGTACCTAGATCTAGAAAAAGAATATATGTAGTAGATTAACGTCTATAGAGAAAAAAAAGTCAAGAAAATACAATAGCTAGGACTCGCTAGTAGTTACCTACCTAACTACCAAGCCGCTAGTATACTGCTTGTATATAGCTAAGCAGGCCAGAATGCCTTGCTTTTACCTAAGCGACTACCTTATAGTTCATCATTTTTTTTTCATGATACATCGCTCTCGAAAGCTATTGCGAGCATTTCAGCAAGCGAGATTTGTCAGGCTCAGCTTCCGCGTACGAGAATTGCTGACACATTAGTATACTCAAAGGCACTATTCCCAGTAGGTTGCGACCGGCGCTTCACTGTCTTGGACGGGGATGTGAGGCTGGAATGATTGTGAGTGTTCTCTTTTCTCTTCAATTGCGTGCACGCATTACTTTCATTCAATAGCATGGTTGCTTTTCCCCTTTTCGCCATTCGCTCAATAGTTCTCAGTGCATTTTACCGCTGTACATCTCCTTACTGCTCCCTCTTCATTTCCAACTTCGCTCCCCTAACACGCTGATCCTTCTCCGGCTCCCTCATCCTGGCCATCCCCCTAGTCGGCGCATTCATCAGGCTTGCTACCGTAAGATGCACACTCCTGGGCGCCATCTTCATCATCAGCGCATTCGCCGCAGCGTTCCAACTGCTAAACACCTCTCTCTTGCCCTTGCACAAGCCCTTATATCCGGCCATAGCCACAGCTTTCGGATCTTCCAAGGCGCTAGGACCCATCACTCCCATCATGACTGTCTCATCGGCGTGCGCGCGCGTGACAAACTGCGTGTGCACAGGGCCAGGCATGAGCTGCGTGTTGGTGATGCCGGAATAGGCGCGTAGTTCGACGGAGAGGGCTTCTGAGAAGGCGCGGATGTAGTGCTTGGTTGCGTGATAGATGTTTTGTCCGGGGGAAGCCATCCATCCTAGGGTCCTTGGTTAGTACATGGCCACTGTATATAAGTCAGACATGAACTCACCGCCAACGCTGGAGATCTGGAGCATCCATCCCCGACCTCGTTTGATCATATCTCTGCCAAAGAGCTGCGAAAGCACAACAAGACTTGTGCAATTGAGTGTCGTCATGGCCTCCACCAGTTCGATGGATTGTTCGAAAGTGTCGCCTACGCCTCCTAGGGCTGCGCCGTTTACAAGGACATCCACGACGAAACCTTTCTCGGTGACATGGTCATAGAGCTTTTGGGCTGCTCCTGGGATGGAGAGATCGGAACTGATTGTATAAGCCTTTCTCGCATACTTCTCCGAGATGTTGGTCTTAACCGCCTCAAGTTGTTCCTCGTTCCGTCCTACTAGGATCAGCTCGTGGCCTTTCTCCGCAAAGATGTAGCTGAGCTCTGCTCCGACACCGCTTGAGGCTCCGGTGATCAAGACGAGACCCTGGGGTGGTTTAGGTCTGGGAACCAAAAGGCGCAATGGTAGGAGGAAGGCCGCTGCCATCGGAAGGGCTAGAACAGCTGGGAGATCGAAGACGAGAACGGAGACTACGGTAATGATGAGCGTGAAGTATGTGATAAGGTCAACATTGATGTCGTCGAGTACTAGCCATGTAGGCTTGTAAATAGTTGGGTTGCCATTGTCGATTGCGCGATGGGAAAACTGTTGATCACCGTTTTCTTCGACAGATACACGAGCATCTGCCATGATTATTAGTGGTTGCGGTTCAGTCTCTATTATTGATCGTTAAGCTAGGCCGTGAGGTGCGGAGAGAGAATGTTGTGAGGATGAGGGGCGCGAGATGTGCGATAGTGAAGGAAGAGACAACACCATTGCAACTACTTCGCGTAACAGTGACGTAAGTGGCAGCACAACCTGAAAGACACGCGTCAACTTGACATGGAATTGGCGTATCATTTGGTCTCTAAACCAATTTGCTGGCAGACGTAGACGCAGACAAACTCAAGGCCGCTGTTCGCGAAGATGTGGTTTGTGATAACCATGTGGTGGCTCAGGAAAGAGTTTGCACTAAGGTAATGTAGCTTCAAGTGCATATACTAGGACAACTAATGTCCCTTGACGGGCTTGAAGAAGGAAGTAGCACGCTGTAGCTCAGGAAGTAGCATTCCAGTCCATCAATGCATCATCACCGACCTTGTCCTTGATGATCCGGGTGCTCAGGTCCCATAAGGCAGCACCTAGAGCCGGATCGGAGGCTTGCTTCGTCTCCTTCCCAGGTTGACCAGGATCATTAAAGTAGTACCCATTCCAGCCTTTCTCCTCGATCTCAGGGCTGGTCGCAGCGTACAACGCGCTGTAAGAACCTTGCTCAACGTCGCGTCCACCGGCGAGCATGATAGCGGTCACCATCTTGCCAAATAGACCGGGGTAAGCATCTTTCCACCTGTTGTTGCAAGTTTGGTCAGCAAATGCGCACAATGACCATCGAGATTGGGGATACCTACTGCTGCTGCATGGCAGTATTTACCTGAGATCATGATTAGTGACGCTTGTTACATCAAACCAGAGGTACGTCGCTTACCGCGCCTGGATGAACCGAGAGAGCGTAAATGTTGTCGTTATTCGGCTTGATGACCCGATCAAGCAGACCGTACTTGACGCCGAGGATGATGGCCAGCTTCGTCCTGCCATACACTTCCAGATTGCCAATCTCCGGGTTGTTGATCTCATCAAGCGACCCAAAATGGACTACCGAAGGAGCTGCGCGATGCTGCTCTGATGACTCGAATACGATACGGGGTGCGGGCGTATTAGGCATCTTGGATGTCTTCCGAAGCAGGGGGTACAGCAGGTTGACCGCATAGAACTGTCCAAGCCAGTTGATTTGGAAGTGGCGGTCAATGTGATCATTAGTCTCCCCGTATTGGTTTGCATTAATGCCAGCAGAAAGAATGAGCTACGTCGCCTGTCAGCCGAACAGCCAAATCACTTATTTTGCGTAAACTCACCAAGTCAAGTCGCTCCTCGCGCTCTCGTATCTTCGTGAAAACCTCTTTGACCTCCTTGAGCGTACCCATATCACATCCTTCCCATTCGATCTTCGCATCCTGGCCGCACTCTTCCTTGATCTTCTTGATAGCCTCTTCACCTTGCTCTTCCTTGCGGTTGACCATGATCACTCGCGCTCCGTTCTGAACAAATGCTTTGGCAATTTCGAAGCTGCATTACATTCAGTGAGACGTCGCTGTAGACCACAGTCTTTCGTATCTCACCCTATACCCATGGCGCCGCCAGTGATGAGAGCGACTCTACCATTAAGATCGTGTATTTCCTTCTTTGGGCCAATGGCGGAATGTAGAATGGACTGCATGACTACGGAGGCTTTAACCGCGTAAGTAATTACTGTATAAGTTTGGTTGTGTAGGTTGCAGTAGGAAGAGTTCTAAGGTTGCAGTGTTGGTGAGATTTTGACGTCGGATACAAATGCGTCGTATTTGCATGGTAGTTATGCGTGGCGTCATCGCGATTTCATGGTGTTGTCACGTCACGCAAACGTTTCTACTATAATTCATACGTTGTAATGGCCCACGCACCCAACACATGGTCTGCATACCCTTCGGGCAGTGTGAGTGGTTGTCGCAATGCTGAAGCCTGACTGCTTACTGTAGGCAAGCAAACGAGAAGAAAAGCTACCGTCCAATTGTTCAAGGCCTTGGCTGACTAAACAATTGGCCGTTGGTAGAAACCGTACCTAGTAGTTTACATTCAACAATCCACGGTCACAAAGCAAGAGACCTATTATTAGCGAGTACCCCGAATATATCACAGCTACCCATATAACGTAGCACGTGCCTGCTATAGGTAACTAACCGTCCCTGTCCTTGAAACAGAGCCTCCCCGGTCATATCAAAGCGGATGAGTTACGGCGATTAGCGGCTGACATCCAGAGTACATGCTTATGACGTGACTTTCCGAAAGCGAGCATGATTCCCTACCTACTTATTGTGGGGCAAGGACATCGAATGCATGTGCGCATTCAATAAACACATGTTCGTCGACATTTACCCCTAGCAGTAGACTGTGTACAATAAGACGGCCAAGGCGGCGCGCCGTCGGTCAAGCTCACTTTAACTCATTTCCTCGCGGCGACGTGGCCCGCGCACCACGGAATGCGGAAACTTCTGATACAAATTGGGCCGTGAAGCCGTCGTCGAAACGTTCGAGGCTGATTTCGGTGTGCAGGCCGGGCAATCTGGGGTAGAAAATTCCACGAATCCAGACAGCCAAGTCCTAAGCCTGGTGGAGAAAGCTTCGCTGACCTTGGCTTAGCGCCACAAATCGCCACACCCGGCTGTGAGGGGGACCCCAGGGCTGACGTGGAGAAGAAACAACAATTTCTCCGCACTCCAATCTTACGTTCTCAGGCCTGTGGCCGGGTACATGGGGGTCTGTCCCTGGTTCTAACGGCAACATGCGTAGTAATGTAGGTATATTAAGGGCCCTGTCGATCGCGACTTCAACAGCCATCGGTCTCGACAACCTTCTCTAACGTTCAAAATCAAGTCCTTGAACAATAGGAAATATGCGTGTCACCGAACTACTGACATTTGCGCTGCTTCAGGCCTCGGCCGTCATTTCTACGCCGCTTGAAGAGCGCCAGGCAAAGGATGTTGTTTCCAAGCGACCAAACCACGCCGTCTCGCCTCGCCACCCAGGAAAGGTCTTCGCTCCTTCGCCTGAGAGAACTAAGACTTGCGTTGTGAAGGCCAACGGCGGTGGCAAGGATGATTCCACGAACGTCTTGAGCGCCATCAAGGACTGCAACAATGGTGGACACGTTCTGTTTTCCAAGGGGTCCAGCTACACAATCGGCACCGCTTTGGATCTGACTTTCCTCAAGCATGTCGATCTTGGTATGTGGTTTGCACTCAAGTAGACATTGTATCAAAAGCTCATGTCCTCGCAGATATCCAAGGTACCATCAAGTTCACCAATGACACCGATTATTGGCAGAAGAACTCCTTCAAACATGAGTTTCAGAATGCCACCACTTTCTTCCAGCTGGGCGGTGAGGATGTCAATATCTACGGAGGCGGAACTCTGGACGGTAACGGTCAGGTATGGTACGATCTCTACGCAAAGGACATATACATCCTGCGACCCATTCTCTTCGGTGTCATTGGCCTCAAAGGTGGTCGCATCGAAGACTTGAACCTCCGCTACAGCCCGCAATGGTACACCTTAGTAGCAAACTCAAGCGAAGTCGTATTCTCCAATATCGACATTGCTGGAGGCAGCAAAAGCAAGAATCCAGCTAAGAACACTGATGGGTAAGCGATATCTTTGTGGAGATTGTTTCGCGCCAGCTAACTTTCATCAGCTGGGATACATACCGATCCGATAACATCGTGATCCAGAACTCCCATATCGACAATGGCGATGACTGTGTCTCCTTCAAGCCTAACAGCACCAACATCGTTGTGCAAAACCTCGTGTGCATTGGTAGCCACGGTATCTCTGTCGGCAGTCTTGGCCAGTATGCCAATGAAGTCGACATCGTCGAGAACATCTACGTCTACAACATTAGCATGTCCGATGCCTCCGACGGTGCTCGCATCAAAGTTTGGCCTGGCGCTTCTGCCGCACTTTCCGGCGACCTCCAAGGTGGAGGCGGCAGCGGTGCTGTAAGAAACATCACGTACGACACCATGGCCATCTCCAATGTCGATTACGCCATTGAGATCACTCAATGCTACGGCCAGAAGAACCTTACACTTTGCAACCAGTTCCCGTCCAAACTCACCATTTCCGATATCTCGATCAAGAACTTCAAGGGCACCACGAGCAAGAAGTACGACCCGCGCATTGGGTACTTGGTATGCTCGAGCCCGACGGTGTGCAGCAATATCAAGCTTGAGAATATCGATGTAAAGAGCCCGAGTGGGACGAATCTGTATACTTGTGGCAGTATCACGGGGATTGAGAGCCAGGTCAATTGCACAACTGGTGGCTCCAAGGGTGGACATTCATAGGGTCATCAGCGAGCCAAATTCGCGATGTGTACATGTTTGTTACAGTACAAATACTACGTTTCGTTTGACTGCAAAAGTATGCTATAGCCCGTGTGACACTGACTCAGAATTACTGTGAGAATTCAGAGAGATTTTAAAGACCCTAGACGGTCAAGATGGCTCCTTTATTAGGGAATGTATGGATGCAATGATATATCAAGGGATTGTGCATCATCGGCTGCACCCGCTCCTGCAAAGGCTCATATCGGCCAGCTCATGCTGCATTCCACGTTAAGATTGAGCAAGAGGATTACAAGATAAGACGTTTCATAGAACGCATAGTTCTCACCATAGTACTTGAATAAGGCTCAGAAAATTCGCTTGTCCGTTCGAAGTCTGTGGCATATGTGAAGATATTTACTACACGATATCTGACCTAGCCTCCGCTCATATCAAACATGCTGGCCGTGATGGCTGCTCGGTCTAAGTGCAAAGCCTCCTAAAACGCTTGAGATTCATCTGAATAAAGTGGTAGTATTGCTACTAGGACAGAAGCGTGGCGCTTGGGGAAGATTAAACAGGCATCCTTCTGAAAGGGCCACAACAGTGACGTCATTCTTCAGTCTGTGCCCAGATCAGATTTCCCAGCAGAACATCAGGCCATGACAGATCACCTTTCACCAGACATATAGACACGATAACCGGATTACTGACATAATATGTCTCTTCCACTTAGTCTCTTTCTCGGTGGGTGTGTCGTCGCAATCCCTGTTGTGACTGGTGTTGCGCAAGGCGTTGAGCACCAGAAGAAACAAAATGAAGAAGCAGCCAACGAATCGCGCATGTGGAAGTTCAACTGTTTAGTCGCGTGCGACCATCCAGATGAAATTGCGCGCGATGAGATCAACAACGGCATTCTGATAGTTCGACACGACAAGATCTGGGTGGTCCCAAGAGATGAAGAGAACAAGCCCGTGTCGCCAACGGAAGGGGTCGATCTTCAGAACCCCCTCCATGCATTTGCTGGATTTTACATCGCCTATCCAGATGAAGACCGTAATCCACCACAGCGTGGCCTGGTAACAACCATCAGCGATGACCCACCAATGTTGAATTGGACGTACTGCGATCGCGACACGTACGAGCTCAAGTACTCCAACCGCTCAGGCAGTATCATGCATCATGTCGGGGTTTGGGACTGGACAGAAGATGAGTCGCACTTGACTTTTGATGGCTGGGAAGGCTTCATGGCTATCGACGAATGGGATGGTGCAGACGAAGACAATTCAACGCCATGGGGACGGGAAGGACTGCGATGGGCAGTCTACTTCGACAAAGATGAGAATGGGTTGAAGGGTAAAAAGGGAGACAAGGATATGTACGAGATTAGTCTCAAGAGAAGGATTCAGAGTGCAGAAGAACAACTGAAGCAGAACGAGGCAGCAGAGAAAAAGATGCAAGTGAAGAGTAGAGGAGGTCTCAGTACACAATTTGCTGCGCCACAGAAAGAGAGAGATAAGGACTGGGAGAAGAAATTTGGCGAAAAGGCGAGAAAGGAACTAGAAGAGAAACTGGCGAGGGAAAAACATGACAATGAAGGCCCATCTTGGTAACGAATCTACAACAGGCCCGTTTCTGGATTCAGCAACGTACAATCTGCCGCCGTGCGATGGCTTCATCTTTCTAGCAAGGGCCAAGCAATCACTTCTCGTGCTATTTGTTCGGTCAGCTTTTCACGCCTGTGTTGGCTGTGATCTCAAGCACACGTGAGCCCGAAATCGTTTTGACACGAGCTAAGCTACGTATCGATGAGTTCAGGCTCCGCTCCTCAGGCTTTCATTGTGGCAGTACATGGCTCGACAAAACCCCACTATGACCAAGGCCAATCGTTCGATGCGCAAACTCCAAGAAACTGAAGGTGTGTCGAGAATGCGGCACAGCAACTAGCTGAACATGGGCTGTTGTAGCGACGCCGCATCAGCCTCGTTACCCTACACCAATCATCGTAAGCGCTCAGCCTACTCAAGCACACAGCCTGCCTCGACAAGAATATTGGAACGGCCCCCACAACGCGGTCCGTACCCTTTTGCGCACGGAGTTTATCCGTTAGGATTCTTTGAAACGATACGCGCTTGCAAATTGACGCGGTGGCTTCGCTTCTGCCTGACTTTTGTAAAACTTGGCCACACGCGCATGCAATGTTGTCTCAGCCACAATCCTCAGGCTGCTAAGAATATGCACGATGGGGGTGTAGAGGAGGCACGCCCTGAAATTCAAATTGATGGCCTTTTTCCTTATTCCATTCTCAATTTATCACACATCTGCACCTCAGCTGATACGACACGCTTCTGAATTCTTTGACCAACATGCCTCATTATTGGGATCCCGAGTGTATTCTACAACTTGAGAACGACAACAGATGCTGTGGCTATGCCCCCTCTAAAGGACGTAAATGCCGTATGCCGATTGCATACGATAGCGTACGGAGATGCGACGCTCTACTCGATGAACTATCTCAACGACGACCCGATCCTGAGCAGCTTGAACCTCTCTTAAAGCGCCTTGCTTACTATGGACTTTGCGTAAGATTCCATCAATATCAGATAGACAGCATGGTTAGAAAGTGGGCATGCAGGATCAGCTCAGCCCACCCTCTAGATGCCGTGGCAGTCACCCCCAGTGTGCCGATTTCGACTACTCTTTCAATACTACCATCGCCCCCCGCAACACCCGCTCGGTCAATAGCTACCCGATTAATACTACCATCGCCCCCCACAACACCCGCTCGGTCAATAGCTACCCGATTAATACTACCATCGCCCCCCACAACACCCGCTCGGTCAACAGCTACCAGATCAATACTACCATCGCCCCCCGCAACACCCGCACAGTCAACATCAACACCTACCCGATCAACACCCATCCGATCAGCACCTTCCACGACTACGATGACCTCAGGTACCACCGCTCACCCCGAACATTCCGAAGTCGCAGCGCTTCAAGAGACCATCCGGGCAATGCAAGAACTGCTACGAACCACACAGGCACGACTATCACTGCTTGAGGACACACAATCCTCTGTCAATACTGCGTCTGACTTATCGCCAATCTCAAACTCCCACAATACTTCTCGGCGTTCCTCAGTTGCTTCTATCGATCTGCCAAGCTCACCTACGGTGATGCGTTCTTCATCACCCACCTTGGTAGACGCAGATACTACTCCGGTGGCGGAATCAACTCCAGTGATGGTCGTGCACTCTACGACGGCAGTCGCAGAAGATCCCGTGGCTTTAGTAACTGTGTCATCAATCCCAGAAGATACCGTGGCTTTAGTGACTGTGTCATCAACTCCAGAAGATACCGTAGTTTCAGTAACTGTGTCGTCCGCTCCAGAAGAGACCGTGGCTTCAGTAACTATGTCATCAACTCCAGATGAAACCCTGTCGCCTACGACGCAAAGTGCACTACCCCAGTTCTGCACACGCACTCACGTTCATCGACGACCTCTTGACGAGGAATGTCCCATATGTTACGACTCAGCCCAACTATCCACATGTGAGCCTACAGAGCTCGTCTGGTGTCGCTCAGGCTGCGGCAGGTCTATACACAAGTCTTGCTTCGGCGCCTGGCGCACTCAATGCGAAAAAGATGGTAGAGACCTCACGTGCTCTATATGCCGCACAGATTGGGCTTCAGACTGTGGGTGTACGGGGTGCACTGCCGTTCATGCGCGGAGGCGCGTGGTCGCAGGTGCATGTCCGATTTGCCAAGAAGATATAGGAACGAGTGAAGATCAGATATCACGAGACGTCAAGGCCTCGCCGCTCACATGGTGCGATAGTGGTTGCGGGGAGAGTGTTCACGCGAGTTGCTTTACTTTTTGGCAAGCAGAGTGCGTAGAGAATGGCCGCGGTGCGACGTGTGTGACGTGCAGAGCTGTCTGGCGGGACGGTCAACTTTCATCGTGCTCGGGCAGTGGTCGCTTCTGAGCTTCCCACAAGCTTTCCTTGGAAGATGCACAATTTTACAAACCCCTATCTTTTCTTTGTTCCTTTCTTCCATACTTTTCATGGCGTATCATTGTTGTTATTGATAAGTTGCGTTTGAGTTCTGCAGAATCTCACATTTACGATACATCTAAGAACATTTTCAGAATTAACCTGTTAACTCAACAGCTTTCGACTCCAATATTCACACAGTCCCAGGATTATGAAATCAGTGCTGATCGATTCTATGCTGGCTTACGATATTTTCTAAAGCCATTTGCCCGATGCCCTTTCACCTTGTGTCATTCAAGATTTTGTGCCATTATGCAGTGAAGAAGGTATGGGCCACCTCTAACATCATCGACTGCGTCGTGAGAAATTCGCCAGTCCCAATTTGTTCATCTTGCGGAAGTCCCTCTCACACCCTGACGTTAATGGCCAGACTTTCTCGAGTGACATCCTCACTGCATACCGCGACTACACTTTCGATAATGTCGCCACATTTCATTGATCAGCTCAACGGCGAAGAGCTTTTAAGTTTTGAGAAGTGCTGGGGTTTATCCATCCAGGAGTATGCCCAATTGCCTTCCTCTTTACCTTCAACTATGCCTATACATCCACCAGTCGTTGGTGAGCGCCTCATGAAGGGAACATGTACGGAAGAGCTTATTGCGGCTGTGCGTATCAAATTCGCCATGGCGCTGGAGAACTTTAGACAAAATGATAGGCGCGCACCTTTGATCCGGTGTGGTCGCAAGCATTGTCTTGGAGAGCGGCCTGGCGTGGGCGGTATACGTAACGACGGCATTGATGACCGCGGCGATACTGCCATGTGATGACATCACAGACGGCAAGGATAGCTTGTCAGGCAGAGTGGTGATAACACTTCTTTACTTCCGACTACTTTATCGGTAATTAATTTCCGCCCAGAGAACACTGCTTCGTCCGCAACATCTGCGCCCATACTTGGTAAACGGCGGTCAGCTGATGAGATGGATAACGGCATTGGGACGGTTGGTGTTGAGGAGCCCCAGTCGAAGCGTGTTCGTAGCGGTTAGGATGAGATCACAAGCTGGAAGTAGTGATAGTCCGAAATCGTGACAACAATGTCAGCCAGCCATATAGTTCTTTGACTTGTGATCTGGCTTGTATTCGCTAAGTACATCTCTCCCTATGCTCTAGGCCTATCATATGTTTCAAGTACACAGAAGATTTATAGCAAAGAGTCCTTATCATAAGAACAATAAGACGATCATCGTCAAGTTTGGGGCAGTCTCTCGCAACGATTGATAATAACTTGTACTCGTACTGTATAATTCTCATCACGATATAGCAAATCAGATCATAAAATAGAAATACGGTTCAGGATAGAGTGTATTGGCGGCAGTCGCCAAAGGTTCTGACAAAGTTTTAATTACAAGATATGGATTCAGTCTCGTATAGCCCGCAAAGACCTGACCAGCGATGCCACGTGCCGAGTGTATCGCCACCTATTCGTGCTTCGTATATAGTTTAACATATCGGACATGCTCGTTCCCAAAACTATCTTCATATCTCTCAGCGACGATCTTGTACCCGCCAAGTTTAGGCCAAACCTTGGTCCAGCAGAACCAATAGAAGACACCAAGCAGTAGAACAGCAACGCCAACCACGGGGAAAACGTAGTATGGGTAGCCTTCTGCATTCCAATCGCCATCCGGAGGAATGAAAGGCACTACGGCGAGGAATATATTAGCAGCAAGGTAGATCACAGCCACGGGGAGGTATGTGTGCCATGGTGACTCCCAACGCTCGCGCTTGCTGTAGTGCAGGTAGATGAGACCGGCTGTCACGAAGCCGTTGATCCACGCACCGGGGTATGTGTATAGATCGGTGATGAAGTTGTACGCAGGACCTGCAGGAGGAGCAACCAACACAATAACTGTGATGAGCCAATGCAAGAAAAGCGCAGTCGCAGGGGCATTGAACGGCTTATTCGACGCCCAGAATCGGCTCCAAGGTAGTAGGCCCTCTTTCGCAAACTCTTGATTCAAGCGGGCGTGTGCAAAGCTGACAGCAAGGACATTACCCAGATTGCTGAGAGCAACAAATGCGGGCAAGCTGCGTGCTCCGGCGCTATTTCCAAAAACGTTACGGAAGAAGAGACCGGCGACAATGACTTCGCTCTTGGCGAGATCAGATTTTGGAATCGCAGCGAAGTAAGCTACGTTTGCAAGCACATACAAGATGGTAGTACCACCAATCGCAAGGGGTGCAGACCAGGCGAGCGTCTTCTTGGGGTTTCGTATCTCTCCCAGTACATAATTGGCATTCTCCCACCTAGTTAAAGAATTTAGTAAATCACACCCGCTATGAACGGAACAGAACACTGACCCTTTGTAGGAGTATATGATGCGCAGTAGGGCTTGGCAGTACCCATAGGCTCCACCACCACCGTAACCATCTCCGACTTCCAGTGCGAAAGCATTCTCGAAGTTATTAGGCTTATCAATCTTAAGATGGCCCGCTAAAGCGGCGAAACCGGAAAAGATAATGAACAGGAGTATGAGCACCTTGAACACTCCTAGGACGTTGAATAGGCGGATACCCCATTTTGGTGCGGTCGCATGCAATCCAACGGAGAAAGTAACGCAGGCTATGGCGATTCCACGTGCAGCCCAACCGTCAGGCGCTTCCGAGCCAGAAGCGAATAGTACGTAGCGGCCAAAAGCTAATGAATTACCGGATGAGAACCCAAGCAAAAGCATCTGGGCTGCCAATACACAAGTCGCGACATACTTGGGGTGCCGGTACACACGCTCGAGGTAGTTCTTCTCGCCGCCTGATCTCGGAATAGCTAATCCGAATTCCAGGAAGACGGAAAGACCGCAGAACGTCAAGAAGCCTCCGATGATCCAAAGGAACAGGGAGACGCCGACAGAGCCAGTGACTGCAAAGATTCCTGACGGTGTGGAAAAGACTGTAATGCTTGTGAGTGGAAGGTCATCTTTGTGCGGAGTGCACACGTACTACCTGTTCCGATCATTTTGTTCAGGATGACAAAGACCGTTGCGGTGTAACCCAGCTTCTGGGAATCGTCATAGACATAGGCGTTATCCTCTTGCACACTGCCCTCCGCATAAACCGGCGGAGATGGTGAGGTATCATGGTCAACCGTGTGTGAGACCTTGGTCTCATCATCGTGTTTCGCAAACATAGTGCTGCTGTGTGCACCCTAGAGCCGATTATAACGAAGTTGCAGTCTGATACTGAGATAAAGTTTCCTCTACACACTTAGCGCAACCGTTGCGCAGGTGTCAAAGGCTGGTCGCTCGAGACACTCGGTGGTGTATGCAGTGGAACGCAAATGAACGTTCCAAATTCATACCAGCCCACATACAGGGTCATATAAGCCTGCTTAAATGACGTGATTATGTGCAGTAGCACTTGGTGCTGAAGAGATCGATTGCAATCTTGCTAGTTTTATCGCGGCTGTATTTCGCGATCGTCATCCATGTTGACGATTCGGGCCTTGGATTATATGGTTCCCAGCTATTCGGTGTGGTAAGCACATACTGATTGGCTATAGGGTACCTGAAGTGGAAGGTAGAGCAAATGTCTTGGTAGATAGGTCTTGGACGTCCTCTTAGCGGCTCACAATGTGACCTTGGTCGATGTCGTGATCGCTTGGTACTATTAGCCCGTCAGCCTCGTACTTGGCACATGTTAATTCTTGCTGATATATAGCACCTGATGGTATAAGTCTGTCGTTGCTGCCAACGAAAACTTCCCGATGCGCCCGAAGGATCGCGCTCAACATTTCTGGAACTTGGTGCAGGTGAAGCTTGTAACACGGTGGCCATGATTGTAAGCGCCCCCGCTCTACCGCGTTCTGCATGTCATGTATCACTGGCATTTACAGTTAACGGCTGAAGTTCAGAAGGGTCTGAACAATGTGTGCGGTGCGAAATTGTTGTTGGTCACAGTACCGCACGCATGTGTGATTCAGAGGGTGATGCAACATGTCACGTGACCGCGTGTCGCGCATGTGTCTTCAGCGCTACCGGTAATCCCGAAGCGCCTGAGCTGAGCTGCAGATGTTGTCGAGGAACACAGCGTAAGCTACCTCCTTCATATACGCGAGTACTGATATGGAGTGCTCTATTACTCTGTATTTTAGAGATTCGTTTCTCTACAACGCAAGTTCAACGTGACATTTGTCATAGGACCAAGATCAGGTACTATACTCGACAGGATCATGCAACAACTATCAGGGGTCGATTTTTGCATCAATTGCAATATTTCTATTGGCTAGAGTAAGCTGCTTCACTTCAAGTATGACAGGGATAGACTAAACTTTTGATATAATTGGACATTCGGTCACCAGGCTAACCACATGTTTCGATGAAGGGCTACATCATCACGTTGCCCCAACATGACGATGACTTGTATGACCGCGAACTCGCAAAGTGTATGGGAATATATTAAGGCGGGCGAATTTTCAATGAATAAGGCCGAATGTTCAAGATATTTCCGGGCAGACAAGCCTCAGTAAGCGTCTACACGAAGCTTAAGATGCGCCACGCCACCAAATACATATCGATGCGAACAGTAACAGTACTCTCGGGCCATCCGTCTTTCGATGTCATCCTTTTCGAACTTGTATTCTGCATAAAGCAGCACTTGACCCGACAAATCTGTACCGATGCCACCCTTGTTAGTTTTGTACACCCATTGGTGGAAATTCTGGATTCATCTCCTCACGAGCCCCAGAGTCCCCATGGGCCGATAATGCGCACCCCGCGTTCAGGGAAGCTTGGGGCAAACTCATTGGAGGCATGGCTATGAAACCATGCGTCTAAGGTGATTTTGCGGCTGAAGTCCAGATGCTAGTCGCGTTTTAGCGCTGATTTCGTCCTTCTGATGAGCGCTCCTTGGCCCAGGAACTGGGAATGATATTCGCAGAAGACCGACTCCCATGTCACTAAAAATAAGCGGCAGTATGTATCTCTAGGGTGGTAAAGGATATAAAGAGTGGGCCAAGACTCTTTTAGTACCGAGCATCGACTCCTAGGATTCTTAATTGCACCCTTCGTAAAACGTCTTTCCGCGAAGCCTTGACAGCAACAATGCGTCTCGCTGTCATTGTGGCTGGCCTTCTCCAGACCTGTTTCGCTGTATCCGCTGTCAATCGCAAAGCATGTCAACTCCCTACCAAGCAGCCGTTAGATGGATGTCCAAAAGACACGCTGCTGGTCGGACCAGGGCAGCAGTTCGCCACGGTCCAATCTGCGATCCTCAGTCTACCAAACAATACATCACCTCGGCATATTCTGGTTCTGCCCGGTAACTACACAGAGCAAGTAAACGTCACCCGGCCCGGTCCAGTATATCTCTTTGGCCAAACCCAATATCCAACCGATCAGAGCAAGAATACCGTGAACATCATTTGGCGCAATGCCACTGGAGCCGCCGTCAACTCCACAATCGACAATGCGTATACGTCCGTGTTGACCGTGGCTCCTACCTTCAACGCCAGTACAACCGGCAGCGGCCCTACTGGAAACCCCGTCCCTGCAGACACGCCATTCGGAAATGCAGACTTCAGGGCCTACAACCTGAACTTCATCAACGACTACAAGCCCTACTCATCAGGGCCGGCGCTTGCAGTATCAGTGAGCTACGCGAACACTGGCTTCTACTACTGCGGCTTCTACTCGTACCAAGACACAGTAAGCAAACTAACAAGACCCCATGAGCTTGATGCCCCGGAATTAATGCACTACCATAGATCTACATTGGCAAACTAGGCAATGCCTACTTCTACAAGAACGAGATAGCCGGCGAAACCGACTTCTTCTACGGCTTCGGCACCGCCTGGATCCAATCCAGTCTCGTGAGCCTACGCGGCTGCCGAGGCGGCATAACCGCCTGGAAAGGCACAAACACCACATTCGCAAACAAATACGTAAGTCCCTTCCACCCATTTCCCTCCCCAATAGTTTGAAAAAACATTAACACAAAATAAAACAAAAAAGGGCGTGTACATCCACGACTCCACGGTCCAAAAAGCAAACTCCTCCCTCACACTGACGCGTAAATGCGCCCTCGGCCGCCCCTGGAACGCACTGCACCGCTCCATTTTTGCAAATTCCTACATGGACGACTCGATCCAGCCAAACGGCTACATAGAGTGGAGCGCCTCGGACCCGCGCGTCGTGCCCAACACCACAATGGCCGAGTACAAGAGCTATGGCCCGGGCTGGGACGAAAAAGCGCGAATCAAAAGTAACCTTAGCATTGTCATGACGGAGGCGCAGTATGCGCCGTATGCGAGCGTGGAGAAGGTGTTTCAGTTTCCTAATGAGGGGAGGTTTGGGAATGTGGGGTGGATTGATAGGATGCCAGAGCGGTGATAGGGCGCAAGGTGTTGAAGAAGATTAGAGGTAGATGGGAGAGTTAAGGAGGTTCGGAATTTTGGCATGGCAAATATCTATTGAAGAATTGGCCAGCTTTATATTTTAAACATGTTCAGCATTTTTTCCTTTACAACATGCTTTCTCAATAACCTCTTAACGACCTTGCTACGACTATTATAGTTTCCTTGTACATGCGCAATCCTAGTAACCCCGCATGAAATTGCTTTGAGTTGGTTTGCTTTATACTTTCCTTTTCTCCCCCTTTCCCACTTTTCCCTCCATCTCCATCTTCCCCTCCATCTTCCCCTCCTCTTCCCTCTTCCCTCTTCCCTCTTCCCTCGTCCCTCTTCCCCCTTCCCCAACCTAACCCAATCCAACCCCCACCCCTACCCACAAAACACCCAATTCCTCCCACATACCCCCCGCATCCCCATCAACCTCCATTCAGCAGAACCCAATTATCATTCCTATACGATTTACTCGTCGCATGTCTTGTTATTCCACCGCTGTGAGGAGATGGAAGGAATTGGAGAGGTTATATGTGTGTCTTGGGGCTTAGGGACTGAGGATTGAGGAGGAAGGGTGCTGTGGTATTTGTCTGGGGGGTTAGGGGATGGTATGGATGGATTATGCATGGGGAGTCTGGATTTAGGAGATTGATGGGATGTCCTTCGTGGTGGAGTAGCAATGGTCTTGGGTATCCAATGACTGATCGGGACGTTAGGTGACACAGGACAAACGGCTTGTGTACGTATGTATATATATATAGCAGCCCGATTGCCCTGTCGTAGTAGGCAGGTCTCTCTTTTTAGCAAGTTAAACTTTACCCCTAATTTCTACCCGCCGATTTGGCATCGAGTCGAGCCCCTGTGCCTGAGGGTATCTGTGATTGATGTTGTTCCTCTACAGTGGGTTACATGTGTATATCCGGGGTTGTATGGATGTGTCTGTGTGTGAGTGTGCAAGTCGTGAACATGATTGAATAGAAGATCGGCAGAGGGTAGATAGGTGGATGCATATAAATGCATAAGTGGTATTAAAAAGCCAGAGAGAGCTACACCCACATACACTTATATACACCTAAGCCAAGACGTAGAGATAGATCAATAGTAAATGCTAGATACGAGAAAAAGGGGGAATATATACACCGACCCTCCATCCATCCTTCCATCCATTCACACACTTACACACAAAATGCGCGCAAAAAAGTTTAACAAACCCCTCAAAACACCGCTACCCCATCCCATGAAAAAAGGGAGATAAAAAACAAGGAGGGATGATACTATCCAAAGATAAGACATGAAAGATGGTGAGACAAAGAGAGAAAGGAGAGGGTTGGGGAGGGGGATGGTGGGGGGCATTAAAGCGTAAGAAGGAGCCCAAAAAACCAACAACAACCAAGTGTTTGAGCCACCAGCAGCAGCAGCAGCAGCAACAGCAGCGAAACCGCTCAAAATCACAACACACCACACAACACATTTACAAGACCACAAGTCCCAACACCGCCACAACAACCGCAAAAACGCTACCACCCAACCGATTCAAGCTGTCTGCTCCACCCGTCGCCGGCGCACCTCCCTGGTTAAAACTCGTTTGCGTATCACCGCCCTGCGTCGCACCGCCCGTTTCCTGCGCGGGACCCGCACCGCCCTGTTCAGCCGCCGCCTGCGTCTGCTCGACCTGGTTGCCGCTGCCGCCACCCGGGTTGCCACCAGGCACCATTGCAACGCTCTGCGTGGGCTGCGCGTCGCCGCTCTTGGGGGCCTCGCCGGGGTCCTCGCCGGTGCCCATGAGGGAGCCGAGAATGACCTGGTCGTTTGTAATGGCGACGGTGTTGTTGGTGCCTGCTTCGTCGGTGTATTTGTAGCTTTTGCTGCCTTTGGCTTGGGCGCTCGAGGGCGGGTCGTAGCATTCTACGGTGACTTCGGAAAAGCGCGCGTAGTAGTATCCGTTCTCCATGTACGGGCTGTTCCAGTCGATTTCGCCGCCGGCCCATTCTACGGTGCCCTTGGCGTTGGTGGGGAGTCCCGCGGGCCAGAGGGACAGCATGATGCGGGCGGGGGTTTGGGGGTAGTCGAAGCGGTTGGACGTCGAGTTCCAGGTGTCTTTGCGGTTTAGAGTGCGGAGGTCCTTGCCGTTGATGGACCAGGTGAGCGAGTCGGTGGTCCAGTCTATGCAGTATTCGTGCATGGAGGAGACGGTGTCTTGGTCCGGGACGGTGAGGTTCTTGCCGTTTGTGTCTGGGTTTTGGTGTTAGTGGGGGTTTTTTTCGCGGATGGAGACAATGGAGGGGTTAGAGAGGAATGTGCGTGACGTACAGACTGTGACACCCTGGGAGTAGTAGTTGGACTGCACGTGTCCGGTATCGACACCAACCCATTCGAAATCGATTTCATCCTTGACATCCGACATAAGGATGAAGGCTGTGACGACACCCTTGCCCTGTGCGGTAGAGAGCTTGGAGCAAATCTTGCCGTACCAGACGTAGTGTGTTGAAGCGAGGAGGGTGCCGACGGTGCCTTGTGCCATTGTCAAAAGGGTCGACTTTTTGCCATCCGGATCAGTGTAGATGGCAGGCATGCCTTGCGACTGCCAGTTGATCTTTGACGCATCGCCGAGATATTTATCAATGGTTTGCACGTCGTCGAGAGAGTCGAGAGAGTAGGTGCCAGATTTGCATACTGGGCCTGGTACGCACGAGTCGAAGGAGTGGGACATGAGAGGGTCGCATCCGCCCAGGCAGAAAGCGCCGACACCGCAGTCGCCATAGACTAGATATTATTATCAGCAGTGCAGTTTGAAATCAAGTTTTGGTACTACATACGAGAGCAGCAAGGTGTGTCCTGGGGACAATGGCTGTCCTTTGTGCACTTTGCGCCGGCGGCATATGCAGTGCCCACAAGGGCTGCAGCAGCAAATGCAGCGGAGAAAGCGCCCCGAACCATGTTGCGACGCCTGTGCAGAGGTGCGATGTTGTGTAAGGATGCTAAAAAGCGGAGTGCAGCTGTCAAAAACGCAGACCAGCACTTGAAGGTTGGTCAAGCGACGCAACCGCAGTCAAATCCAAAAAGCGCTGTCCAGAGAAGTGGGTTAAATCGGCAAAGTCGGTTAAACAAAGTCCAGTGTAGGGATGCAGGGTTTCCAAGGCGCTGAGCGGATTAGGCGTTTCGAGACTCCCCTTTTTTCCCGAGTCGTGTGTGGCGTGTGAGGGGGGAGGTAGTAGCGAGTGTGGATTACAGTATTAAGGCAAGGTAGGATCGCTTGCTGCTGGGTCAGTACCTAAGTAGCGAGAGTGATGGGGTGGGTGTGGGGAAGAAGGGAAAGAAAAAAGGAACCAAGGCGAGAGGTGTGGTGGGAGTGAAGTAAGAAACCAAGGGCCAAGAACGAGCAAGCGGGCCATGAAGGCATTCAAAAAGAAGGAGTCGAGTCGTGACTAGTGTCAGGCCGTTCATGTTGGCCCACACGGTTTTGCATCTGCTGAGCGCATGGAGAAGCGCTATGCTGAACACAGGTTGCACGCTATCCGGATTGACGACCTTCCCTATGCGTTGACGAACCAGAGCGTGGCACCAACGCCCCTCATCCGCCTGCCGCCTGCGCCGTGTCTGCAATTACGAGGTGCGGCACACACACTGTGGCGACTTCTGCCTGGATGGGATGGATCGATGGGTGGGTCTGGTGGGACAGATGGTGGCGCTCTTCGCACGAGCAGGTCCCTCTGCAAAACAGGACCACCCCCTCCCACCATGGCCCCAAGTCGTCTTTCCCACACAAACTCGCCAGTCAGTGAAGTGCCATCTCAGTTATGACGCGCTTACTGTTCGTCGATCGCCACGAGACAGGGGCCTCGGTCCTTCCGGCCCTTTCTCCGCTTGCGGCTGCAACCCCGTGCGACGTCCTGTCACTGACACCATGCACCAACTTGCCCACGCTAACCCTGTTCTATTCCAGGCACCACCCTGCACCATCATCGCCAACTTTGCTTTGCTATCTCTAATCTCCACGTGCGCCCCTGCCAGCCGTCAGCCTGCCCCAGAATGCTGCGTTGCCGTCTTCACACAGCGCAAACGGTCGTAGTCCCCCATTCCTGTGCGACGTGTGGCGCGGGAGGGGGCTGGTGTCGGTTCGCTGACTCATCTGGACCCTGCATTGTTCGGGCGGATCGAGTTGCCGAGCGCCGACAATGGGTCAAGGGGCGCCGTCCGTTCATATAAGCAGCGAATGGCAGGCGTCACGTTTTCGCCCGCCTCGAGCCGGCAAACTTTGTTGATGTGAGTTTGTTTCACCGTGGAATCTTGTTCTTCAGTGTTGTTGTGGTTCATTGCAACTCGCCGTTGATTCACCATTCTCCACGTGTTTTTTTATCTTGCGTGTTGAGCTCTCTGTCTTATTGCAATCACACACTCTCTTCATTCCTGTCTCGCTCTCTCTCTATTTACCATGGCCATGAAATGAAGTGGCACCGGTGCTATCAATAAGCAGAGAATTCGCATGCAAGCTTCATCTTAAAAACTTCGCAAACTCTATCAACATCTCATGTCATGCTCACGCAATGCGCAGCAACTCAAACGAGCAAAAATCACGAACCTTCCCCAGCCAAGCAAACTGCACCGACTGAATCCCAAATGCCCGCAGAACAAAACAACGCTCCCCATCCAAACCCTCTCTCCTTGAACAGAAAATATCTCATCCAGTATCGCCGTGTAATCTTACCAACAACTACCACTTCACCCAACAACTCTAGTATGACAAATTCAAACATGCCGTGGCAAATCCAACCCCACCCCTTCCTTTCCTGAAAACTCTCTGCCGCAGCACCTATACAATTCCTCCCTTCTAGACGCAGCCCCAAGATCCACGCGGTACGAGTCGAGATGAAAGCGGGTCAAATGCGTAGCAAAGCATCCGAAATTCTGCCACGTTTCTTGTCTGCCACAGACGCGTTTGGCGCACTGGCCGTAGTGGCATATTTGTCGCTTGCGATTGGGTAGGCGTGATCGTGGTGGTTTCGTTCTGCTTTGCGCGAGAGCAGAGGATATTGAAGCTGAGGCTGGTGCTGAGGCTGATGACGGGGGCGTGGATCGTGGAGAGCGAGATGGCGTGGATGTGGAAGCGTCGGAAGCGATTGTAACGAAAGACTCGCAGCGTGAAATGGTAGTATCGATATCGGTGCATTGATCGCGTGACGTTTCCTGTCCTTACTCGTTGGCGCCATGCACATACTCCAGTCGAGAAGTCGCTGCGTTCTACACGTTAGCTGCGCCTGCGCCTTTCCGTTCTCGAGTTCAAAAGGACATGTAGATGTACCAACGGCATCTATCCAGCCGCGCAAGTCTGACCGCGGAATCGCCCCCAGCATCTCCATAGTGCGAGCAAGTTGTTGCACGCCGTGCAGGTCGAGGGTATGCTAGAGCTCGACGATGCTGTTTTTGCGCATGCCGCCGAGTAAAAGGGTATCAATCGCTTCTAGGTGGTTTGCGGCATCAGACGCAGTTGGTAGAGTGGGTTCCTGTTCGGCGTATAGAGCGGTCATGTTGGCGATATGGATCTGAGTGCATCCAGCTAGCAAGAGTGTGGTTTAGTGATGGTAAGTTTAATAGCTATAGAATAATATCATGATGGAAATGAGTGTGAAACAAATGATTGGTTTAAAAATTGAAGATGCTACGTAGAAAACGGCCGCAGAGTGTTGTCGCAAGTGATGTGTAATTTCCTACGAGATTCGCACCTTCTCCAGCCCCCAATTTCATCTCCACTCATGACACAGCTCCTGCACATTCGACAAATGCCGAAGTTCGTCCTGCAAGGCCGGTACGGCAGTCAGCCCCCAAAAAGAATGCTAAAGTGCTACTTCCGAAGTCAGCAGACATAGCGGCCAGAAGAACACTGCAGGCCAGTCCACTCAAAAGTCCATACGAACATATTGCTCCTGCGATCTTCTTCAACCGATAGATCTCAAATTGCGGGGCTACACTAGCCTCCACAGATTGATCCCCCGGTTTCGGGAGGGCGCGATCTCGAGTGGGCATGTCGTCAGCACTAGGTATATCTATGAAGTAAGTAGGGCCGTGTGGCCGACCGATGTAAATGCTCCGAGCAAGTGGAGCAATAGATCTAGCACCTAAGTCAGCATCAAAGGGACTCGGTACCTATTTGGTTAGAATGTACGCAGGAACGCGAAGGAAGGTGATGGAGTGGTGGATGTGTCACGTCACGTTACGAAAAGCTTTGTTCTGGTTGCAAATACTGCCGAAGTAGCAAATTTTCCATTTCGAGCACATCGGAGGGGCAAGGCGGGTCAGGGCAATCTAGATATAGTGATTCAGACTGTCAGATTGATGTTCGATACCCTCGTCATCTTTGTAGTGCAGCGCAAGTCTACTCGTGGTTCAGGTGCGGCAACACAAAGACAAAGATGATACTCAAACGTTGCCCAACGATACATGTTGAAAACCTTGAAGCCACAAAGAAGACGCCATGCACGGAGCAATTACCTGCACATAGTCCTCAGTTGTCTTTTCCCGGCAACATGCTACTTTTCCTGCAACTGCTTGCACACCAGCTTGTGCGTCTTCCATTCCTTCTTCCGACACTCCGCCGAGCAATATTGCGCAACATTGCACTTTGAGCACTTCAGAAGAATTCCACCATCTTTATTCTGCTTAGCGCCGCACTCAAAGCAGGAATTCTTTTTGGCAGTGATGTCTTCGATACGAGGTATGGGTGGAGGCGGCCGAACCTCCTTCTTGCTGCTCTGCAGGCCCTGGACAATGGAGTCCAATGTGAGGGAATTCGGGTTATCTTTGGTGATGGGCGATGACGAGATGGCGGGAATTGCGACGCGGGTGGCATGTTGTAGAACTTCTTCCGGGTTCTTGAAGTCGCCGAGGTACCCGGCAGGAAAGATTCCTGAGCCGCAAGTAAACATGTAGGACTTGTCGTCATCGATGGACAAGGGTAAGCGTCCGGTCACTTTGACTCGCAAGTATCCTTGTGCTCCCATTGGCGGCACCGTTCGACACACGCGGTCAGAAGATGTTTCCAGAAGGCAGCCGCGTCTTTTTGTACTTTGATGCCAACTCCCGTGTCCCCACGTTTATCCAAGAGGTTGCCGATGGTATCCATCAGCGGGCCAGTGTGGTGTTGAAGAAGCGCAGCATCTAGAAATGTTGACTGGTTGGAGAGGTCCATGCATACTGAGTCGACGTAGAGAATAGCGAAGGACATCCATGGATTGTAAATTTGGAAGATTCGTCCGCGAACCTTTCCCTCTATGCCAAAGATGTGCGCATATATGCTCTGCAAAGATTCTTTGATGCCGAGACGACCAGAAAGCATGACGGATTGGACGGCTAACATCTTGTGAAATGGTTGTACTCTGCTCTGGACATGGTGATTCTGGGGTGGATGACGGATGCAAGCCAAATTAAGTCTAAAATTTTTACATCAATGTCCAACTTTGGAAGGACGTCCGCGTTGATGTAATGCAAGTTTTCCAGGAACAATTCCTTTCTGCGATATAATTAGCTTAAAGCCTGGTGTTCGGCAGTGTGCAGTTACTTTTGTCCGCGAAGCACAGGAAACATAGAGTCAGCGCGTCGACCAACTGCGTCAAGCCTCGCTACTGGAGCAGTATAGTCGATCCATAGTGATTTGCGGGCGATCTTGGTCTTGGCAGATGCGGTGTTTACTGGCACTGGGAGCTCCAGTGTCTGCTGTACTTTTTCGTTGATCGTGAGGACCAACGAAAAAGGGTTGAACAACTCGCAGACAACTATGCCTCCAATTTTCAGGAGTGCTTTCGCTTCTTCAGACACCGCTTTGAAATATATACGCACTGACGTAGTGCTCTCTGAGTTGCGGTCCAGAATGGGAAATACCGTGGTGGTAAACACTGGGTGAGGAGAAGTCACGTGCGAAGTCTGCCGTGGTGAGGTTGTCTCTGGTGAGGTGGCAGTTGTGCCTGTTCCAATACGGACCTTCATGTTGGGTCGCTGTTCCGTAATAAATACGTCGCTTTCATCGACCGCCGGTTCGTGAATGTGGAGCAGGTCCCCCAATTTGGAAATATAATTCGTTACAACAGCTGATGTGCTCCTGAGTGCGAATGCCACATTGCAAGCTTGGTCTTCATTATCCACCAAAGAGCAAGTAGAGACCATGACAGAAACAATAAGTGGAGCATTGCCCGGCCAGCCTATACTATCTCCGTAGACAGTCAGGGCGTACTCGTTCGAATAGGGCTTACCAGCCGCTTTGACGTTCCCGAAACAGATTTGTATGTCAGGATAGAACGACTCGTGGCTGATTATTGACGAACGAAGCTCAAGCTGACATGAGGGAATTCCGGAAATCTCGTTCATGTCACCGAACATGGCGAATGCTGCGTGCGGTACAATAAGTGTAACGCAAACAGTAGCTGGCATGTTCTTCCATTCCTCGAAGCGGCCCGTGAATTCGTGTTCTTCCAGATTCCACGGCTCTATGAGCGAACCGGGCTCGAAAACAGAAAAGTTGTCAAGGTGGACCAAGAGGGATTGAAGATGATGACGTCCCAGGTTCAGTGTCTCGTTCGCAATAACCTTTTGTTCAATCAGGAGGCGCATGGTCTCATTTCAGTCACTGACACCAGCCTCGTGAATGTATCGCAGGAAAACGACGAAGCTTCGCGCGGATGTGCACTTCAAAATCATCCAGCTGCTCGGAATTCCCAAGAGGAAGAACGGAAACTTGTTTCGGAAAATCTTCATCCTGGAACATTTTCAGGTAGACTGAAAACAGTAGTTCAGCAAGTTTGCTGGTATCATACTGCAGCAGAGATGTGTCGACAGGTTTCCACAACAGGACGGACCTGGACATGACCGCGGCGAACTTTTCACTGGGAACGCCAGGGACTTAGGGCAATGGATGCTGAGACGCATGCCAAGTGGCAGTCGCGTCAGTTCAATACTGAGCCGGTTTGAGTCCAAGTAATAGGGCCACCGTTGGCAGATCTCCGCAGAGCATTGCATCGGCGGTATCGGCTATAGCACCTTCCCTCGGGATCAACATCTCGGTACGGATGCAGGGTGCAGGATGCTGCTCGAGTACTAGAGACGTCGCAGTCAATATATTGACACAGCCAAGATGGTCCATCAGGCTGGAGGTATCGATCAGGTTGAAAGTAATCGGTACAGACCCATCTTTCTCGTAATCAGGAGCATCCAGACATAGAGGATCGTAGGTCCAGCTATTCCGATACCAATTGGCAGACCGTGACTCTCCATGCGTCCGATGATAATGGAGAACATGACAGAAGGCGAGCGCGTCAGAAGTGACAAAGCGAAGTGTGGTCCGCGATACTACAGATCGAAAGCTAGTACACCATTCCGCTAGCTGCGTGATTGCCGCTCGCATAACCTTCGATGATGTCCGATGGACTGGATCGCTGCGATCAGCATCGGCTAGGGGCGAATCTGTAGTCAGCTGCGCATACGCAGCGGCAAGATGGTAGCCAGCCACGGGATTGCTGCCATAGTGCATTGTGAGAGAGTTACGATGGCAGAAGAACATGGTATTGGCGATTGTGAGCATATCAGCTACGTCCTTCTCTTCAAAGCAGGTGCCGTTCTGCCAGTACGCTTGATAGTGATCTGGTATCTCTTCATTGTCCTGGAACAACAATGGAGCTGCCGCGCGAAGGTTGTTAACCGAAAAGCCTGTATCGGATATTGTTGTGTCCTGATAAAGCTTAGCTGCTGCTCATTGTTGCTTGACCGCTGTCTGCACATCCTCGTATGCACTGCCGGTCGCGGGATCGATAGCATAGAGCTGCCATAGCTTTGCCACAGCTGCAAGTGTGGTACTATCGCAGAATCGGATCAGATCCGCATAAGGACCGTGGCTCCATGTCTGAAATGAGCTAGCGAAATCCAAGAGCTTTTGCGCTTGTGATCGCAACAGAGCATCAGAATCCTTGTCGAGGAATATGTGGTAGTATATATTCCAGAGCTGTTGCACGTGCTCGCCGCTGATGTCATCTACAATGATGGACAGCGCAAGGGTATTCCGGGCGATGATCTCCGCTCCCAGATCGCAGCATGTGAAGTCGAGTGTTCGGCTGTCTGTTTCATTGTCAGCACAGTCGCTAGGCTGGCCAATACGAGAAGATGAGCTTACTTGTCACGACTTCGCTATACGCGGTGAATAGAATACTTCCAATGTCTCCGCAACCCAGTAAGAGCAGAGCGGCATCTTGTTCGGGTGGCAGGTTTTGCGTCAAGCACACGGGCGGCGTACTGCCTGTGGGATGGAACCACGGCGATTTGATTATGTGCACCGGCTTGAGCGACATGCTGTCGAATCAAACGTGCAGGCAGATGAGTTGAGAAAGCGTGGATGATGGTTGTGAGGAAGGTTGTGAGGATGGACTTGTCGGGAGATTATGAGCCATCCGTTTGCTCCAAACAGCGCTTAACTACATTTGACCGTTTGTTTATTATCGGTCTCCACCACCAGATAAAACGCCTGTGAAAGGTTGAAGTAGAATGTGGTAGCGAGGCTATACAGTAGAGTATGATGGGCGTTATGGAAGGTTAGTCTGCTGAGGGGTATGAAAGGTGAAGCGACTGTGCTGGATGAAACATTGGAATGTGCGCAGAGGCATAGATGAACAATATATTATCAAGAAATGGGTGTCTGAAAGACTATTCGTATGGCTGAAAGAAGGATTCTGAAGGAAAAAAGGTGGTCTCATGGATGACACCATGGTAAGTTACAACCCGCATCATGATATGCTTTGACAGTATGAAATTTGGGGTGAAGCGATTGCTGGATGAGATCTTCACCTTGGCGATTATTATCTTTATTGGATTTCAAATATATTGTGGCGTTGAGGCACGACTTGGGTACAGGACAGACAGACTGTAGACACACTGTACGCGTCGTGGGCGCGTCATCAGCAACATGTGGTAGGCCATCAGCAGTGTCTAACTAGCCGATGCAGTACAGCCTTTGATCATATGTGGGAATAATGGTAGCAGAACATAACAATGTGATGGCGGGACGAGTGGAGAGGACGTCGTTCACAGGAAGCCGCGCTTGAACGCGCTAGAGCCGCGGCACGTGACAGCCATGACGAAGCGTGACAGCTGTGCCTTTCCTTCTCCGGATATCCCCACACATGCTCCCAAAGTGTAGTCTTGGAACAATAAGCCATACCACCAAAACCATGTATTCAGAACAGTGCCTGAAGATCCAACATGCAAACCTTCCTACAATACATCCATCCATCCACCGAAGCTGAACCTCGGCTCTTTCCCAAATCGTCCCTGACTCCCCAATTCACTACTCCAACTCCATCCTCCACCAGTACCCAAAAACACACAGACTGCACGAAAACAACACCGCCCCAATCGCCATAACTCATTGCACTCTGCATGTCCTACCTCCTCCACGGCAGCACCGCCCACACAGCAATGGGCTGGGTCGATCTCGTGCCTCGCACGGGGCGTCTCTACATCGGCGGACTCTACGCCCTGTACCAAACTGATCTGATCGCCGCCGCAGGCATAACCCACGTCCTATCAGTAATCGACTATGATCCGCTACTCCAGGACCAATTTCAGCATCTGAAGCATTTCCACCTTCGCGCGGATGACCATCCCAATGCGAATTTGTTGCAGTATTTCGAAGCGGGTGTGCGCTACATTGACGAGGCGTTGAATGCGGTTCGTCAAGATGGGGGTGGGGAGGCGGAAGAGAAGGGCGGTGTGTTTGTTCATTGTGCGATGGGTAAGTCGAGGAGTGCGACGTTGGTGGTGGCGTATTTGATGTGGAAGTATGGGCTCGGTGTTGCGCCGGCGTTGGAACAGTTGTGTGAGGGTAGGCCAGTGTGTGATCCTAACCCGGGGTTCAAAGAGCAGTTGGAGGTTTGGGGACGCATCTGTAGAGCGGGGAGTGAAGAGGAGAAGATGAGGATTTATGAGGAGTGGGAAAAGACGAGGTTTACTGGGGAGTATTGGGAGTGGGATGAGAGAAGGCGGAAGACGGTCATGGAGGGGAGGGCAAAGCTTTAAGTCTGCCGAATATTGATTTCATTGAATTCAAGTTTTCGCCTTGCGCTGTGATGGTCATGCGCTGGTATGCGGCGTTACTCTCCTGATTATCACAAACTACTGGGAGGTGGCGTTATTGTGAATGCTCAGGGACGAAGGTGCATTACTTTTTCACTCTTAGAACCAGCGTACCAGTACTTTGTCGTGTCATTATATTCCTCTATCAGCACTTATATCTGCAGAATCTTCCCCACCAGATTTATATACATATGTACACAACAACTGAACATCATGACCTCCAACCCCCGATCAACCCCCACCCATCTCCTCCCTACCATCCCCCCCCCTTCACCACCTACGCCTTCCATGCCTTCCTATACCCACCCTTACCCCCCTGAAAACACCCCAACCACTTCCTCAACGCAGCCTTGAAAATCCCCCTACTAATCGCACCGCCGGGCACCGTAACCCCCGTGGTCCGAAAATCAAAGCAATGCTCCGCATCCTCAAGCACATACCCAAACACTTCGCCCCTGCTCTGCTTCCTGCCGCACTCGGGCACGGGGTCTGAGAAGACATTGACCTTGGGCGCAAAGGGCTCTGCGCTGGCGGGCGAGAGCGTGCGCCAGGGGTCGAATTCGCCGTTGGACCAGTAGGTGTTGGAGGGGCGTATGGACCAGCCGCCGAACACGCGGTTTGTGCGGTCGACGCGGGGCCAGTCTGGGAAGAGGGAGCGCGGCGCGGTGGGGAATTGGCGGTGGCAGATGTCGTGCTGGTGGAGGAGGGAGTTGTATTTGCTGACGAGCTGGTTGGGGCCGAGGTTGGCGGATTGGAAGTAGCCTGGTTGGAGGGAGTATTAGTATATGGCTTCTTGGTGGCTGTTAGGAGCTTGGGAGGGTATGGAGATGCATGTAAAAGGAGAGAAAGAAGTTGATGACCCACCCCATTGCGTACAATACTGCCACGTCCATGAGATACTAGCAGGATCTGTAAAGCGGCGATTGAGATCACAATCCCCCGTCACATTTGCCTTTCCAGAACAATTGGTATCCAAATACATATTCACGCCATCCGCAAAGTAAGGATACGCCGCCCATCTCCCCACGGTGAAATTCGCCCCCTTTGACACGGCAAAGCCCTCAGCAGGCGCAGTAGCATTTGTCTTCGGATCCGTCTCGATCCAATTGCAGAACCGCCGCAAGCCCAGCGTGCCACCCTCGACACCGTAGCTCTGCCAGAGATAAAATATCGTCGTCAAGGCATCCGCAAATGTGGCGTGGGAATTCTTCGCTGCGCCGAGCCCGAGGAACTGCTCTTTGAGCGTAGCAGCTGCGCCTGCGTCCCTGTCCATGATGCGGTCCATGTAACGCACCGCGCTCTGGATGTCCCGAGAGCAGTTACCGAAGCCCTTGGCGTTCAGACCGCGCCAGACGGGGTCGAAGTAGAAGGATTGGTCGACGCTGGCTTGTACGGGTGCGGAGGAGGCGAAGCCAGCGTAGATGGTGTCGGGATACATGTTGCGCATGAATGCGGCGCGCATGCCGGGGTACGAGCCACCGATGAAGACCCAAGGTGTGACATCGGGGGTGAGGGTGTAGTTGATGCTTGGCCGGCTGAATTGTTTGGCGAAGCGTTCGACATCTGCGAGGGATTGCTCGGTGGTGAGATATTTGAAGGCCTCGGGTGGGGTATTGACGTTTATGGGCTCAGGTGTAGAGTTTCCGTCTGAGACATGTTTTGTTAGCAAACGTGGTTCCTGTCACACGATCTTTAAGACCTCAAATCTGAAGTCATTTCCCAAAAAAAAACTCCCAATGCTAAAACGTTACTCTTTCCGTCTCTTTGCGGTCTGAAAAGTCGCGTTGAAAAAGCCAGGATGAACTCACAAAATCGATGTTCCCAAACCACACCAATACCCCCAAACTCATCGACAATCTGCTTGAAAAAACTCGTCTCATTCTGTATCCGAAACAATGCATTGGGCTCTGCATCCGCCTCTCCAACATCATACACAAAAACCGGTCCACCAGGCTTATAGCCACTCTCCGCCACCCAGTACCTATTGTTGAACGTGCCCTCATAGGACGCATCATGGCCCTTAGAGGTATGGAAGTTGTCCAACGGAAGAGTTATATATTCCGGGACGATTTTCTCAGCAGCAGCGGCAGCAGCGGAAACCAAGGCCGTGGAAGCGGACAGAGATTGTTTGGATCTAAGGGAGGAGAGAACCAACGTGTCGAGAGGGACATTTTCAACATCGAGGTCCATGGGCGTACCATCAGGGTTATATCCCATATCAGCCAGGAGATTGATTTTCCGCTGCACAGCGGCATTGAGTGCGTTTGTGCCTTGTAGCAGCGCAAGCAGCGCAGGGATACATGTCGAGGACCAGCGCATTGTGAAATTTCCCCAACTCGCTCAAAAGTCAATCTACCTCCTCTGTGTCCAACTCTTCAGGCGAGCACGGAAATGTGAACGAGTGACTCGAACGAACGAATAAACGAACCTGGGAGTCAACGACGACCAGGAAAAAGAGTGTACCAGCGAACAACCGCAAATCAGAACCCTCTCGCACGTACAGCGCGGTACAATTCCACATCTTATATACCTACCCACCCCCCGCCTCGCCATACCCTAGATTACTCACACCCCCACCCGACACCCAACCCATCGAAATCCTCCCTCCCCGGCCGTGCAACCGATCAACACTGCACTCAACCCCACGCAACCAACCACATCCTCCGTCCATCGTTGCGCATGACCGTTGCGGAAGGTGATTCAGGCACGCGGTCCAACCGCACCACACGTCGTTTACCTAGCGGAACGAAAAAGCTTATCGCGGGCTGTGCGCCTTCCATTCGTGGGCAAGGAGAGTGCCAAGACGTGTAGTCGCCTTCCCGTTGCGGTCTAGAACCTGTTGTCTGTGTGAGCGGGTAATTTGGTACACAAAGTACATATTGGGTCGTGTGGATGGCGAGAGCGCGAAAGTACCTACGGGATGTAGATGAAAGGGGGGGCGGTGGGGGCTCGGATAGTTGTAATCTAGATGGGCTTGGATGGATGCATGGGTGCATGTGCTTTGATGGGTGAGTGGGAAGGGGTTAGGTTTACTATAGCGTACCTTACCTTAATATTAAAGCTCCACAAGGGAGTAAATATTTCCTTTCCGCTCTCCATAATGCGAGAAAACATCTTCGTCATGTCGCAAACTTTGTCTTCAGAACAAGCGTTGCCAATGCCAGTCACCGTGCTGCACGACCGGGCCGCTGCCTGGGTGCGGAAACCAACTAGTCTTGTGTAGGTAAGTTAGGTTGTAGCTTGATCAACTAGGCTAGATACGACTTGACTAGTCGCTTTCTACGACCTACTCCTACGCTCGATGCTGCAGTGAGAACAAAGAAGACGCACCTAGTACAATCTATAATCTTCAACCTACAATCTACAACCATAATCACAATCACAATCACGCAAACGCACACGCGCACGAAGAAATCTCAGCAAAGCATAACTCATGCTATTAACAAGTTCAATATTGGTATATAACGGCGGCGATGGCGACAGCGCAGCAGCAGCAGCAGCAGCAGCGAGGCTGACCTTTATAGCACACCAGTCACACTGTACTGGATATATATATTGGGTCGCTGCCACTTTGCACCCAAACCCAAACTAACCCCGGACAAGTTTCGAGAAAACATTCCATGCGCTCTCCTCTCATCCTAAATGCCCATTCGCCGCGCCCGAGAATTGAATCGTCGGCCAGTGATTCCCACCGCCCCCATGGACAGGAACTCCTGAGCCGTCTACGAGACCTTGTGCTTCGCTGCCGGGACCTTGGGGTCCTGTATCCCGGCCTAGCGTCATGAGCGTTGTTGCTGTGTTGAGATATTCGCCCGGGTGGTTGATTTGCTGCATGTATGTGCGTCCCCAGGAGCGCCAGTCCTGAGGTGTGAATCCGTTGGCCGAGTAGGCTGATTGGGGAGTATTGTCGGCAGTCTGTGTGTGGGCGTAGGCATATCCGTTGCTGGAAGGTTGTGAGGTGTTGTTTGATGTGGCGGCTGTGAGGGCGGCGACGTGGGTTGATGCCATGGCTGTCTCATCGGGTACTGTATATGCTTGTTGGTCAAAGGCGTTGGCAGATTGCTGTGGTGGGTTTGGTGTTGCAAGGTTGTAGGGATGTACAGGTGCACCTGTCATACTGGAGTATGCTGTTGGGTGAGATGTAAGTGTAGGATCAGTCGGCCCACTTGCTGTTGTCGAATATTGATCACGGTACATGTTGTTGTCGTATACGGAAGATGCATTATTCGAATTCTGGCTGGCCAGGCTCTGAGGTGTTTGCATGGCCACACGGGCAAGCGACTCGGTGGCCGTACGTTTGACGATGCTATCATTGATGGTTCCCAGCGATTGATCGATGATCTCGGATATCGCACCCTTGAGCTTACCTTCGGATCCTCCAAGCAAGCATGTCAGCACGGTCGATAGACAGAATATTTTAGCGAACATACCTAGAAATTGATCGCACTCTCCGATGACATCCACCCACATAGCCATGTCGCCCTTCAACTTGGTCATATCAACAGGCGAAAGCTGGTCTTTTCGCGTCGAAGAAATGAATAGTGTTGTGAAAGTCGCCGCAATGTACACGACTGTGTTGATCCACGGTATGTCCAGGCTCTTCATATGCATCATCCCAGTGCAATTATGCAGCATCTTCTGTGCAGCATCCAAACATTTATCAAGATTCGAGCTGACTATGGCGGGGTCGGTTGATCGACAGACTGCTGGATGGTGCAGCAAAAGATGGTATGCCTGGTGCCAATATTCAAGATATAGAGCAAAGATGTGGTCATCCACAGACGCCCGAGACGGATCGCGAAGCTGGAAAGGTATCTGTTCTTTCCATTGCTGGACCTTGGCTTCGAGTCTCTTGAGGTTGTCAACGTATCCGTGTGGTGAGTGCCGCACAGCATAAATTGTCTTATAGAGCTCCGTTTCCAGGGAACTGTACTTGGCGACTTGTATGCCAACGTGGAAAGAGCACTGATGGGCTGCATCAAGTTTTGCCTCTTCACCGGGCAAGCAGTCGTTCATGGGCTCAGGGTATTCGACGTCGATGTCCTCGAGGCTGAGTGGCATTGGCCGTCCCAGCCTGCCATTGAGATTGACCTGAAGTGCATGCAAGGTCCAGAACACTCGTTTTCGCATCTCAATATCCAACTTGGTCATCTCATCGAGCTTGCCCCATGCTTTCACAGACCGGTGCAGGCCAAGCTCAATGGCGTACAAATGGGTGATGGAAGTCATGATCCATGCGGGACCAGGCTTGGGAAAGTTGCGCAGGTGATTGCAGATCATGGTCAAAGCCTGAATGCATTGCCAAGTATGCTTTTTCAGCAGGATTTCCGTGTAGAAGCTCAGGGCGTAGTGGTAGTGGGCATGCGATTCCTCTGCCAGGGCGCTCTGTTGACTATTTCGAGTGGCGATCTGATACTGGATTGTAGCAAGCATCATGTGCATGGTCATGATCTCAGCGGCGGTGGGCGTGAAGCTGGCATCATTACCAAATCTCCATACCTAGCGGTGTCAATTGTGGCCATAGGAAGAAATAGGGGGGGCTGACATACCAAATCCATAAAGGCGGGCTTGTGAAGGAGCATCGTGTAGGGATTGAGGGACCGCAGATACCATATGGCGTATTCCTTCAGTGTTTCGTATGGAGGAAGTCCTGGGTTCTTGACACTCTGCCCTCCCAGAGCTATCTTGACTAGCGTGGAATAGGACATGGGTGAATCTTCATACTCGGCCTCGCTCGCCATGTGGTCGGTGATGTCGATTTCGGTGCCAAATACGGAAAGCGATGTACCTTTGATGTGGCTGAGCAGGCTGTCTCCTGCGGCGACGCCCAGGTAGTTGTCGCCAATGGAGTGGTACTTGAATTGGGGTAGCGGCTGAAACTCGCTCTTGAGGGTGGTACCAGCGGGCGCATAGCCCGGGAGAGGCGACTCACTGGTCTTGCGCACCGCATCTGGCCAGCTGTGACTGTTGTCGGCGGCATGGGACGACCAGGGATGGCTGGGTGGTTGCGGGGCCGTGTATGCAGGCGGAGCACGTGGCTCTACCCCAAGCTCCCTTAGCTGTGCCTGGAGGTCTGCGATGTGGTTGCGCAGGTACGAATTCTCCGACTCCATGGCCTCGGCGTGTCCTCGTACCGTCGCGCGTCCGGTGATGCGATCGGTGGTGCGACAGGGCGATCTGTTTTGCTCGCACGGCGTGCAGCCCTCGGGTCGGCCATCGCAGCGTATTTTGCGCACCTGCCAGGTCACATTGTCAGTCCATTGTTCTTGCCGTCGTGACAGCGAGTACGGCAGGCGCATTCGACCCGTCAATCGCTTCGCGCCTGCCCATTGTGCGGTCTGTCGGAAGGGTCGTACTAGGCGCGACTTCCACAAAGCCATTGGGCGTCCTTTCCTTGCGACAGATGGCGCCTTCCCCAGTCCCTTTTACACTCCCCGTGGACGTACCTTGCATCTATCACACGCCTGCCCTGTCCGCTTTGAATCGGCCAGTTTCCGCTTGACCGAGCCAGAAAAGTCGTTGTTCGGGTGGCGCTGATGGGGACTCGAGGGGTTTGCATGCTCAATGCGCTGGATTTTGTTGCCTACAAGAGGCAGCTCCTCCTCCGAGGGCCTCTTTGTCGCCATGTTCTGGTTGGGTGGTCGTGGACGCGACACACGATGGAAGACGGTATGTTCCGTGGGATGACGGGGTCGAGCAGAGACGATACGATGCACCCCAGGTTCGCTGCCGAGGGTGGCGCTGGGTAGGCTGGGCTGTCAGACTACCTGTCCAAAGTCTAGGCACATGGCCTCTGGTCTCGAGCGGGGACGAGACGATGCGCGACAGGCAGCGCAATGTCGTGGGCGCAGCCTCTGGTCAAGCAGGTTCAGCGGGTGTCGCGAGATTCAATGCGCAGTTGTGAGGGAACGCTGGCTGGACATGCTGAAAGCGTCGCCATGGGCAAGTCGCTCGGCGCGTCCAGTGAACACGGGCCCGCCTGCCCGGGCATGTCTGCGACTCTGCGCCTTGCTGCACCTGCATTATTGGCTGTCCAGCGGCCCTGATAAACCCTGATGTCTCTGGCCCGCTGTCACTGAACGCCCTGACGGTCTCGGTGGGCACGTTGAGATGGCATCGAAATGATCGCCCTGTTTGCGCTGCCTCATTCGCTGCTGCCACCCCTTCTCGAGGCAGTTGTTGGACTAAGCTTAGAGGATTGACCTTGGCAAGGCCCCGCTACCGCCCAAAACGGCCGCCTTTCAATAGCCGACGCTGCGTTGCTGAGGCCTGCACAATACTTCGACTGGGGGGAGGGAAACAAAGTTTAGACATTCGACTTCGCCAGGAATAGACAGACACACCGACATTGGCCTTGACGACCAACTCACATCTGGACTCCAGAAAAGCACAAGGCACACTCACTTGAGGAAAACCTCATCACCACCCCCTCCCTCGCCATCATCTGTGCTGCACGCGCACGCACATCACCATACTGTCGCCGCAGATCACTCACAATGGCGTCAATACGGACCTTTCACCTGCCACACTACGACGCATACCCAGTTCACGTGGCGTTATTTGAAGACGTTGAAAACGCCGAGTTTCTAAAGAGTCAATTGCTAGCAGCAAATCCCGAATTCGACTATGCCTTCCTCGATGCAACCATGGTATGTACTCTACATTTCTATTTGTCACATTATCACAACAAGCTGGGGGAGGGGGATAACTTGCAAGACAAGTTTACATTTCATTCAACATGACGCCACGTCTGTCGTTTCCCAGATGAAGAAGCACAGATAGGTACATTGTAATGCAACCCAGCGACGCACGATTTGCAGCCACGAGACCTAAAACGGTTGGCTTCATTACTCTGTGCCTAATCTCTTGGGATTCGAAACAACGCGCTGCAGTAGTACGGTGTGGAATACCACCGACCATCTCCTCTCACACCACTATACCTACTTTTCCTCTCTTCATTTTTCTCCGCGGCGGTGGCATTACCCCCTCAGTCGCCCCGACTCTGCTATTTTCAGCCCTACCCTGTACACCTGCCTTCCACCAATTACCCGCCCTTGCCCATTCCATCCATCCATCCAGCCAGCTATCCAATTCAGACCCACCCCCCCTGTCCAAAATTTCCAACCTCATCATTCACAACCTCAACCCCTTCCACCACCCAAAAAAATTCTGCCTCCCCCGTCCATCCCGTCTTTTCATAAGAGAAAAACTCCCCCGCCCACATTATCTCAACCCAGACCCCCAAACAAACAAGTCCAAACAAATTTAAGCAAAACTGACCAAACCCCCCTCCCAATCCAGATCCTCACACACTCCCACCTCCTAACCAGCACCTTCCTAACCCTCCACTCCTTCTCCGCCCCCACAACCTCGCCGCCAAAAACAAAAACACCCCACTCAGAACTCGTCTTCCGCCTCAGCCCAAACAATAACATTGCTCAGGCCTACAAGCTGTTTGGCATTGGCGAGGCAACGAGATCTGTTGTTGTTGTGAAGATTGGGGGGGGATTTGGTGCTGGTGCTGATGATGCAAAACCATCACCCATAACAGCACAGTCAGTAAGCGAGCACCTAGGCCGTGTCGTTCAAGGCCGCAGCGTCGTCATCTCCGAGCAGGGAGTTGAGTTGGGGCAGTACGCGGACGTGGACAGGATTTGCAAGGTGTATAAAATAGGGGGCGTGGGTGGTGGTGGTGGTGGTGGTGGTGGGGGAATGAGCAAGGGAGGGAAAGGGGTCAATGGGAGCGTAGTGGATGTGGAGGAGAAGGAGAAGGAGAGGAGGAAGGAGTTGGAGAGTGTGATTTTGGGGATTATGAGTTTGAAGGGTTCGTGAGAGGGGATTGGTGGGGGGACTTTTTCATGAGGAAATGAGTAGAGTAGCATGACATGAGTGGGTACGTGAGAACTTGGGATCAACCATAGACAAACTCAACTGGAACTTGACTTCTACTATACTACATGGTCTACCCGTATAGATACACCACCGCCGCCCTCACGATTTTGATCGATTCTATTCAACTGCACACACAAAAAATATGCGCGTTTACCTCTCCAAGTACTCAGGCTTGAGGAAGTCGGCCATGTTCTTTGGCTTGGGGTATGGGTTTCCTATCATGCCTGATTAGCATTGTGCCATCACCTTGAAAAAAAAAGTTTTAGGACATACCGTGGTGAGCATGGTGATCAGAGTGACCATCGTCCTCTGGGCCAACATAGTGCATCTCGTAAACAGAGCCGCACTCCATGCAGCGAGACTTGGGTTCGTCACGCGTGAGGGTGATCCATAGGACGTTGTGCGAGTCGGAGGGGAACCCGGTGCAACCAACGTACTGCTCGTCGCCGGCGGAGTTGACGGTGATGGGATCGGCCATGGTTCCTATGAAAATTGGTTAATGACCAAGGCCCGCCTACTATAAACAACGAGGTGGTTTGTAAGGGACATACCAAGACGACTAGCATCCAAAGGCCTCATGTCAAAGATGTCCACACCCTGCATCTTTCCGAGGATTTCAAGACGCTCGAGACCAGTGGCTTGTTCGGCATCGGTGGGAACAGTACCGGGCTGGGCGCCAGGGGGAAGGAGATCGGCCTCGGTTTTGATTTCTAGGCACAGATGCTCGTCAGCAACCATTCATCGACGCCAATTCCAATTGCAGCCTTGCGCCAACGTGTATCCAGGGCATCGTTGAGCTTCCTCGGTAGCGCAAGCAAAACCTGGCGCGGGCGCATTGCAGCACAACAACGTACCCTCTAGCTTCTTGTAGCCTTGCAGAAGACTCGGAGTGGCACTGGTGTGCTTATCCGGAGTGGGCTTGTCTGCCGCATCGCCTGTGGATCTGTCAATGGGTTGCCATGCAGTCGTACGATGGGAATTCCGTACGGCGGATGAAGCTGGTGGTGAAGGTGCGCTGGGCGAGGGCGCGCGGGGCCACTCGTCGTGCCGCGGCAATAGCGGATCGCTGGACGAACATGGCGAGAGGGCGATTGGGTGGAGTGGAGAGGCGTGGGCGTGGGCGTTGGGGCTGGCGGGTGGGTTTGGTGGTGGTTGACGTCGGATCATGCGAGAGCTTTGGGGGGCTTGGCGAATTTGCTGAGTCAGGATTTGAGCCACAATGTAGCCACAAGTGAGCCACAGATAAGCCACAGGTGGGTTTGTTAATGGCGCTACTATTGCAGCTCCCCTGCGTGCGCAACTATAAACATGACGCGCTCACTGTAAAAAGTATACCGCGCAGTAGTCTTCCAGACACTTTCATGATCCATGACATCTACACCTGGCCATTGCTCTCAGACTCACCAACACATAGCTACTAACCACACACGTCTCTCTGCAGCATCCCACCAGTCAACATGTCATTCAAGCCCGCCCTCGTCGTCGTCGATATGCAGCAAGACTTCTGTCCTCCAGTAAGGTCTCCAACATGGATCAGATGACTAAACACTAACACCGCCAGAATGGCGCACTAGCAGTAGCCGGTGGCCGCGACATGGTCCCAACCATCAACACCCTCCTCAGCCTTCCCTTCACCCTCAAAGTAGCAACCAAAGACTTCCACCCTCGCGATCACATTTCCTTCGCCTCCAACCACCCCGCCCCGCACAACACGCCCTTCGAGTCTACCACCGTCATCACAAACCCGCACAACCCCTCAGAAAGCATAGAAACGCGTCTATGGCCCGATCACTGCGTCCAAGGGACTCCAGGCGCCGAGCTGGTTCCAGAGCTGGATGTCAGCAAGATCGATCGCATAGTAGAAAAGGGCCAGGATAAGCGCGTGGAAATGTATTCTGCCTTTGCAGATCCGTTCACAAGCCCCTGTGTTGCGCGCAGCGATTTGGCCAAAACGTTGAGAGATGCAGGGATCACGGATGTGTACTGTGTGGGACTGGCGGCAGACTATTGTGTCAAGCACACTGCGCTGGATGCGCAGAAGGAAGGGTTTCGGACGTGGGTTGTTAGTGAGGCGGTGAAGGCCGTGGACCCGTCATCGTTGGAGGAGGTGCACAGGGAGTATGAGAAGGCTGGAGTGAGGGTGGTGGGCATGGATGACAATGAGGTGCAGAGGGTGAGGGATCTGGACAGGACGCAGGACCAGGCGGCGAAGGACGCTGATAAGGCGGGTGAGAGTGTCTTGGATTGATGGTGGGTGTATTACGGATTGGCATTGTAGGCGCAGAGTCACTCCAAGGCAGCAGTTTCATGCTTCAGAGTATGGAAGGTGTACATGGAGGGAGGCTGTTGAGACTCATGTCAGCCTGTCATGCCAGCCTGTCATGCCAGCTGCCTGTGCGTAAGAATGTAGCCGCACTGTACACAGCACAGACACAGACACAGACACGTCCACGCCCACGTCCACGTCCACGTCGATGATGCAAGTGACCAATACTCAGCCTGGAAATGGACGCCGGAAGCGAGTGTGATCCGCCCCGTGCCGTCCATGTGGCCTGTCTCGCTGCAACACATGACATTGGGGCATCCATGCAGGTGAGAAAGATGCCGACTGCGGGGCAACAAAATCTTGGAAGGGCAGGCACGCCTCGCAGCGACCGTCAGGATCGTCACCGTCACCCGCATAGCCCCAAGCCCCAAGTCACGTCTCACGCCTGCTTGCCAGTCATGTCGCCGTGAACGCCTAGGCCAACATTCTTCTCCCTCACTGCTCTGGCACTGTGCTTCTGCGCTGTTGTTGCTGTTTACCTGCCCTGCAGCGAACAAACAAAGTTTCATCGCGGGGTCGCTAAATTGTTCCCGAGCATCGTCATCGCTTGCTCGCTGCGAAGTCCAACCGCATTGACTTGGCCCGCCACTCGTTGACGGGAGCAGCTTGACGCCAAATTTTGCTACAGAGCTCCCCTTTGCGCCACCCGCTCTTTTCACCCTCGCAGCCTCCCGTGCAGCCACGATGCCGCATCTCCCGATAGTCTCGAAACATCGACGAGCCTCGCTGACTAGTGCGTCTCCCTCTACTCCGGCAGTACCGAGAGGCGGCCCCATGGCGCCTTGTTGCGCAGTGAAACTTTGCTGATGTGTGTTGTGTGAATGTACAGGCAGTCGCGGGTCCTCGATGGACGAGTCGCGGCACCATGGCGACGAGCATACCGAAGACGAGACGGTCATGGACTCTGAACAGGGCAGCAGTACGTCATATCAACAAGAGGCCATGGAGCAGACGGACATGGTAAACTAATCTCAAATGGCCTGCAGTGCTTTCCCATATCATAGCCCAACTGCGACCTGGCGCCGACCTGAGCAGAGTGACGCTCCCTACCTTCATCCTCGAGCCACGGTCCATGTTGGAGCGCATCACAAAGTCCGTTACCTCCATACACCAACAACATTGTTCGCGGCGACGATGATACTAACCACCGAGACAGCTTCATGGCCCACCCAGAGACCATGCTCCCCATCCCCGAAATCCAAGATCCCGTACAGCGCTTCGTGGCCGTGACCAAGTTCTATCTGAGTGGATGGCACATTAAACCTCCGTACGCACCCGTCTACACATGCCACAGGCAGCCACTGATGCAAGTATAGGGGCGTGAAAAAGCCGCTGAATCCCATCTTGGGCGAGATATTCACTGGCTACTGGGACTACCCTGATGGCACCAAGGGCTACTACATCGCAGAGCAGACGTCACATCATCCACCCAAGTCGAGCTATTTCTTCATGGCCCCCGAACACAATATCCGCGTGGACGGTACCCTCAAGCCTCGAAGTAAATTCTTGGGCAATTCGGCCGCTAGCATGATGGAGGGTATTGCGATTCTGAGGCTACTGAACACTGGAGAGCGCTTGTACGGTACTGTCCAATTTTCATGACAATATAGAGAGCTAATCCGGCACAGCTTCGTCACACAGCCCAACATCTACGTCCGAGGAATCCTCTTCGGAACCATGAAATATGAGCTGGGTGATCACGCCTACGTGCGTTGCCCTGAGACAGGCATGAGCGCCGACATCGAATTCAAGTCCAAGGGCTACTTCAGCGGAACATACAATGCAATTGGTGGCTTCATCAAGGATGCACAGGGCAAGAACTTGTACGAGTTCTCAGGGCTTTGGAATGATGAAATGTACATCAAGGATCTCACGGTAATACATGTTCAATTGCATAGTGGCTACATCTCCGGCTGACCTGCATCCTCCAGACCGGCAAGAAAGAGCTTATGCTCGACACGACCCGTACAAAACACACGCCGCCCATGGCTCGACCCCTGGAAGAGCAGGACGAACGCGAGTCACAACGGCTGTGGTATGATGTATGCGAAGCTGTGAAACGGAGAGATCAAGAGGTCGCGACAGAAGCAAAGGCAAAGATTGAAGACAGACAACGCGAGGAGACAGCCAAGCGTAACAGCGACGGCATCGATTGGCATCCGCAGCTGTTCAAGCGCGTCGAGGGTGGCGACGAGGAAGATTTGGATTGGATCATCAACGCCAAAGTGTTTGTACACCCAATCACACATGTTGCGCCTCGACTAACATCCCCAGTGACGGCAAAACGCCCGAAGAAAAAACAAAGCAAATCCTACAAATTCATGCCATACTCCCAGGCCAGAAACCGGACCGTCAGTTCAATATCCCCTCACGCACACATACCTCTCGCCCAGCCCAAACTCACCCATCGCAGCCAGTATCAGCAGTGGAATCAACTCCTCATCTCATTGAGCCAGCTTCAAACGGCCCTACCACACCTCCTGCCCAACCCACTCAATCTTCCCTCACCCCTATCGAAATTCAACATCAGCCCAACCAAGCCCAAGAGCAGAACCTCGACCAGCAATTCGTCGGCCTCTCCCTCGAAGGAAATGCGTCATCACGAGCGCCGCTTTCTCGTCCAAGCATTCCAAGCGACCCATCCAATCCGCCCTCCTTGCCATTCCAGAAAGTCCCAACTGAGCCGGGGAATCTGGACCCGGAGATTCAGAGAAAGATTGAGCAAGAATTGCCCAAGAGTAAATTGTTGCACAGCAATCCTGAGCCTGCACCGCAAAGAGAGGATGCCTTGACCCGCAAGGATAGTAATACAGACGACGTGGATGAGTTTCATGATGCACAGTCGTAGGGTGCGCTCGTGTGGATGTGGGGAGTTTAGGAGTTTAGGGCAGGCATAGCCTGAGTCTGGGAGGTGGGATTGGTATGGAATGGGATGGAAGTACAAGTAGACAATAGTAATGGCGGGCCCTCATTGTGGCCCCGTTGGTTTATAGAATACAAAGCATACCCAAAATCGTCCTTTAAAACGTGTTCCATTACGATGATAAAGTCAGTGGCTATTAGCCTAGTAGAGCAAACTGCTTCACCTATACCTACATAGGTAGCTAACCTATATTATCTTAACTATAACAACATAAGTAAAGCAAAGGAAATGAGTGGATTACCTACCCTACAATATCAATACTTACTGCGCGTATATATATACATATATAATATAGGTATAGAATACTTGTAACAACACCTAAATAAGAGAGAGTAATATATAAGGTAGAAATAGGAAAGGGGTAAGAGGTATTCTAGGCTTTATAGGGGAGAGGTTAGGAGTAGGAGGTTTAGAGAGGGAGTTAGGTGGGGAGGCGGTTTAAAGAGGGTAGAGGAAGGGGAGAGAGGAGAGAGAGGAGAGAGAGAAAGACAAAGATAAAGATCTAAGAAGGAATAAGGAGAATAAAAGACTTGGTAGTAAATTTTAGGTTAAGAAGAAGTAGAATATAAGAAGTACAAAGACTACAACGTTAGGTGTTTATCTACATTTACACCAATACATATTTACCTCCACCTCTATAACTATTTCTACGTCTAATTTTATTACTTCGTCTACCTCTACCTCTAATCTCTTTACTATACTATTAAAGTAAGCGTGACATCCCCTGTATAGGATTTTAATACTTTCTACTACACCCACGATAGAAGAAAAAAGTAAAGAATCTTGCATTCTTCCTCGTAATATCTTAATATAGAGCGCTAAGAAAGAAAGAAGGAAATAAAGAGTCACGCTAGGTGTTAGACATTGGATAGCAAGGCTAGCGATAGGAAGTAGATAGTTTGGTATATTATACTATAGGAATCCGTTCTAGAAAACGTATAGGTAATACATGAATTGCTAAAGCCCCCTTCCCACGAAGAATGTCAGAACATGCGCCAGACACGGGCAGACTTTCCAACGCAGTCTCGACCCATATAGTTCGTATTAAATCCCATCCCCCTCGCGAATGTATACTTGATCCGAACAGAGCTAATATACCCACGACTTGCTTGCAATACACACACACACTGCTGCTTTGCTAAGTGCAACACCAGCATCTAAGAGGTACTCTGCCAGGCACGCTTAGAGTCAGTCCTTGTACATACGGTGTAGCATAGCAGCGGGTGTCAAATCGTGGCTACTGTGGTGCTGGGTTGGGACGGTGTGAGTACCTGAGTCAATGGTTACCTACCATATGTTTTGAAAGGGAAAGCGCAGGGATACAAATTGGATGGTTTGCTTTTGCGGCATGGTGTTGCTGTGGCGCTTTCACGGGCAAGTGGGAGTTTGTCTGGTGGTTTTGGACTGGTGCTTTGCTTTGGCAATTTATCACTAGAGTCGCGAGAATATGGGAGCGCAGTTGTTTGGGAGAGTCCGCCTGATTGGTGGAGCGGCCGCGGAGGCTTTGTGTGGGGGGTTCATGGGAAAAGGGATGGGAGGGTGGTGGTTAGAGTGGTTAGGTGTTGAGGAGGAAGTGTTTGTTGGTGGATTTGGGCGTGGGGATATCGAATGGAAAGCTGAGGGTTGGGGGGTTTGAATGGGCAGCTGTGGGAGAGGCTGTGGAGGGCTTGAGTGCACGTTCTGGGGATTTTGGTGGGTGTAGTTGGGGTGGGATGAGTTCATTGGGGATGAGTAGGTTCGGGGGTATGTTGTTTGTCTTTGTTGTTGTCGCGAAGATGGTCGGATTGTGATGGTTACGTTGCGTTTCGTCGGTTTGGCCTAGAGCTATCAATGATGCATGATTAATATATATGGTCGCTCCAAAATATTAGCTTCAGGCGCAACAATTTGTTTATGGGATCACTTAGGTACCTGATTCTTCCCATGTGTGTTGTGGTGTCACGCTTTAGCCTCCATATCTGGCTAATCTCTGGCTAAAACGCCAACATCGTCAGCTCATCCTTCGACATTTAGAGACAAAACTTCACAATTATAGCTCGAGAGCTCAAGGAGATCTTTTAAAAAGAACAGTCAAAACTCGTTACAGTACATCGACTGTTGCGGTAGGTGATGCTGCGACATGCCGCTAAACCGAGTTTGTCATAGGCCACTTTAAAGTACACGAACCAATCCTGTGAGAAATCCCATCAACCACCATTCAACCCCTGTATTTTCATCAACAAGACTATCCAAGAGAACGTCACGAACTACGCATGTGATTGAAAAAGATTACAAAGGCTGTTTTCAGATCAAACAACATCACGCAGGCATTGATAGAGTACTGTGTAGTTGCTCTTTCAGCCATGTTAGGTCACTGTTTCAACTTCCCGGCCCAGCCGTACCTTCCAGGTCAAGCGCGAGGTTTCGACACCAACTGTCTCATTTGTGTTACGAGATCCAGTGGCAGCGCAGGAATTACCGGCTAATACTAAAGGACATGAGAGTATCATGAAAGAGAAAGGTCTTTCCACTCGCCCACTTTCCGTCATTTGTCATTTGTCTATGCCAGATGTTGGCTCCAAACATACACTTGTCACATTATCCATCTCACAGTTTGCTAAGCAGCTTTGCATCTGCATTGCCCTTTCTACGCGAGGACGCGCTCTTGGTCCATGTGGTGTGGTGATAGGCCGGTGAGCAAAGTGGAAGTGCTTTCACGGTTAAATCTTTCTGAGCAGACATGTTTGCGTGCTCTATCACAACTTCATTCGTCAGTATCCAAAATTGGGACCTCAAACCTGGAAGTTGTTGGGCGAGTTGTATTTTCGGAAACTTGCTGTGAACGAGTAGGGATTACGCAATGTTGACCCAGTGGCAGGCCTCAGTGCGCTTTCCTACACCAACAAGTCTCAGAGGCCCACATATAACGACAAAGGGTCGCATCGAACAAGTCAAGCCACTCAGCTGACTCACTCGCACGATGCGTGGAACAACCGTATAGCCATAGGCAAAACCTGCCAATCGCTAAAGACGAAAGAGAAGCTTGACAGCATGGTCATAGCCACCCAGTAATAGTACGGGTCTCTTATTAATATACCGCAATTATTGATCAGGCTTTCGACCTGGATCAGCTATCACCAGCGTCATACCGATTATGCTCCGGGTTTGGGTGGCAGGGCGAGTGCGTGAAGCTATCGCTACCGGCAACAACACCAGACACCCTTGGTCTATACTCCGTCTCGGCCATCCCGCATGCCAATAGTGCCTCTACACGACTGCGGTGCGGTACTAGGTTGACTGCGGCAACATGCTGCGAGTTTGCAGATCCGCGAGCTCATTCGAGGAGCAACTTCCAGGCTAGCAGCCGATGCTTCGTTGTGGGGAGCCCACTCGCGCCCTGAATCCTGCGCGGCAGGCTTCGACAGTGCCCGACCCTCAACCATGAGGTACTACTGACGCGTTTGGTCCAGGTAGCATGACCAGTTCCAATAGCTTTCTCGCCACCGATGACGGACCGTGGTGTGTTGCGAGCTGCTACACAGCCAGCGCATTAGTGCATGCTTGATGCGACAAGCTTCGTAACGGACAATCAGCAGTCAGCCGTGCCGCTTTATCTGCCCAAGATAGTTTGAAGCTCAACTTCTCTGCGAAGCATCCAACCGCCGAACCCTCGAGCCAGCTATGCCCCTTTGGAGGAGTGAGATGAAAATTCAGTACTGCACAAGTCTGCTGATGCCTCATACGGCTTACAGTAGTATAGGTACCCTTATGATGCGACTGTCACTTGCGAATCGCAAGGAATGGTCTCTCTTACGAGCACTTTGATTGGCGAAAGCAGAAAATGGTCTCATGATACTGCGTCCACTTGTAGTAATCCTTACGAAGAGAATGGACGCCGGCTTCCAGAAAATGATACTGCCTGAAAAGGCGCGTCAAACAAGAGTTCTTGGCCACAGTCAATCATCAGTACCGAGATCTGTCGTAGCACGCGTCGGCGCGTAGCTGAGATGTTGAGGAAATCATGCATCAGGCTTCCAACTCAACCAAGCATGCCCCTTGCGGAGTCTGACTCTGCACACTGGATAACTCCAGGACATAAGTTGCTTCTCTTGTTTCACTCACGCAACGACGTCATGTATCCACGCGCTAGCACTCTTCCTCTTATTCGCAAATGCGTCGTAACAGTTGTTGCAACTCAGCATTGTTAGCATTTCTTTGGTGCGGTCAGGGAGTACATGCCAAGAGCAAGTTCTATATCAGATCCGCCTATAGCCCATGTCCTCGCCGCAAAAAAGATCTGTGAATTCGCACGTTACCAAGGCGCTATTGGTTGTGCCTCCGCTTCCGAACTTTTACTTCCATCCAATGAGCATGTTGCCTCATACTAGCCGTACAGGAACGAGCGGACCTGCACTCTTGTCTCGCAGGCTCAGGTAAACGGTGAGCGGCTGCCCTCGGCAAACAATGAAAGAGTAAATCAACAACGGCGACAAAGCTAATTCACACACGTAGTCAATTGCTGAGGCGCTGGACCGTATACCAGGCTCACGGTGCTTACACTCGCCAGCACGGATCATAACAGGTAATGATAACGGGCAGTACTCGGAAGGGCAGACCTTCGGAAGATTACTCGCACCCGTCCTCCTTGTTCCATCGTAAATCGGCCGGAAGGTGATAGCATGCAGGTGCGTGCAGCTTAAGTGCAGCATCTTGCAGCGGAACGCTGGGCAACCTTGCAGACCCCTGTGCTCTGAGCTCCACTACAATGCAGCGCTATTGCATTACATACAGGTAGAGCGAAAGAGAGTGAGGCCGTGGATCGAGCCTTTGTGTGGTCCGGTCTGAGTATGCTCGATGAGAAGGGGCTCTGAAGCTACTGTACAAGAGGCTAGCAAATCGGTTCGTATCCTCGTCTAACCTTGACCAATAGCCGTTTTAGAACTCGGTGAAATTCTGAAGCTGATTTGCTCCAAACTATGGTATGCTTGCGACCCGACGTGCCAATATCATGTACATACGCCGCAAGATGGCATTCGACCTGGACGACTTTACCCCCTTCGCGAGAAGTCGGGAAGACAACGAGACCCACCCAACTGTCGCTGAGCCTGAGAATATGCAAATATCACCCCATCAACTCTGCACAGAAACAAGTCACTGCACATTTGTGCGTTGGGGGCGCATGGGGCTTGACAGTTGCTTATTCAGCACATGAGCGGCTTGACAAACAAACACCAGCCTAGACAGCTCGCCTGCGGCAGGCTCCGTCGCCCTTGCAATTACCAGTACACTATGACTATTGAAACAAGAACATTGACCCCACAGGCGCCTTCCCCACATACAACTCCGACCTCGTAGGTGCACGTCCACTTGCAACTCACGCACATGGTCGATCACAAGGTTCAGATTACCACTTTTGGAGCCATCCCACGACGGCGTTCCCTCTTTGCCACCACCAGCACAAGGGGGGAATGAGAACGTGCGGCAAGTTTGCCACAGCCACATGGCCAACAAGCGCCTCATCGCCCAGAAGAGGAGACACGCAGCTCAGGCGATATATGCACACGATCCAGTGCAGGCTGGGCGACGATCTGTAAACGTTTTCGCTCCGCAGCCTTCATCCGTGTCTCCCGCACGCTCGATCTGTCTGTTTGATCGTCAAGCGCTGAGAATTTTTGGGAAAGTGGAGAGGGCCGACAATCGCAAGCGAGGCGAAAGCTCGCGCGTTGGGGCTAAATCAGCAGCTTGTTGGGAGTCCAGGGCAGCAAGGGCTATCCATACTTTTTGTGGTTCTTTTTTGGTCTCAGTGGCAAGTCTTGCCGAGACGGTGTGGGTGCACCCGTGGCTATGGTAGGTAGTCTGGCGCAAGAAAAATAAAGCTTCGGGCCTGTAGGTACAGTAGCATCATGTATGTACATACTGTACATATGCACAGTTGCACACACGGACTCTGACTGTTTCGCAATGGCGAAACACTTTTGGTCAATTACGGATGAGGATTTGTTTCTCTGATCCGGTTGCCGGTCCATTCGCAGGTGGGCGCAGCACACTACGTATGTCGTTGCCGACACGGCATCTACAGACGGCTTGTTCTCAATCAGTAAGTAGTAAATACAGCACAGTGCTTTCCTTCGTCGACTAGAAGTCTTAAGGCCCAGGATCGGACATTGAGCACGGCCGGCCAAAAGGTCAGGTACCTCGAGCCCCAGGGCGATCCTGTAAAGAGGGGTACCTAAGTGCTGTACCTTATTTTCACCATGGTGAACCCAGCAGGTTAGATGGGCCGAACATGTGGACGAGTCGGAAGCGAACCAGGAGGATTTCGCCTCTGCGCAAAAGCCCGTCGGAATGCGAAGCTTGAATTGTTATTGACAGGCTTCAAACGGCAGTCCCACCGATACTAACGGTCGCTTCGCTCTGACAGCATCGATAATCGATATCGCTAGTTTCAATAGTGATAATCCACAAAAAAATTGGCTACTATACTATGGTATACCTAGCTGCGGTATTGGTCTTGGGTACCTAGCTAGCCAGCTACTTAGGGGTCCGTGGGTACCTTTTGAACCTCCACAAACACCAAACACGGGTAACTATCCATGATAACAATAACAACAACAACGGCGAAATAATGTCTCCCGTTTCCCCCCCCCCTTCCCCCTTCCTGCGCGCGCGTGCCTCCCTCCGCTCTGCATATCCTGCTTGCCTCACCGTGTGGGATCCGCCGCGCCGCATGGCGTGGCGGTCAGCAACGTGTATGTGTGTTGTGTGCACGTCGGAGAGACGCAATGCAAGCCCGGACCCGGGTATTCTTAACAATAAGTTCGGTATTATAGGCAAGGGGGAGGGCAACAAGCAAACGCACGCAACGCGTTTTTAATATCGAAACTTTGTTTTTTTTTGGGGGGTGTGGTGGGAGGGGAGGGGGGAACCACAGAGATGGGAGTTTATTTTGTTAATGGCTAAGTACTGTATATGCGTAGTATGTTGCACACGATATCTTGATATTGGGCCTTGATGGGCATGGGGGATGATCTGAGATGCATGGGGGACAGCGTGATGTCGCGCAGATGAGTTATACCGCTGTGCCTGTCTTTTTGTTGGTATGTTATGAACATATTTGGATGAGAGGTAACATGTGAGTGGGGAGGAACGCGTGTGCGATGTGCGTTGTTATGTGGTGATGTAATGAGAGGGTGGGTGTTGTACTGTATGTATGTAGGCATGCGTGCACAAAGATGTGCGTGTGCTTCGTTCAGTGCTGGAGACGAGAAATTGGGGCCGATGAAGCGCCATAGGAGAGCGAGGGGAAGGAGGGGTTCAGTAAATACAAGTTCCATGTAAATTAAAAAATGGAAGCTGGTTTTCACCTTTCTGGCAACTTGTTGCTCACTTTAAGGCATGCTCGTTGTCGTCGTCGTCTTGCCCGACTTGCGACCTAACGGCGCGTTCTTCGCAGTTCCCACGCCAGGTCAGTGCTGCTCTGCGCATAAACGCCATTGCGTCACTGCCGCCACGATCTCGTGCTAGACATTGCCATGCTCAAGCCTCAATTTTCGCATCCACGCATCCGTCTCATATCCTCAACGTCGCGGCCCGCGTTTCACGTTGTTCACGCGAAGAGCACGCTATGCAGAGGCTGAGACACCCGCAACGCCTGCCAGCCACCCCGCATAACACGAACGGCTATGCATGAATACGTGATACGTGCTATGGATTTCATAATGCGCCTGCAGTATCGTATTCGGTAGACTGTACAACGATGAATAGCATCGCATGACACAGAGATTTGATATTATGAATTTATCATAGTGTTGGAATTAAGTTTACAACTAGACTGAATAGAGAAATGGTACATGTTGGATATACTTTATCTCATGACGATGCGGTGTATGCGAGGAATTACAGATATGCCCTCTTCTTGAGAGTGTGCTACAGAGGAAAGACGACAGGCGACGTGTAGATTTAACGCTACATCAATGCGTGGGTACGTAAGACTAGGACGTGAGAATATACGAAATATGTGTGATCAGGCTTGTGCATGTGTGTGCTATGAATGGGGTATTAAGTGTTGTTGGAAAGTCAAAGGTTGGAGTGGAAAATAGAGTGCATAGAAAGTACCGAAAAATGGGATCTTCTGCCCATGCGATTTGCTGGGGTTTAATACAAAGGAGATTGAAGCAATGGTGTGAGGAAGGAAGAAAAAAGCAAAACGACATGCGCCCCCCTTCCACCACCTGGATATATCCATCTTGTTCTTTGCTAATGCACATTCAGCACATCAAGTTGTGGCTTTCGCCAAGCTCCATGTCGCGCTGTGCCTTGCGCAAACTGTTGCCGACTGTGTTTCGAGTGTACGCCGCCTAAATGTAGAGAGTCTCTTCTACAATGCTTTGTCATTCAAGTTTGATGGGCCTTGGTACGCTCAAACCCTAGGTACTGTTCCCAACGCCATTCAATATGCTTGGAAAACTGCTCAGAGGAGCCGGATTTGATGTATGCGTGTTGGTTTGTGCTAGAGAAACGGGGTTTATTTTTTTAAGAATCGCGTGTTGCCGGAATATACCGTAGCTCCCAGTCGTTGTAATTTCGTGAAAATAGATGTTGTGGTGATTAAATGTGTGGCTCGAGAGAAATGCGGAATCGCTCGGTGTAACACGAACCACATAAGAGTTGGAGCGCCGTTGTGACCAGCACAACCTCTTGAACGCCGATCTGCACTGTTCCGCCATCTTTTCGCTCACCACGCGCGGAGACCTTGGAACTGGCCAGCCAGACCGTCACAGGAAGAGTCGGCTAGTCATTGATAACTTGCGCCAGGGTCGCTGGGCCCGCTGGCCATCTGAGTGGAAGCATATGCGCTTTGATGTTGTGCTTCCTCTTGCTCCTCTTCAGCGGCGGCCAACTCTAGCGCTTCGATTTCCTGCGCTTTGTCTCTGCACGCAGCGGGTGAAAAGCCACTGCCAACCTTTGAAGAAATTATGCGCCAACGGTCGTTTTCGTACTCCTGCATGGCGTTGCGAAGCTTGACCACCTGTTGAAATCAATCGGGTTAGCATGTTCAAGGTTGTGAACGCTGATGCACGACGTCGTGCGTTTCATGACTGGGTTGAGCTAAACTTACCATGTCGTCCGTCCAAACCGTAGTCTTTGCTTTGAGCTTCGTACAATACCGCACCTGGAGTGTGCCAGAGGTGCGACCGGGAAAAAAGTCGGCGATTTGCTTCCAGGTCAAGTTCTTCTTCTCTTTGAGGTCGACGAGTAACTGGTCGTCTTCGGGGGTGAACTTGAGCTTCGGACCACGGGGTCGCTGCGCTGGCGGGGGCATTCCCTCCTGGCCTACAACGCTGGGCGGGCCATGATGTTGAGCAGGAGAGGGAGGCGCGCCCTCCATTGTTTGCTGCCTCTTATTGCGATGCTGGTTGGGCAGATGGTGGTGGTGAGTTGGGGGCAGAGAGGAGTGCTGATCTTGCGGCGGCGGAGGATATTGCTGGAGCGAGTAGCCTTGGCTCGCGTGTTGTAGTGAGACACTTCCCGTTGCTTGCGCGTAGGGATTGAGATGCTGCTCGAGACTTGGAGGAAGCTCGTGCTGCAACTCGTCGTGGCGACTGCGCTTGCGTCCGGTGGCTTGCTGAGGCGGCGGTGGGTAACCCACGTTGTAGGAGGACGGTGAATGCTGCGACATGGAATGATGGCGCAGCAAATGAGATTGATGTAGTGATGGATGCGACTCGATATCCGTGTAAGTAGGATGGTGGGCAGCGCCGGCATGTTGAAGCGTTTGAGATGGATGTGGCTGCAGGAAGGAGTGGTGGTAACCCGGAGGCAGCCCTGAATGGGAATGGAGGACATTTTGATGTTCGACGTTTGACGTCGGAATGTGATGTTCTTCCCCGGCATCGCCTGGTACGCTGTAGTCGAGGAAAGGGCCTCGATAGGGACTCGCCAGTGTTGCAAATACGCATGGAGACTACCAGAGCTAGCTTGCTCTGGCAGGCCGCCGTAGTGAGACCTGAGCCAGAAAGAGGTGTCTTGGTTTGAGAAGGGTGCGTGGACGCGAGGTCGTTGTATCGCACGTGTTTGGGATATTCGAATTCTGTTATATTGACAAATGTTGGAGCAAGAAAAGCCTGGGAGAACGCGCCATCGGTCGGAGTCTTATCGCGTGTGTTAAGTGTTGGGGTAGCCGGATATAGCCTTGTAGGGGATACTCGAAAAGGTACATATGGCTGGGAGTCTGGTGGGATATAAGACGTTCACGCCTTACGGAGCAAGGCATTAAAAATTTGGGCCGTTGGTCCCTTCAAAAGCCCGGTCCTGTGCGATTGCCACACGGACACAGAGTCCAAGCACAAGCACAGCAATGGGTCATCCCCACGAGACGGTTTTTGTTCCTGAAGAACACGGAACGAGCTTAGTAGGGAAGGCCCGGGAACGAATTCTACGTCAAGCATAATGCGGTGATCAATGACAAGGAGGGGGTCCCCGGCACACGATCTCGACGGTAATCCAGGCCATTTGCGCCAGTGCAATGCTGGCAAGCTTGGGGTGTGAGTGGCTGCTGATGCAAAATGAGACGGGCATGAGGTACTTTGACCGGCCCCGAATGGCTAGCATGGCGAGCAAGGTGGTGGGGCGCGTGCGGTCCCTGCCATCGTAGTTTATTTCTAGAAAGCCACCAGAAAGATCTCCAGCGCCGTTGCAGCGTCTGCAGGTGGGTGGGACCCTGGCGCAGCGTGGTGGCCAGGAGATGTGTGCATTGAAGACGTTCAAGACCGGCTAGCAAGCGCGGCAGGGGCTCGAGGGCGATTCCCCAAAGCGGGAGCGCCACCACCAGCGTTGTATGCCAGATTGATGAGCCACCTGGCGGACCAACCCAGCGTCCCAGCAAGATGCCGACGGCGAGCCAGAGTTGCGGGCAGGGCTGCTCGGCTGCAGCCTGGGCCAGCAAGCTGCGACGGGCGTAGGAAGTGCCTGAAGCCGCCATGATGCCTTTGGCCGTGACAGTCCAGGGCATACATACATGCTATGTGCTTCAGCAGACCATTCTTCATGCCTGGAAGGACCTGAGCCGTGGAGCGGGCCCCATCCAGCATGATGCTGCTTGCTTCTGGCGCGGTACTCGGGCCAGGCAGTGCAAATGCCGGTAGTGGAAGCTCTCTTGCCGTAGCACCCGCTTGTAAGCAGTGGGCAGTGGACCCGGGCACTGACAGGCCTCCTTCATGGTTCTCTCTAACGCATTCGCACACTTGACCTCAGATTGGCTCATGCGCAGGTAGACCGTTTCAAGGTATAGACGCGACCCCTGTCTATACGCGCTTCGTCATCCCTATGATGGCGGATCGCCAGCCACAGGAATCCCCCGACGCCCACTGGCTGGACGGTGCATCTGCGCACACTGCAGGAGGCCAGCGGGCGTACGGGAGCTGCAACGCAGCGGATGCAGTGGCGAGCTGCGGGCATTGCGTTGCTGACGGTGGGGGGGGAAAAGGAAGAGGGGAGGGGGGAAGGGGGAGGGGGGAAGGAGGGGGGGGAAGGAAAGCATCCACATACCACCATACCTGAGCGGGCAGTGGATGAGGTTGGCGGGCGATGTGCACAGTGTTAGTGCCAGTGCCGTGTACTGACTGTACAGCAGACTACTGCTTGCTGGACGGACGGGTCACAGGCGGTGGTGGGTGGTGGTGGGAAGCGAGAGCCATGGTCGCGCATGGGCGGCGATTCACTGTCGACACTAGACTCGGCTCGTCTCCACGGTACGATGTTCGCTGCTTGGCGACTCGCTACCTGCAGGAACTCAGGCGCCCGTGATCTGCCCGCCCCAGATGTCGCATTACATCTCATCTCTCGACTGCAGCGCAAGATGAGGGCTGCTGTTGTCTGTGGCGCGATCCAGGGCCCGCCCTCGTCCAGGCGGCTGCATGCACGCCTCTGCGAACGGCTGTGCTGTCGCCGAGCACCACCTGGCCAGCCGCTCCAGCACTCACCACCAGGGCCGCCGGCACGTGACACATGCACGACAGGCACAACTCCATCCCGCGACAGGCATCTCCCTGCTCGTGCAGCCCTGGCCATGACCTCACCAAACCCAAGGTGTGACTTCGTCAGGCCTTTGCAGCTAGCGATGCGTCTCTGCCAATCCTCAAGTACCTACTCGACCAGCTGGGGAGCCATTTAGGCTGATGAGACAGCGCACAACCCATAGGCCCGACCAGATGTAAGATGCATTCCACATGGTCGAGCCCGTACTCAAACACACCGTGCCGTGCGCGAATCTCCTGTTGTTGAAGCCTTCTCTACCGCAACTGGGCAATGCGCGAAGAGACCTGCCCACCATGTGGAACATTGCCCTGTAGACCTCCTAGGCGACAACAAGTAGCTCGACCTCCCATCTGCCCAATCCAACATGACGACGTACAACGTACCAGTAGGAGAGAAAGCGACATCGACCTTCTAGCTCGTTTCACCTACCGATTACGCCCATTGATCTGGTTCGGTACCTCTGCCGAATCGTTCGTCTTGGAAATTCAGTCGTTACACGTGGCTGTCGGGACCTAGCCTCGAGGACAACACCCTCATCGCACGAACAGAGAGTCGATCCTCTTCCAGTCACGCTGAGAGTCGCTACACAGGCGGCAGGTAGCCTACGAGTGCGACAAGTAGCCCGCTGCTTGCCGAAGACGATCGACATGGCCAACTTCGAAAACGTCACGGTTCAGGCGTGCCGTACTTACTTGCGAAACATTCGGTCGAACCACTGCAATTACCCGAGACAAACGACTTCCGAGATGAAACGTTGACATCAACCAGTGATCATTGGAGATTCCCATACCTAGATCGCCTTTGCCATCAACGACGTGTCATGGGCGTTGGAAAGATTGAAAGGCTACGTAGGAGAAGCGTCTTAGCACACCAAGTGCTGGCGCAAGAGCGTGCATCAAGTAAAGCCTCGAGGAAATGCCACCAATTACCGGGACCCCCAAGACTTTTTTCAAATTACAAAGACATCTGCCTGCGTCCTGTCGCATCCACGACCGGGAGCCTGTTTCGGCGACGGCGAGAAGGACGACGGGATGTTTGCAGTAGGCCAGCGCCTACGCCCATGCGCCATCGAGAAAGAGAAATGGTATCTTAAAGCGAAAATCCTGCAACAAAAATGGACAAGTTCAGTCTGCGGTCAGAGAACGCGTCTAGTACTTGCCACCGAAGTTTTCCTTCGCATACTGCTCGCATGCCTGCTGCGCGTCAGTCTTGCCACGAAGATAGGAACCAGCGGCGAGCGATGGCTGACATACTTTTGCTGGTTTTCCAACCTTTGCCCCAATGGCCTTCCACTTGTTGGCTTCGTACTCCTTGATGGCGGCAAGCAGCGCAGCGCTCTTCTTGCTCATCAGCTTACTGTCACTAATGCTCCTAGATGACCAAGGTTGATAGAGTACTCACTTCGTCTTCCGCAAATTCTGCGTAGTGCATGTCCTAGAGGGTTCTTATCAGCAATGGTGGAGTACAAATAAGGTCACAATGTACCGACCTTGTACCAGTGCTTCTTCACACTCCCCTCGGTTCGTTGTGGAAACGTCTAGTGCCAAGAAGTCAGTAACAGCGACCAACTGCTCACCAGACATGTCCAATCCATACCTTTGCGATCTCGCTCCAACTGTTGCCAGTATCTCTCATTTGTTTCAGCCTCAACTCCTCAGCAGGTGTCCAGGGTGTATTTGTGCGACTCTTTTTAGCCTTGGGTTCTTGAGCCCCAGCCTCGACATCGGTGCTCTGAGGTGCTGGCGCTTGACTCGCTGGCGCCTCCGCGCTACCTGACGAAGCTGCCATCTGATCTTGCGGTTGAGCGAGGCTGACAGACTTGCGCTTTCGACTTGCAGGAGAGGCGAGCGACTGCTGTGCACCTGTGTGGGCGTCTGCACCCTGTGTAGTGACGGACGTGGCTGAGTGTAAGATGGGCAGCTCTGCAGGCGCAGAGTATGGAGGATGTAGGCTCCCTGTGATGGGTGAGGGCTTCAGGCTGCGCTTGGTGGTGGGTGAGGAGCTGTGGAACAAGGGTCACGACGTCAGCATGCGTGTGAGGTGAGTGGTGAGGGTTGTTGGTGAGGCTAGAGTTGCTCAGGACTCAGGACGAGGGTGCGGTAGACACCTTGGAAGAGACTCACGACATGGCGGCAGAACGAGGGCGTTGAGAGCTGAGCCGGGTGGGCAGAGGCACAGAAGAGCTTCACTGGTGAGGGCTGGGTGCGGCTATAGAGTGTAGTGTCATGCTCGTATATTGCAGCTTCAGGACTGCTTCAAAGAGTACGACGGCCAGAGTGAAGGCGGTAGATCATCATGATATCGAAGTAGGCAGATGGTCTGTCGGAAAGAGCGCTGATCAAGTACAAGGAATACAAAGAGGGTCAGGATGGTGTCAGATGAGCGAATAGGAGCAGGGCAGGGCCAGAGAGATGGAGGGGGACGGGGACGTTGTGAGGTTAAGCGGCCGAGTGCTAGCGGGGGTAGCCGTCAGAGCTGGGGAAGCGGAGTAGCGATACATGACGAGCAGTGAATGGCGGGTAGTGGTCGAGGTAGAGGTACAGGTGCAGGCCGCAGGCCAGAAGCGGGGTAATAGGCTCTAGGGGCCAGCCTCTGATAGACAGGTGGCTTCAAAAGGGTACGGCGAGTGGAAGACGAGTGCTGAGAGGGCCGCGTAGAGGTTGTAGCCAGCGCGTGACAGCCTGCCTGCATCTCCGACTTGATGCAAGTGATGCAACGCTGCCCCAATGCAGCGAGTGACGGCACAACTGAGTCTGTGGCAGCGAAAGTAGCAAACCATGGGCGGCTAGCTGTGTGAGCGGGGGGGACACATGGATGGGTGCTGAAGCTGGACGGCTTTGGCAGGGCCTCGTCACGATTCACCAGGTGCTATGTATTTGCTACCAGCAGGCCGAGGCGCGATAGGCGTTGCTGGCTGGTAGTGGTGACGAGGTTGGGCTGCCACTCGGCTTGCTGGCGCGGCGGGGAAGCGTGGGTGGGTGGCTAGTGGGTGCATGTGTTGTGTGTGTGCGTGGGTGCGTGGGTGCGTGCGTTCACTGGGTGCACTGGCCGGGCGCTCTTGCCTGTGTGGTTGCTCGTGCCTTCCGCGACCTCATCGGTCAAAAGAACATCGAGGGAAGTCGCGACTCCCTCGCCCGGTCGCACAGGACATGACCACGTCGCCGCCCCAGGCTCGTCACGGCGCTCACAACCTCGCGCCTGGCCACCGATGACCAAGTCAGCGCTGGAGACTGTGCTGCTATCAGTGCTATTTAGCCCGCCTCCAGCTCTTGAGCGCGCCCGCACACATCCCTGTCTGCTAACTAGATACGCGCGATCACCGCAGCAGCAGCTTGCAACACCACCACCCACGACCAGCAGCTCCAGCTCCAGCTCCAGCTCCAGCGCCCACGCCCAGCACTGCGCCCGCAACACTGCGCAACATGCCTCACCCGACTGCTGCGCTCCCAAGGCCGCAGAGGCAGCATCGCCCTCTGCATCCCCATCTCCATATTCCATGATTGATCCCGTGACGCCATGCTGTTTGCACTGTCGCCTCCGCCGCCAAGCGCCCTCCCCCAGCCGCCTGATGCAGCGCGAGTATCAGCTCCGTTTTAGGGAACCGCTGCCCTGCCACTGACGGCCACCAGCAGCCTCCATGGTCTGCCAAGGGCTCCGGCCTCAGGACGCGCCTGATCTGCTTGATGCTGTAGAGCGGAATACAAGTCTTCCGAGTGTACTGGTTTCGCCTGTCTTACAGCATCAGTAACCACCCGGTCATTTCAAGTTTGCGTTGCGCGTCCTCTCCACCTGCCGTACTACTCGGCCCGTCTTGAACCAAGAGTCGCAAATCTTCCACAACCTCTGCGCGCCGAGTGGACGTCTTGATGTTGTGAGCACTTGTTTGCTGGGACAAGAGGCCTCGACGAGTCCATGTCAGAGCAACGGCGCACTGTTCTCACCGCACCCTGTCATGCACTCGTTCATAGTTAGCGCCCGCCGTCGCTGGAGCCCTGAGCAGTGCTTGTTTCCAGGCATTCCAAACACTGTCAAACCTTTCGCTTCGCCAAAACTGCAGCACGTCCGACAGATCCAGTTTGAAACCAACCCCGTGATCCCCAATGAGGCTGCTAAACTTATGCGTCCTGCTCAAGATCCCCCAGTTTTCCGGCAGCCAGATCGTCTGTTACCTCACAACTCATCCACTTCCGGCTTAACATGTCTCGCGTCAAGGTTCTTCCAAACATTTGGCCTTCCCACTTGGACGTTGCCCATGGCGGCGATCAAAACTTAGCCGCATGGCTGACGGTTTGAAAACGTTGTCAATCTCAGAAACTGCCACTGACAATCCAGCCTGGTCCGTGGTTCTTGGAATGCGCTGTTTCTGCCTTGTGGCCAAACTCTATATCTTCCTCGGAAACCCCAACTTCTGAGGCTTCAACCGCTCACGTTCAATCGGCAACTGTCTTTTGTTTTCCCCTTAGCAGTTTTTTAATACATTCTTTTACGCCCCACTGGTTTGGGCCGCATTACATTCACTAATTGACATTGCTGAGCAATTACTTGTGTACCTACACACCCTGTAATACGTTCCTTCCCGAGCAAGCCTCACAAACCACTGTCCGACATCCCTACTGGACAACAAACTCGACCATTCTTAGCATCCGCCATATCATCTCCGACACGCAAGATCGACCATCACAAACATTCAACAGTCACTACAATGTTGCACCACCAGCCCCAGATCCTTTCTCCCCTGCCTGAGATGAACTCGCAATCCGGCGACCAGTCCAGCCTGCGTGCTCGTAAGATGTCGGCCGGTGGCAACAGGTCCTGGTCCGAAGAGGAAGAGACATATCTCCTTCAGACTCGCATGCAGAAGATGCCATACAAACATATTGCTGCACACTTGAAAAAGACTGAGCTTGCGTGCCGTCTGCATTACCATCAACTTTCGCACGGCAGCCACCGCCGCAAGCGCAACTCCTCCATCTCTTCGACAGCATCTTGCAGCTCCAATGGCACATCTCCCGCCTATGCCATGGATCATGATGCTTATTCTCAATCATCCCGCCATAGTTCCCCCATGAGCTACAACGGCAGCCCTCATGTTCACGTCGCTTCTATGACCACCTCCCCAGGTCGGGCACAGCACAAGATCCTCCTTCCCAAGCCTCGCACTCTTACCCCCCGCGGGTCTCCTGAGCCATACAACGCTCTCCGTATCAACACTGAGGTTGCCCATCAGCCCAAGGTTGTTGACACCGACCGCCTCCGTGCCATCTACGAAGCTCGCCGCCAGCAGTTCTGGGCCACTGTCGCCGCTGACTACGGTGCTGATGTTTCGCCCGCTCAGCTCGAGGAAATCTGGCGCAACGGATCCAATGCAATCCGTCCACCGACCCCTGACGACTCGCCAGACGGTAGCATTATGCACAACCCTGTGCTTAAGCCCTCTCCTTTCCCGTACTCATCATCGACCTACAGCGAGCCGGCCAAGCATTACAGTCCGACAAACCACATGAACATCAGCGCTGTGTCTGCTCCTGAACGCCAGCCATACATGCTTCCAATGCCTGTCCCTTCAAGCGGTCGTGCGAGAGCCGGGACTTGGAGCTCGGCACCCCGCGACAACATGCCCATTGCTAGTCTGCTCAACGACGAGAGAAAATGAAATCCAGTCCTGTGCACTAGCAATTGCAAAGCCCTTCTTTCACTTCTTTACTTTCATTAATCCCTCTTTGCGCCTTTATTTTTCTCTTTTCCTCCAACATCTCAGCCCATTTTGGTACGAGACGATCGCTGCAGTTATCGGTCAGGTGTACTTTGTCAATTCTGAAACAGCATTTTGTCTTGGTGGGGGGTGGGGGGGTTTTGCAACCTTGAAAGCGGTCTGCCATGCATTACTGAGACCCCCGTTTTAGTTAAGAAACTAGCCAATCGGAGAATAGATATTTAAAACGCCTTTTTTTTTCTCTGTTTCAGCGCCACAATGATTTTCCCGTTGTTGTCGTTGTCGGTCTTTGTCCCGTGGGATGCGGATAGAAGCGTGTAAGCTAGCTGCAATGTTGGATTAGTAGATTCAAAAAAAAAGATTAATTAAAATGATGCTTTTTCTTCTGTTGCGCGCCTGGAATCTCGCGAAGTTGCAGGTTGCCAAAGACGCTCAGGGGGATGCTAGGTGTGCTGAATTAGTGTAACAGCCATTTGGCGAATAAATCGAAATCCTTCTATTGGTTGGGCAAGTTGCTGTACAATATTGTTACTGTTACTGTTACTGTTACCCTACTGTATTGTAAGTACATTCACAAATACTCGGAATACAAATTATGAAGATTGAAGGCACATAGCCCACTGCTCGTGCAAACTCAACTCAATACGCAAAGCATATTCATATTACAACATTCCCCGTTTGGATTTTTTTTTTCAAAAAAAATACAGGGACTGAGAATGTTGTCGAACTGGAAAGTTAGATGTGGTTGCACATTGATGTGATGCATATAATTCACCGAGTTGGCTTTTATCATCCCCGCGCTTACACGACACTTACAAATCCCTTCTCAACCCTAACTAAGAACCCATTTTGCGTACCGAGAACCTCTTTCAATGTTAGCTATGTGGATGACTTGTTGCATCTGGGAGGATACAGGAATGTTTGCGAGGCGGGAGAATAAACGATGTAGAGGTTTCGTGGAGGGAGAAGGGGAGGGGGGGTATGGAATGAGGTGATCGCTTTGGCGGTGTGGAAGATGATTGAGGGGAGGTTGATGTGACAGGCAGGACGAAGTCGCGTTTGTGATGCGATGTCGTATTCTGTGCATGCAGCAAGCATCGTGTGTACGCAATTCTGCATCATGCACAAGCCTTAGCTACCTTGACGACTACTCAGCCCCTCGCAAGCAAGACCACTTCTACAATGACATCTGCCAGCCTTCTTCGCGTCTTCCAAATACTTTCCATGTCATGTCCATACCCATACTCACACATCAACACGACGATACGATACCCCTCCAACACATCTCCCGCCTCACCCCAACCCCTCCACACACATCATCAACCACTCCCAGCTCCCCCACCACACATCCCAATCTCCCAGTCTTTCATGCTTACAAACCCCGTCCACCTCACCGACCACGATCCCTCGACCAAAAGCCCCGCTTGCCCCTGCCCCAACACACAGCCCCCCCACGATTCAGCAACCCACACCAGTACCCACGGCATTAAAAGGGAAATCATATGATCCACCGCTCTTTGTCGCATGTACAGCTCCGCAGCCTCGAGTCGCGTTTGTGTATCGAGGAGGTGCGTGAAATTGCAGTGGGGAGTCTTTGTTCATGCAATGTTGCAGGGCTGCAGGGGTGTGTGTGAGCCAATTAGCAGCCGTTTCGCCCGTGGGACGCATGCATTGTATAGCTAGCGCTCCTACACTCGTAGGGCTGATAGAATACTGTGGATGTTTTGGGCCTGAGAAGGCGAGCAGCATGACGTTGTGCATTCGGTGATATCCGTGGCGGGGGGCGCGCTGTGAGAGAGGGGTTGGGTATGGATAAGGGATTCGCAGGGGTTATTTTTGGGGGCGTGGGGCCGAGGAGATGGGCGCATGGGGTGGCTTTACTCTTGCTGTGTAGTATATTGTACGTGCACAGATATTGTAGGCAGGGCGTGTGGGAGAGCTTAGATCGCTGGTCGAACTGGGGGTTGTACCGTGGGAGTAGACTATTGGGAGGATGGTAGTGAGGCCGAAAAGGATGGACTACATCACGGGCGTGACGTGTCTGTCATGCTGGGTGTTCTTGCGTCTGTACCACCCCTTTCTCTTGCATCTCTGTCTCCATTGGTGTCGGTCCGAGCAGATGGTGTACGCAGTAGCTCTGGGTCTTGGTCTCCTGTTCTGGATGGTGTACGGTGTTTGCCGTCTTGTTCGATGCCGGTGGCTAAGTCATTCATCGCTCGCGGATCGGAGACTTCTTTCGTGCTGTACTCCTTGTCTAAGCGACGCATTAGTTCTTCTCCGGGGAGAAGTATGCTTCGGTCGATTGCAAGTGGTAGGCCGCGATGTCTCCCTCGCACCATTACGAATAGCAGGACCACTTTGCTAAGACTGGCGAATGAGCCGCTCAAACTATAGTCTTTGCCTGGTATACCAGTGCTCAGACCAACGGTACCATAGGCCGAAGTGACTTCAAAGAGTATTGAGAAAACATCGAATCCAGGATCTTTCCGCAGTATGTGGCCGCGTTCGATGACACAGATCAAGAAGAAGGACAGAAACTGAAACCAGATGTCGTATGCCAGTTGCTTCTGAAGATGTGATGCAATGCCCACGGCACTACTATCGTGTTTTTCCAAGCCGATTGATTGCTCTTCGTATGTGTTTGTCTTGCGCAGTGTCAAGACCATCGGGTAGCTGGAGATATACATGATGACAAGGTAAACGACCAGACAAGCTGGTGCTAAGGAGCTGAATCCAATGATATATGCACCACTTGTACGCAGGCCTGTAGCTTGGAACGACCCATCCAGAAAGCGCGTGCCTAGCGAAAGCGCCTCGACGTCTGGCATACCAATGTTCAAAATAACGAAGCAAAGCCAAGCCGTGATATCAATGACAACCTGTATCACAAATAGATACCATGTTTCGCGGCTCGGAAATAGGTAGATGAAGCAGCGTCGGGGGTGTTGCAATAGGAAGTCAAGTGTGTTCCTGAACCTGGAGTGCTGCGGAGATATCTTCTTCAGCGTCCAGATCAGCATACGGAGGAATGTCGGAAACTGTGTTTGTCCTGCAAAGGCTAGCAAACCTGCGATGATGAGAATATAAGGGTAGCCACTGAAAGGGATAAAGTTGGCGTTGAGTACGTTCAGCCCTCCATTTGCGAATTCGGTGACGGTGCAGAAAAAAGCCCACCATCCTGGGTTCAATCCGCCTGGTTGTGCTTCGCGGAGTACGGTTTGTATGCGACTGCGATATGCGTATGGTACCAGGAGGATAGTACCAAGTGTATACCAGAATACTTGGTAGCCAATGAGGATTAACAATAGAGCTTGTAGAGCCCTATACTCTACACCGCCAAGTTCCATACGGTCTTGCTCGCTCAAGTCAAGAAACCGGCCTTTTGAGTCGAGCCGTGGCTTGAACGATACATAGTCGTGCTTCTCAGGCTTCAACTCGCTAGTCAAGCGGTCGAATATTCTGCTGAAGAAGTTGCGTGCGATTTTCGTCTCCCATGGCGTAGGAATAAAGCCAAATCCTGTTTGGTAGTGATAAGTCCGACGTTTTGAAAGTGGCTGTATCTTTGGCGAACTATCTCTTTTTTCCTTCTTCACCTTGATCTCATAGATTTGCTCTCTGTTCGTACGTTGTCGTAGAGTGCTATTTCTACCACTTTCATTGCGTCCCGTGTGGCGATTGTCTTCGATATCTTGCACGAGACGACGCATAGTGCGAGACTGTTTGACCACATCTGACATCTTCTTTCGAAATAGTGCTCGTCGAATCAGCACCACGAATGTAGAGACAAATGGTATGTTTCCAATGGCCATGAGGACGGCAAAGACGGCCTGTTGAAAGCGAGATAAATCGCCCAGATTTACAGGATTGAGTCCTACACATCATCAGCCGTCAGTGTTTTCGCTACTTTGAGTAATTTGATCTTACCAGTAGTCGTCATAGCACTACAAGTCAGAAATAACGCATTCATATACGTCAGGTGTTCATTTCCCACCTCTTTCGGCCCATTCGCGCGTCCCTGTCCATAGACAATGACAGACGAAATCGCGATAACAACAACGAAGTACAGCATGTGCGCCCGATAGAAGTTCAGCCTGAAGAACTCGTGGCGCATGTAGCGGACAAAATTATCTTTCGCTTTTCGCGGGTCCCGCAGCTCTTCCATCGGATCTTGCATCGTTGTAGCAGTCCTGGTGTTGGTGATGGCTACAGTGTCGTCACAATCAGGCGCGCGACACCACACGCACAAAAGGCCTCGCAGATGCTAAGGTGGGCGTCCCGGCAGCTCTATCGAGGTTCATTATTGATGTGGCAATTTACTGCGCTGTACCGTGGCATCCGAGCCAAGCTGTGGATGCGCGAATATGAGGGAGGCAGTGCAGTTGTCCATTTCGGGGTAGTTGCGGCTATGATGTCATTGGCTACTAGAGACATTAGGGTGTCTGCCCAGGCGCCTTTTGGGCGGGTCTAGGTCCGCATCCGGTCTTATTGGTATTTGGTTATCTTGAGTCGCTCAACTCTGTTGGGTATATGCTTGTTTAACGATTCCAAAGTGTTCTTGTTGAGATGAACATCCTACCAAGGGTACGTGTCACTGCTGGAGTGCAAGGTCAGCGCAGAACAAAGGTTAGGTTTTCCAAGTTATTTGAGCAACTAACGTGAGATAAGAAAGCAATCTTCGGTGATTTTCAGGTCCTCGTGAGCGGTGATTGGGTACTGCGATTTGATCTTCGTCATCCCAAAACCTTATTTGACCCCATGTTGATCACACTGTCATTATGGTATATGTTTGTTTTTGCTACAATCGACCACCATCTGTCTGGCCGCTCAAGTATCATATTTCCACGCCTCTTAGGAAGCAAGATGATTTGAATCGAAGTGAAACCTATCATAACCTCGAACATGTCCAGAGAGGATGTAGTCTCCAAGCATTGCATGAAGCTGCGCAGCACGAATTGTCCAACAGGCAACATTACATACTAGGAAATTGAGTGGGTATAACCATCTGCAATGTGGCAAATGTGGCTGCCATCTCTTCCGATGCATCTTTGTAGAAAGATCCTAGAAGCGAAAGAACCGTATAGGTACTACCAAGAGAAAGGCGATTGTATGTTGGGCGAGTCCATGGCTTACTCCAAGTACAAAATCATAGGGTATAGGTGATTTTCAGTTTCTGAATGACAATAGTGTGAAATTCAAATAATACTTGATGATCTGGCTGATAGCGCCGTTGAATGTGAATTGACTGAGAGTCTTCTAGTTATACACAGTATCATATAAATCTTGTGATACCATGAACCAGATTCTTCCTTCTCGAGCGCATGTTGTTCATACTTATACTCTTGCGCTTCAGTGTAAAATGATAGTTGTCCTCGAGTTGCAGTGGAAGAGCAATGTGCTCAAAATGTGGTTATACATGATCAAAGCAACTGTGACGCCACAGTATGTCTCAGATATACGTAAATTTAAAGCTATATTATTTACATGAATGCGCTATGTTCAAAATACCATTGCTTGGTCATGTGTAGATCTATGCAGTCAACCCCCGAGGCTGCGATAGGGCTTTGATGATGAGCCACAGAATACTTCAGGATAAAAATGATAGAAACAAAGCCCTGAAACTATGGTCGGAACATTCTCAGGGTCTCTGGTGGTCGTATCAAACGACATTCGACATTGCATAGATTATGGTACTGTGCCTTGATCCGACATATGTGCTTCTCATCCATCGACCTGGAACTTCAGAGGCATCTCGCTTGTTGTACCATATGGTATCTATTTGGATACTCGGAACTGAACGATAACGCAGCGACGGCTGTAGCGCGTCTCGGACAATTAGTTATTGCTATGAAGTTTAAATATGCCACGTGGTTGCGCAATACCAAATATCACTTTACGGTCATGCACGCAACACATACAAGCTAGATCACCTGTCGCATCTCTTCAATTCATGACAACGCGTGGCGCGCAGGCTAATTCTGGCCTTTCAAAGTGAAGCTCAAATCTTTTTATGAGACAGCCTGAGAGGTCGCCCACATCATGTCCCATCATGTCCTCGTCAACCTTGAGTTACGCATTTATGAGCATATAGCTTGAGGTTTTAAACGATGAGCGTTAGAACTAGCAATAGAACTGTAGTTAGGCCGATCGAAGATTCGCGGTTACAATCGAACGCTGGCATATACATTTAAATAGCAGGTACCGGGTATGTTCTAGAGGCCCTCCTCACGGACGAGCATCATGAGGAGGGTGATAATGGTTGCCAGACTACGAAGTACTATTACAAATAATCCACTCCTAGTAGGCAGTGCGTAAGGATCCGGAGCTGGATAGGTTGACGGCCGAAGTGCGTGTGGTTCTTGACGAAGTGAAGTGACATCTGGCAACGAAGTGGAAGAGAAGGAAGACGAACTTGGATATTTAGCACAAGGCTCAAATGGGTGACGATTAGGTAATTAACACCGGTGTTGAGGATGCGGATGAGGAACTCGCAAGTTATGGTAAGCATCGGCGATATCTAGTAACCTGCTGCCTATGCCACCATTTTTCATCAACCTTCTCACGCTGTCACATAAATGCGCTTTACTTCTCAAATTACATTGTCAATTACTCTCACAACTTCCCCTCGTCACATAACCATACCGACCCTCCACGCAGGCTCGGCTTTGTGTTGAAAGACACAAAAAAACCCAAAATGGCGCGCAAACTACCAATGGAACTGTTGCAGTCCATTCGTGACACCCTCAACAATTCCCTCAAATCCAGCGTGACCATCTCTTCGCTAGTAAATCGATACTGCCGCCACGCAGCCTCTTCTGTAATTTTCAGCAACTTTAACATCTGCGTTCAAAGTCCAGAGCTTTTGACTAGTGTCATGAAACAATGGACATCCGCATCAATAGTCTTCGATGGATTCAGACGAATTCGACGGCCCTCATTAAAGGGAAACACAACCCTTGACTGGCTGGCAACGACATGCGTCCCGAAAGGCTCCTAATTCGAATGGTCAGCGGCTTGCACCTTTTGGTTATGAGGAACCGTATATGCCATTGGCGATGTTCATTCGCCAGCTACCGCAGTGAACAATCTGGTGCATGAGTGTGAAACTCCGTAATCGGCCTGTCTTCTCGGAGTACTACACTGAGAATTCGCGTCATGTCGTCTCCACATTAAAGGCTTTAGCCTAGGCATTCCTATGCGAGATCTTGCGAATCACTACAGGCATGGTATTGAGTCGTAGGAATTGCAGCCGCGAGACTTGGAGTTGTGGGAAACTCATAGATCGTATGCTAATACGCTTTTCTAGCTGTGTAAGAAGTTCAAGACAACCGACTTACAATCCTGGGACTCTCGTGCGAATAGTGGCGCGAGCAAGCCCCGCTCTGGAAGAAGTTCGGATTGACTGGAAACGAATGGGGATCTTTGAGAAAAGCCAGCCAACTGAGGTTATTTCCAGGGCTCAAATCTCACCAGGAAGCCAGTGGGTTAGGCGATGAACGGGAAAAAGGAGGTGATTTGATTAATCTTTCTTGTTAAATGGGCAACAATTGAATCTTAGGGAGTTGGAAAAACATACCGAGTTCAACGCATTGCGTACGCTTAAGCTTAACTACTAGTACCACCATACCCAACATTCTAGACTGGGTAGCGAAGTCCGCCTGCTCCCCCTTATTGTTATGCCTCGAGGTATAGACGGGGTCTGGTGACACTGGCCTCGCCACTGCGGCCTTGCTTCTATCTCTGGCTCCCCCGACGGAACTCACGATCCACAGCCACATTAATAACGAAATCTTGAAAACTAGCACCACACTACCCTACAACGGCTGTTACATCCAAACTCCTCGTGCTGGACTGGTTTAATTATGGAACTTAGGACAGAATATCAAGAACTCCAGCATCTTAGCATCACGGTTCGTCGTACACAAACTGATGCCGACAAGATGCCTTCTTTACACGGAACTAAGCCTGATTCCAGAACCCCAAAGCCTCTAATTCTACCTATCCTGCTGCATTGGCATCCACGATACTCCAATCCCTTCCCAATTCCAATAGAAATACATACATATCCGTCACAAAGTCTCCGTAAAGCCTCACCCCTCAGCTTTATGCCTTTACATTACGTTAGATTCAGCGCACCTAACGCGGAACTAATATCGTCTACAGGTCGTCCCTGTATTAGTGCGCGGAGATCGCAGATCATCTGTCCATGCTACTTCCTCCGGCATTCCGTGTGCATCTTGAATCCGCAGGATGATGATTGACGATACGAGGTGTCAACTACACGAATGACAATGGTCGACAGCATTTGCTGACCGAGACTGAAGCACAATACAACGTCAATCTCGTCTTTCACATCATCGGCGTCGATGGGATTGGATACCATATGCCGTCGACATCTAGAACCGTGCGTTTGATCTCGCCCGCTCTGCACGCAACGACATCACTTGTGCGGCCAGCCAGGCCGTGTGTGAGTATTTCAATGTCTCCTCCCTACACGCCTTCCTCCAGCAGGTAGCCGATAAACACGTTGAGCCGATTTTGGACCTGCTTCCTAACTCCTTCCGCCTCCCCCACGAGGCGTTGGAGATGCATTCCCCCTGGGCTACCTACCTCCACGCGGAGGCAGAGTATGTGCGTCTCCCCGACAGTCCTGTCAGCAAGGCTGTATTCCGCTGGTACCGCAAGACGCACCTGGGTAGTCGCTACAACGGAAAGCCAACGACACTGCGCCTGTTCTTTCGCGATAAGCTTCGTTTCAACGGTGACCAGGCCGGTCACCGGTATTTCGACATGGGCGGGGCTGCTGTACAAGATCTTCAAGTGGTCCCCGGCCTTCCTCATGCTGATGTCAGATGCCACATACCATTGATAAGTTGGCCGTTCCACCTCCTTGCCTGCTACATCTTGCTAACGGAGTGTGTCTACATAGTATCCGGAGCAATAGCGCCACCGGACCGTACCGTTTCATAGCTGTCATCGACAGGTTGGTCACGAGCGAGCTGGGCAATTTGATTGCTGAGAATGCCGTTCAGACGGGTGTGTATTTCAGGAACGCATTCTCCCAGTGGCCCTCTCCTCACCAGCCCTGGGCCACTTCGCTGCGTGCGAAGCCCCGCCCTTCGCGTGGTGGTATGGAGAGCCATTGCCCACAAGCGCTGTCTCGCTTATCTTGGAGGATGAGTTAGTGGGTGGGGCTTCGTAGCATGAACTATATGGTGAGTTACTATAGTACTTAGTAGTACTATAATAAGATTCTGTAGACTTAATTTCTGTGGTTCCAAAACCAAATTCATTACATTATCATAATGCTGCAATGTCCTATGAAGCAGAAACCAATTCGGTGAATTACTCCCATGCAACACCAAGTTGCAATAGTAAAAAGCTCCAATGATTCCACAGATTTCAGATTCGCCACAGGCATCACGATAACATAGAGGCTAGAATGTTGCTTGAAGATGATGTATTACATGCACGGCATGTGCTTCAAAAAGAATAATAACGAAGATTATGTACAAAGAATCAAGTCTGCGCTTTCAAAGCTTCCGACCACGAACCACGCGAGAAACGAAATGCACAGAATGCAATTCGCTTGCTCACTCCACTCCCAACAGCGCATGTGTCTCTCGACTACACTACTATGGGTTTTTCCAGCCGTTCAACGCATGGATACTCCAGTCCGATATGTCATGAGCATGTAGATATTTAAAAAATAATCTAGCAAGACTTGACGGCGGAAGCGGTGTACTTGCAAGCCTTGGAGGGGCCCTTGGAGACAGAGCTGGGCTCGGAGCCCTTCTTGACGCCCTTGAACTCCTCGCAGATGGTCTTGACGTTGGAAGCGCAGGTGCCGGTGATGGTGGCGGTGTCGCTGGTAAATTGGTTAGTTGTTGTTGCAACACTGGCACAAGGGGACATGTCAAAACTCACCCAAAGTTGGAGTTGATGCCAGCGAGGACCTTGCCGTTGTACGCCTTGACGTTCTTGATCACGACAGTGCGCGTCACAGAGTTCTTGCAGTTGCCGCAGGAGCGGTACATCTTGCCGAAGTCGAAGACCTGGAATCCAGTGATCTCGACCTGGCCTTTGCCGTTGTGCTGGATAACCTTGTCAGAGGCGCCCTGGGCACCTCCGCCAATGATGCGGGCGTTACCGTCTGATTTTTGTTAGCCGGAGGGGTCTTTTGGGGGGTCCGTTGCGGTCTCCTTGGCCGAGGGCATCAAAGAAGCAACGGGGGATGATTGAACACTTACCACCCTTGAGCGAGAGAGCATCCTCGCAGACATCGACCCACCAGACGTTCTCGATGGTGCAGCTGCCCTCGCAGTGGACACCCTCGATCTGGTCCTTTCCGATGATGGCGTTCTTGAGAGTACCGCCGTTCTTGACGAGGAAGACGGCGTCCTTGTTGCCACCCTCAGCCTGGCCAGAGCACTTGACACCACGACCGTAGGTCTTCATGCCACCATCAAAGGTGCCGGAGACTTCCTTGGGGGCCTTGTAGGTGACGGAGCCCTTGGAAGCAGGGACAGGGAGGGAAGCACGCTTGGCAAGAGCAAAGGCCTCGGCAGGAGACTGGGCGGCAGGGCCGGCTGCGACAAAGGCAGCGAAAGCGGCGACGAGAGCGATGGTGAACTGCATTTTGATAGAGTTGGTGGTTGAGGTTGGGACTTGTAAAGGTCGAAAGTTGATTTGTTGGTAAAGTGTGTGGAAAAAGAAGGTATGTCTCGAAAGAGGAGTAGCGAAAGTGATGCTTCAAGCAAGAAAGATGGACAGGAATGAATGTGATGGGATGATGATTTAGCAAAGGCAGCACGCTGCTGTACTTATACAAGGCCGACTTGTTGCTCGTCACACCATATCCCCATCCCCTTTGCCCATCGAAAGGGTTTCCAGATGGATCCCCGGCTGCTTGCATGAGTAGAGAACGATGGACTAGCGCTCCATAGAGACTCCCGTCCCGACGCTAAGCCGCGGGCGGCAGACCCAAGGCCTCGTTCGAAACCAGGCAATATCCACAGCTGATACCGTGGTACAGCAACGGGCGAGCGCAAACCCGACGGCAGACTTGGCCACTGGCTTGGCAGAAGCTTTTCAAGAATGGGGTGAGGCAGTTTGAGTGACGGGGCATGGTGTGCTGGGCTGCCAAGCGCGCCATTCGGAGGCTAATAGTCCGCCGCAGGATTCTTGTCTTCATCTCGCAAAACAGGGCCTGGGCGTGCGGTCTTGGTGCTGCATCCTGCCAGCGAGTCCGACGTCTAGAGTGGCGGGGAACAAGTCGCTACCTACCTAGATTTGCTGTGCCTAGTGTGTTGTACTTGGATGCTCGCGTGGTTGTGCCTGGCGCTAAGGCCGGGAACAGAGATTAGAGTTGTTTCATAGCTTTTCGCTTAGCGACTTCCGCCAATGGGAAGGCGGGGCTGCAGACGTCAAACAAGCTACCAGCCCGTTGGAACTTGTCAAACCAAACACTAGGTGCTGTGCATGACCATGTGCTCCGTCCATGGACATTGATCTCTGGCGCGAGCATCCCGCAGATGGGCATCGGCCCTTTTTGCATCAATTCAACGGCCGTCTTGTTTCGTGAGTGCGTGTTTTGCAGAACTTCTCTCTTGTTTGCTACCGTCTCTTTGCCGATCCTCATAGACGAACATGCGGCATTGCATAACGTCTTTGGTGGGTAAAATGCTACCTAGCCGCTCACAGCCACGCGGCAAGCACTGTGTGTCGAGTTGATTGCGGAGAGGCCTACTGTAGCTACACCTGCACCATTGACCGCCGCCTGAGCCTAGAACGAGACCAACATCGTTGGTGGCGCGCGTCAAAAACCTGCACTGCAGTTACCGTGCCACCGCCCCACCAGCGAGTCGCAATGTTCGGACTTGCGATGCTGGATTCAGAATGGGTTGGGGACTGCTACAGCACTGACTCGGGATCCAGGAGAAGAATCGACAATCTAGAATCCTACCCTGCAAGCGCATCGCCTTTTCCTACTCATGCGTTTCCCAGTGCACCGACAGTGTTGTACATACTGCAGGATTCAGCGACAGCAACCGACTTGCCTACATCGTATGACGTTGAGAATACGAATCTTGGTCGAACCCGTGAAACGTCAAAGGTTGCCCCAACTCGTGCTGGAAATGAGGCCAAGATCATCTCAAGTCATGTGGCACAGCCCAAAAGACAGCAGCAGCAATGCGATGCTTGCAGAACTTGTGACGTCGTTATTTCACACTAATCGCGAGGAATATTGCCAGCCCCCCGTGGCGTTTCAGGTAGCGATCCTGGTAACAGTTTCGTTCTCGCACAGAAATCATCAGATGGCTTCCATGGTATCAATGGCTGTACTACATACAGTGCTTGCTCGCGGAAAATTAAACATGCGCGCTTAGACAACCTTGCGATTACACAGTGACATGATGCATGTGACTCCCAAAACATTCTTTTACGAACACACACCACCTGTTACCAAGACAATGCAGTTTCCCAATCACACACCCCCACACCATTCCCTCTTCCTCCTTTCCCCTGACTTTAAACGAGTCGCGGATCGTATTGGTGAGCGGGTACTCTCGCTCAGTGCGCACCGCAACGTGACCCGCTTCAACGAAAGTCTGGAAACAAAAAGTCCCATCTAGACCCGCAGCGCCTAAAATTAAACCTACCTATCTTGCGGTGTACAATTGTGTCTAAGTACCCAAGTAAACACACTGCATGAATAGTGTCAGTCACTCAATTCACCAAGTCATGATTCTCAGCCCATATCTGCACCATCGATCCGCACGGCCAGTAGGTAGTTGGAACAAAACAACAACCAGATCGCACGCTAGAACCACACCCAAGACTTTTCAATGGATCGCGTGTGATCCTGCACTATAGAATCGGTCCGGGAAACAGGTACTGTACATATACATTTTCCTTTGATCCTAATATCAGAGAAACTATAGGGCGGTGAAGATTGGGACTGCAAGGCTGCACACACGTTTGACCAGGCCGTTGGGTCTCGTATAGTATACGATGTAGTATCGCTCTCCTGGCTCCATATCAATAACAGAAGATCCAATATGCAAATCATTGAGCAAGTTTGGAGCTTTTCGACGAGGCTGTGGAGCCCGATCCACTTTTTTTTTGGGGAGGGGCAAGGGGAGATTTGAAGGAGAATTTATTTTCTTTTTGGGGTCGGAGAATTGCGTGCTGGTGGTTGTTACACTGGATAATTTCCGACTGCCGGCTCGCTAAAAAGGCTTCCACGCTTGTTAGTAAAAAGCTCGGGGTCAAGTGCGTGGTATTGAGGTTTTGTGATACTGTGCACCGTTAGGCCTGGTGCAGAGTATTGATAGCTCTCTTTCTAGAGGCGGCATTGGACGAATGCTGCACCTGATGCTGTGTTTGAACGACTGGGTCTCATAGGAATGGCCACGGGCCACAAAGGCAATGGGCGAATACTCCTTCCTCGGGTCAATCTCGTCCTTCCACCCGACGGTGAGTAGAAATATGCTACATTGCACGAAAGTGGATGCAGGCGAACCCAGGATGCACGTAGTAAGAGTTGCGGTTCGTCAACACTGGTTGGTGGTCATTAACAATACTTGAAATTCGTCTATTTCAAATCATGAGCGTGCAGCTCGGGTATCACTTCCAGGGACACACAGTCCTGACCAACACCCAGGCAGTAAGTATGCGAGAAAACCCAACCAACGAACCCCTTCATTAACATCGTCTACGCGGATACCGCGGGTGATACAATATCCCAAAGGTCGTCCTCATCCATGTCATCAAAAAAGCATGCCACATCCTGGCTCGACATGCCGAAGTCTTCCATGCTATTGGCCTTGGGTGCTTTTACAGACTTTGCGGGAAGCACTGGGCGAGAAGCTGGCGCGCAGTGCCTTTTCGCCGGCGGAACCAGACTGCTATGGGCCTTCCGCTTCAGACCTGGTCGATCTCCGACTGAAAGTGGCTTTTGTGACGGACGTAGGTTCCTCAGGTCAATAACAGGAGCACTATCACTCCGCTGTTTTGACCGGCCTGCAATCTTCGGTGGTACTCCAGGTGATTTCCGTCGCCTGGGGTCAGCCGGAAGATTGCTTCGAGCTGCAAGTGGAAATCTGTCGGTATCGTCACGTTTAGCCTCCTTTGAAGGCGCCTCTGTGCCAATGTTGAGGGGCACTACCTTCTCGACTCCTGCAACAGTCTCTACAGACTTTCTCACAGCTGGTATACAGGGGCTGTCATTGTCTAGATCATCCATGGAGAATTCCAAGTCCTGCGTCGACATTGGGGGTAAGAGATTAGGTTCCAGTGAGGGAGGTCCCTCTGGTGCGACCGAAACCTTGGCTACAGACCGCTCTTCTTCGATGGAAAGCTCTCGTGCAATTTGGGTGCCGCTTTCGAGAAAATCATCCCATCCGTCGAATGCCGTAACCGGTATATACGAGTTGTTATTTGTAACCGTCACAGAAGTACCTGTGGTTGGTATAAAATGTCCCGACTTTGATGCTGGAAGCCCAGGCACTTTGAATCCGGGATTCTGACACATCGGTGGCTTTTTACCCGTAGTGGGAGAAGATGCCTTTCTGAGCAAGCTCGGCGATGACTTGCGATCAAGTAGAGCAGGCAGTTTGAAATCCGATTGCACTGTGTTTCGTGGTATGCTGGAAGGTATATAATCGTTTGCTACCCGTACAGGGAATTGTATCCGTTGGAATGGGTATTGATCCTGATTCCTGTACTTTGCCAGGAAAGGGACTCGCGTCAGTATCGTCTTGGTACCCTTGAGTTGGCCATCCAACACGATGCCCTCGAGGCGATCATGGTCGGCCCGTAGTATACGCAGATGTTGGTTCTTAGATAACTGGCTGCTGCTGTTCAGGTCTCGCAGCAAGGTGACGATGCATCCAACTTTGATGCGCAGTCGATGTGGTGGAAGTCCAACGGGGTTAAGTTTGTACAGCAAGCCAGGCGCTGGGCTCCAATGGGGCAGTTTCATGGAGACGTCTTGAGAGAGCAGCTCTACCAGATCTCCAGGTAACTTGTCCAGAATAGCTTCTACAGTTTTATTTTTCGGACCATGGGTACGGATAAAGCTGGGGTCGTCTGTGGTAGAAACGTGATGTGGCGAGGTAAGAGGCGCAGGCGCAGGCGCAGGTGCGGGCACGGGCGTAGGTGGTAGTTGCGCAATCGCTGGGGTCTCTTCAACTGGATCTGGCATAACCAAGTCATGCGCCTGTAACAAAGTGTCGTCGTCAACATCTTCGTCAATAGATTGTTGCCCGAATAGACTGTTTGCGCCGATCATATCCAGCGCAATATCGTCCGTCTCATCATCATCCCATGGCTCCTTCTCAATCTGCTGGGCGATCAGCTCGAGCTTCTTTGTGAGCTCCACGTCTTTCTTGCGCTTCTCTTGATCGCGTCGCTTGCTGACACCCAAGAAAGCCTCCATTCCGTTTTTTAGTTGCGCCTGGGTGTGGCTGTAGCCGATCATCTGAGTCGCACGCCCAACACCCATCTGTTGTCGCGCGCGCTCTTCTTTGGCCTCCTTCTCTTCGCGCTTCTTCCTAGCAGCCTTGCGCCTCTCTTCAGAATCGCGGAAGCGCGCGGCCCGTTGATCCAGTTCGAGGCCGCGCTGAAGTTGTTTCTGCTGTCGCGCGGGCAGTGCGACTCCATTCTTTTTGTATTGTTTCTTTGCTTCGGTAGAGGTTTGTACTATGTGGTTGGGGATAACGGCCATGGCTTTGCACAATCCAGGGTTGACGTGTGTGCGTGGGCGGTCGAGTGCACGAGCGTGCAGGGTTGGTGATGTGCTCATGTGCGGTGTTGTGCACGTCGGCTAGATCGCGCTAAGTCGCGTCATCACGTGAGCCAAGCCGCCAGCCAGAACCGCCAGCGAGCTCCAGTTGCCACCCATCACCCCCAGTACAGCTTCATCGAGTCACCATCTTCAACAAGTTATGCTACTTTACGTATCAACTGCACCTGTATAGACACAGCTTATTCCTATTCAGCCAAGTCTTGCATCACTTGCCATTGACTTTTGTCAGGTCCAATCTGGTAATGCTTCAGGATGCTTAGACATAGACATGGATTACGGCCAACTTGCTAAAGCATTTCCATATATTTGGACGCCTTCGCAACATGTTGAAACATGGATTTCAGTGGTATGATCGAGGAGCTCAGGAATGGTGGGGACATAGGTCTCTGGATTGTGGCTTTCGAGACTTGCCAGCTTGTCTTGTGTCCATTGTCGGTACGTATATCCTTGGCAATATGGATGATCACAATGCTCTATATGTAGGTGAGCGGACTGGCGAATAGATGGCCCCTCGCAAGAGTTTCTTAAGACAAGGGTGGTGTCTGAATTGTAAAGGAAAGGACGTATTGGGGTAGGTAAAGGAGGTTGGAGCTAGGGCTCATTGCACCGTCACTGGAGCTCCCTACCACGGCATATTCCACACAAAAACGCGCCGTTATTGGCCTTACAAAGGCAGTCGCGATTGCATTTGCACACAAGGGCAACCAAAAATAATGCCATGGCTCCCAGTTACGTCCTGACTCCCGCCGCAAGAGAAATGATGACCACGAAAGATATAACCGAAGCCGGGCGGAAGAAGGTGTCTCTATATCAGTTAGCGGAGATGGACGAGATTGGCGATTGTATCTCTTCCTTGCATTCGGATGCAGGGAGCTATATCATCGGCGCAACATTGTTTGCGGATGGCGAATGCTCGGTTCAGTGCTGTCGGTCACTGACTCGATGTCTTAATGGATTGCTATATAATCTTGCCGAAGCTATCGTCGCTTCTCCGGCGCTGCATCTCAATGCGATCGATCGAATGTGCCGATAAGTGCATAGGTAGCGCCGCTGAATTACCCGCGATCCTCCCGCTGTACGCTAAGACATGTTCGATCGTCTTACATACCTAGTCTACACATGCTCCGCAGCCCTGCTATGTTCCGTTCTAGATTCCCCTAAGGGTTAACCTTCAGTTCTGATGGCATCTTACTTGGAAACTTGCTTTTAGACTCCATAAAGTACCATAGTCTCTGAAGTCTCTCTGCGGAAGTCTTCATCAAGAATACTGACCACATACCCTTGGCACGATTGTGTCGTTCTCGAAGGTAATACTCTTAGATCTATGACACTAATAATATAGATCTAATCACGAAACCAGGAACATGACTCGCAGATCGCAGACAGCAAGATCCACATATCGGAGCGACTTTGAGACGAGCAAGATCTTTAAACCTTATTTGCAATTCGTAGCTGATGACTTCAAACATGGCAAAGATGTGCATAGCATGACTCTAAAAAGCACGGACAGGCTGGAAGAAAACATACCACGACGTATCATCACATCCGTTCGCATCCCTTTCTAACTTTTACGGATGCCAGCTGAAGTCAACAACTTGATTATTTGATCCATTGATATTCCGATAGAGCGCGACTCGACGTGCGAGAACATTATATGAAGCAGCTCCATACCCATGGTATCCTCCCCACCCTTCCTTCCACCGAGCAAAAAGTCCCTGATCATGCGAAAATTGCAAAACTCCATGCTATGCATATACCGCAAACATTGAAAAAAACAAAACTAGATCTCCCAAGCAAACAACAACGCAGCCTCGCTTCCTCTCCCCCACGTCTCCCCCACCTTGTCCCAAAACGAGGCCCTCCCTGCAAAACTACATTCTCGCCGCCTCAAGCAATTTCACATGCTGCCCAGGGTGCGTCTTCTCCACATTACTCTTCGCAACCTTCTTCATCATGAAATTCGCATCGATCTGTACGTCTTCCATCAACGCTGCACCGCTGACGCGCCACTTTCCTGAGATGGTGAGGACGCCGACGGGCGGCTTGGCGTTGAGGAGGGAGTTTACGCCGTAGGGGGTGTTGGTGAGGGTCAGTTTATATGTTGTCTGGGCGGCAAAAGCGATGTTAGCTTGGGCAAGAGGTATTGGCTAGGTGACTGGGTGGTGGCTAAGATTATGGTAGCGTACCTGGCCATTGGGCTTACGGTCCGTAATGGAGTATGTGGCTTGGGTAGTTGCATTACCGGAGTCAAAGGTATAGCTGATGAGGGCTGGGCAGAGGATTCTGATCATTAGATCGTGGTTGTGGAGGGCGGTGATGACGGTAGAGGCGTTTACGCCGTTGAGAGGAGTTGATATGTGGGAGGTGGACATTTTGCTAGCTGCTTGCGTTGTGTTTTATCGTGGTGGTAGGTGCAATTTGAAGTATGCGGCTTCAAAGTACCGGCCGGCAGTAGCTGTAAGCAGTAGAATCGGATGGTTTGTAGCGAAGGAGAAAGCTGCTTCCTGCTAACTTCGATACTTCATTCTGCCTTATTACCACTCTTATACAGAGTCAGCTAACGACTCTATAGCATCCCAGGCCAGCGGTCTAACCATCAACATGTAGTCAAGACGCGTATCTTACATCCCTGCTGCAGGTTCATTGTACCTCCGTTACCCCAACACAGCATGCAGAACGCAGGGAAACATGGGTAAGACTGCTGTACGACACCGACAGTTATCCCCTCACCAAGTATCGAAAATAGAAGCCACCGAAACGCATGGTAGAAGAATCGAAGACACAGTTTCGTTTGGCAATTAACCATTTTTGGTCGTCCACGTTGACCATTTTAGACGAGCATGAATGAATGCAATGTAAGCTGAGAGCTAGCCGATCTCGACAGATACAGTAAGCTACGTGGAGTGATAAGTTGTGTTCCCACGGCTCTGGTAGGTATTCGACGCCATGATCAGAATAGGTCCAGATACATAATCCTCTCCCAAGAGAACAAGGCGAGATAGCGGTTTCTAAAACTATCCAAAGTCAGCAATCGCCCCGTCCCAACATTTTGCCCATAAAACTCTCCAATCTTCTTGTTAAATTTCCATTCTCCTTGATCTCTTGAACACGGCGGGCGGCTCAGCTCCTCTTCCACTACGCAGTCCACGAACACGAGATTGACGCGCATCACCCATCATGCTCAATAACGCACAGCGCTGACACACAGCTTGACAACGCACTCCGGTTCAGCACGGGTCTCCAGAGGTACTAATTCGCTTTCATTGGTTTGCCATAGGCTTTGAGTCGCAGCGTTGCGCTGGTTGGCCGGATGTCTCCATTGACACCGGCCAGCCCTCCGGCGACAGAATACCTCATGTAAACAGCCTAATTCTTGGCACCTCACAACCAGCATAGAACAACAGGGCATGTGTTTTATTAGCGCCGTTTCTGCATTCAAAAGGACACTTGAACTTGAATTGAAAATGATATCCTATCTGTTAAATCTCCTCTAGCACTTTGCGATTGTAATGTTTCAAAATAGTGATTGTTTCCAGATGCCAAGAGAACAGCCACTTTTTGTCCTCATCCGGGTGCTGCCGGAGAGGGGAGCCGAATGGCGGCAGTAAGAGGCGAGAATTGTAACTTGTAAGCCTCATCTTTGATTGTTTCCGCATCATCAAGAATTTCGTCGCGGATATAGAGGGTTCGGATATAGGTTAATAAGAGGTACGAAATTGGATAAGACCAATAGTTGCGATTCGTGATTGTAGTGGCTGCGTACGGAGTAGGGCTTATGTGCATTGGTCCTTGGGGCAGGAACGTGATGTGCAACGTGTACGGTAGCGTTTGTTTATTTTAGCCTGTATAAGCTTGTAACGTAATTATTGGCCTTTAGGAAGTTGTAAATATTGGTGCGATCTGAATAAACTGTGAATACTGGGAGCAAGCGCATTCCATGCCAGCTTCAGCCTTTGAGGATCAAAAAGATTGTCTCTTGAAAGTATTAAATCACAAGATGAAATGGAAATATTTTTTTGCCATCAAGCTGGTGTTGAAGGGAAGACTAGGAAGTGTCCAAACCGAAGTTTGGCCATCGCAACGAATTAGTTGGATCATTGCTGACATGACGTGCTTTCCTTACAATCGACATATTGCTCCAAGCTTCGAATTCTCCATCCTTGACATGCAAACGTACTTTAAATTATCCCCAAGAATGTCTCAGGAGTCAAATTCCACTTCTTGCACAGCTCCTTGTACTTCGACGTATACTCCTGTGCGCGCTCCCTGTACGCATTCGCAGTCTTCATTTGATCTCGCCCAACCTGATGTCGATGGGCAGAGTCCGGTCCATCAGCCACCCTCACAAATCTCGCATAGGTCCAAAGTTCGGGCAGTGGAGTATGCTGTGTGAGTCCCTGGCCACCATAAATCTGCATCGCTTCGTCGATGACCTTGGCTAGCGCAATCGGTACCATGATTTTACTCTGCGCAATCGCATATTTGCCAGCCTTATTTCCTTGCATATCCATGGTATCTGCTGCATTGAGGACGATAAGGTGCATTGCGTCGATGGTCATGCGCATATCTGCAATGCGTTCGATGTTGCTGTCAAATTCGCCGATGAATTTGCCTCGTGGCTTCTTGCGGGGCTCCATGCATCGTACAAGTGCAAGTTCATAGGCACGCTCGGCTTGGCCAATCAGTCGCATGCAGTGGTGGATGCGGCCTGGTCCCAGTCTACCTTGTGCGATTTCGAAAGCACGTCCGGGTCCGAGGATGATGTTCTCGATGGGTACACGCACGTTCTCGTATAGATACTCTCCGTGCCCTTCTGGCGCCCAGTCGTACCCCATGATTGTAAGGTTCCTGATTTGCTTCAGACCAGGCGAGTTAGCTGGCACGACCAAGGTAGTGTGACGGTTCCAAGCATTCGGATTCTTCGGGTCAGAGCAACCCATCAAGATGAATACTTGCATCTCTGGATTATATTTGCAGTTGCTGTAGAGCTTCCGGCCATTGATAATGACTTCCTTGTCAGTAATCTCCATACTGATACGTATTTGGGTTGCGTCTGACGAAGCTACATCAGCTTCCGTCATACTATAAGCTGAGGACATGTCCCCATTCATGAGTGGGTATAGCCATTTTTCCTTTTGCTCAGGTGTACAATACTTGGCTAGGAGTTCAATGTTACCAGTCTCTGGAGCGTGACAGTTCATAGTCTAGCCCGATTATCAGCTTGCGGTTATTGTTCGAGAGTCACATGTTCAGAGCCTACCTGCGCAGCCCAATACACCCTGCCCATTATTCCCGCGCAGCATGCGTATTCCAGATTGGTAAGGCCAGGGCTTTCAACAAAGTGATTTGGTAGAAACAGATTCCACAATCCTTGAGCCTTCGCTTTGGTGCGCAGTTCGTGGATAATGGCAGGCGTTTCCCATCTTGTTTTACTCTCCTCTAATTGCGCTTTGTAGATGCGCTCCGCAGGTATGCACTCATTCTCAACCCAATCGTATACTTGCTGGATCTTCTCGATAGCGATCGGCCTGAGTTTAGCTTTCACCCAAGAGGGGATACGTTCAAAAGCTGGGTGACTCTCCATTTGGTAGTTTGGGGTCCTTGAAGAGCAAGCTGTACAAGACCTGGAGTAAACTGCTATGGCGTGAAAGATCAAGGATCCGACATCGAACGAGAAGAAATACAGATTCTTAGTCTGGCAAACATACTGAGTATGCTCATGACTCGGTGCAGCGATTCGTTGATTGCTGAAACTGATGAAAGCGATTGGCCGAGGGTGTCGGAAGAAGAGGCGCGGGAACAGTGTGGGGAAGGGAGCTTGGGCCTCTGACGCGTCCAAACCAGACTGACGCGACGAAGTCCCAACACTACTTCGAAACATGATGAAACATATCGACAAGAAATTTCAGACGGCACGATCTCAACAAACAGTTATCCATGCCGCCACAAGTTGTTTAGTTTAGACAACAACCCCCCTACGACGCGTCCACTTAACAAACATCAGTGTGATGTGGCGGCAATGGCACCTGGGAGAGACGACGAGCATCTTGAACTGGAATGATGAACTACTAAGGTGAATTAATGAGTGGAGGCTGCTTACACACTGATCAAAGCTTTAAAATCATACACCCTAACCTTCGACAATGACATCCTGCGAGACCTGCCGATATATCCGAGCCTACTACTTTATAGAGCCACAGGAGCCTTCTTCTCCTCTTCCTTCCCAGAGTCCAAGGGTTTGTTCAAACCAAGACGCTCACGGGTAGTATACGTCTTGACACCATCATTTCCATCAGCCTCGGTGACCAACTCCTTGCGTCTCGTATCGACAAGAAGGCGAATGAGATCAGGTCTCATGTAGTGTCCCGAGAAATCGGCCAATGCTTTGGTCAAGTGGCACTCGTTCAGATCAATCTAAACAATATTAGCACGAAACTCAAATTGAAGGCGCAAAATGCAAAAGGGTTACTTACATCCACAAACAACAGCCCATCGAAATCCTTATCCGGCTTAACCACCAACGACCCATCAGGCCTGTAAATCCTCGCATGCCCATTGTAAGTGCTTGGATCCGTCTCAGGCTCCACCCCCTCCGGCGTATTCATTTTCAAGCCCTCAACGCTCAGCCTTTGAAATGGCGCGAGCGTCCAAGTTCCTGTTTCAATCGCATAAGCCGGTGTCACTAAGTCGCTCGCTGGGTCCGCAACATTCGTGGCAGGGTCAGGGTACTTTAGTGTCTCCTTGCCAGGATACACGGGCCAAGCTGCAATATGGATTTGCTCGCCGGCAGAAACATTGAGTGCTTTGAGAAATGGATTCATGTTTTCCCAGCAGTTTAGCTGGCCGAGGCGACCGAGGTCGGTGGAAACGACGGAGGCAAACGTGTCGCCTGCGCCATCTCCGTAGACGAGCTTTTCGACGTGCGTGGGCTTGATCTTGCGACGGTGGTTAAGGACTTCGCCGGTGGGGCTGATGAGAGCTTGAGCGAGGTAGAGGGTCGCGTGGTCGATTTCAGAGAAGCCGAGGGACACGTGACTGTGGTGTGTTAATCACTCTGTTATACATGACCGAAATATCCAAGACCTTGACGGGACGACGGCTGAGAATAGAGAAAAAGGCCATTTACATCTGGTTATCCCTCGCAGCCCTCCTAATACGTCGAAACTCCTCGGAGTCAATGGCCATGGAATTCTCTCGGTACTTCTTCAACATTGGGAGGGATTGTTGGTAGTTGATCTTCCACATCCAGTATGGGTATCCTGGGATCCATACTTCGGGGAAAGCAATGAGTTTGCAGCCTGCCTGCCCAGCTTCGTTGATGAAGTCGATGGTCTTTTGGACACCAGCTTCGAGGTTAAACCATGCTGGCTCTGAGGTGACCTAGTAGTTGTCAGAGAAAGATATGATAAGAGATGGGGGGGGGAGACGTACCACCGCGGCTTTGTACTTGGTCAGAGGCATAGTTCAAACTGCTGCAATCTTTCTGAATATGATAATTTTGGCGTTTTAGAAAGATAGTAAGAGAGTAAACTCAGTGAGTAGTGAGGACTTTTGATTGCTCATTGAGGTTGACTTTATATCCCATTGACACGGGACCATACACACACGCACGCCACTTGCAATCATCCACACATGCCGATGCTCTCTTCTGTCTGCCTACATTAACCACATGATCCAAGACTACCTCACGCCGTTGCAGCCATACTGTCGGACAGTCAACTCGACACTGCTCCACTAAGACGGACTTCCAGAGCTTCATGATCACTAACGTTCCCAAGCAATGCAGTGCAAGAGTGGCACCACTTCCACATACTACCAATCAGCGAAGATAATAACTGAGTGTGCAGCGCTCAGGGGGTGTCAGTATGCAGGAAGATAGCAAGCAAGCACGTGAGCGGCGTGGCACCGGCGTCAAGACCAAGCGTTGATTGCGCCCATTTATCTGCGGCACCTCGGCGGCATGTCATCGGCAGTGTAACGGCATGACGCGGTTCACCATCGGCAACTTCACAGACGTGATGCGACAGCTTCTACTCCGTACATCTCCATATATCGAAAACATGCTTCGGGGGCCTTCGGGAAGCCGCAGGAGCAAGTTCGGACGTCATGGTGTTGGCTCGCGTGGGGCTATGGGTGGTAAGCTAGAGCGTTTCACCCGATGTGGCGATTATGCAGTCTTCTAACCTGATTACGATGAGTGCATAGAGCCGGGTAAGTGACTCTGCAATGCTTAGTTCATACCAAGGCGTCCTTCTTTTAGGAATCGATTGAGATTGGTGCACATTGCGGGGTCGTGGAAAAAGTGTATGGCGGCGACGTCCGTGGAGATACAGACATGGACAAAAACATCAATGTACAGCATGTGTGTCACGTATTCCATCTCTTGTCCCGTCTTATTGCAACCATTTTGAGCCTGGAGTCATATCGGCTATATGTTGTGTTCCCGGTTCTCGTTTGATCTGGTATGTACCCTATTCCTGGGAGATGCCTCTCCATTGACAACCAGAAACCTGTGGTAAGCGTATATTCCAGACATACGGGTACCCCAGCTTCAAGAATGATCATCCCATGAATAGCATGAATGGAACCTGGTCTTTCACCTAACCTACACCTTCGTCCTCCGCCAAATCCCCGCTCCATCAATACTCTGCATCCCTCTTTTGGACATCAATTTCATACCTTTTTGTAATGTCGCTCTGAAACTTATCCTTCGGCCTGACATAAGCGCCCAGCCATTCTTGTCCCTCGAGAGAAGTGCCTACTGCTGCGGCATATGCAATCGCATCGGATAGTAGAAGGACAACTTCGAGTTAGGCAGGGGTGACTTTGAGAGCGTTGACTTTGATCATTTCCGGGATGCAAGTCAGTATCCGGTGTATTTATTTTCCGGTGCTTAGTCGACAATTAGGCTATCTACCTATTTCTAATGGGAGATCTATAACTAGCCGTCTTTTAAAATCGTGGCATCATGTGTGTGCGACCACCAATTTAGTGTAAAGGCGTCTTGAACAGCTTACATGCGCGTCAATAGCCGATGCAAACGTCTGGTCCGCGAACATAGAGTTCGTCAGGTTCTCCTTTTGCGGCTTCCTTACCAGATTCATCGAGGACCTCATATTCGTACTTTTGCACGAGGTTACTCACGCTTCCACGAGCACTTGTGATGTCTTTCTTTTATATATTTTGACGACCCTATGCATCCCGAATATCAATGACCGTGTCTTTAGTCGGCGTCTCACTCCCTTCCTCCTCCCCACCAGTCGGCTCATCACCTACTACCGTCCCCATTCTCGTCAACCCACTTTCTCTACCTTCTCCCATTCTTTCCACCATGCGCTGAATATGTGGATGACTCGGTGCCGGCCTGGCAGTGCTCCGTCTCGGCACTGCCTCTCGTTCTTTCAATCTCAGCCGCATACCTTCTTCCGTTGACATAGTGCGGTTGACGCGATTGATGGGTGGCTCGAGATTTGTATCGTTTGGTACTGCGGATCCAGTCTTGGGCCGTATCCAGCGCCAGAGCTCCTTGGTTTTTTGTACCCAAATGCTGTAACCGTATTTGGTGGATAGGAAGCCGATGATGCTGAAGAAAGGGATGCAGATCGCGGCGAGGGTCACACCAAAAGGCCAGAAGGGGAAAGGGTGCTCGGGCATGTTTGTCATGCCGTATACGGAAGTTACGAATGTGAGGGGCTAGGGATGATAAGTCTTGTGCGGAAGGCTGGGAATAGGGCGGTTTGGCTTACCATGAAGAACAAGTTGACGATTGTAAGTACTTTGATGTTATAGCCTTGGTGCACTGTCACATCTGCCAGCTCAACAGACTTTCGCGACTCTTGGATACTAGTTCCTGAGAAGAGCTGCTCTTGTAAGGTATCGATTTCGTGACGACGCTCGTTGTTCTCGCGTTGGATGATGCGCAATTCTTTCATCTCTCGCTCGAATTGCAGTCGCAATAATCGTAATCGACGCTTCCAGTGGTCGTTGCGGGGTGATTCTTCAAACAATGGCCAGAGTGTTTTGCTTTGCCCTTCCCATACATCCTCTGTAAAAGTGTCTTCAAATGCGTCGATCATGGATTTAATGCTGTCGTTGACGTTGCCCAGCGCTTGGTGGGCATAAAAATATCGTCGCGTCCATGTGAAGTCCTTATCTTCAAAGAGCCGTTTATTCCGTAGCTCCTCGTCGAACAAGAATCCCAATGGCGGAGTAACAAGCTGGGTGATCTGCTTGTATATTTCATCATATCGTTTCCTCGCATCGCGGTACTCTGTAAGCAAAGCATGTAGGAACGCTTCAGCACCATTCAAATATCGATGCCCTGTCTCAAAGGTGTATGGCGTTCCGTTGGCCGGTGTAGACTTCCAATCCGGGAAACATTCTAGCTGCAGCACTTGCCATGGAGACCAAACATCATGCGTCCATCCATATTTAGTCTTTGCACGGCGTCCCCTGTTCCTGAGCCGACGAGGATTGTCGTCAAACAACGCCAAAGCAACTACAGCACCACATCGACTTAGCGGTATGTGCTCGTCCGAAATCCTTGACACTTTGTCAGAACGTTGCCACTGCATTGGCTTGCATTCATCGCCAATAATTGTATAGTATTCGAAGGTAAAGAAAAAGCTTCTCTGATGCTTTGGGTCCTCGCTGAAAGCTCGAAACATATGCGCAGACGACGCTTCTGTCCGGACGAGGTGCTCGTATAGTTCGTCCATGTCGAATGCATTATGCAGTGTAAGATGGAGAGCGCCAAATAGAATGGGCGAAGGTTCTCGTGCAACAGTGATGCGCCCCACGACTGGTTGATCCTTGCTCTTGCTAATGTCCCGAATCGCATGCCAAATCTCAGTAGCTTTTGACATGCCATTTTCAGAGTCGCTGGCCTCGACTAACTTGGGTAGCCCGTTTGCCCCTACATTATACACTTGGAAATGTGAGTAATGGCTTCGATCATCAGCTGGGCCGGGTCCAAGGTGGAACAGGTGCGGCTGCTTGGAGAGTTTTGCAGGGTCGGATACAATGGAAGCCAGAATCTCTCGGCCATGTTCAGTCCAGTTATGTGTTTTTAAATGCTCGCGTAGATGCTCATGGTCGAAAGTTTGCGAAGGCAATTCTGCTTGAACGAAGAAGTCATCTTCGTCATCGCTACTGTCGTCGGACAAGGTGGATGTGTCGGCAAAAACTGCATTGTCTCCTGGTTGAGTTGCTGAGCGATGGAGTTCTCTCACTTCGGAGGCTCCGAATGTTCCATTTGATACAGATAAGCTTTTTAGCAAGGCATCGTGCGACTTCTGAAGGGTCTCCAACTGCTTGCGAAGCTCATCAAGCTCCCGCGTAGCCATGAGCTAATTCTCTGAGACCAGCGACGACTGCAGTTTGCGATGTGTCGTTTGCTAGACTTTCCAACTCATAGTTCCGCCATCAGCTTTTGTTGAAGCATGCATTGGCAGAAACAGGCCCCCACAATAGGCGTGCTGCATGCCCAGCCTTTTTGCGAGGAATATTTGGGATCCCCGACCAATGTGCATGCGTGCCAAGGTGGACCGATTGCCAGAAATGCCATCAGAACGGAGAATCCGCGCTTGTGTGGGTGAAGGCCAGTTTGCCTACACCGCCTTTCTGATCCTTCGTAGCTTAGGGTATCTTGAGCCGCAACAACAACTTCAGTGCCCATTTGCCATTTTGTACCTTTGATGCATTTATATGCATCTGCTCACAAAGGCAGCTCAAAGACGTCACATAGAGAAAGGCGTTGTCGTCCTATTGCCGTCACGTGGGGTTCCATGCACGTGAGCTTCAGGGCCATACCTACTTGTCCGCACATTTATAGGCATCGTCCAGAATCACAGGAGCGCTCGATAGACGAGGCAATGATATCGCAATAATGACAGTGGCAGAACTTGTGTGGCAATCAGTTGTGTGATGTTGTTGCCGATCTCCTAGGCAGAATCGAAGTTTGTTATTGTCGATACGTCAACAATGACGGTGTGTCTCCCGGTCTCTATTCATTGGTGCTCGCTTAACTATCGTGACCTCCCCGTTTTCTTCATCAAATACTGCCTCTTTTGAACAACGCTTTCGTCAACATCATCAATTGGAGGGCGGCTTAGACTTCATAACGTGGGATGCCTTCTTTATCTAACCTGTTTCTGGTTTCTATACCTCTCGTGTTGTTGGCTCTCTTTTTCCAGACTGGTACACCGGCTCTTGTCCTCCATCTCATAGCCGAACATGTGGCGTTCAAGGTAGTTCGAAATCTCCTCGCAACAACATACTGCTACGAATCTGTTAATACGCTCTCGGGAGGTGGAAATGATGCGGAATGCTTCAATATCTACAATGGAAAATTCACAAAAGTAATCGCCAAAGGGTCTTCATCGGTCTTACAGCGGCTCGATGCGAATACTGGCCATGTGATTCCTGGCCTTTGGGATGGACATGGACACCTATTACAGTTTGGAGAATCTCTGGACTCTGTCAGTATCTTCGGTGCAGCGTCCATGCAAGAAGTACAAAAGAGGTTGCGAGAATATAAAGTGACTCGACCAGAAACAGGATCGAAGAAGGAATGGCTGAGAGGAGTCGGATGGGATCAAGCCAATTTTGGAGGTAAATGGCCTACTTCAGTATGTCTATACAGCCTCAAGCGATTGAAAACACCTTAAAAGATGTATTGTTGCTGATCTCACAAGTCCGATCTGAACATCGATGACAGCTTCAAGGACCTGTACGTCATGCTGGATCGGGTAGATGTACACTGTATATGGGTGTCAGACAAGGTTCTTGCGCTCCTGCCATCCAAACTACCTCAAGTTCCTGGTGGTGAGATACCAGCAAAAGGTGTGTTCTGCGACAATGCCATGGACATCGTCCTCCAAGTTTACCCTAAGCCTGACGAGGCACGCAAAACAAAATTTGTTAAAGATGCAATGGTCGAGTTGAACAAATTGGGTATTGTGGGCATGCACGATGCTGGAGTCGTTCCTAACGACTTGAAACTTTACAGAGATTTATCAAGTGATGAAGATTGGACGGTGCGAGTCAATGCGATGATCGAATGCGATGTCAGAAACACCTTCTGTCCCGACGCCGTAGAACGCACGTCTACATCTAACGGCAAATTCCATGTCCAAGGTGTTAAGCTCTTTGGAGGTATGAATTGTTGATCCAACGAGAAATGCACATGCTAAAGACTTTTAGATGGCGCATTAGGTAGCTGGGGTAGCGCAATGATTGAACCGTACACTGATAAGCCGAGCTCAGTCGGTTCTCTTCTTGTCAACGCAACCGCTCTTTCGCAAGTCACCCTCGAGTGGGCGACAGCGGGCTGTAAGTTAAGCCACTATGAGCATACATATGACGTACGCTAATACGGTTGCAAAAATAGATCAGGTGAACATTCATGCCATTGGTGATCTTGCGAACAGATTGGCCATTGATGCGTTCGACGCTGCCCTGAAGACGATGTGCCCCAAGTCTAGTCTTCGCGAATGTCAGCAGACCTACCGCTTCCGAATTGAGCACGCACAAATCATTCACGCGGATGATCAACAGAGGATGTTGGAGATCGGGATCATCCCCTCAATCCAGCCCACACACGCGACTTCAGATATGGGATACGCCGAAAGCCGGCTCGGCGAACAACGTACCAAAGATGAAGCCTACCGGATGCGTACTTTGCTGCCTCTACGACCCATTCTTGGAAGCGACTTTCCGGTTGAGCCAGCCAGTATCTTTGAGGGCATGTACGCCGCCACTACGCGAAGAAGCCCTCGTACTGGACTTGACCCGAGCGGTGGAAAGGCTGGCTGGTATCCGGAAGAGACTATCACGCTTGAGGATGCGCTGAAAGGCTTTACAGTCAATCCAGCCTACGGTGCATTCCTCGAAGGGAAAGCTGGTGTCATCGATGTGGGGGCATACGCGGACTGGGTTGTCCTAGATAAGCCATTGGAGTCAATGACCTTTGAAGATCTGCGGAAAGTCACGGTTAGAGAAACGTGGGTGGGCGGCAAACGGGTATACCAGCGGCCGAAGCCCCCAGCTGTGCTAGAGACCTGAAGCACGTGATGGGCTTCAATCGCTTTAAGGCGCCTTCTCCTGTGCTTGCACCAGCGACCTCTTTCCATGATCAAGTTGATTGACCTCTAGAATAGACTTCGTACCTGGGTACGGTTAAGGTTTCCCCTCCACAGGGTCTTGATTACACTGGAGAGTGAAATCGCCACCTGTGCGATGACCAAATGCGGCCCGTCACGCAAGTTCCAGCTGCGCGTCAGAAACTTCTTGTGCTGCAGTAGTACATCTACAAAAGGGTCCATACTAGATCTTACAGCGAGTTGGTACCCAATACCCACTTTGTTTCTCCTCTTCAGGCGTAGTTTCCGTATCCCACATCACATACCTTCGTTAGACTCAATGACTTCCCCACGAGACATCATGGTACTCATCACAAGGCAACCAACTGGAGTGAAGCTGTTGCTGCTTGTCATGTCTGATCGTTTGCTAACGGCGGTAAACTTTGACTAGCTCCCACGGCTCGTTGCTTATTCCTTGGTGCTACAATGTAGCCCTGTAAGGCAATGGGGGTATAAAGGTAAATTTGTACAACACACGACCGTGTGCCGATTAAACACGACTTTGCTTACTCGAGGCAACCAGGAAGAAAGCATAAAGATAGCAGCAACAATGACGGCCACCCATGTACAAAAGTTCGACTCGAATCGGGCGCCAACACTTGACCGAGATTGCGCCATAACGCCCCCACGAACTCCCACCGCAACAAGCACAGCAGCGCACAAAGTACTTGCAGAGATCCAATCAATATACAATGACCTCACCGGCCTGGAATCTCTTGCTCCTGGACCCCAGATCAACAAACTTCTCACTCGTCTAGTCGACCTTTGCGTACTCCCATACAGCCCAAACTTATCGGACGAAATTCTTCGATTATGCGCCTCAACGAATCTCTGCCAGCGACTACACCCAATATGCGCCACAGCAGAAGGCGAGCTAGAATCGCACTGGGCAAAGCGCATCATCGCCACCTCAAAAGGTAAAATCCCCAAGTCCCTCTCCACCCATCACCACGATATTTCCTCAACTCCAAATATACCGGGAAAAACAACAACATAAGAACCCCAAAATAAACTGAAACTGAAGCTCATTAACCCAGCATCAAAAACAACCCCAAACCCATCCCCCAATCCCCTCTCCACCTTCCCCTACCACCAAAACTACATCGACCTATCCCGCCTCGAATGCGCAACCCTCGACGCCTTCCTCCCCTCTCCCCCCAACACCCTCGCATTCGTAGGATCCGGTCCCTTACCCCTAACCTCCCTCTGCATACTTGACCGCTACCCACACGCCACCATCCACAACATCGACCGCGACCGCGCCGCCCTGCACGCCAGCCGCGAACTCAGCACGCAACTGGGCCATGGCGCACGCATGACGTTTGGCTGCGCCGATGTGAGCGGCGAGGGCTCCTCTGACGGGGAGGAAAAGACGGATTGGCATGCGTTTGATGTTGTGTTTCTTGCGGCGCTGGTGGGGTTGGAGTCGCATGCTAAGATTGGGATTTTAGAGGGGCTGGCGAGGAAGGTTAGGCCTGGGACGTTGGTTGTGGCGCGGAGTGCAAAGGGGTTGAGGAGTGTGCTGTATCCGGTATGTGTGCTTTTTTTTTGTTTTTGTGTGGTTGGGCGAATTCGATTTGGGAGTGCGTGGGTGTGGGTGTGTAAGTGGCTAACGGGATTTGTGTAGGTGTTGGAGCTGGATGAGGATCTTGAGAGGGCTGGTTATGAGGTTTTGGTCGAGGTTCATCCGTGGACAAAGGTAGTGAATTCGGTTGTTGTGCTGAGAGTTAAGGAAAGGTAGAAGGCTTTGGTGATTGGGACTTGCTCGACGTTAGTTGCATGTGCATGATGAAACAGCATTAGAGGAACGGGGTGGTAGAAGAAGGATGGTTTGTCGGCTACTAGCATGAACAAAGTCTTAGAAGGCAGATTGCATGAGAAGTCGTATATGAATACATTACAACAAGGGTATTTACAAGAAGCCGCTAATATCGCTATCAACCATTTCAACTAAGCCTCCAGTAGCCTGCCCTTTATCTGGCCTTGATGATATCCGCAGCCTTCTCCCCAACACCATACATGGTGGCCTGGAGATGGCAAGACGGAATGATGGGAATGATTGACGCATCAACAATGGACAAATGCTGGGTTCCATACACCATCAACTTGTCATTAACACACCCACCAGCACTCTCCGGCATCATCGGGCATGAACCCGAAGGATGCGCAAGAGTCGGGCTCAGCATACCCTGTGCAAGGAGCGAGTCGTAGATATCCGTATCAGTGATGTGTTGCGCACCAGGAACCGTCTCAGAGATCTTGAAGCGGCTGAGTTCAGGACGGGCCCAGACGGTGCGGAAGAAGCGTAGACTGATGGCCATGATGGTGCGATCGATGGGGTTGACAAACGCATTGTGAAGGACCTCTGGAGGACCGGTGGGGTTGGAAGCGTTAAGGTACACGGTTCCGCGGGAGAGGGGCTTCTCAACACCGACAAGGCCAAAGCTACCATCAGCGGGAACGGGGAACTCGGCGACAGCCGCGTCACGGCGCTTGAAAATGTCTGCGATGACCTTGCGCTGGGCGGCGAAACCCTTGAGGAGCTTGCTGTTGTTCTTGTATGCGGCAGGGAGGTAGTCAGAGTCTTTCTGGCTCGTGAGGCTGCTGACGACGGCGTTGACATCATTGGTCATGTCAGGGAGCGAGATGAAAGCAAGGGCGTTGCCACGGGCGTAGGTGTAAGGACCGGTCTTGTTAGCTTCGTACTGTGCCCATGCAGTAGCATTGAAGGTGGCGTTGGTGGCGAGGGAGTTTTGGTTAGGGAAGGTGTCGGTGGTAGTGTTGAAGATGACGGTGGCCCAGGGGTGGTCCTGGAAGTTGGAGCCGACGGCATCGAGTTCAACGCGGACCTTGACGCCAGCCGCCTCGAGAACCTTCTTGGGTCCAATACCACTGAGCTGCAAGAGCTTGGGGGTTTGGATGGCGCCCGCAGCGAGAATGACTTCCTTCTTGGCGTAAACGGTAGAAGTTTTGCCAGATGCATCAGTCATTTCGACACCTGTGGCCATGACAGGCTTCTTCTTGTTGTTGAAGATGATTTTGTTGGCGGTGGTTCCGGTGAGAATCTTCAGGTTGGTACGGGCCTGGATGGGGTCGTAGTATGCGTAACGGGCGTGTGCTCGGCGTCCAGTGGTGGCATCCATGGTGTTGGGATACCATGACGGTCCGTAAGCCTCGCCGTTGTTTCCATCCTGAGGTACGTGGATACCGGTAGCCTTCCACGCCGCCCAGTAGTCCTTGATATCTTCATACTGGTTGCTGGTGATGGAGACCTTCAATGGCCCATTGCCGTAGGTCGAAGGATCCCAGGTGACATTGAAGTCCTGGGCGACATCGGGTGTCGGGGGCTGGAACGTGGTGCCTTTGATAAAGTATGGCTCCAAGCCGTTCCATCCCCAGCCCTTGTTACCAAGAGCCTCCCAAGCATCGTAGTCAGCAGCACTACCGCGGTCGTACACCATTCCGTTGATGACTGAGCCACCGCCCAAGACCTTTGCAACCAGAACAGCGTAGCTGTTACCACCGAGACCAGGCTCAGGCTTGGAGCTGATACCATCCCAAAGGAGGCCATTCGCTGAGGTCAGGTCATTGGCCTTGTATGGGATCTTGGTCGCATCACTGTCGACATTGTTGCCACCCTCGATGACGAGAACAGACTCTAGTCATTGTTATTAGTATCGTGTACCTTGCCACTCGATCGTATGCACCTACTCCTCCTGTCCTCCGAGAGACGGTTGGCCACGATCAGGCCCGTGATACCACCACCGACAATAACATAGTCGTACTGCTGTGTGGCGGCGGCGCCAAGAGCAGGAGTGATGAGGACGCTGAGAAGCTGGACGGCTACTGCCAAACGAGAGAACACAGGCATCTTGCCTGAAACCCTGATACGTGGGATTGGAACGAGTGTTGATTAGGGTGCAAGGTGCAAGTGATGAACTCTAAGTGCGAGCGCGGATCATTAGGAACTTTATACAACCGAATCAAGTGCTCGCATTGGTCAAGACAGACCATCGCCACGTGGGGATGCCGGGGTTGCGCTCTGATGGCTCCGAGCATTGCCCAGTGATAGTGTGGACCCACAGCATTGTGAAGGATGGCGCAGGCGAACAGTTCATCGGTAATTGGACTATGTGCTGCATCTGTCAGCATTCTCTAACGCTGCGCAGTTGTTCCAGAAGAACCGCCACCCATGTGTTTCGATACCATGGATGGACGGTGAGTATCCAAAAACTGCCACCCAACGAGTCAAGTTGAATGATAGCAAAGTCCAACTAAGAGAAGCCGGCACACGCTGGGCGCGGACTGCTTCTAGTTCCGGGACTTGGAGATGGCTCGTGGACCGAACGCCATGGTACACTGAACTAGGGTGACCTCGCGACGAACGCATCCAACGCCAATCTTCTACGTTGTGGGTTGGAGTGGCAGATGCCAGAGATGTCCTATGTACGTTGTAAGGGCAGGGAGGGGCTGGCTGGTGGCTGGACCCTCAAAATTGAAATTCTTCGCTACCTGTTCTATTGAGCACGGTTGATACTGACTCGCACTAAGCGAGGTCCACGCGGGAGGGAACACATTGGCCGACGGCGACGGACGGACGATTTATAGTTCGGGTAAATACTGGGTTTCTCTGACAGTTGCTGGCTCCCTGTCAATGGGTAAGAATATCCTCCGGCCTGTACCAAGATTCGAGAAGTCTGGGGATGGCTTGACGGTGCGCCATAGAACAGCTCCTTCCGCGTGGCACACCATCGGAATGCCGTGCGGGAGATAAATTCAGGAACCGTTTCTTTGCCCAGATGCCGGTAGATCCTTGGGACTGGATGTGGAGGGGGTCTGCTGGACTTTGAGCACAAACCAGTGTCAGGTCACTGTGATTCCCAGATCGTGATTCGTTCCGCCTGCGGGCACCGAGACCTGGTCTTCGGAACCAGATTACCCATTCAGGCTCTGATTTCCGTTTGCATGAAATGCGACCTCCAAGGCTTTGGTCCTGATCGACAAGCAACATTTCCGCTTGCAATGCCTTGTCCACTTCGCTAGGCTGGAGAAACAAGCTTTCATCGACAGTCGAAGTCGAAGTCTATTGATAAGTGCGTAGACTTTCATCCCCTATGTGCAGTCTTGTCGAGGCGACGGCAGTGGTAGCTCGCCCACGCGATGGCGTACCGATGGCGTACCGAACAAGAGCTTCCTCTTCGACAGCTCGTACAGCTGCCGTTTCTGACAGTCGTCTACCGAAATCAATAATTAGGGAGGCCACTATCAGCATGGTACGGCCCCGGCCCTAGATCCTTCCGAGGAGTGAGCAAAATACATGGTTGCAATTGTATTGTAAAGTACATTCAGCCAGGAGAGAGCCTGTATCGATTGGGCAGGATTTCGTTATCGCTTCATCAGCTCGGCCTTCATTCCCGGTCCACCACGAAAAGATTGTTCAGCAAATCTCTGACATCTCACGCCACAGCGTGTCGTGTTTCACGGCGAGATCAAAATACTTACAACGTACTCGACCTGTCAGGTGAAATGCCTCAGACGAATGTGGACGAGTCGTAGCACGATTCTGAAGCTGGCTAGAACTGGGAATGAATCGAAGGAGTATTGTTTGCAGCCAGCGCCGGTGGCTTCGGCTCTTTCAGGATAGCAACAAGCGCGGCTGCATGTCGGGGACGGCCTATTAGCGTAGGGTAGCGCATCCTGCGAGCATTCTTCCACACACCTACTGTACCCTAACATTTAGCCACCACGCCACTCTTCACGTGCAGAAGGTAGGGCGGTTCGCAAGGCCTCGTCACATCTTCCACGTGCAGCGCTTTTGGGGCAACACTGTATGAGTATCAACGACTGTTCCAGTCCTGTTGCATCTGAAGAAACTTGGGCCATTGATAGGGCTGACTGTGACACCAACGGTCTCTTCCAAATGTCACAGATTTTACGATCGATCATCGCTAACCATGCCCGCATTTTGGATGGTGTGGACATCCTTTTGGGTCCCTGAGTCGGGAATCTCAGCTGTGCCGAGTTCCCCTCACCAATCGGGGCTGTATTGAGCATGTGGGGCATTTTCAATCAAAGCGAAAGTGGTTCAGTACAAGGGTTCCTACACGAGATACCCTGTGAATGATCGTTTCAAGAATGGGCGTGCAGTAGAGGTCCTCGTACTTTCCTGATCGGTTGGAGCACTTGCGCCATTCTCTACCAGCCAGTTGGGCTCTTATGTCGCCACCTATCCCTGAGAAATGCCATTGTGAGCGGCGGTGTATACTTGAAGGCCTTTACACGTACCACTGCGATCGAATGATTGTGCTCCCTTTACAGATCTCACAGATCTCACGGTAATACGACCGGCCCACGATGGAGGCTCCCCCCACAGCACAGCAAGAATGGCCGAATCAGCGCTTGAAGATAATGGTGCCCACATGGACACTGATGATCATCAGCACAGCTTTCCTGGTATGGAGAGTCGTGTATGGTATTATGCAACGACGCCGATTTATGATAGCAGACTACCTGCTCATCATTGCCACAGTAAGTGCGATTGTGATGGCAGTCGTTTGAATTCACGCAGTGGCCGGAGACTAACGTGGAAACCTCAGTGTCTCAACGTCGTAGCGACAGCGTTATCACAAGTGATTGTCGACGCAGGCCTAGGACGACACATTATGGATCCTACAGTGTTACCTCAGATCTTACACTATAGTTACTATCTCTGGATCGTCCAAATCGTCAACATCATCGCCGTCGCATTCCTGAAATGGTCCATCTGCGCGTGGCTCCTAGTGCTCAACTTCTCCAAATTCTACCAAGTCATAGTCTGGCTTTCAATCGCAATGGTGACAGCCTTCAACTTTCTGGCGCCGGTTCTGACTCTCTTTGGCTGTATCCCGTTGGAGAAGAACTGGAATTTCGGTTACCAAGGGCCTTTCCGTTGCTGGGCAAAGGGCACCCTACCGCTTTCGTACACACAAGGTGTGAGCAACATTTTAACGGATGTGGTCTACATGGCTGCGCCATTGATCTATCTCGCAAGAGTACAACTGTCGCGGAGAACCCAATTGGGTATCCGCATCGTCTTCCTGCTCAGTATTCCGTAAGTCACAATCTTGAGCCTATCTAACGTGAACCCAACTGACACAACGCTCCCCAGTGCTACAATCTGCTCGATTTTCAAAACCATTGAGCTCCGCACCATTGTCAAAACCAACGACCCAACTTGGGACGGTGTAAACCTCTCCATCTGGTCCCAATCCGAACTCTCCATCGGCATCCTCATTGCCTCGCTCCCACCCCTCCGCAAAGCCTTCGACCACTTCTTCCAGAAAATCCTCCCCTCCACAATCACAAACAGCCACAAAACACCCCAATACGCCTACGGCCACTCCAGCGTCGGCGGCGATATCCGCATGAAGACCTTTGAAGGCAGCAAAGCATACCACAGCCGTATCCCCGGCGAGTCCATCCTTGACGGCGACGACGAGAGCGATCGCGCCATCCTCGAGGGCGAGGAACACAAGGGCCCGGGCATCATGAAGAGCACAAAGGTCACGATTCAGGAGACATCGGGCGATATGAGTAGTTCGAGTAGCGAGGTCCACAAGAAGACGTCGCAGGAGAGCTACAAGCAGAGCCTGGATTGGAATTCGCCGCATCTGGATCAGGGGCCTGCACGTCCGCGGTAGTGCCCGACTTGCATGTGGAAAGTGAATGAATTTTTCTTTTCCTCTTTTTTGTGAAAAATTTATGAATCGCGTATGCACGTTTTTTTGTATATAATTGAGTGACGTCTTTGTGGCGTTTTGAGCAGCAGTATATACCCTCGGTCTTATTTTGCTATGAGAATCATACAGTCAAAATCTGTGTTCGCGGCTTTCCAATCGTGACAAACCGTGTTTCGTACAAAGGCGTATAACAAGGATGGCATCGAATTTGGATTCTGATAAGTAAATGTATTACCATCGTCTTCAGGGCAATGCTGGCGTCTTGTAGACCTTCGAGAATATAAGTCGGTAGTCTCCTTGTAGATTCTGTGTATGATGACAGCTAAGTCTGATCATATTTAGCCTTCCTTCCGTAAGGACAGTTGAGCCCACGGTTAAGCGCGACTGAGAATTCCGTCACCATGCAGGCAGGTACATGAATTCAACTATCCTGTTGCACCTTGGAGGAGCTCACAACTTCCAGTCTTTCCCACTTCGCTTTTCCAATCATGTGCCCCATTCCGCTGCGCCCATGTCCCTTGAGAAATTGAAATTGACATTGACATGACCGTTTCTGACTATGCAAATCAAATAGAGCTTTGACAGTTGTAAGATTGAGAGATGTGATGCCGTCGCTGGTAACTGAATATCAAGACGTGAGTTATATCGACTGGGTTCGAATAACACGGATCCAATTGAATTGTTGCGATCATAGTCTGCTATACTGAAGGTTACGTCATTCAAGAATCGAAAGAGAAGAGATATAACCGTTGGGAGCTGATGATGTCGGGGAAGTGTCGTGAGTTACGAATGACATTATAGCCTGAGGGGGACAAGCGCACCCCACCAAAGCCCCTCGTGCGTCATCACATCAAGCCTCAAGAACGAATATCTATACACCACACTTCGGACATATAACCCCTCCGTGCCACATCTACGCCACCAGCACCCAACCCAAATCAGCATGCGACTCCTTAAATCTGCCATCGAGCATAAGACGGGCGCGGGAACAGCCACCCTGCTGCCTGAAGAGCCAGAAGACATGTGGCACGCCTACAACCTCATCCAAGAAAACGACCGCATACGCGCAAAAGCGGTGCGACGCGTCAACAAAACCTCCGACTCGGGCTCGACATCATCACAGCGCATCGCACTCACTCTGACCATTGCAGTTACATCGACCGACTTCGACATTGGGTCGGGCCAACTGCACGTTTCAGGGCGCGTCGCGGTGGAGAATGAGCATGTGAAGCTGGGGCAACATCACACGCTCGACCTGGAGTTGAACCGAAATTTCACCTTGGAGAAGGCAGACGGCTGGGACAGCGTGGCGCTGGACATGCTCAAAGAGTCGTGCGACAACGACCGAAGAGCCGAGTTATGGGCCGTTGTGCTGGGCGAAGGCACAGCCAACATATGCATGATCACCGAGCACCAAACCATTCTGCGCCAGAAAATCGAAGTCGCCGTCCCGCGAAAACGAAAAGGTGGCGTGGACGGCCACACAAAGGGCATGACACGCTTCTTCTCCACAACCCTGTCCACCCTCCTCCGCCAAATCGACATCTCAAACACGACTCCAACATCACCCTCCCAAGGCAAAACCCTCCCTTTACTCCTAGCAAGCCCAGGCTTCACCGCAACCGCCTTCCTAGCCTACATCCGCACAGAAGCAACACGCACCACCAACAAGCCCCTCCTCGCACTCCTCCCCTCCATCATAATCGCACACTCGTCCTCGGCCCACATTCACTCCCTCAACGAAATCCTCTCCTCCCCCGCAATCACCACCAAGCTCTCCGACACAAAATTCGCGCGCGAAACAGCCCTCATGGACAAGTTTTCCACCCTCATGCGCCTCGACGACGGGCGCGCCTGGTACGGGCCCCGCGAAGTTGAACGCGCTGTGGACAAGGGCGCTGTAGGGAGGGGCGGCGGCGTCTTGCTCATCAATAATGCGCTGTTTCGCGCGCAAAATGTAAGGGAGAGGCGGCGCTGGGTCGGGCTTGTGGATCGCGTGCGGGATGTCGAGGGCGGCGAAGTCAGGGTGCTGAGTTCGCTGCATGAGAGTGGGAAGCGGCTGGAAGGGCTGGGCGGGGTGGCGGCCATTTTGACGTATCCGTTGGAAGATCTGGATGAGGAGGAGGAGGGAAGTGGTGGTGGCGCGAGGGGTGATGAAGAGGACGGCGAAATGGTGATTTAGATTACCTAGCTACGCTTGCGCGGGCGGAGTTATATACCCCTTTTTTGTAAAACAAAATATGATGAATGGATGAATGCTGAACTTTTTATTTCCTTTTGGCATTGCGTACCCCATCCCGCCTTTTCTCTTGCACAATACACTGTACATATCGATACCATACATCACTAAACGTCACTGCCAGTCCACAAAGTCCCGTATATAAACAAACCCTCCATTATACACACCACCAACACGCCGAGTTTATGTACATTGTACTACGGTAGACAGCCATGTGAGAGTGTAGTGGTATGTAATTCAACGGTTGTGGTTTGATATCATGTGATTTGATGATTTGAAGTAGAGTGAGTGGGTTTCGGATTTGTTTGTTTAAGTGGTTGTAGAGTACTGTATATTGTTGTGAGTTGCGAGTTACAGTTTGGCAGAGTTACGAGTCACAGTATGCAGCATGTAATTTACAAGTCACGAGTTAAACTCAAGACTGCAAGACCCTACTTCAAGGTCGGAAGTGGCGGAATAGTAGCATTTGGGTAAAATTAGAAGTGAGAAAATTCATAAGGGGAAAGGGGGGAAGGGAAAATAACGAGCAGGAAGAAAGCATAAATATCAACAAATCCTAGTTTCATTCAATTCATTTCATTCTTCCCTTCTTCAAGCACATGAGTTATCATAATATCCATCTCATCTCATCTCATCTCCTACCATCCATCTCAACCGCCCCCAATCCCATCTCATATTCATCTCCCTCATCCCATGCCATCATTTCAACCATCTCCTCCCCTCTCATTCCACCCCATCTCAACCCATCATGTCCACCCCAAACGCCGCCCGATACCCCCAAATCCCATCCACCCAGCTCAAAATCGCCATGCAGAAACCAAAACCCAGAACGAAGAAAAAAACGATAAAAGCTAGGTATCAATATTGAAACATGGGCCTCGAATGTCAATGCAGCAAAGACATGCGGTCGCCAGACCACACAAAGGATGAAGTAAGAGAAGAGAAGAGAAAAGAAGAAGAAAGAAAAGGAAGAAAAACAAGACCAACAACAAAAACCAGCATTGGGCCTTCTCCCCAAAGCCCTCACCTCCTCTTTCAGACTTTCGAGTCCCTTTACACGCCGTCAAAACCGGCCCCCCTTTATTCGAATCCCCCTACTTCTCCAAACCCCTCCACCTCTCCTCATTCATCCCTATAGAACTTCTTAAAAATCAAATGCAAAAACAGATTAACATTGACTCTGACCGCGCCCCCACCACTCCCATCGCGGCCCTCGCCAAACAAATTCATAAATTGGTGATTATCGAACTGCGCCTGCAGCAGCCCATCAAGCGGCACCTCTGCAAACGCGCCGGGAATCATCATGCTGCCCTGGCTGCCCTGGATTTCAAAGGTACCTGTCGAGTTCGAACTAATGGTAATGTCCAGCCTTTCCCATTGCGACTCTGGGTATCCGGCCCAGGAGATGAGGATGCCCTTTTGGGCGAGATTGCGGGCGCTGTATTTGAAGCTGCCGAAGCGGTATTCGCGACCACTGCGCTGCAGTTCGCGCTGGTGGTTGTACTGGCGGGTAAATGGGAGGAGGAATTTCTTTTTGCCCTTCTTTGATTGCAGCGTCACCATTGCCTGTTCAATGTAATCGTTGTAGGACTTGAGTTGGGACTCGAGGAAGTGTGCCTTTTCGTCAAGAGCGGCGAGCGTCGTGCGCACACCCTCCAACTCCTTTGCGCGTTGAATGCGGCGCCGGTGCTTGGTGCGGATGTCGACCGCTATCGCATTCAGCAGGTCTTGGTAGTTGTTATGGTGACTGATGCGGCCTGCGCGTTGGAGATGGACCACGTTTTCTAGACAATATTGTTTAAGTGTAGGATATGATAAATCGAGAACCGAATTGGAGCCCATGTCCGTGGCGTACGTTGACGCGGCCGAGGAGCGCATTGCGGCGCCGTGTTTGCGAGAGCGGTCTTTTTGCTGGGCTGCAAGTTCTTCGCGGACGAGGGCGTCCCAGCGATCTTCGTCTTCGGGAGTGATGGGTTTGCACATTATTTCTGTAAGATTGGCGCCGGTTTGGACGCGGATTATGTAGAGGACGTAGCGTTTCGTCTCCATGAAGAGCGATTTGATGGCGGCGTCGGGGTCTGGTTTTGTTAGCCAAAGCTTGAGAAGGAGAGATGATGTACTTGCCTTCTTGTTCGTGATACTTCGGGTTAAGCGTCAGGGTGATTTCGGTCGCACTGACGTGTAGCAGCTCATTCTCGTTGTTCTTAGCACTACCAAGCTCGCGAACCACCTCACGGAGGGGGTCGTCTTGAGCAGGACAGAGACTGGGTAAGTCGTCTATGACAAGGTTATGAATGGCGAAGACGTCGGCAAGTTTGATGTACAGGGTGGGCTTGGTGCGGGCGAAGAGGTCGTTGAACTCATCGATCTCGAACTGTACTTCTACAGCACGAACATTGATCACTGTGAGCTGTTAGAGTTGTTTCAAGAATGAGGAGACGATTCACTTACTGTTTGACCAAATGTCCTGCAGGCGATCAATGGCTTCTGTAATGTAGCTGTTGAGCGGCTGCAAGTAAAGATCTTCGCCGCCAAATAGCTTCCCTATTGCTATCTGGCCAAGCACTTTGGCGACAGCACCGAGATTTCTGTTCATGACTGGCGATAGACCCCGATCAACTACGCCCCAATGTTGTGGTTGCAACAAAGCGGGCTGGATGTATGCCTTCCATACCCAGTGACCTGCTATTTGCAGCATCTGTTCTTGTGGCTCGTATGGGAATTGACGTGTCAGCTCTTCGAATATTTGCTGAGCGAGAAAGCGGACACCGTATGGCATACGATGCAGCACCTCCTCGAATACTGTAAAGTATTGGTCCGCTACATCCCGAAGGTCTTGAAGATTATGGATGAAGGTGCCTCGAGTCTCAGGGTCTTTGAGCGCAACATCTCGCGACACATTAGGATCACGATGGCTTCTTTGGCCGGTACGGAGCTCCTCGTTGTTGATAGCTGAGCGGTAGATCTGCATAGGATCGCTCTCCAGATCCAAGTGCTCGTTGTCGATGATGTTTTCGCGGATGACCGGGCCCAGAACGTCCTTCAAAAACTTGCGGTCCCGTGGCGATCGGACGTAGTTGGCGAATAGCTTTGTCCAGAAGAAGTTACCTCGAAGGTACTCCTGTAAAGTTGCGCAACCCTCAATTTCCTCCTTCAAGGATCGCGACAGTAGCTTCAGTAACCAGTACTCCTCTCTGCGCTTCTGGGCAAGCCCGAAGAGACTCATAGTCAGCTGTTCGATGCGCTTAGTATCCTTCTCAGCCAGGTTTTGTTCACGAACACGCCTGAAGAGCCTTGCCATATACTGAGGTTGTGTTTGAAGAATGAAGAAAAGCTCCTGGTACTGTTCCAGCTTCCGGCGGGAGTTCTTATTGAGCGCTTTCAGATCGAAGGGGTCTTTTGATGAGATGTCTTTGCTACTGAGGAGAGTACCGACATTTCCACCGAAATGCTTCTGGTGCTTGACGACTTCGTCAAGAGTGATCTTGTTCTTGACAAGCAACGCAATCTTGATATCAAGTTGATCGACGTATTGTTCGGCGAGCTCGTTCTGGCGCACGTGTTGCACGACAGTCTTACGGAGACGTTCGAATTCTGCAGTGGCATTAGCATATCGTGTGAACAGACGGTTGGTGGATACTTACCAATCTCTTCGTCAAAATCAATATCGTTATCATTAAGTAGGTGAACGAAGTTCTTGACTGTTGACACTGGCGGGTTGGTTCCGCTGGTCAAGCTCTTATATGCTTCACCTTGTTGACGTCCACGGACGAAACTTTGGATCTTGATTACCTTCTCCATGTTCTCCTTGTAGAATTGCTTCTTCTCGGCGTATTGTTGTCGGATCATCAGGCCGCGGGCTAAGGCTTGTAGTTCAACCAAAGCCTCTTCGTGTTCTTCAACTTGCCCGAGCTGGATTCCAATCTGCATTCTCTGCAGAACACCACGTGCTATACTCTGAAGTTGAACAATCTCGGGCTCCTGTGCGTTGAGCTCACATAATGTTTCGTATGTCTTCTGACGCTGTACGAAACCTCGGCACGCCGACTGCAAATCTAGAATAGTAGGCTCTTGTGTCTTGAGTGTCTTCAAATCAGAGAAGTGTCGCTGGCGCGATAGGTATCCACGGATGTAGGACTGGAGAGACGTGATGGCATCTTCTTGCTCGTGGAGATGTGTCAGGATAGTGGTGACGTCTGAGCGGACTAGTCCTCCTCTTGTAACAGCCTGAAGATCTGTAATCTGGGGTATCTCAATGTTAAGTGCTTCCTGTATCTCCCTGACAGAGGCTCTTGCAACGTTTCCGCGGACCTGGGATTGTAGGCCAGACCAATTGACATTGGTGTGTTCCAGTTTGGCTTGAACTTCTTCATTCTTCTTTCTGGCCAGCGCACCACGAGCAGCAGCTTGCAGTAGCGTAACCAACGACTCATGCTGGCGTAGGCTTTCTTGATCTGTCCGTAGTGACTGACGAAGGAGCATGGCCCGCGAGACAGCTTGCATCTCAGCGATTTGTCCTTCGTTCGCTTGTAGTTCGGTCCACTCTCGGTCCACCTGTTGTCGAACAAGGGCTCCACGGATCATAGCTTGAACGTAAACGACGGAGGGTTCGGTGTCACGGGTCTGCTCGTATCGGTCACATACTCGTAATCGCTCCAGCGCTCCTCGAATTGCTGCTTGGAATTGGCGTATGCCGTTTTCATGCCGTTGGATCTTGGATTTTGTGTATTGGACCTGTGCTCTTGCCTTTCGTCCCCGGAAGAGATTCTGGACCTTCAGTACCTGAACTTCCTTATCCTGCCAGTACTGCTCCTCACCTCGTACGCGAGAGCGGACAAGGTATCCTCGCGCTGCACTCTGGAGAGTCATAGCGAAACGGCGCATGTCCAATCGATAGTAAGCGATCTGTCGAGCCCAATCACCACGAATGCGCGACTGAAGGTCTGCAATGAGATGTTCATTGTCCCATAAATCCTGCATCAGATTTCCAAGTCTGATCCTGACCAGAGCTCCACGCATTTGCGCCTGCAAGTCCAGAATGATGTCCTCGTTTTCGCAGAGTTCGCGATCGATCCGATCCTCCTCGGACTCCACTGGCTCAGGCTCCGGTTCTGGTTCCACTGCGAAGTTCGCCTGCATGCCAGAGAAGTTGGGCATGCTGACACCAGACTTGTCCAGACCTTTTTGGGTGGCTTCTAGTTCGTGGTCCTCGAATTGTAACTTTCCGACCAAGTTGCCAATGCGGAAGTCAACTATGCCTTTACGGAACAGCAGCCATGAAAGCGCGTGAATGCAGTAGATGACTTTCGGCACATTCTTTTTCTCGTATAGATCGACGAGTTCGAACCTGAAGAGATCTGGCAGCTCGACCTCAGACAGAAACTTGAAGAAGTGGGCGTAGTTGTTCGAATGTCGATATTGCAGCTTTGGATCGCGGAATATTCGCAACGGCTGGCCCTTGATCGCTTGGACGATCTCTGCCAGGGTGACTCCGTTGCGAAGGGCTTCTTCGAGCTCCACTACTGGCGGAAGGTCTGTCTCGATGATGTCTTCCATCCACTCCTTGGCTTCTCCGATATGACAGAGGTACTCGTATGCCTGTAAGAACTGTCGCTGCTGGTCCATCCAGTTGCGGTTCGCCCAGGACGAGGTTGTTGACGCTCCTCGCGCATTGTCCAACCGTTGAAGTCGCCGTCGCCCGTTCAGCCCCACGACTTGTTGTTCAGGCGACTTGATGACAAAGTCCTCGTCGCTCCCTGCTTCGGCAAACTTTGACAGTGTGCGCAGATGGCCAGTCGACGACTTCTGGAGGCTCTTAAGCTCGGGGCGATCGAGGTGGGCGGAGAGTGGACGGCCCGAGTGGTCGCGGGTCGGGGCGCGCACGGAGTCTGCTCGTGATATGGCAATGGAGAGGGGGCGGGGCTTGGAGGGCGGCGAGACGGCGCCATCGTAGGGGGAGAATCGGACGTTTTCGACACTTTGCGACCGCACATGGCTGTAGGCGCTGTTGTTGGGACTCGCCGTGGCCGTGGATGGTCGCACTGGCTTCTCGGCGATGGGCGAGCTCTGCGGGGCCTGCTGGAGGGGCCGTAATGCTTTGCGCATGCTGGCATACGCGCTGCTGGGGTCGACGTCTTCGGATGGCGTGCCAAAGTAGTCGTCAGCCCGTGGCCGTGAGAGCGCAGTCGCCTCGCTCATGCCACGGCGGTGTCCCACTGATCCGAAGCCATTCGAGGCATTGCTGGACTGCGTGCTGGATCGGCTGGGGGGGTTCTGGTTGCTGCCGCCCGAATAGGTCGAGGAGCCATTGGAGGCGGTCGAGTACTGGCGCAGCGGCGAGGGCGATGTGGCAGTGTGGCCCAGTCTGGTGCGTGGTTGGGTGTTGAGGTAGCTCATTGCGGGCGCGACGGCTGGGGGCGATGCTGCGACCGGGTCTGACACGGCATATGTTGTACAGAGGCAGAGGCAAGGTGTTGATGTCTGGTCGCAGTCGGGGTCGAGGTCGAGTCTCGAGGCCGTTGTTGGGGCCGCGTTATTACAGGTATTCTACTATGTAGGCGCCGGCCTGTGAAAACAAGGCAAACACACGCCGCTCAACGGGGGCGTTTGTGCAAAGTCAGCGGGAGAACAGCGCGACTCAGCACACCGTCTGCGTCCAAAGAAAGTAATGCGGAATGTAAGATTACGGTAGACACGATGAGCGTTGTGGGCGGCGTTGCGGCTGGAATTGGATGGGCATGGGCCGAGCTTGCCTTGGATGGCCGCCGCCTTGTTTATCGCTAGCCCCATGTTTGTTGTTGTCACGGGAAACCGGTGCAGCCGCCAGCTCGACGCTACCAACATCAACCCACGCCAGCCCCAGCCCACGTCACACAACCACTGACAGGAGAAGCGCCGAAACCGAGCTCGGGAGTCCATCGTGTGTGTACATGTTGTGCGCTGCGATTTGTTTGACAGCAGATGCGACTTTTGGTCTTCTTCTATCGCCCCTTCGCCTTCGCCCACCGCATGCCACAGCACTGAGCTTCCGCCGTGCTCAGCCAGCATGTCTTCCGCCAAGAATATGAGTACGACAATGTCCTGGCCGTGACAGGGAGAGCCTTTGCAACTGGGATTCTTTTCGTTTGCTTTTTTACATGATATTCGCGAGGATATGCCATGGACAAGGCAAGTCATCCCAACGCGTCCAGACGGGAAGCTCTCACGTCGAGAACGCGCTAGCGGCGGGGTCACGCTGGCCTTGGCACCGCCGCCCACAGAAATTCTTTCTTCGCCGCCGTGCTCACCTTCTTTTTTTTTCTCTTGGGAAAGCCCCCAACTTTCCCCGGCCAACGTCCTCGTTCAAGAACTGCGGTCTGTTTCATTCAGTCGAGCCTTATCTACACTTCTCTGTTCCCTGAGAAGCATTTCCCATAATCATGCCCATCTCCAACGGCGACGCCATGGCCAGCACTGCCACGGATGCCCTCGACTACACCAAGGCGCTCGAGGTGCTCAAAAATGAGTACCCCGAGCGTGATGGAATTGACGTCAAGACCCTTGTAGACTCCAAGAAGAACGGTGGTCTGACTTACAATGACTTCCTCATGCTGCCCGGATACATTGGTGCGTCGCCACCTTGAGCGCATTGTCTTGTCTCTGCTCCGTCTCATATGGTGCTTCCTGCACTCAGCGAGCCTTTGGGCGCATGACTGCTACAGGCACACCATGTCTGCAATATCGCAGATGCTTAGCTGGCCCAAGACACCTAGATTGTCCAGCCTCTAACCCTCACACAGGCTTTCCCGCCGCCGAAGTCACCCTCGACACGCCAATCACGAAGCGCATCACTCTCAAGACTCCTTTCGTCTCATCGCCCATGGACACCGTCACCGAACACAACATGGCCATCCACATCGCCCTTCTTGGTGGTCTTGGTATAATTCACCACAACTGCTCCCAAGAGGACCAGGCCGAGATGGTTCGCAAAGTCAAGCGCTACGAGAACGGCTTCATCCTCGACCCTGTTGTCATCTCGCCCACCACCACCGTCGGTGAAGCCAAAGCGCTCAAGGAGAAGTGGGGTTTCGGTGGTTTCCCAGTCACTGGTAAGTCGACGAGTGTTTTCCGCCTGCCCCGCTACCTTATGATGATCAACTTTATATCATTAACTTTCGTTCATCCGCAACGATTCCGTCGTGCTGTGGAGATTTTGTACTCTGACCTTGTCCTCTATTATTCAATTACAAACTCAACCAGTATGCGCAAAGCTAACTCGCGCTTCAGAGAACGGTACCCTGCGCTCCAAGCTCGTCGGTATCATTACTCCCCGTGACATCCAATTCCACGACAAGTTGGACGACCCCGTCACTGCGGTCATGTCCACCGACCTCATCACCGCGCGCCACGGCGTTGAGCTCAAGGAGGCCAACGACATCCTGAACAAGTCCAAGAAAGGCAAGCTGCCCATCGTTGACGAGGCAGGCAACCTCATTGCGCTCCTGTCGCGTTCCGATTTGATGAAGAACCTCAACTACCCACTCGCTTCCAAGCTCCCACACTCTAAGCAGCTCATTGCCGCCGCTGCTGTCGGTACCCGCCCCGAGGACAAGACTCGTCTGCAGAAACTTGTCGACGCTGGTCTTGACATTGTTGTCCTGGACAGCAGCCAGGGTAACAGCATGTACCAGGTTGACATGATCAAGTATGTCAAGGAGACCTACCCCCAGCTTGATGTGATTGGTGGAAACGTCGTCACCCGCGATCAGGCTGCTGCTCTGATTGCTGCTGGTGTTGACGGTCTCCGCATCGGTATGGGAAGTGGAAGTGCCTGCATCACCCAGGAGGTCATGGCGGTTGGAAGACCCCAAGCCACTTCAGTTTACAACGTGACATCGTTCGCTAAGCGATTCGGCGTACCCTGCATCGCGGATGGTGGCATCCAAAACGTTGGACACATCGTGAAGGGTCTGGCCATGGGAGCATCGGCCGTGATGATGGGTGGTCTCCTTGCCGGTACTACCGAGTCTCCTGGTGACTACTTTGTCAGCCGTGATGGTCAGCTCGTCAAGGCTTACCGCGGTATGGGCAGTATCGCTGCCATGGAGGACAAGAAGGCTGGAGGTGGTGGCTCGGACGCCAAGGCTAGCAACGCTGGTACAGCACGCTATTTCTCTGAGGGTGATCGCGTTCTGGTAGCGCAGGGTGTCTCTGGCTCTGTGCAGGACCGTGGCTCCATCACCAAGTTCGTTCCTTACCTCATGGCTGGTGTTCAGCACTCTCTGCAGGACATTGGCATCAAGAGCCTCACAGAGTTACACGAAGGTGTCGCCAATGGCACTGTCAGGTTCGAACTCCGAACTGCCAGCGCACAGGCTGAGGGCAATGTGCACGGCCTGCACAGCTTCGAGAAGAAGCTCTACTCATAGATTGTGAGTGTATGCAATCTACCAAATGCATTGGGAGGGCGTTCGATGGGAGGATAGCTGGCTTGCTTTGACCCTCATTTAGACAGGTGAAGATGGTTGATGGTTACATTATGGAGTAATGATTAGGCCTAAAAGTAATGATACCACGAACTCTGTTGATTTTGTAAATTGATTACAAATCTGTTTCATTACTGTGCTGGTTGACATGCTGCCAGTTGTGTCTCATGTGTCTTGACCCTCTCGTACCTGTCACGGCTCGGCGCGACTGGCAGGCTTCCCCACAACCTCGGCTTGTCCCCGCGTTCCAACCCTCTTTCACTCCAAGATGGCGTGCTGTCGGTCTGCATTGACTATGATCCTGGCTGACCATGCTTCAGCCGAGCTTCAACACCTCTTCTCTCTTGATAACACATAAATTGGTAGCAGCTCGTATTTCTGCATCCGTGTTTGCCACGTCTGCCCGCCACTACACATCGTCTCACAGGCCGAGGCACACGTGCGCGGTTACACCTCAACTCAGGACACACTCGAAAGATATTTCCAGGAAGCTCAGCATATCACATAGACGCGAAATGTCGACACCAGCAGATCACAAGCCGCTAAAGGCGACGGCAAAGACTCCACCGGTCCCACGACCAAGTGCCAGGTACGATATACCCTACCCCCATCCATCTATGCCATTGTGCAACATCATTATGAGCGATCAGTCCCACAGCTTCTCATCCGAACTGACACCGCTCCAGCGTTCTCCTCATTTCCCCCACCAATCAAATCCTTCTGCTCCACCGTGTCAAAAAAGCCTCCAGCTTCGCCTCGGCGCACGTCTTTCCTGGCGGCGCCTTGAGCCGGACCCATGATGGCGCAATACCAGATGTGAACGACCCTTCACACCACTCTGACGGTCCGGCTTACCGCCTCGCCGCAGTCCGCGAGACCTTTGAAGAATGCGGTATCCTTCTTGCCAAGTCGAAGAAAACTGGCAAGCTCTTCACCGAAATCAGCGATTCGGAGCGCGAGGAAGGCCGTCGTGCCGTTCACGCCGGTAGCATCAAATTCACAGACCTACTTGAGAAATGGGGCGCAATTCCCGACACCGAAGGGCTGATGCCCTTCACGCGCTGGGTCACACCACCCAACGTCCCCAAACGCTTCTCAACGCAAATGTACATATATTTCCTGCCCCTCTCTTCTGTATCCCCGACGAAAAAGGCAGCACCACAAGGAACACCGCCGAACAGCGGCCTAGAAGAAGAAGGAGACGAACTCATGATCCCAAACCCCACCCACGACGGCGGTATAGAACACACCGCCGCCCGCTTCCTCCCACCAAACAAATGGATCAACCTCGCGCGTCAAAATCGCATCATTCTCTTCCCCCCACAATTCTTACTCACCCTCCTGCTCTCCCCTTACCTCGCAGCCACCGTCACAAGCCCATCCAGCCCCGTCCCCTCGACCCACGAACTCGAGCAAGAACGACAGCGCTGCCTAGCCTTCCTTTCCGCACCGCGCTCCTACGCCGGCGAACCCGAAGTCAGCTGGGCAGACGCCTGCATCAGCCCCAATGTGCTCGGCAAAGGCGAGTACGGCGACAACGCACAGGATGGCGTGGGCGGCGTGGATAAATTCACAGCAGTGCTGGATTTGAGTCGGCCGGGCAAGGAGGTCGAGGCGCTGGGTCAGGGCCGCCGCGGCATCAGGGAGTGGGTTGTTACGACGAAGTTTAAAGGCGAGGGGCCGAGGGATGTGGATGTTAGGCGTAGGGAGGATGTGTTAGGTGGAAAGGGGAAGGGGAAGTTGTAGTGTTTGGCAATGGGCGTGTGGAGGTATACGGTGCAGTAAGTGCAGTGAGTGTAGTAGGAGTGGAGCAAGACATTAAAGGAATAGATTATAGAAGTATACATAACGTTATATATAATTATATCCCTATATTGCATCGTACTTGTATTTTTACAACTAACCTAATTAAAATTAATCTAGAATTAAGTTGACGCAAAAGTAAATTTTAAGACTATAATTAATGTTACACACTTAACAGGAGTAAGGGGGTAGAGGAGAGTAGGACATAAGGGGGAATAAGGTGGTGGGGAGGGGGTTGAAGATGAGGGGTGGTACATAGGGGAATTAGGTAAAGAGGTAAAGATAAGGTGAAGATGAGATGAACAGGAGGTAGTAAGATAGGATAGGGAGGTTAGGTATATTTAGGTTTATATATATGTTACTACAAGCTATAACTATAGATAAGTATTATAATATGGTAGGCAAGGAGGGAAGGAAGATAACCTATAGATATAGAGAGGTAGAAATTTAAAAGTAGTACAAGTATATGTAAAGACTTTTTACAAAATCTCGTTACCTCTTACTATTAAACTTTACAATCTTCGCCCTCTGATGTCTTCCCTTGGAGTCGTACTCCCATTCGCATTCGCATTTCCATTCCCATCCCCCCCTCCCCCCACAGCCCCATACGTTACCCCACCCCCACTCCCTCCAGGCACAAGCACCTCGCGCGCGCCCTCCGCCTCCTCCTCAATATTCTCCCTTGTAATTACATGGCTCTTTCTCCACACAAACGCAACGAGCAGGACGCCAACCAGCAGTGCCAGGCCCATGAGTATGACGTTTACAGGGACAGGGTCATTGTGAAAAGTTTTGTGTGTTGCGGCGTCGAGGGCGGATTGGGAGAAGTTGAGGAGGCCGGCGAGGCAGATGATGAGGCCGTAGACTTTGCCGAAGGTGGCGAAGCCGAAGACTTTGGCGGAGTAGTCGCTGGGGTAGGGGAGTTAGTGTTGTGTGTTTATGTTGGTTTCTTTTGGATGGAGAAATATATTTTCGGGGGGAGGGGATAGGAAAGCGGGTAGGGAGGGCATTTAAAGGGATTGTTGATGAGATGGGACTTACGATACGGCAGTGTAGTACAAGGGTCGGTAGAGCACGAAGAGGACGATGTTACCGTATGCAGCCCAGGTTTCTGGGATGATACCCAGTATACCGATGGTGGTTGCGATTGTGACGAGGAGTGCAAGGGTAAAAGTAGTGCTTGTGTTATCCAGCAGTAGACCGATAAAAGGGACGGAAATGACGCCGCCAACGGGGAGCGCAATGTCGAAGAAGTTGTTGATTTCAACAGCCTTGTCGTAGTTGTGGAAGAGGTATGTGTACTGCGTGCGAATGGTTGCGACAAAGTAGTTGATCCTCGTCATTTGTAATACTGTGAACAGCGTGATGAGGATGAACCATGGTGTGCGGATCTGCTCTGCGGCTGTGCGGCCATGGAGTGCGCCCCATACGCCTGAGATGTTCTTTTTCTTCTCTTCCTCTTTGGCTTGCTTGGCGCCATCTTTGTTACCAAGGAGACTGGTGATCTCGCTGACAATACTGTCGCGGTGCGCACGGCGGGAATCTCGGAGACGCTGGACTGCTGCTGTGTCGCCGATTTCGTCGTCCGAGTCGTGCTCAACTTGTTCGTCTTCAATGGAAGTTACGAGTTCGCCGACGGTCTTGTAGGATACGGCGGGCATGAAGAGGACCTGTACAACGAGGATGAACGTTGGCACGATCAAATAGATCAAGAAGAATTTCTTGATGCGGAAGCTGTTATCGGTGGCTTGGTAAATTAGTCGGTAGACCAGGAAAACAGCGCTGGATGTGTCGAATGCACCGGTAAGGAGAGCCAAGATCAAGCCAGAATATTGCGGGAATGTGTTGCTAAGTTGGAACGAGGAGATGAATATGAATGGTCCTCCCAAGGCCAAGAAGAGATATCCAGGGATATAGGCATCGAATGGCAGCTGGCTTGCAAAGGCGAACAGGAGTGCGCCCAGCGCGGTAGAGAAAGCACCAATGATACTGGTGGTTCGTGGTCCATAGCGATCGAGGATTGTACCAACCGGGAGCGCGGCAACGTTGGTGGACACGGCAGCGACCGTGAACATCAAGTTGAGTCTGCCCATTCATCAGCATTGCACCTTGCCACCTCAACTTTGCAAAGCTCACCGTAGCTCTTGCTCATAACACACAATGACATTGTCTTTGAGCTCTTGTTTTGTGCAGAGATTTCGGTATACACCCTCATCTAGCAAAACAGGCTTTATCGCCGCGTAGCCAAAGACGACGCCTGCAGCGAAGAGGCAGTAGATGACGGCGAGACCAACTTGCACTGCGCAAAATCAGCTTTCGTAGCCAGAACACGTCTCCCCGATATTGCGTACGCAGTCTTTTCCATTTTGGCACCTCAAATGCTCCTATCGTAGGTTCCTCGCCCGCGGGTTCTGTCCATGTGCCAACGGGGTTGAAGCTCATCTTCCGGTTCCTCGAGCTCGTGCTCGAATCTCTACTCCACGAGCCACGATGCTCTTCTATCGCCGTTACGCGCTGAGATAGCGACATATTGGCGATGCTATCCTCACTCCCCCTCTACCCAATATACGCTATACGCTGTGATTCTTTGATATTATTTTGCGTGCTGGAGCAGCTCGGTCGGCCTTTGAGATTCAGGCGGGAAATGACGTCGGATTCGTTTTGGGGGCGCTAGGCCAGACTCAGCTCGGCTTTGACTGTGCTATCTTTATCAACGGAGATGATAACCCCAACACCACTCTCTTGCAAAGATAAGGGCAGCTTGACAACTGAAATTGATAATCCTCGCAGCGCAGAAAACAGGAGCAAGGATGCTATATACATTGGCCACAGCAACAATGGCGGCATGATGGGAAGCGGGGCCCAGTATGCCGAGACGTGCATGAGCACCCATCCGTTCCACTGGAATCTCCACCGCGTGATCCCACCCGCAGGCAACCTTCATCCTTCGCATTACGCACTTGGGTGTTAACCGTGCGGCGGCTGACACTGCTATGAACGGCCACACTGTGGTTCTCATTACCTACTCGCATTGCCCGGTAGCCCAATGCATTTGCATCGTGAGTACCATGGGGAGGTGGGAAAGTAGTGGTCTATGGGGAGTAGCTGTAGCCAATGGCTTTGCAAGTCAGCCGCGGAGGATGAGGAGCTTGGGTAACTGTGCATGCTAGGTTAATGTGTGGCTGGCATCAGAGTTTTTCCCTCTCTTCTGCCTCCCTCCACGGATTCGCAAGGCGCCAATGCACAATGGGCGGCTGAATCCAGAGACGTCTCAATACGGTAGTGGGAAGACGTATTCGCCGAGTGTGAGTGTAGATTGTTCTTTCGTGAGTTGGAGTAAAGATCAAGTACACCTTTCCACTTCCATATTTCGAACGTTTCCCATGCCTCATGGGCATCAGGCACGGCATTGCTTTTTGCACGCTATCGATAGTAGCCTTGCAGATCGCATCTTAGCAACCCCTTTGGCTTGCTGGCGATCATCTTCGTACGTCGCACTGTACTTGTCGACAATAGCAAGGAGCTCACACCTATCCCATTCCTGCGTTTCCTACGCCGAACGTCAGTCGCAGCGTTGAAGTCATCGTGTGTGAGTCGGTGGCAGAGGGTACAGATGCTTGATGCATCCAAAGATGTTATATCCCACATCGTGACTGTAGTGCTCATGATGACTAGGTGAAGTCTTGACAACAAATTTGAGTCTGCATAATAGGTACTCTTATCACGGGTTCATCAAATCAGGCTTTCCAGGACAGACACTATGGCGACTCCGCGCATTTCTACCTCCTTGCATCGTTAATTTTTCTTTGTTCACTTTCAAGATTCTTCCCTTTCTTCCCTTCCATGTCCTCTTTCTCACACGCGTTTTGATCAAGAGGCAGAAGGTTGCTTGGAGCCTTGACTTCCATGATCCTTTCATGAAATCTTGTCAATTCTTATGGCGTAGACATGGCGTGAAATCGCACTCTTTACATGGAAAGGTAGTATTGGTCAGACGGAAGAGATCATCCCTATATTATTTCATTCAAGGTATATGAAAAGTCAAGGCGAATGGCACGCCAATCATGCATCCAGGCACACGACCATACGACTACGAGTAGAAAATGTTGATTATAATCATAGTTTAGATCTTGTAGATGACTACCACCCAAGTCCCTTAGTTGATATCCAGATTACATCATAGCCGTCCCCCATCACCTACATCACCAAGTTAACTTCTTCCCTTCTCCTCTTGATCCTTCTTTTCTTTCACACCCCCCAGAAACTGGTTCATCATATCCATCAGTCGCCACGTGGCTTTAGTAGTACATTCATCGCAAGCCCCCTTCTCGCTATATTTTGCCACCCCCCTCAATTCGATTTCGTGTCCCGGCTCATCTTTATTCGCACAGGGTTCGAGGTCGGACAATTCGTAGGGCTCCAGGGGTTTTTCGCATTTGTCGGGTAATTTGAGAGGGTTACTGCAGGCTGTATACTTTGCTTGGCACATGCTTTGGATTGTGTTGTGTAGGTGGGTTGTGTGGGAGTTTGGTGAGTATTGTCGTGTTATTGCTAATGTGTTAGATAATGTGGTAGCTTCGAGGTATGTGTCTTGGTGTAGGGAGATTTTTAGTTGTGAGAAGTTGCGCGAGGTCCATTTATATATGTTACCAGCAAGTCTCTGACTGGTACCAGAGCTTCAATGACTGACTGCCCGTCGTTTAGGTGTCACCTTGGAGTCAGACAAGTCACATGTAACATCCACATCATCGTAGGAGAGCCATAAGGTGACTACCGTCGAAGAGTCGTGAGGTGTCTGCCGTGTAAGAGTCATGAGATGCCTAGAAAGGCGGCGAGGGGGTTGGACTTCGTAGAAAGAGTATTTGATAAATTTATAAGACTATGGCACGGTACTTGCATCTGTAACCTCAAAGCGGAACCATTTACTTCCGTGCCTCATGTAAAATTGTCAACGCGAACTGTCCTGCCCTGATATGAAATCGGTTCCACAGCAATCATGTCTCTGACCTAATACTCTACTTTGAACATTCGATAATGAGTCCTCTGTAGTATTGCCACCTGTTCAGCCGCTTGTTGTATATGCAGTAGTCCTTCCGTTCTGCGTCCCACTTCCACTCTAGGGTCGATTCGGGATTGGGAGGCTTAAGCTGGGTTGTAGCACCATTGGTCCAAGTTCGAAGTTTTCCATCTGGACTATCGTAGAAGTAGGCGTCATTGACAGGATCTAGCTGCCATGGTGAAGATGCAGGTGGGATACTCGTTCCAACGGAATTTGTTTGAACAATATAGTCAGAGGCGCAGGATGCAACGGCAGGCCCAGTAAAGGGAACAACTACTTGGGAACTCGACGTGGGTATATGTGCAGGCTCAGGAGTTTCGTTGCAATCATTTTCCGAAAGTTCTTCCACTTCATAATCAACTTGGTCGTTATGATGGTTGGCTGAAGAAGTGCTTCTTGTGAAACTTCTGGATCGCCGGACTGCAAGCCGAGACCAAGATGTGAGGTGACTGTGGGCCTGGTATGGCTGGTGGTAATCTGTATCATGTCCTAGTTTATAATGTCAGATTTAACTGATCTATAGCATCAGCTCAAATGAACGTACCCGACGAATAATAGTGATTGCGGTCTTCATGATAGTGATTCCTATCGTCTCCTTGGTACCCGCGATGTGATCTTGAGTTACCGTTATCGGCATACTGATAGTGTTTGTTCTCCTCTTGATGCTTCCGACCCTTGTGTCTGTTGTAGCTATGTCCTGCTATCAAGACGCCCGCCGACAAGGCAGCGGCACCGACGAGGCCCATGCTCACGGCAGCTAATTTCTTCTTGTTTTCCGATGGCATGTTTGTTTGTGCAAACGCAGAGCAGGAGCACAACATCAAAGGACCAAAGACCGAGTTACTGGATTGTGTTTGAGCGTGCGCTCCTTATTAGTATCCATAGGAGCCAAGACGCATGGTAAGCTTGTAAGATCTTCGGCTACGGTGTACATTTTTATCCTGGAGTGCTTGAATTCAATATGCATGTATAAGTAAAGCTTGATTCAATAGCTCTTGCTGATGACCGCATATTAGGCAGCATGGCTACTGAAGGACGTCGTAGAGCAGGGCAGGTCGATTTGATGGTCTACTTACCCGCGGCCGAGACTAAGACTGCCGCAACTTTGATATTGGCTGCCCTCGAGAATGAGGATGACGCCGGAAGTTGGGCTGCGAGAAGGCGGTGCACAATGGCAAGCCAAAGCCGACTGGCGCTTTGGGGATCAGGCGATAATATAGTTCGTTGCCTTCTTACGCTCACCGGTGGGCCTAGATATTGCGAAGCGCAGGGAGAAGGACAAAGTAGAATATCATAAGCGCCCATCCCTGTGATTTATGCAGGTAAGAAGAGTGTGATTCGTTACGCAATCGGTCGGATCGTCTAGGTTTCCCCCAAAAATTCCCACGCGAGACTTGGATTGCTCAAACCATGCCTCAAGATGTTGCCTTCTCTTTGATCGCACTCTTGAAGAATCGCGTATCAATGTTGCCTTGGAGCCTTGAAGGTTGCTTCACCAGGACCTCGCTCATCTTCCATGTCCCACCCTGAGAGATGGATGCCACTTCTACTCTACCAGCTGTACATTCAACGGCATCTTAGGTTGAACAGTCTAATCACCGAAAGCTTTCTATGTAGTTGATCAACCATGGTGCCCACCAAAGGAAGCGGGGAAATCAGTCCTAGACATCTAGCAGACAAATAATCGTATAAGAACTTCTAAAATACCTGAATATCGTTGGTACTTGAGTCTTCTCCGCCACGCATTTGTGCTGTAGTGCAAAGTTGTTGCTGTGAAGACGTTGTGAGTTGGGGTGACGTCACTCCAGTATGGGATGACAACAATCTTGTCCCCCGGTAATCAACCTTCTCCATAGACATCACACTGTACCGCCTAATCTACTGACTAAGGAACACATCAAGCCATTTGTCACACCGCAGCTAGCAAATGGTGAACCTAGAAAACTACCGTTTCCTGAAATGCTCCATGGCTAACGTTTGGAATTGACCAAAGATGGCTATCAGTCCATATGACCTAATGTGTTTCCTACTCGCCAGAGTAAGTAGAGCACCCTTTAAACCCTCTACTAGTGTCTACAGAATGCTAAGCTTTGGAGCACTTCTTGTTAAGAAAGGTGTAACCGCAACCCCCCAGTCGCTCACACTTAGCGTATCGTCATTGTGATGAATTAACACTGACATAAACAACAACAGACCCACTGGCCTCCACAGTATTGGAAATCGGAGAATGGCAGTGGAGATAACATAATCATGTCATGACATCGGCATTGCAAACAGAAAAATACAGAAGGATTAAGACATACCATCTCCACCATACCGCAACACCCCCACGTACTCTAGTCAAGTTCATCATCAGGCAACGCCCCTCCAACAACCTCAGCCCAGCGACCCTTCAACATCACAATCCCACGATCTCCCCCAAAATGAGCGACTCCCAACACCGCACTCCCGCCCCCCAAACCAAAACCTCACCTACCGACTGCCACACCCCCCTCGAAACCCTCCGTCTCACCGAGCAAGCCGCCATCGCAAAAGCCCACCTCTCCCTCCCAGACCTATGCCTAAAATCCTTTCTCGGCGGTCTCTCCATCTCCCTCGGCGCAGCCTACGACCTCATCATCGTCGGCGGCGCCCCCACCCTGCGCCGCAGCAATCCCGCCCTCGCCACTCTCCTCGGCGCCCTCTGCTTCCCCATCGGCTTCGCCATCATCATCCTGCTCAACCTCGAACTATCCACCAGCAACATGTTCATCATGCCGTACGGCGCGCTGCGCCGCCGCGTCACCGTGGCCAATGTGCTGCGCAACTGGGCCGTGAGTTATGTCGCAAATATAGCGGGCTGTTTGTTTTACGCCGGCTTGTTGTGTTATTGGTGTGACTCGCTGTCTTTGGAGGCGCAGCGCGCGTATGCGGCCGCGCAGGCTGATGCGCGGGTTAATGTGAATTGGGGGTTTAATGTTAGTAAGGGAATTGTGTGTAATTGGCTTGTGGGGATTGCGTTTTTCTTCGCGACACAGGGGAGGGACTTTTTGAGCAAGGTGCTGGGCATTTGGATTGCGATTGCTGCGTTTGTGGCCATGGGGTTTCAGCACTCCATTGCGAATTATTTGTTGGTGCCGATCGGGATGATGTATGGAGGCACGCAGTTTGGCGTGGGCAAGTTCATCTGGGCGTCGTGTGTACCGGTTACGATTGGGAATATCATTGGCGGTGCGTTCTTTGGAGCGTTTGGTATGTGGATGGTATATGGGCGCCATGAGCAGTCTGTTGAGGAGTTGGAGAAAGAGGCAGAGGAATCAAACGATGTGTAGGATTATAGGTACTGGTACTGTATACCACAAAATTTCGTTTCTTATCAAGACAAATTCCCGTCTTATTGCTAATATTCAATCATTAGTAGCTCCCCTTCTTCAGCATCTCACGCCCTACTCGCTAACAATTCTGAAAACATACTTCACCGCACTCGCCTTTCCCTCCTTCAAATTCCTCAACCCCTGCTCCACACCCTCCAACCCCCCAGGCACAACCTCATGCGGATGCGCCCTGAACCAGCCCTCCGCAAGCCCCTTCGCCATATACCTAAACGCCACATAAGCAAAGTCCCTGTCGCCCTTGTGCGCCTCCCCAACATTCGTCATGCTCTGCTGGACCGTCTCCGGAATCCCCTCATACTGCTTCCCGGGCAGCACCAACGTCAAACGCCCATCCTTCTCCAGCACCTTGCAGATATTCACATAACTGTTGTGCTCACTCGTCGCATCGAATGCATAGTGTAGTTTTGCGCCTTGGAGCGCGTCGCGGATGCCGCTTACAACGGCCTCGTCGCCTTTGCGGTAGTCGACAATGGTGTCGCCTTTGCTGCTGTCAATCAGGCCTTGGACGAACTTTTCACCGCGCCCTGCGACGGCAATGATGGGGTGGATGTTTGCGAGACACGCGAGTTGGATCGCATATGCGCCTACTGCGGCCGCGCCGCCGTATACAACGAGCGGAGTTGGCTCTTGCGCGGGCGTCCATGGGTCTGGTAGGCCGAGACGCTGGTGCAGACCGATTGCTGCGGTGAGGGCTGCGAGTGGGATTGTAGCCGCTTGTTCGAACGATATGTTCTTGGGGATGTGGACGGTGGTGTGTTGCCAGCCCACTGCGTATTCAGCAAAGGAGCCCCCTGGGCTGAGCATCTCGTGAAAGGAGGCTACTCGGTCGCCGGGCTTGAATTCCCAGACGTTCGACCCGATGCTGTGGACTATACCTGCGATGTCGTCGCCGGAGTTGGCATTGTAATCTGGAATCCATTCTGGGATTTTCCTGGTCGGGGGACAAGTTGTTAGAATATGGGTTCGCTTGAAAAGGAGAGATCAGGTTGGTTGGACGGAAATTGAACTAAGAAAACATACCAATCCTTGGGATTGCTTCCAGAGACAATTACTTTGATAACAAGTTGATCTGGACCCGGCTCGGGAATGGGGACTTCCTTTATGGCAGTCTGCAGTCCTTTTGTAATCTGTACCTCCTTCATCTTGAGTAATTTACACGTATGGTGCGAGACTATTCGCAAGGGAAGTAATAAAATTCCAGACGTGTGACCAGTTATGCACTATGTTGGCTTCGCCCCAACCATAATATTTGCACACCACTTAAACAACCGCGGGGCATGACGTCTTCAAAGCTACTCGATGATCTAACAGCGGGGTACCTTTTTCCTTGTATCACCAATAGCGTCTTTGACGACGACGGCGTCCGTTTCGGCCCATCTTCGGGGTTGTTTCTACAGTAGGCACGATGTGGGGATTTGTTGTGGAGCGAACAAACTATCATGATGCGCGACTCGGCCTTTGGTCCCCACCATAATCACGGGCGTAATAGACTACACATGGTTATGACTTAGAGTATGATTAAAGCCGCCTATACTTGATTCCTTAGCAACCTTCTGGTTTATCGTGACCGTACTACACTGTATTTCCCTCTACTAAATTTCACTAATCGCAGCTTAGCTTTTTCAGAGGCACTACGTAGAAAGAATGTGTATACCAAAGTTCACTAAACCCCTAAACAAGTTTCTAATGAATTCAACTACTATGGGTAACTATTGTCTTGAACCTCATGTTCGTATTGCCCATGCAAATTAAGCAATCACAGTTAAAAGCTTTCCTCACCAAGTCACGCTTGTGGCAGTCCAGAAAAGCCAATAAACAAATGAAGCAATAAAAAAGGTCCAAAGAATACTTCATCATGTTACAAAATCTGCTATCAAAATACACACACAGACAAAAAGACCGCTATGCTATCCCTCTAACAGAACACGATACAAGATGCACGTAAACAAACCAACTCCCTTGTGCAGAACCCGCCATAGGCAGTGACCCCGAGCACCCAAAAAGAAAAAGTATCCCCCCACACAAATTGGCCGTTTGAATAATGCATGCAATTCGCAACAAATAAACTCCATGAGAAACACGCTGCCTCAGACCTTGTTACCAATTTTTCCTCAGAACCAAGCAACCCAAGCCGCGGAATCAATCAACGCCAGACACTCTTAGAATTTGGCATCAAGCTCCCTCGTGATCCAGTTGACCCAGTCGAACTATTGCTAACAATTCGAACAGGCGCACGACTCAAAGTCGCAGGCTCCCTAGGTCCGGAATCCGCCATCGTTGTACGCCTCGCGGGGCCCTTCATGATGGGCGTTACTCTTGGACTAAGCACACTAGTCTGCCAATTGCCATCATGATTGCCCTTGACCATCCGTCGAGCCGCACCAGCCGAAAGCAGCGAGTTTTCGTTTGGTGGACTACACGATGTTGCCGTGGGGCTGCGGCGACGATGAGCGCGGTTTATAGGGATGGAGCCTTTGTTCATAGAGGAGCGGCGCTTCATAGCTGTGCTGATTTGGCGGGCGTCGGAATTGGACCACTTTTCTTCTTCGGAGGACGAGTTACCTCCGTTGTCGCTGTGTCCGTTGGTATTTGCCTTTTCGACCATGCTGAGGCTGGTTTGGCGGAGCGTATTTGTGCCAATCTCACGGAGTGGTGATGTGTTGTCTGAATCAGAATTAAATCCAGCGGTGGAACGGGGTGCAGGGGAACCGTCTGACCGTTTGGAGAGAGCACCGAGTGCAAACCGGCTGGAGCCTTTCAAGTCTACAGAGGCTTTGGGAGGCGATGGGATTGGCGAGGATCCATTGTGATCAAGCACTGGTCCTGGAATGTGGGTGGAAAAGTGTGGCGGTGGCTGCTCAATCGATGAGCTAGTGGGTGTTGATTCGAATTGTTCAGGTGTCTTCTGGAATTCTGCCAGGGTGCCATTCTCGGTATCGTCTCTCCAGCGTACACCTCTTTTGGATTTCAAAGGAGACTTCTTCTTCATTGGCGAGAATTGAACACTTTTCTTGCTAACATGGAGGACTTTCTTGCGACGTGGTGATCCTTTCATAGGTGACGAAGTCAAATGCGGTGCATCTGTGAACGAAGGCGGAGCTAGGGCTCGTACCGGTGAAGGACCCACAATGTTGACTGGCTTTCTCCTCTTCGGTGTTCCTCGATGGCTTGGAGCGAAGAATTCTGTCACTGGAAGTCCACCGTCGGGGCGAATGGCCTGGGCTGTGGCGTTTGTGCAGGAGTTCATAATCTTCGTCAGGAGCTTGCGTGCTGCTTCCACCGCTTCGGTCTCATCCATTTGAGATATTTGGCTTAGTATCGCGACTGTCTCGATGTGTGCCTGAACAAGTACTTGTACAATGGCAGCATCTCCACCCTTCTCCTGCTCGAGGACTGCATTGAGAACTTCGCGATCGGCGTTGGACTTGAGTAACTCGTATTCCCTGGTCAAATTCGCTGCATCGTGACTGTCGGTAGATCCGTCGACTTCAGTCAATGCCCGTAATCCAACATGTAGAGCGGTATCCAGCTTGCCAGCCCAATTTGTGCGCTCCATCCGCCTATGACAGTGTTGCCGAGTTTGCTCCAACTCGGCTGATATCCCGACTGCTGTGTCTCTGATAGCTGCGACTTGTGACGGCATCTCCTCGTGTTCTCGAGCATCCCTGACGTGGTCGAACGCTGCTATCCACGAGGATATTAGCGAGATACGCTTCTCCGCTTGCTTCAGCGTCTTCATCATGTTCAGGCGGTCCCGGCGCTCGTGCTCTGACTCAGCAAATGCCTGGCGCAAACGTGCGACTGCGTCTCGCAGTACTCCATCCTTTTTCTCGCTTTGCTTCTGGAACTTGACAAAGGCACTGCCCTCGAAATCTTTTTGCTTCTTCATCAACTCATCAATAAGGTGCCGTTGTTCGTCAATCTTGACCAGGTAGTCTTTCACATGTCTATTGACATTGTATACGTTCTTCGTGACCTTGGTTTGAATATTCTTCGCCCGGTTGGCATACCGTAGGGTGTTTTGCGTCTCGTCAAAGTGCACACTTGAAGGACTGACACAAACAATCATGACTGTCCGACAGTTACCACCGAGGGAGAACTTGAGCAGCCGTGTCAATTTCGAGTTCCGGTATGGGATATGATTGCGCTTTCGGGGATCGCATAATGCATTGATACAGCTCCCAAGTGCCAGTAAAGACTTGTTGATATTGGCGCCTTCGGTCAGACGCTCTCCGCGGTTCTTGGTTGCGCTTGCCCGCTCACTTCCTGCCAGATCGATGATGCTGAGCGTTGCCATTGTGTGGGGTTCGTTTACTGCTGCGTTGCGGTCTTTCGAGGATACATTGATCTGGAGGACGGCGTGTGATCGCGACGAGGTTGCGTTTGCTTCGGTTGGAGACATGGTTCGGTACTCATTACCGCGTACAATTATATCCATGACTTCCTGGACCTAGGGGGCTGTCAGTGCTGGCGGGAATCGAGGCTTCTACTCCACTTACATTCTGCGGCCTGTGACTCGAAAGGCCAGCGACGGACACAGCCTGGTTGGCGTCTTCTCGCAGCATCAGAGCCTGCTTACTGCCACCCTCCACCAGCAGATCGCGAATAGTCTCGTTGTAAATCTCCAAATACGACAGCGTAATCTCCGTGACCTTTGTTTCTTGCACCTCCTGGATCTTCTCGAACAGTTCTTGCATCGTCATGAAGATGATTCCCGGTTGTTGTGACGTTCCGCTAAGCCTGTGTCAGTCTCCCCGAAGAGCGGTGTGCGCGCTACTGCGACCTACGTGATTGTGTGCGTCTTTCCGCAGCCGGTGGCGCCATAGGCAAAGACGGTCGCATTGTATCCGTCCAGTACGCTGTCGAGGAGGGGCTTGGTGGTGGCTTCGTATACGTCGCCCTGCGAGGTGGTGTCGTCGAATACGCGGTCAAAAGCAAATGTCTGGTCCTTTGCTCGCTTTCCCTGGGGCCCGACGGTCGATCGTGAGAATCGTGTGACGGCATGGTCTTCTGGAGGGTCGAAGATACTGCGCCCTATCAGCTACTGTCCTATCAGATGCTACAGACCGCTCCTTACAGGCACTTCTCGTCCAGGACCTTGATGACCGGCCGAATGCCCTTTGAATTCAACTTGGGAGTCGGTATACCCGCCAGCGAGCCATCTCCAAGAAACAGGGTTTGGTCGTCCGTCCTCGTCAACTGCGCCGCTTCCCGAATCGTAAAGGGACGCACTCGCACCGTTACCGAAATGGAAGACGCCCCACTGGCGGCCATGGTTGCGCGATGTAAAGGGTGAATAAAGAAATCGAAGGGAAAACCGCAACCTCCAGGATCCAGAAAATAAGGGCCGCGAGCGAGGGTGCGGGTGCTGCGGACTGTCGGGCGGTATGACGATGTTCATTCTCGCACCTTTCCGACTTTCTGTTGTTGCTCGCGCTCGGACCTCGTAAACAGACAGGGATCTGGAACCTGCGACCAACTGCAACCACCTGCGACCCGGAAGCTGAGCACGTGACGGCTTCTCAACGTGGCAGTCACAGCACCGACCACGCCTCCTTTTCCCCTTACACAATGCACGCAAGGGACAAGGACCTTCTGGATTACCCCCCCCCCACAGTCATACGGAATCATAATCACCATCATCTGTAGAAGAAGAACATTCGTCTTCACACAAGCACATCTCATTGAATCATCAGCTACTCTATCACAACAGCCGCATCGTCACTACTGACACTTCCTCCATCTCAGCTGGTCGACTCTGAACTCATAGGGACTCTGTACACTCAGTGTACTGATGACGGGTTCTTCCCTTTACCAAAAAAATCAGCCATCTAAACCACCGTTTTGGGCTTGGTAGTGCACTTCTGCCACTGCACGTACACGACTTGTGTGAATTTGAGATCGGTAGAATCCGTGGTGAGCAGACCGGTAGCCGCCGGGTTGGTGCTCGTCAGACGGACCTGCGAATTGATGTTAAGCACACCTGCTTGGCCGCAGGGAGACCACACAATCGACGTGTTGTCGGCTTCGTCGTGCTTGAGGTAGTCCTGGCTGACGGGCCCGTCGAAGGTGTAGGCCGTGCTGGTCTATCGCATATTTTCAGCCCTGGCTTTGATAAACAATGATGCAAGGAGAATTACCTGTTCTGTCTGACCGGAAAAGTAGTAAGTCGACTTTAAGGTACCTTGAACCCCCTTCTGGATGGACGCGTAGCCACGGTAATCAGCGGAGAGGATGGAGTATTGGAAACCGCCGGGGTAATCAAGGGCAACGTTAAGCTGGCAGTTCTTGCGCTGCTCAGTCACAGCGATACCTGGGCCAATGGAGGCAATGTAAGAGTCGAAGATGAGGGTGACAATGTCCCTGTTGCCCAAAATAGTGGAGCTCACAGTGCCCTGTGGACATCCAGTACCTCCGTAACCAACGCTCTTGATTTTGACCTAGGTACTGTGAGTGATTGCGGTCAAAATTACCATTTTATGTACACGCACGGTTCCAGCGGGTGGGCCATTGTCAGCTTCAAAGGTAGGAAGAGCTGGGGCAGCAGCAGCCAAGGGAATGAGAGCAAAGAGCCACTTCATATTGATGAGTGTGAGGGTCTGGAAGTCAAGAGACCGGGTTGGTGGAGCTGAAGAAGGTAGTACAGTGAGGACGAGATTGGAAGTTGAATGATGATCACAATGGGTTCCTCGGCCCAGGTTATATACTGCTCTGCCGGCAGCACTTCATATTCCGAGTACCCACGCCATCTCCGCAGCAACACCATGTTCGAGATACAATCTGCAGGCCGGAAGGGGACAGTGGCAGCCAAGTCTCAATGGCAATATCGAGTACGGCAGGACCGGCGTTTCCATAGGTCCAAAGCTGCAAAAGTTGCTCAGCTGTGTTCATGTTTTCGGAAAGCGTGATAAGATTTCGCTGGGGCTGCATCTAGACGATGCTGCATCACTGAGTAAGAACAGGTAGTGTCCTCGATAGCGTCAAAATCCTTGCTGCAGGTTTCGCTTCTGGTGGTATGCTCGCGTGGTATGCCCGCCTGATGGACCCTTATGAAGCCGTTACTATTGCTACTGCCAAGCTGACAAGCATCGGGGTTTGCACACACTCTACGGTAGATTTGGAAGTCGGCGGCAACACGGCAGGATGTCCTCTAGCATGGTGTCTCGTGATGTTGTATAGCGAGCCATTGTGCTATCATATCGGGACGGATAGAGATTGTGGAGAGTGCATGCGAGTGGCAGGCGAGATTGCAGTAGAGAGTACCAGCATCACGCAGTCAGATGATAGTTGGAGTACCGAAGTCTTCTTTCGGAGACGACTTGCAGATTCGCTTGATCCTGGCAACCGCTGCGCTGGTGGGCAACATCGTGGGAATATATTGAAGTTGAATTGGATGAATATATTCTTCTGGGGTACTGACCCAAAATTAGAAGTTCCGGGCCTGGATGCTGGGTGAGAAGCACCCGGATCACTGAGTGCGACTGTGCCTAGTAGTAGTCTTCATCTATTAGTCCTGTCAGCACTACAGCAGCGGCAGAATGGACGGAAGCGAATGCTGAAATAAGTAGAGTGGTGGAGAGACGAGCTGATGTGATGTGAGGTTTCGTTAGTCCAGGTCGAAGATCTGAAAGCGGAATGCAGCCTTGGACGGGTAGATTAACCTTTTATTAAAGCTTGTCCTTCCCCTGGAGCCGGAGACTGTGGGGCCTGCGGTGATGAAAACTAGCGAACACGAAACTTGCAAGGGCAGGTACGAGCCTTGTAGAGCAGGAGACTGAACTAGCCGTCGGATCTGTAATCGAAATCGACGCTCCAGACTGGCTGGGGAGTCCTGAGCCCTGGAAGAAAGGCTGCAGCTAGAGCAATGCTATACCGAGCTCACAAGTGACCGAACTTGCTCACCACTGCTCGCATACAGCCGAGGTGGACGACTTCAGGCGAGATATATTGAATGTTGATTACAAGCCTCGTGTCAAATGCGCGATCAGAACTAAGGTTCGATATTGATCTCGGCTGAAAGAGCTGTTGGGATGTCGAGTCAAGACTTGGGTATAGCTGAGGTAACGTTCTCTTGGTCTCTCGTCGTATCGCTGCAAGGGCAGGAGACATGCTTGAAAAGGAAGTTGGTGGAAGGCGAAGCTCTCTCGACAGAACTGGCAATATCGTAGACTGTCGCTACGCGCTTGTGCCATTAGAAGACATTCGAGAGAATGAGGCAAGAAGCGAACTTGCACTAGATAGTCGAGACATATCTATGACTCTGAGAAGGAGACGGGTACACAGGATGTAACGGAAGGCATAACCTCATGCAGCGATGCAAAGGGTCCGCTCGAGTGACAGGCGACGCGATCCTGCGCTACAACTTATGTCCGGATAAATCCGCCAGGCGAGGTCGCCTGCAGTTCACAAGCTCGCCAGCTCCATGACGGAAAGCGATGCAGTGGCAGTGAAACAGAACAAGACAGGAAAACTTACGTTAGCAGACAGCCTTCTGGGAGAATAATGTACAGACAGCTATGTAGAGACGAAGACATTGGTGTGCTGCTTCCTCGAGACAGACAATAGCACCGCCACAAGTGTGGCTGAATGCTCCGATTTGTAAGTCGCGATGATGGCGTCAGGGACCATGATCCAAAAGAGGCAAAATCTCAAAAGCCCTATCAAACCTCTACCATCAAACAAACCCTCGCTCTCCCAGTATCTGAAGCACTTTCAACTTCCACAATCACATCTGAGACAACACATCGCAAATCGCAGCCCTGAAGCTCCTAACCCTCGCCCTCTTAATCGCCCTCTCGTACGCGTCTATGTCCTTTCTGACCCGCTTCCTGCGCCCCTTCACATCAAGCACCATGTCCTCTGCCCCCGCACAACCCATGACCGCGCCACCCGGCGCGCAAACCGCCACCGTCGCAGCAGGATGTTTCTGGGGCGTAGAACACATGTACAGACGGCAATTCATGAACAAAGGACTATACGATGCGCGCGTGGGATACATTGGCGGGGATATACAGAACCCGGGGTACAGGGCCGTATGCAGTGGGCAGACAGGTCGTAAGTGAATTTCAACTTTCCCAATTGAATAAACCCAAACCATGCACCGGGTGGGCTTGGGGGGAAGAACGGAAGAACATGTGTATGCTAATGATGTTAAAGATGCGGAGGCCCTTCAGGTCATTTACGACCCTGAAAAAGTATCTTATCGCACCCTCCTTGAATTTTTCTACAGGATGCACGATCCTACCACCGAAAATCAACAGGGTCCGGACCGTGGCAGCCAGTACCGCAGTGCTATCTTCTACCACAACGCAGAGCAGGAGAAGGTCGCTAGGGAAGTCACAGAGAAGGTAAACAAGCAGTGGTGGAAGGGCGGTGTCACAACGGAGATTCTGCCGGCAGGTCAGTGGTGGGATGCAGAGCAGTATCACCAGTTGTATCTGGACAACAATCCAGGGGGCTACGAATGCCCCAGTCATTTTTTGAGAAAATTCCCCGATCTCGACTAGTTGGTTGTATTTTATTACATGTGGAAACTAGAAATGTATGAGAATATGATGATTGTATGATACCTGGTTGAACAGATGTATTCCTCAATCCTCCTTTAAGACGAGGTTTCACAAGCCTGTCTGCTTAATTACCTATACATCATCCTACGACGGTGGCATAACATCGAACGTCTGCGCAACCTCCTTCTCCCAACTCAATCTGTCCTTGCCAAAGATCTCGGCGCCAGGCTGGAACTTCTTGATGCCCTCTGTCAACAATCCCGTGCGCAAGACAATGCTATCTGGGCCGAGGGCCTCCTGCTGATGATAGACGTGCGATGTGCAGTTTTTGCAGTAGTAGCAATGGACGCCCTTACCTATGGGGAGTGTAAGTATGGTAGTGAGTTGATGTGGATGTGGATGTAGATACAAATGCACATGCACATGCACATGGTCGATACGAGAAGATGACCTGAACGACTCACCAGAGTCTCCCTTGTACGTGTATTTCCCCAAGTCGTCACCCTTTGTGATTTTCAGCGCCTTGGCTGGGATAATCTGGTTGAGGGTATATGTAGCGCCTGAGAGTTCTTTACAGGTGTTGCAGTGGCTGTGGTAGTTTCGACATTAGCATTTCCATCTCAACGCACCATCGGGCTACCTAGTATTACACAAGAACTCCAATTCAAGAAACATATGTAAAGTTGTCATGGGTGGCGTGACCATACTACGTACCAGAGAATATGAGCCTGCTGATCCTGCTGCAGCGTCGCGGTCCACTCTGTGTTTCCACAATGACACTTTCCCTTGAAGTCGGTCATCTTGCTGGTTGATTGGCTCGATTGATTATACGAAATTGCTGAATTGAGTATGGGCGACGTTTGATGGAGACAACATGGTCCTCAGCAGCAGTTGCGCAGTTTATATAGCCCACTGCCCGTTTCTTTAATGCTCTAGCTCTCGGAATTCAAGTCAAACGCTGCAATGCTGCATATCTTCTCCTAAAGGGTCGGGCCCTGATCCCAGCGATGACGGGCAATGTTTCAATTTAGGGACGCCCGATGGGTTGGCTATTTGTCACTGAGGAAGGATGGCATCATGGTACATTGGCGGTCGGAGTGACGTTTTCAACTCAGTGGCCTTTTGAGGGCTGTTGTGATGTTTTTGAATGCACAATTCTTCCATTCTTATCTTCTTTAAAATTCCCTTCTTATTTCGAAACTCTCCATCTTCACCTATGTCTTCACGGCTCAATCGTCTTCAGGAAAGCGTACCTCGATAATTTGACGATATGGAGGTTTCCCAAGGGTGCGCCCCAATCAGCACAGTGCGGGGTCAGGGTTCCGCAAAGCGATGACGGAAGCGGGGCAGACAATGCCTCGTCTTGTGCGGACCCGTTAGTCGAGAAGTGGAGTTCCAAATCATGTCCAGCACTTATCAAGGAGTCGATGTTAGATAATTGGAGATTAGTTTTGAGCGTCTCAGGGCTATGATACATGGGCCCAAACTTTGTTGATTAGGGAGCCGTCTGCAGTAGCTCTAACAGGTAGGTGGGTACTTCTGGCCCGCATCTTTGCAAATATCCCATGGACTTATCCAGTGTTTGGTTCGCTGAATCTAACATCTTCAAGAAAGTCGACATGACCCCTTCATGTCCATTCCGAATATCAGTGTGAAACGAAGGGCGTTGTTGATAATGCAAGGTGAGGTGCGGGCTTAGAATATACTCTAATTCCGCCCACGGTCAGCGCCCAGGATGTCCGATCGGACGAAGTCTTCTCCTTGTACTCCGTACATCTCCGTACCTTGTATGTTCTCTTCACAGCCAATGAGATGATGTATGGGCCTTCGGTACCAGCCCGTTCCCGACCCGGAGCTACGGGTACTATTACTACACTGAAGATGACTGATCACAATGCACATCAGATAGTTAGTTTGTAACGCCATATAAAAGTACCAGTCGCGAAAACATCCTAGATGAACATCGCAGCTACTTCATCCCCAGCCCTCCCAATCATAAAATCAACACACCATTTCACCGAAGCCTGAAATCTCACCACATCCTCATCCCCCTCCAACATGTCCAAATCCCTCTTCGCAGTCTTCGGCGCCACAGGCAACCAAGGCAACTCTGCCGCCAATTCCGTCCTCAACGATGCCGAACTCTCCGCCCGCTACTCTGTGCGCGCAATCTCGCGAGACATCTCAAACCCCAAAATGCAAGCCCTCGCCTCCAAAGGCGCCGAGCTCGTCCAAGCCGACCTCGACGACCCATCCACTCTCCCCGCCGCCCTCAAAAACGCAACCCACCTCTTCTTCCTCACCACCACGCAATACAGCGGCAACAGCCGCGAAATCGAAACCCGACAAGCCAAAGCCGTGTGCGAAGAAGCCATCAAACAAGGCATCCAATACATAATCTTCAGCTCCATGTCGCACCCTTTTAAAATCTCCAACGGCGCACTCAAGCACGTCGAGCACTTTGACGACAAGGCCGAAATCGAGCTCTACATCCGCAGTCTCCCTGTGCAAAGCGCCTTCTTCGCCCCGGCATCCTTTATGCAAAATGTAACCACCAGCTTCATGAAACCGCACCCCAGCCCCGCAGGCGACGGCTCCTTTGTCCTCTCCCACATCCTCCCCGGCACCACACCGTTCCCTCTCATCGACATTTCCGACACGGGCGCCTGGATCGGCGCCGTGCTCGCAGACCCCGCAAAATACAATGGCAAGTTCTTCGCGGCCGCAGACGCCCTGTATTCGCTCGAGCAAATGTGCGACATCATGAGCAAGGTGGCGGGGAAAAAGATCACGTATCAGCGTATCCCAGATGAGGTGTTTAAAAGCTTTTTGCCCCCGACCTTTAAAGACGCCATGTATGAGATGTGGATCCTCCTGCGCGATTATGGGTATTATGGCGCTGATACGAAGGAGCAGGTGCAGTGGACGAGGGAGCAGGCTAGGGGCAAGATTACGGGGTTTGAGGAGTTTTTGAGAAAGGTGGGGTATACGGTTGATTAGAGGGGGGGTTGTTGTTGAGGCAAGGGTTCGTTCAGTGATGCCAGCGTGCAAACTTGACATGTGTGATTTTTCTTTTCGCACTGGAGATTCTCGAGAAAAAGAATGGAACATGTGTTTTGGACTTGTGTCTTGAGTAGAACCATCATCGTGTCCATCCACCGATGGATTTACCCATAAAAGAGTGGAAAATATGTCACCTACATAAGAGCCATCACAACTGCCGATCACATGTGTTGTATTGTAAGTGTGGTATTTATAAAGAGTAATTTTTTCATATTCCACTTCAAGGGCAAAGTCGGCCTAATCGAATAATATCCATTAGGATTAAATATGACATTGCGTGCCCGCTTGAACTAGCAAGACGGTAAAGACAGACAGACAGACAGACAGTGAAAAGATGAAAAACTCCAAGCGCCGTTGGGAAAAGGGATTACTTTTTTAGTTGGTTTGACGTGTAAAAGGAATATAAAAGAAGGGGGGGAGGAGGCCGGGAATATTGTATGTCGTGCTTGATATGTAATTTCCCGTTGCCATGGCTCATGACCGTATATTATCATCGTAACCCCAATTCGAATCCTGCTAATCATTTCGTCTAGGCCTCCTCGACCGTCTTGGGCGCAGGCTTCTTGTTCTTGTACCAGAGCGTGGGCAGGAGAGCGCAGGAAGTAGTGAACAGGACGCACAGGGCGATGGTCATGCCCCAGGTAGCCTTGGCCTGGAAGCAGTTGTTGCGCGTGACACCGGCCCAGTGCATGAGATCCATGCTTGAGCCCGACTTGTTAAGGTTCTGCGACGCGGCTGTGACAAAGGCGTAGGCGTATTGGGCATCGACTTCCGAGGACGACTTGCCGATGACGTAGCAGTTGAGGTAGGAAATTGGCTTGCCTAGAGTGACGGCGCAGACGATGAAGGCGATTAAAAGGAGGGAGTCGACGCCGGTCATGACGAGGAGGCCGAGGTTGGCTTGCGACCAGTAGTAGCCTACGCTGACCATGATGTAGAGAGTGGCAATGCAGGCCTGGTGAGGGGTTAGTGGTTGTCTTGGGAAAAGGTCTGTGAGGGACATACCACACTGAGAGTTCCGACAAACTCCTTGGGCGGCTCGACACCGGTTGTGACGATCATCTGCACGAAGTTGGAGCAGATACCGATGACGATGAGCATACAGATGGCCTGGAGGACGCGGACAGCAAGGAACATCTTGCTCAAAGGCATGGCGTTGTAGCTTGGGACAGGCATATTGAAAGCTGTAGTTGATTTCTTCGGAGAGATTGGACAAGAGTATTGGGTTTTGTGAAGGGTTGTTCTGGTCGATGGACGGTACGATTTTATGCAACGAAGAAGGATCGCGATCTGCACAGCAGAGAGAATATGTTGTAATGGAGAAGTGACGAATGAATGAGACCCAAGTAGGAGATAAGAAAACAAGGAAACAGAGAAAACGGAAAGGAAAACCGCAAAGTGAGTTGTGATGAGTTGGAAGCTGATGTTGTTTGATGACTATTGTGACGCCGCCAGCACCATCTTATATGTCGTTGGACTTGTTCACGACCTCGACAGGTCAATCCGATTTGGGGTAACTGGACGGATCGATCAATTGCTATTCTTACTAGTCGCCTGCCTGGACCTCTGTGGTTTCAAGGTCTCATGAGTAGTCGCTGACTGTGCCAATGAGAGCTCAGAACGGCGGTAGTTCAGAAGTTGTCCGAGCTGGCGCACTGACGCGCTACGGCGGCTACAGCCTTCGACTTCAGACAATGAATCTGGGGAGGCCACTCAGGGACCTGCATTTTCAACAGTACCTGGAGGATCGAGAGCCACATTTTGCGCTCAGGATTGACTGGCTGTGAGTGTGAGTTGCGGCTGTCGCTGGACATCCCCGGTCCCACTCCAGCCGTCCCGACCTAACTCGCGCGCGGGAGCTATGCTTAGAAAGTGTTGAGGCTCAATCAGATGCGATGAAGCATGAAACAAGGTCTAGACCATGGTTCGCTGGTGTGGGGATGGCGTTGTCGATGCTCGTGCTGATTGATGAGAGGACAGCTGAAGTTGCACAAGTTAATGCTTGCCATGACAAGTGGTACGTGTGGACTGCATTGGGCAGAATGTTTGCTGCAGATATGCGTCAATTCGCGTTGGATTGTGAAAGATGTACAGCTGGATTAGATGAAGGCTGATGTAGGCAGAGTGTAAAGCTAAAACGCGTTCCACGATGAAGAGCGAAATGCCACGTGACCTATCCACGTGACCTTGCACCTCGGGCTGGCAGGGAGCTCTCCCCACTTCTCCATGCTGGGGTAGCTCCAATGTGGCAGGTCCACGCGACCATGTCACGATAACGGACGTGCCGACAATAGGCGCAGCGCAGGGCGTCGAAGACATGTAGCCCAGTGGAGTGAACAAACGGCCTTTGATGACTTTTGATCTTTCCCACTTACCTGCTTGCTAAAGTAGAGTAGCACTAACCCTGCAGCATCATGGGTCTTTCAGAGTACCGACAACACAAGGCCGACTGGTACGTCACCGGCTCCCATGTTCTATCTAGAGTATCATACTAGATCATACCATCCAACATGTGACCATGTCCTAATTCCAGCCAAGCCAGCGCAAACAGTCCGAACGAGCGTCGAAGATTGCAAACCTCCCCGCCACATACAAGGGCCCTCTTTCCTCGCAACAACGGTCAATCCTCAGCAAGCCCATCCAGGAGCTCGTCCAAGATGTCCACAAGCAAGTCACCAGCCCGGTCGACATCCTCCGTGCATACGGGAATGTGGCCATAAAAGCACATGAGGCGACGAATTGCCTGACCGAGATACTCGTCCCAGAAGCAGAAGAGTGGGCCAAAAACGAAGTCAACCTAAAGGGCCCGCTGGCTGGTATTCCCGTGTCGCTAAAGGACTCGATACAAGTCAAAGGCTTCGACATCTCAGTCGGCTACTCGAGGAATGTGGGAAAGCCATACGCAGAAGACGGTGTCATGGTGAAGATCCTAAAAGATGCAGGAGCCATCCCCTTCGTCAAGACCACCCTCCCCACTACCCTTCTCTCCTTCGAGTCCACAAACGACGTCTGGGGCCAATGCACAAACCCCCACAACAAAAACTATTCCCCCGGCGGCTCTACCGGCGGCGAGTCTGCCCTCCTGGCCTTTGGCGGAAGCCGCATAGGCATCGGATCAGACGTCGCAGGATCTGTCCGCGTCCCCGCCCACTTCTCCGGCTGCTACTCGCTGCGCTGCTCCACAGGCCGCTGGCCCAAAGTCGGCATGAACACCAGCATGTCTGGCCAAGAAGCCATACCCAGCGTCTTCAGCCCCATGGCCCGCACCCTCAACGACCTCAGCTACTTCACCCGCGCCTTCATCGAAATGAAGCCCTGGACATACGACTACACAGTGCACCCGCTAGCCTGGCGCCCAGAAATCACCGCCGCCTACACAAACAGCGACAAGAAACTCCGCATAGGCGTCATGCGCACCGATCACGTCGTCGACCCTTCGCCAGCCTGCGCGCGCGCCCTCGACGAAACAGTCGCCGCGCTCAAAGCCCAGGGCCACACCGTCGTCGACGTCGAGCCCCCCTCCCCCTACGAAGCATTGCAACTAGCATCGCACCTCCTCCTCAGCGACGGTGGCGCAACCTTCCTCTCGCACTTCCGCACCGGCGAGTCCAACGACCCCGGCGCCGCCCAAATGGTGCGCTACATGCGGCTCCCGCGCTTCATCAAGTACGCACACTACCTCTGGGTCAAGTACGTGCAGCGCGACGCCCTCTGGGCCGGCCTCATCCGCAACTGGAGCCCCAAATCTGCATATGAGTATTGGCAGCTTGCGGGCAAGCGCGAGGCGTACAAGGCGCGGTTTTATACGTGGTGGGATGAGCAGGGCGGTATGGATGTTTTGCTGACAGTGCCGAATGCTACGCCTGCTGTGCCGCATGGGGGGATGAAGGATGCGGTTAGTAGTTGTGGGTATACATTTATGTTTAACTTGGTGAGTTTTATTTTTCTTTTCTCCCTCTGTCTCTCTCTCACACACATCTTTTCACCCCCTTCACCATCTCCCCCCTATATACACTCCTCCCCCCTTCATACACTCCTCCCCCCTTCATACACTCCTCCCCCCTTCATACACTCCTCCCCCCTTCCCCCCGCCACAAATAAAAACCCCCTATCTAACCGCCCCCAACCCAGCTCGACTACACCGCCGGCATCATCCCCACAACCCACGTCGACCCAACCAAAGACAGTCTCCCCCCAACCTTTTCTCTCAAATCCCTCAACGCAATCGCCCGCGGCGCATACAAGCACTACGACGCCCGCGCCATGGCCGGCCTGCCTGTCGCCGTGCAAATTGTAGGCCGCAGACTGGAAGAGGAGAAGGTGCTGGCTGTGATGCAGAGGGTGGAGGAGGCGTTGGTGGGGGAGGGGAGGGGGTATGGGTTGCTTGAAGTGGAGTGAGTAGATGGATTTTTTGAGCAAAGGGGGGAATGTAGGCCGAGTATGAGGGGCAGGGGCGTACCAAGTAGAGGTCGAGGTTAGGGTTGGCGGGGGTTAGATATACAGATATACAGATATCCTCATATACACGCATCAAAGTATAAATACAACCACCAAGAAAAAAATAATGAGTAAACTATATAACATGACATGTGAAAAAAGAAAAAAAAATGCCGCCGTGGTGAAGTATATTTTTATAGTAGTACGTTTCTCGTATCTTTAAACTTGATTAGATACTTTTTCGGTACTTTGCCTACCCTACTCTACACTACACTACACTACACTACACCACTACAACTTAGGCCTCCATGAAAAAAAAATCAAAATGAATTGGAGAGAAAAAAGAATTCCAAGCCAAAAAAAAAAAAAAGAACAGAAAAGAAAGGATTCTAGGAGTACGAGGAGTACGACGAGAAGGAGGAGGAGGAGGAGGATAAAGGGTTTTTGAAATGTGCATTTTAACACACCCTTTTTCATGTGTTTGATTTTCCCCTATTCAAAAAAGGTTGATAATTTTGATTTGAAATGCTACTTCCCTGGTTCCTATTCCTTGATCCTATATTCATATTCATATTTATTTCTCATAACCCCCATAACCCCAACCCCATTTCGATTCGCCACCCCTCCCCACCCATTCACCCACCCAATCCACCCAATTCCACCCACCCTACTCCTTATCAAACCTCACAGCCGGCTGTTCGCGAATCCAGCTCAAATCGACCTTGTGCCCCAGCAACTCCCTAATATTCGCGACGCCATACTTCATCATGGTGGGGCGCTCGAGGCTGAGGCCAAAGCCATAGACGCGCATGGTACGGGGCAGGCCCATGGGCTCGAGCATTTCGGGGCGGAACATGCCCGAGTTGCCGATTTCGAGCCAGCGCGCGAGGCCGGCGTGGTAGCCAAAGATTTCCATGCTGGGTTCCGTGTAGGGGTTGTAGGCGGGTTTGAAGCGCAGGTTGGTGATGCCCATGGAGGAGAAGAAGTCTTCGAGGAAACGTTGGAGGCCTGGGGGGGTGAGGGGTGTGTGTTAGTAGTTTGGGGGTGGTGGGGGGGGGGGGGGTATAGGTGAGAGGTTCAAAGAGAGAGAGAGGACATACCGCCTAGTGTGAGGCCAAAGTCTGCGATTACACCCTCGATTTGGTGGAATTCGGCAAGATGCGTGGCGTCTACTGTTTCGTTGCGGAAGACGCGGTCAATGGAGAAGTAGCGCGCGGGTCGTGGGTCTTCGGCCAGACGGTGCAGTGCCCACGTCGATACAGCGGTGGTGTGTGTGCGCAGGACGAGGCGGAGCGATTCATCCTCTTCCCATGGATATCGGTCTATTGGGCATCAGCAACGTCACCAAGTCATAAGCCATGTGCGAGATTACTCACAGCCTATCGATCCAAAGGCACCCTCTTGGTGCACCTTCTTTACATCCTCCCAGTACTTTTCAAAGTCCCTCGGCTTCTTCTCCTTCTTCTCACTCTCGGGTGTAGCAAACAACCGTTTTGAGCCTGCCTCCATGCGATCCATGACGGCCTCGTTCGCGGGGTCTAACCGCGGTTTATCAGCCTTGGGGGGATTCGAGACGAAGAAGGTGTCCTGCATGTCGCGGGCGGGATGTTGCTGGGGAACAAAGAGGGCGTCGAAGTTCCAGAAGCCTGTGTCGACGAAACTAGGTGTGCATCAGCCATCGTCCCGGCACATTACAAGATGCAGCCGGTAGTAGAAGGCGGGCCATAGTAGAAAAGGAGAGGGAGACTCACTGTCCGGTGGGCATCTCCACGAAACCCTGGCTGAAGAAGATCCTCCTGAACTCCTCTCTGACCTTCATCAACGGATGCAACGCCCCCGCATTCTGGCCCGCGCCCAATGCCTTGAAATTATACGGCTTGAAATTCGCCTTTTCCCATTCCCCACTGGCCAGCAATTCCACCGTCAAATCCGTATGCTCAACCGGCATCTCCTTTGCGTATTTGGGGCCCTTTTCGACCGTGTAGGTAATCACTTTTGTCGTCGTGACGAGTTTCTTCTTCTTCAGATCTTTGAGGAGCTTGGCGTCGGTGCAGGACTGGCTGGTCTGGATCTTGTGCAGGGTATCGCGGCTCGTGTCTATAGGCTCCTCGGTGACCAAAGGAACCAAGTTGTCGCCATCCTTCTTGATCCACTTGTTCTTGAATCCGTTTCCCTGTCCTATGCTCGCTACTTCTGCGCCGACAATGGTGGGCAGTTCCTTGACGGCTACACTCCCCCGCTCTTTAACCACCCGCCATACTTTGATCTCATGACTCCCACTCTCAACAATGCCCTCGGCTTCCGCCGTCAACACGACTTTTTCCTCGTCTTTGCTCTGGTACGTCACCATGCTGCGACTCGCCAGCCGGTCCAGCGCTGCCTTGATGACGGCCTGCGAAACAGTGGGAAAGTCTTCATTTGTCTGGAGTGTGGGTTTTGTGTCGAGCAGGTCGAGAATCTGTTGTGTGACGTCGCCGCTCTGCTTTGTTTCGAGCGGAACGGGCACGGGGCCCCGTGTGCCTGGCATGCTGGCGATTGCGACTGTTGTTGTGGTTCGCGGCGTGCGACTGTGGTGTTGGGGTAAATCGTGGAGGGGCAGGCAGCACAGCGTGAAGTTGGTGGGGCTCTACGCTGTGAGTCGAAAACATGTCGGAAATTTGTAAATGCCGATCGGAGCTGGGTGGGCTCTGATTGGCGACACTCGTGAAATGGACAAAATTATAGTGTTACCTATCACCCTCTTCACAAATGCCAATGTAGTGAAGAGACGGGTGAGGCGAATCAATCCACAAGGCTCATATTATGCCATCCATATACCACTACAACGTCTATGAAACAGTCCTCCTCCATTACCGTCACACTTGCTCATGAACATGTGCCATTCACAACCTCATCAAGCACTCCTAGTCACAGTGAAGAGTATCCATTGACAATACAAAACTTAATCCTAATCATCCACACATATCAACATAGCTATATACTTGCCAGAGCCCAGCCTGCAACTCTGCTAATTCCGCCTTCCTTGTCCTGCCCTCTCCCCATCCGTTTTCTTCTCTCCTAAAAACCCACCACAAGCTACCAACAGCTCCATCACATCCCTCTGTTCTTTCTTCTCAAAATCCAAAAATTCGCACCGCAAATCCTGGTCCAAAGGAAGGGATGAATATACCGACTCTGGGCTTCGTATAAATCCGCTGCTCAACCTGGGCTCGGGCTTAATTACATACCACTTTCACTCCACACTTTCTCCCCTTTTTCTCTCCCCTCCAAAGCTTTTTGTTCAGATAAGAGGTATACGCGTAATTGAGTAGGAGAGGGTAAACCCAAACAGACAAGAGTGTGCACAACTCGTCGATTAGAAAACAAATATTGTTTATGCTCCAGAGTTTCTGACAAGAAGACAATTCGTTGCAATGAAAAAAAAACAAAAAGGAAAAGGAAAACGCCATTCAAACGCCGCCCGATGATGGAGAAGCGCAATGATGATGATTGCGCTGAATATGCGGAAATTGAGAACAAGGAAATAAAAGACTTCTATGCGCTGAACAGATGCCACGTCTGCGCGGGTTGTAGAACTAGTGCAAACATTAATTGAAAACAAGAATGGCCGGAAAATCGTCACGGGGAATCCATCACTCAGCCCCCCGCTCGTATTTGACGGGATGGAAGAGTGTAGATCGCATGCACAATCTACCCGTGCCATTCTCCTCTTCAACCGGTCCACCCTTCTCGTTCTCGCGGGAACCAAGCCACCTCCGCCACCACTCTGACGAGAAAGCGGCATTGTAGTAGAAGCTGTTGCCGAGCTGGTTGTGTTCACCCCAGCCAAACACGCTGTCGGTAGGTTTCGGTGGCTTGTTGAAGGTACCCTCAATGTTCTCGAGTGGCCAGTTGTGGTCAAAGTAGACGGGATGCGCAGCGTAGACGGCTTTCAGGCCGTGGTGGAATGCAACGGACGGTGGCCACATCTCGGGGAACATGTGGTGCTTCATTAGGTATGTTTCGCGGTGCATCAGATCCAACAGACGCTTCGACAGGCGAGACACGGTGATGATGGCGCAGCGCCTAGGGGGCTCCGGAAGTTCGAGGTCGTATCCCGTCACGTCGTCGCGGAAGACCCAGTTGGTTTTGGCGGGGTCGAAGATGGGGTTGAAGGTGATGATGTCGGCGTCTTCGCCCACGCCCCATTCGTAGTTGTCCTGGAGGTACGAGTGTGGTGGTTCGACCTCGGGTGGGCTGGGAAGCATGCCAGTGTTTTCAAACTTAGGAGGGCCCCAGACGGGCTTCTCGTCGCTGTTGTACAGCTCCTCCTCGACCATCTCGGTGAAGTTCTTCCACGATCCATGCTGCTCTGGAATGTAGTAGCGGGATGATCGCTCCCAGAGACCCTTGCGGGGTTGCCTCTTGGCCCACTCGCCGATTTGGTTGTGGAACTCGTAGTAGTGGCCGCTGAGACGGAGATCCATCTCCCAGTTCCAGTAGAAGTCGTACTCGGGGCGGGCTTGGGCAAACCATTGCAACGCAAAGTGGGCACTGCGGTAGACGGAGTGGACGGGTGCCTTTGCGTGGTTGTAAACGTTGTTGGGGAATGGCTCAGGGTAGTACATGCGCATTTGCTGCTCAGACCACAGGGTAGCCATACCCCAGAATTCCTTGGGAAGATTGTCCTCGATGACCTTTTGGTAAATCTCTTCAGACGACCAAATGGGCAGGCTGTCATCCTTGACATGCAGCAGGAAGTGAACATCGTACTCGCCACCGGACTTGAGGGAGAGCTCATTGATCATGGCACGCAGAGTCAAAATCTGGTAGTCGCTGTACTGGTAGCCAGTCCAGGTACGCAGGATATACGCGTGTCGCTTGACCTTTTGCTTGGCTGGCCCAGACTCTTCCGACGTGGTGGCATTCTTGGCGAAGCGGTGCAGGTTCTTCTGGTAGCATCGTTTCTGAGCACCGGCCCAGTTGACCTTGCGGTAGTCGACCTTCTTCTCCCAGCTCCAGATCTTGTCGGCGCCAGCCTGCTCACTCTTGCCGGCCATGTCAAGGCCACCTTCGTCGCGCGAGTACGAGTAGCCGTAGGGGCCGAAGCGGCCGAAGCGGTCAAAGCACTTTTTGTCGTCCATGCCCAGCTCCTCGTACGAGCCGAAGAAGGGTGCAGTCATGTTTTGGGGGATGCCGGGGTAGGCGTAGATGTCGGGCAGGTCGACCTTCTCCTCCTCGTCGAGGTAGCACGTCTCGGGCTTGTCATGGTCCTTGAGGTACTCGGCCGAGTCGAACTTGTAGGGGTCAAAGGGCACCGGGTCGAGCGGCGGCTCCTTGTTCTCCTTGGACATGTGAGGCCACTTGGGCTTGATGTTGTCCTCGGGGTTGGGGCTCTGCGAGTACTTGACGTAGTCCTGCTCCGAGACCCAGTCGCCATAGGGCACGAGGGTGCGGACGCCGTTGAAGAAACCGGTTAGGCTAGAGCTGTCAGCAGTGTTGTGGGACACAACAGGGCACGTTATGCGGCTTGCTTACCGAGGATAGTGCTCCCAATGGTACTGTTTCCTGTCCTCGCCGGACCGTTGTTGCGCGTTCCACCTGTGTCGCCTGTAGATTCCTGTGCTCAGCATCGACACCAGGACGAGCAGGGTGACGGCGAGGGCGACGAGGCGCGCAAACGACAGACGCGGGCGCTGGATGCGCGTCGCCCAGGCCGGCCGGCCGGACTTGTTGCCCCATGTCTTGCTGCTGAAGAGCGGCAGCGGCGACGAGGCCTGGCTCTCGTTGGGCAGCTTCTCGTAGTTGAAGCGGGTCCGGATGAACAGCTTGCCCGGGTGGAAGCGCGACGAAGCCATGGTGTGGGCAGTATTAGGTGCGGGCCTGTGTGCGTGTGTTGTGCGTGCGTGCGTGTGTGCGTGTGTGCGTGTGTGTATGTTGCGAGTGCTATGCAGCTGCGTGCTTGCCTATCGCATCTGCGGCGAAACCCACGGCGTGCGCAACCAGAAAAGCAGGCGGGCGGCTGATTAGGGGCTGGCGGGACGTGTAGCGTGATGTAGCGGGCCCTCGGTGTGCTCGGCCGCGCGAGATGGTGGGATGGCGAGGTGGGTGAGAGATTTTCTGGGGGAAGCAGTCTGGGGGCAGTTGGGACGGCGGCGGAGAGTGAAACGAGTGACTGTCCAGCGGACGGAAGAGGCAGAGGACGAGTGTTTGAGCACTGCGCAGGGTTGGGTTGGGGAAGAATGGCCGGACTGAGAAGGAGCGACGCTGCGACCCTTTTTCCTTCGCCTCCCCTCCCCCCCCCCAGGCACTTCTAGCGTGGCCTGCCGTCGGCTAGTGCGCAGGCCCGTCGGCGCTCTGGAGCTTTCGCTGGGAGACGGACGATCAGCTACACAGAACAGAGCCAATGCGCCGCCGGGAAAACCAGGCTCCAAAGACCAAGACGAGCAGCCGAAGCAAAGATTTTCTGCGGCGTCGATTTTCTGCGGCGTCGATGGTCTGTTTCGCCAGCGGTCGACGTCAATTGAAGATTTTCTCTTCTTCTCTGCCTGCTCTCTGCTGTCTACACTGGGCTGTCTACAGTGCTTCGACATGGCTACTGCATATCCTGCACACACACACACACACACACTCCACTTGATAAGACCATGTTATCGCGACAGGCGCAGCTGGCTAGACCAACAGGCAGGCGCCCAGCTAATATTTCCGTCTGCATGAGACCTCAATGTCTAACCACAACCTGCCCTGCCCTGCACCACCACCACCACCACCCAGCGCGGAAGCCCTGCCCGTCGCCTCAACAACAGCCTGCCAGCCAGCCCAGCCGTGCAGTACGGGGCCAACGCTTCTCGTCCCTCTGCTGCCGTAGTCTGCGCACTCTTGACCGTGACTGTCCGTTTTGCACATGTTGTCCTATTTCGTGGCTACTAACGACAACCATCCCGACTTCCCACATTGGCATACTACTGTGCGTAGTACTTCCTCTACTCTCCCGCCGTTCCACCCACAGCGGCCCACCTGCGAGGCGCGCCGGTACAATCGAGTGATTGATATGCACCCCCTGTCTCAATATCGACATTGCCCGTTGCCCGCCCCTGGCCAAGTTCGCAGCCAATGTCATCAGCCATGGCTGCCATTGGCCACAGCTCGCCTGCCCGGCCACGCTAGTCTGTTCCTGCCACCGGTGCTGACGCGTCTTTCCATCTTTCCCTCCTCCACGCCTCGCCACCTCGCCGCACTAAAAATATCAGAAGCCGCTGAGACTGCTGCTGTACATGGCAAGTCGGAGTGAAGCACTGCAGTTGCAGTTGCAGTTGCAGTTGCATCCGTACAATGCAGTAGAGTAATATGTAGTATCACAGCAGCACCAGCATGACCACCATCTCATCCTATGCTATGCTATGCCATGCCATGCCGCCATGCCATGCCACGCCCTGCCCCAGCCCAGCCTGTCCAAGCTCACATCACACTCTGCAAATGCCGCAAACATCTCAGCACAGCACGCCCTCCCCCCCAGCATTCTCAATAAAAAGCCAAGCCCAAGAGCCCAAACACCGCCAACCCCCCCGCCGATAAAGTAACCAGCTAACCCCCCGCACCGGTCCCGATACCGATACCGATAAACCCCCCAGACAAAGACGAACAAGGACCAGAAACTCTCCCAGCCTGTGAGGTTCGCCCATTTGCGCATTGGCAGGGGGATTGGCGGTATTGGCATTTTGTATTAGCCATGGGGGGGGGGGGGATATTGCAGGGTTTGTTTCCGCCTGTCGATGGGACCCGTCCATGACGTTTTCTTCGCAATGCAATTGCAATCATCTCACTGCGATTGCGGAGTTGACGCCCTTTTATTATAGTAAAAACATGGCTGTCAAGGTAGTAGAGATTGTCCATGGACGCCTTTTTGCTAGTTTTGAGCATACTGCGTAGTATTGGGGCAGCTTGTTAGTGTTGATCATTTGGGTTGCTATTGGGTGTGTTGGTTGGTTGGTGGGCGAGTTTGCCCTTTGCTGAAGTGTAGTGCAGTAGCAGTACTGCTGTTGTTTATTTATTTACTCACTTACCGCTCTACGCATAGTTATAGTAACTTAGTAGGTATTGTACTTTATTGATACCGTCGTTGCAATAAACACCACAAGCAACGCACTCTCGAGTAACGCCCTCACTTACGTAGTAACAATAATGCAGGAACGAAGAAAAACTCCTCTTCTTCTCTCTCCACAGTGTTGCTCCTTAGTCCCGCAAGTGTCCGTACCTGGTGGACATGCCCAGGTGTATAGGGCCGAGAAGTCTCATCTGCGTTCCAACGCAACTACACACGATATTAATTTGATGTGTTCAGCATTGTGTATAAAATCTAGTTGTAAAGTAGAGCTACAGTATGTTTGCCATGTGCTATAGCACTCAACTCCATATGATTCCATCATCAGCTCCGCAGTCACTCACTTGGACCTTCAACTTAACCTACAGAACTGCATTCCTGCCAAGCACGATAGAAGTACCTACCGTATCTACAACACACTATACATATATCGCTCCACCCCAAACGTCAACTCTACAACTACAACTATAAAGATTGTAAAGTTTAAACTACACACCTCGCACATCATGCAATCAAGCACTTTACACTATACACAGAGTAAACACCACTACACCACTACCAATCCCTCTGCATATGTCATAAAACTATAACCTATTCATACGTATACATACGAGTCGTATATCCACACCATCCGCACCATCCCACACCCGATTAACCCACCTCCATCTCCCCACCCACCCACCGACTCCACACCCAAAACGCCTCGCGTCGCGCGACACGCAAACAGACGCGCAAACCACGCACATACCGTATCCACAGTTGCAAATTAAATCCCATCCCATCACGTGTCGTGCCGTGCGTTGCGTGGGCGAAACCTGAGCTACTGTAACTGGACGTAAGGTAATGTATAGTAAAGTAAAGTAGAGTATGGTGACTGTGTAGGTATGGTAGGTGGTGCTTTTTGGGTTGTGTTGGAGGGCTGTGTGGATGGAGCTTGAGTATGATGCTGGGGACTGTGTATGGTTTGGTGGGTTGGGTTGGGCTGGGTTGGAAATGGACATGTACACGCATAATATACTATAAGAGTGCACGCATATGGAGAGGTTACAATATACAGTACTTTGTAGTGTGAGTGAATCAAAAACAAGCGGTTCGACTACCCTACCTGCAGCTACGCCTGAAGTCGGGATACGCGGGGATGAAAATACAGGGTAAGTGTGTGCAACTGGAAGGTTGTGTTTGCGTAGAACGTGGTCATATTCGCATGCGTATAACAGAGTGTGTAAAGGAGAACCCTAAACACAAGAGGCCGTTAGAAATATATACCCCCCAATTCAAATCCCCTCAACCCCTCTGCCCAAACTGATCGAACCCTCCTTGCTCCCTACCCTCTTCCTCCCCCTCCTCCTCATCATCAATCAACTCCCCCTCCCTCCCCTCCAATATATCATCAACAGTCTTCTCCTTCCTCCTCTTGCCCCCACCCCTCCCACTCCCCCAACCCAGCCACCTCAATCCCCACACCCGCCCCTCCCTCGCTTTCCGCATCGCCTTCGCCTCGTCGCTGAACCGGAATTCCTGCTCCACCCACTCCTTCCTCCGGCCATCGAAGCCAAACCCTTTGCCGCCAAAGACGCGGTACCAAGTGTGCGTCAGCGCCCGGGCGCCGTATTCCTCTGCGAGAATGGCGGTGTAATCGTAGGGGACGTTGACGGGGATGGATTCAAAGGTTGTGGGACGGAGGGGGAAGAGCGACGAAGGTGTATACGCGTGGTTGTCTTTTGTGAAGATTTCAGAGGGCGGGAGGGAGGCTGTGTGGTGGGGTGCGGAATGCAGCGCTGTGATGTCGATGTAGAGACCGGTTGAGGTGTCGATCCAGCGGGCGTCGATGTGGTTGTATTTATCGGCTATGGAGGTGTTTGTGTAGTGCGGGTTTATCTCTAAGAGGTACTTTTTGCCGTCTTTGATGACTTGTTGGGTGAGTGTGGCTCTGGACATTTTGGCTGCTTCCAAGGCGAGAAGTTGCGCTTTGTCTAGCGCTTCGTCGTCGACGAGATCGTGTTGCGCTTCCTGTGGTTCGTCGAGGAGGCCTAGGTCGCGCCCGGAGAAGTGGTGGACCGTCATGTTCCACCAGCTACCCAGCTCTTTCATCCCTCTCTCTTCCACCATGACATCCACGTCGTTGTCCCATGGCATAATCTTGCCGTTCCAGAACCATCCCAGCAGACACCCATGCATGATCCATGTCCTAACGCCTATCCGCTCCATAGTCTCAATATACGTCTTCAATAGCAATCGCAAATGCCATGTCCGCGTCTCTAGCGGTAGTTCAGTCGCAGCGAACCGCCCATCGTAGTGCGCGTCGAATTTCGCCTCGTTGAAATATTTATCCGGTTGTTTCGCTGCCTTTTCCTTGGAATGGTCGTGTGTGAGAGGTGTGAGGCCGCGCAGACTATCAAAAGTCGCACTGCGTGCGCGGAGCGTAGCGGAAGAAGCAATGATGTGGGTGAGCGCGAGGACGAGAAGCTCCACGGGGAGCCTCATCGCGGAGTGGAAAGAGTGTCTAGATGTCGCCGTGGGGTACAAGGCAGTCGTTCAGATCGCAATCGCAATCGCAATCACAATTGTAATCGTAATATAATCGTAACAAGGCGCAGCAGCAGTTGCATCAAGCATCTTGCTCCAGCCAGCGCATGCTCGTCTCACCACCTGCAACTCCCAGCAAAACCGCATTAACCCGTTTTCCCGGAAGACACAAAAAATCCCAAGGGGATAAAAGTACGACAGTGTAAAACGCGCATCCACAGCTAATGCTTCTTTACCGCGTGCTCGCCCACCATGGCGCGGTAAAGAAAAAACAAGACATGGGGATTACGATCAACACAACGCGCAGCAGCAGGGCCGAGACTTACCTCCTCGTCCGTCGTGGACCCGCTTGACCCTTTCCATGCAAGGGCGCAGGCCGCGGCTGGCTGATAAGACTGCATTGCTAGCAAGGCTTGACAAAGCTTGTTTTTTTTTAAACTCTCTGTGTGTATGCGATTGGAGGAGAAGGAAAAGTTTGCGATGGAATGAATGCAGGATCCCGTCTCGTGTTGTGCGGGCGCCAGTGCGGGCTAGGTTAAGACGTATGTATGTACATGTAGTAAAAAGGCTTCAGCGGGTGGGGATCAAGCCGTATGTAAAAGTTGTTCCTGGTGCTGATTAGAAGTAGTGTTATACTAGTATGCTTTACTGTACATTGTACAATGCATGCGTTGCACTAGTGATGCCTTGATCAAGAGTGAAGTAGGGATTCGGGTCTTGTTCGTGGTGTTACGAAGATGATGTGTATGATTATTATGAGCACGATTTGCGCAGTGTTCGTCTACTATGTGAAGAATTTCCAGTCCCGTCCTACAAGTTCGGCTTTTACTTTGGTGGGCAACCTCTGGGATATATTAGATGCATCTCTAGGTACATTAGTTGCAAAGTCTACATGTCCAGCATGGCTACGAGTGTCAACATCCCCTTTGCCAGACCTCGCTAATTACAAGATCCTCGCCCGTAGAAGAAATTCCGAGGCTTTAAAAGCGTCTTCTAGAGACCTTTCCAGTTTCTTAATCATACTAGGCCAAGGCTTATTCATCGTGTTATGTATATCCCTATCAACAATCCTGTCACCATTCCTTCGTTCACATATCCACACGATTGTGATGCCTGGTTAGCTTTGGATGAATGTCCTTTGCGGTGGCTAGGTGGTTTGCGGTTGATATCGTGTGCAAAGTCGGGATGAAGCGGTGGATGAAGCTTATGATCTGGTGATTGATTGGCAGCATGGCTGGTGTGTGGTAGAGTTGAGTTGATGTGTGTTGGGTTCGTGAGCGTTGGATGCCTGCCATTCGGTTGGAGATCACACTAGTAGTACTCGAGGCGGTATGCAGATACGCCACTGTTAGTCGGGCGCGTGGATCTTCTTTCGCTCTTCGTCATGATTTGTTAGTAGAGCAAGGTCTGGGTCGTAGGCATTGTCTTGTTTTGTTGCGCATTCAGCCATCCTTCTCCAAACTCTCTCTGACATCCTCTTCGATAGCCCGATTCCTCGCTCCTTTGTAAATCCAACTCTCCCCTTGGTCGCCACCAGCATACCTCTCCCTCATCCACGCTAGCCCGTCTTGCCCCAGTCCAAATCCTAACCCTACCAACAAGCCCATCCTAATCGTCCTCGCCGCCATTGTAACTGGAAAGCCGTGTGCAACGCTCCACAGCCCGCCCGTGACCATACCCGCCATAGCACTACTCGCGGCATCCCGACACCCCTGCATCCCTCCCTCAATCCGCCTCATATCAAGCTCATCCACACCCTCCATCTCGCTCATTGTGCGCCCCGCCCTCCACGTGCCACGGAAAACGTCCAGCGACTCTTCAATGATGAAAAACACGCTGCTCCACGCCGCAAGATAGGCGCCTTTGCGGAGCCCCTCCACAATGCCAAACTTCCATTTGTAGTAGTTTTTCGACTTGTGGTAGAGGTACCAGCCTGGATTCGAGATGGGCAGACGATGTGCGTTTTCGGCGCGGAAGCGTAGACTGGCGGCGTGTCCCGCAGTGAGTGAGCCGAGTGTGAAGCCGGATGTGAAGGCAAGGGCGGTGGTGAGGAGGAGGCGTCGGTCGAAGGGCATGCCGAGGCGTGGGGTGGTTGTGTAGGGTTTGTGAGGGGAGGCTTGTTTTGATGAGGGTTCGGGAGGGGATTCTGTGGCGGGAGCTTGAAGTGTCGCCATCTTTGGTCTGATAAGAGCCCGATAGGGCAGGCAATTTGCTGTTGTATCTATGTATCGAGTGTCGCACGTCTGAGTACCGGTAATGCGGCGGATGCGGAGGTGCTGCGGGGAACGACTTTGACGCGTTTGATTCTTTATGTCCGAGAGCAAGTGCTTCTGTTGTCAAGTAATACTGACGACGCAATTCAATGTCGTGGCTTCAATCGTCTTGGATTCGACAGCCGGTGGTGCTTGTATTCGCCCTTGAACATTTCGGTCGAGGTCTGCTTGAAGTTTGACCGCCGAGGAGCTGCAACGCCAAGACATGTACAGACAAGGGCCCTGCACTCTCTATCGCGCCTCTCCCTCCCCGCATACCCCTCCATTCTCCTACAATAACCGCCCTGTCGCAAGAAAAAGTACCGATATACGCTTCTGTCCATTCTGCATCTCAGTTAAGACCCGTCACCACGCTTCTGTCGACCGTCGGCCCTCAGTCAAGCAGAATCACAGTTTCATTTCTACATCACCATCCAAGCCATGACGACGCCTTCACCACAGACATGGACTCTGCGTCTCAAGGCCCACAAAACCACAGTCCTGCTTCACGTCGACCCATTAGAACCCTTCAGCAGCATCAAGGCCCAGCTTTACAACGCGCTTCAAGAAACCGGCATCAAGCATCGTGAGACCGGTGAACAGTTAAATCTACCCTCTTCACCCTCAGACATCCAGTTCGGCCGCCCAATCAATGTCAACGATGCCTCGGAGGGCTTCCAACTGGCCGAGTGGGAGTATGCTAGAGGCGAGGAAGAGGACGAGGGGGGCAAGGGCAAGGGTAAAGCGAAGGCTGTAAAGAAGACGAATGACAATATCAAGGACCTGAAAGCATGCCCCAAAGGTGCAGGTTTGAGAGACGGAGCTGTGCTGCCCTTCCGCTGGCTAGGCGATGGCTTTTGGAATGGCGACGATGAGGATATGGATTTCGAAGACGATAAGCGAAGAGACGGGAAGGAACCGGACATGTGGGGAGTTCAGTTGGCGAGCTTTGAAGACGCATATGGCGTGGAGAACGAGGTGGATGTGGGTGGGGGGCGGGAATTCGAGGGCTAAGTCGCTTTACGCAAGGCGCTGTCCACCCAAGATACCACAACGAACTGGACGCTCGACTCTGTCCGTGACACAGCTTTCTCTAACCTACCGACGACGTTCAGGCTCGGAACATGCCTGAGGAGTGGTGTGTTACATCAACACTGCCCCACCATCGCTCATCGAATGAATTCAGGTTTATCCAACTGCGCCCTGTGACCAGGCTTGTGATTCGCCGCAAGAATTACACAAGACCGTCTTGCAGAGTGACTGCATGCGCAACATGAGAGAACATAGCCACACCTCAGCGATCTTTGCAATGCTGCGCTTGAGCATCCATCCATCCTCAGGCTGTAAGCTGTACTGGATTTCCACAATATCTGCATGCGAAGCAGTCGCCAACTCACCAAGAGTTACACATTAGCATTTCACCTGAGCATGTCTGCAGCCTATACGTCCTGCCACAGCCTTGTCTCTTCGAGATCGTAGTTCGCTTGTCGCATACAGGCTGACGGGCTGTTTGCCGCATTTAAACCCAGCATTCAGCTCCACAGATTCCGCTCTCTTGTTCGACGAGATTGTGCTCGCACACATGGCGCAAGATGTACCTGCAACAAGTCGCGACCCCTTGACCCAACCACCCGAATACAAGACATTCAAGCATCACTCTCTCGATCAGACTAAACAGTCTATTCGCCTTGTTCGCATCCTTCCAAAACTTTCTCCGTCAGGCGAGATACAATGTATCCTTTCCCATGCGAGCACTAACGCCAAATACACCTGCCTCTCATATCGATGGGGCGATACAGGCGTCTTACACGACATTGTAATTAATGGAAGAAGATTTTCTATCCGCAAGAACCTTCTTGACTTCTTCAAGGTTGTGCATCACAAACTAGCAACCCAGGAACGTGTCGAACAGCAGCAAGCTGGCCATGGAGTCCCGACTACAGGCAAACAAAAGCGGACAGAAGATTATCGCTCAAGCGTCGAGAAGCCAGGCATGACCCGCGGTGAGGCACTACTGAATGGTTCCGTGAGCCGGCGTTTCAAGTCTGTGGAGATTTACGATGCATCAGAACCGTACTGGATTGATGCTCTGTGTATCGACCAAAACAACATTGAAGAAAAAAACCATCAAGTCGACCAGATGGGTCTTATCTATTCAAAGGCCACAGCAGTTGACATCTGGCTCGGTCGTACCATACCATGTCTATTTCCTCTGTTTCCCGTCCTCAGGCGCACCGAAGAAGTTGCCCCTGATGAAGCTTCAATGCCTTTGGCTGACAACATGAGCCGTATTCAAGAATACATCATTGACAACCCGTACTGGAGCCGCGCTTGGGTCACTCAAGAAATCATGCTTGCTCATCGTGTCAATGTGCGTCTCAACGCCGAGTCGATCGGGTTCAAGGACATGATTAGGGGTATCGAGCGACTTCGTTTTCCCGGTCAACAGCAATCCATCCTCAAAAGTCAATTCGCCCAAATTGCCCGTCGCTGGCGCAAGAAAAGCAAAGCTAAGAGCTTAATCAATTTACTGGCTGATTTTCATGGCAAAGGCTGTGAAGACCCTCGCGATCGAGTCTTCTCACTCCGCACGTTATGTCCTGATGCGCCAGAAGTAAACTACCATCTTACACAAAACGAGCTTGCCATCCAGGTGTTACACCAGGATGCGAAAGGAATATGCATCTGCTCAGCCGTGGTCGTTGCGCAAGCGTTGGGCCTTCAGAATTACGAGTGTCAATCGGCCTCATCCGGCCACCGATTACCTTACCTTGAGTTTGATGTCGTCACCGACCGATCCATTCCCGGATCTGCGCAACGCCACCTCTACAGTAATGAGGTTTCGGAACCCAGAGTCATTGGGCCGTCTGGCCAGAGCCTGAACTTTCATCACACGTGCGAATCCGTAAGCCTGCAAGGCCTACAGATCTGGTGGAATCCTCGTGGTCCCTCACGACTTCTAGAATCGTTCGTCTACAAGCATTCGACATACCCCTTCCAGCACTACGGTGACGGTCTCAAACATATCGATGACAATGGAGGATCAGGGTGCGCCTCTAAGGCGCGAATCTCGCTGAAGGCACTGGCGCAGATGATCAAGGATCCGGTTGAACTATGTCGGCACGCAATATTTGGTAGGACAAGAGAACAGTACCTGCTCACAGCTTACCCACGCATATATGGTTTGGGCAAGGAATCTATAGACATGGTTGGGCTACCTCCAATCCGGACAGACTGTTCTACTACATCCAAGCAGTGTGCGCCTGCTTCATTGAAGCGTAAGGCCAACCCAGTTATTGATGGACATGTTGAGAAGAAGCGGCGAGTCTGCCTAATCCCAGGAGGATATCGGACGAGTAGGATATCCTGGCAGGATTTAGGATAAAAAAGTGAATGATAGAGTGGATTTTTATAGCTCGCAGAATCTTCAACTCAAACTATTTTTGAGCACTGATTGGATGCTCACCTTTGCTTACAGGGAAGCACTCTGCAAAAGAGGACAAGTTTTTGGCCGACCGCTACCAGCAAAAGCTGTTCACTGTAGCAGGGAAGGTAGTACAAAAACCATGGATCAAGCAGAATGTATCCCTGTGTAACCCCAGACAGAAAAGCCATGAGACCGTAGTCTCACTATTACTGCTTCCATTGATATAACAATCGCACTCTCAGCCAGTATGGATTCGAGTGTCTGCAAAAATTCTACTCAACTTTGAGTACACTATCCAACACTCCTGTCCGTTTGACCCAGCTCCTTGCCCGTTTACCCCAGATATACATTGGTACCGTCGTCAGAGTCGCAGCTGTGGTAATGCCTCCAATCACAAAGAAAGCATTGCGCACGCCTTGCACAGCGATCCAATCGTTGACGTAAAGAGTCAATCCAAACGCAAATATGTTCTTGATGAAGTTCATAATGGCGAATGCTTCGGCGGCTTGCTCGCGGTGCGAATCCGAGACGTAGGTGACTACAGCAGTGGTACCGAGTTGCACGCCGAGATTGATTAAGCCCATACATACGATTACTGGAATTGGCCAAGGATCCTGAACATGGAGGGATTGGCCCCAGGCGAAGAAGCCGGATCCAGTTAAGACAAGATAGCTCACCATTACTGGGAGGCGGAATTCGGGTTCTGTTATCACAGGCGTTAGAATCTATACGGTCCTTACAAAGGGTGAGGATACACCTACCAAAGGTTCCCCCATTTCGAGTCGACATCCACTTGGCTACACCATCGATAATGGGGCCAGCAACAGCCGTAGCAAGCACTGATGCCACGAAAGAGGAGACGTTTGTAGCGCCGACAGCACTGACGGAGAAGTTGTACGGCGGCGCCGAGAAGATCTGAGACAAGGTAATGGAGATCAAGACGAGCCAGGAGATGCAGACCGTGAATAGAAGCGTGGCCCACATAACAATGGGACTGGCAAACACGACAAACGGCCGCAGGAACGTCCGCCAAAACGACACATGGTCCCAATAACCCGACCACGGCATCAGACTCTTGCCATACGACATGGGCACATCCGACACAGTGCCATCCCTCGCAGACGCCTGATCATGCTCGATATGCTCTACGTTCTTCTTCTCCGCCACTCCTGCCTCCACCATATGCGAACTCGTATCAATATTCAACGCATCCAGCCTCTTAAACGCACTCTCGGGCATCCAAAACACCACCAAGATCAACATGACGACAAACGCGCCACCCATGGCATGCATCGCAATCCGATAACTGCCATACTGAATCACGCTCCCCGCAATAGGCCCCGCGAGATTAATCCCACCCAGGACACCGAGATTGAAAATAGCCATGCGGAACCCACGCTCGTGCACGTGCCAAATGTCGCCTACAGAGGCCGGGATCAGGGCTTCAAACGGTGCCATGCAGAAGCCCTGGATGGTGCGGGCGGCGGCCAGAGACCCAAAGGATGTTACTTCTGCGGCCCAGAAACAGGTCACGGCGAGGCCGACGGTGGTGGCGAGGTAGACGGGGCGTTTGCCGATTTTCACGGCGAGCGTGTTGAAGAGGAGGGAGCCGACGGCGATGGCGATGATGAGGGAGCCGTTACAGCCTTGGGGGATGGGTTAGAAGAATGGTGGATTGGTGGGTGGATGGACATGAAAGGGAAGGAAAGTACCTAGTGTAAAGCGTTGAAGTGAAACACCGAATTCCTCTGCGAGAGGGACGAATGCAGGTGTCAACAGTGGTCCTACGGCTAAACACCATCTCATCAGTATTTCCACTCTGCCTTCATCCTTATCATCATTAGTCCTGACTTACCGCCAACACAACCACATCCATACCCAATAACCACGGTGAACTAGGGCATCAATATTAGCGCTTTCATACACAAACATACACATACACACACATCCTCTCTCTCTCTGCTTCATCACCCCCCTCCCCCAACGAACTCACCACCACCAAAACCAACACAAAACCAAAAGAAAAGAATCCTTAAGAAAAGAAACTCACCATCTCCTTCTTCCACCTAGACCAATTGTACGGATCATCCACGCTATCGCTCGGCTGCGGCACCAATACAATCGTCCCGCTGGCATCATGCTTCAACAAGCCCCTATCGATGCCGCTCGCTGCGATTTCCAAGTCCGTGCGCCCCAGTTCGCTCAGGGGCGCGGTTCCAGGGACATGTTCGAGCTTGGTGTCTTGGAGGATGCCTAGAGGCATGGTTGGTGTTGGCTGTCGTATGTCCTGTTGGGCGGGTCGGGTCGGGTCGTTTGTTATTGGGTGTCGATATTAAGCTTTGAGTGTGGGATGGCGATGAACGGGTTAGAAGTTATCTAAGTTTGATTGAGAGGAGGGAATCCGTGTGCTCGTGTAGAAGAGCGGATGGATATATGTAGTAGGGATGAGTGAGACAAGGGGGAAAAGCGCGTTTACAAGGATCGCGTAACCTTAGGTATTTATCCAACGAAACTCGTACGGAGTAAGCAATCAGGTTAAATAAAGCCAAAGTCAGTATGATTAACCAAGTCAAAAAGAAACACCCACGCTCCCAAAAACTGGGGGCCCATCCCCCAAAGTATATACCTCCCCATCCCCTCCCCCAAACTCTACACTCCCATCCGTTTCCGAGCCCTCGCTGCCATCCCCCCGTACACGTTCCAGGCAAAGCGCGAAACCAGCTACACGCTGCTGGGTCGCCGTCGACACGCTAGCCACACTATAATGTGGGGAGCGGGTAGCAGGGGTGAATAGCGCTCGCATAGCGTGCGGGGTTGATCAACGTCACGGGGTCTATTACCCGACCAATCTCGCGGCGTGGACAGTGACCCTAAGATGCATTGTGGACAGACATTGGGAGCGTGGGAGTCCGGGGTAGTGAAAATCGGCATTTGTGTAGTTGGGTGGCTTGGTGTGGCCGGAAGATGGGGTTGGGGATGGGTGCTGGTGGTTGGTCGGTTGGTTTGGGGGTTGGGTGACCGGGGGGAAAAGATCAATACTCCGTACCTGAATGAGACTCGTTTTCGTGCGCCCGTTTTTCTTTGCTGTTCCGGATTGGTAATGCTGAGATAAGGAAAGGGGATGATTTTGGGTGGTGCTTTGTCAGGGTTGGATGCTGGTCAAGCTCGGATGTTTGGGGTTCTTGTCCTGCTTGCTTTGGGTGCGGAGTTGTGGAATACGATATCAAGCGAGCAACCTTGTGCTTGCTAGGAATGGAGGGCTTTAGTGAATTTGCGTTGGGGATCTGCGTAGTTCCTTGGGTTCGCTGGATTTACAACATGTTCTGTTGACAAGGTCAACAAAGGACGATGAATAACCGAGGTCAGACTAGTTGAATGTACAATGGACTACAGAAGTCGTGTACATACTCCGTAAACATCATTCTTGTCTTGATTAGCTGAAAAATTGAGGAGAATCTGGTATAATGTAGTGATGAATCCGCAAGTGAGGAGGATAACGTTACTAAGTCCATATTAATGGCAAGTCGCGACCAAGTCTCGCCGCCGACTTGTTATGACTTTCGTCCCGTCCCAGACACAAGCTCAACTCCATCATCAGCACAGAATTCCACTCTCATTTGTTATGACAGTATGCAGCATAGAAGCTAGTCATACTCATACTCGCAATCTCACTCTTCCTATCTTGCCGCGTTTATCGCTTTGTCATGACCGTTGTCCTGATAGACTATTGGGTAAGTTCTCTACATCCAATCAGGCAACGATGCTACTATTATCTGCAAGACAAGGAGACTACAATGGACAGCATGTTTGAATGCACAATGGTGCAGCAGCCAGCAATGCAAGGGCATCATCATCCATGACATACGAAATGATTAGTCCAGCGGAGTTGCGCGCTCCATTTTCATTCGACTCGCAGAACACCTTTTCAGACTAATCACTGATTGCTCACAACTTCGGCACCAATCCAAAATCAGAAGATTCTCGTAAAAGCACCGACTAACACGCTCTACAGCGTCACATCATTCCTTACCAAGCCCAGCACCCCCATCCTGACGCCTTTCAGCTCACCACAATTTCTCTTTCCGACCCCCTACCCCACTTTAAACCAACCCCCGAAAATCTACAAGCATCGAACCTCCCACAGTACCTCGCCTACACGTATCAAATCCTCTATACCTTTCCTGGCCATCGGACATCCCTTCCTTCCCTCCAAACACCAGCCCCCGCCTCGCATCGAGCACCGCAACATGCATAATCGCCAATTCTACTAGTCTCCGTCACACATACGCTTGCATGTGCGTATTAGTGGAAAAGTTTGCCTTAATTCCCAACGGGACGGACCGAGGAGTGATTGGAGACCATGGGGTGCGAAGTTATGCCGTTAGTTTAGGTGGCGGTGAGGGCCAGGGACTTGGGCAAGGGGTCTCAGTGCCAATTACCGATGGATAAGGGCCGGGCTGGCAGGATCCTAGTGGCAATGTTGAGATGCATCGACGGGACATTGGAGTTGGATGAGTGGATGAAGAATGGTGAGGCAAGCTGTTGCTGGCATGAGTTGGAGCGTGAAGTTGCAGTAACCGTGTCGATTTGAGGCGCAGAGGGTGTAGCATGAGCTGAGTACGTAGTATAAGGACAGTAAGCAGGAGAAGTTCTCCTGTTTGAGTTCTGATCATCATTCCTGGCTCGGAACCGCATGTTGTCGCAGAGTAGATCCTTCACAACGCAGGGAATCATGACCGGGGGGTTCCCAAATGCTTGCATCCCAAGGGTTTTTCAGCGACAGTAGGTACAGCTCGTGTGACCAGAGTAAGAAATATGCATGATACTTCAGGCAATACCACATCAATCGCAAGACATGAGTTAGCAACAGCGATAGCTGGAACACCCGATCCCGTTGGCGCCGCCGTCCCGTACTCGAGACCCTGCGCAAAGGAGTTCGTTGAACACCAGAGGCGGCATATCCCCTGGCTAGCTGCGTCCCCTGACGCAGGAATCAGACCATTTCTACATGAGAGGCTTCCCAGCGCGGCGCTGTGTGACGTTCCAAGCTTGATTTGGTAACCGTGTCGGCACGGGCGTACGCACCCTTCCAAACGTACAGTCGCCATGGGTAGAATCCGACATACCTTGGGATTTTTGATTAAATTGCAGGTGCTGATAGACGACTGAGAGGAAAAAACCTCGTCAAGCTGCGTGGCTTGAGCTGCAACATCAAAATTGAGCATGTCCTGTAGTGGGCATCCCACAAGGACAGCATAAACGACCAACCAAATAGAAACTATTCCGTAAGAGCGTATTTTGGTATCAGATGCTGCAGTTGACGGCTGGACGTCGCTAACTTGCTGCCGCAAGGGATCGGAAGGCGTTCTTCATAGGGATCCACTTCGTGAGCAAGAATAAGTGCCTCTCAGCCACTGAAATCGTTAGCATTACCCCAGGACCACAAATCTAGAACACAAAAGCAAGGCATCCAATGTATCATCTTTGTTCATCGGAAGATCATTCGTATTTGTCGTCCCAACGATTGTCGAATAGCGCTGTTCTCCACAACCCCGGCGAAAGGCTGCTTGCACTGTTGAAGTTGATCGCAGGGAAGATTCTACAGTAGTTAGCCTGCAGATTAGTTGAACTAGAGATCGTCACCCGAGAAATTGGAATGACAGCTGAATCCTAGTGACCACGCGCTTGGTGTGATGTTCACAAGTGAGGCTGAACGTTTCTTGACTCGACCATGTCAATGACCGAGTCAGGCATCTGAGAACGAGAACGCCACATAGCCTCGCGTATCTGCAACTAAGCTCCCGCCGATCGGGCACAGAACGCAATCTGAAGTCGGACAGACTGATGCCGTAGGATGCTTGTGGATTGAAGCTTGGTACTCGTACTCTTGCCGAGGTCCGCTGTCAGTTCTAGGGAAACAGTTTCCAGTGTGTGTGGACTTCTATACCAGCATCCTACAAGCGCTGTGCTGAGTCCTGCTGTGTGATGTGACACGCACTCACCGATGAAAATGCTCTCTTTTCGCAGTCCCTCGCCTTTAAGATCGTCGTATCCGAACGCCTGTCACGCCAAACCATCGGGACAGGGTCTGTTACTAGCGTGTATGCAGGCTGATGTCTTTATGCATATGAGGGTCGGGGCCCTTTACGCGTCGTTTCAAATCCTGCGTAAGGTGTGATGGATCGACACCTTAGTTCATCTCAGTACTGGAACACTCTTCGATCGTTACAAAGGACCGAACTTTGCATCGTCGTAATCCAGAAGTCGTAGTGCACCGGAGGGGGGATGCCACTAGGGATACCCCCGTCTTCGCTTTCGGGAAAGACAGCGGTTCATCCCGCGGGCCGGCTCAGTACTCCGCATTGCGAATCAACCACTCTATCGACTGCTCAATTGGAGCTTCCTTTGGCGCAAAATACCCCTGTATAGGAGACCGGGCAGAGCTCAGGTCCTGCCCGATGAGAGAGAGATACAGAACGGCGAAATCGACATCGAGGCCGTGAGGCTGATCGACAAGGCGCCAAACGAAAAGTCACAACGTGGGTCTTGGTTGATATGACAAACAGCGCAAATGCGGCTTACGTACTGTAAGCGCAAGGAGGGGCCGTCGGATCCTGCACTAAAGGTGTTGCGAAGAAAAGAGAGGGTTTGTGATTGAGGGAGCAGGGATGCTGGATAAGGAAGTTGTTTTTTGTTTTTTTGTTCATGGCGTGCAGGTGACGACACATAGCGTAGGAGGTAAGAGCGCATGGGGTGGGCAAGAACGACCGAACGTATTGTGCATAGCATTCTCTTCTATCTTGTTTTTTCTTGTTTGTACTACCCCCAACGTCGGCATCATGCGAGATGAGATGATCATCGCTTGGGACCATCGCTTGGGAGCCCGAACTCTTTCTACATGTTTCAAACAGGCGGTATAGGCCAGGAACATGGTGTGTCACTTAGTGCCGGAGCTGCCAACGTACCGTCTCCAATCTTCCATACTCATGTTCTCTGTAAGGGGAGTCAACCCGGACGGTGATGCACTTGTAACGTAGCTCGCGAAAGGGTAACCCATGTGGTGTGGGCCGTTTCCGAGTTGCGTGGGGAAGGACTCTGTGCCTGCGCCGTACAAGGCTGGAGTTGGGCCTCGAGATGTTGCAGTGTGTGTCTCGGTATGTTTGATCATAGTACTTGGGGACGAATAGGTTGGTCGCATCGGCGGGGGATCAGCCTCTTCTTGCGGAAGCATCGGACACGAATTGTGTCTCAGCTGTGAGAACTGAGCCTGATGCTTGAACTCGGGAGTCGATGTAGAATTCTGCACTTGTGAAGGATAATGCTGAGGCGCATTGTCTTGCAGGTGGATACCATGTCGCTGTTGTTGGTGAAGGTCCAAAAAGTCGTCTCTGTAAGCATGCTGATGTTGTAGCGCAAAGCCCGTAGGAGAAGCCGGTCTCGTAGAACTCGGTGGCTTTCCAAAGCTTGAGGTCGTGTATCTTCCCCCCACCGATCGCACTGCTGTCGATCCCCGCGTGCTCTGCATGCCACCCGGAGATCGAACAACGTCGAACTTCTCGCTAACGTCATCTTCTTTCATGAGACTAGCCGATGTAGACGAAAGATGGATTCGCCGCTTCATAGAGCTGTCCGAAGTTTCAGGGGAGCTCCATCTAATCGGAGCATATGCTTCTTGTACGAAGGCCTGCAGACCTGAATCTTCCAGGAGCATCATACCAGTGTTGCCCATGACTGTGTCCGTGGAGTTAGAGGTGAAAGTCTTGGCTTCATTGTGTTTCGCCCCTAGCCTTGGATCGTTGAGTTCCTGCTCAGTAAGAGGTCTCGTACTGCTTATCGAAGACAGAGTTAAAATCTTGTTCAACTCTGCTAGTCCCCAGCTGAGACGGTCGACGGCTTGCCCGGCGAGCTCGTGCACACTGTTATCGTCTAGTTCTTTGAAAATGATGTATACCTGCTCCGCTTTGCATGCGCCATTAGTGTTACTTCTCGTCTCGATAGCATCGTATATAAGGAGCATAGCACTATTGAAAGCCTGCTGTCCCAAGGTCCAGTCAATCAACGCTGCAGGCTCCTTGTAGTAGAAGAACATGAATGCAGAGAGCACGTCTTCGGAGGATGAAAGTACCAATGATCGACCTCTGAGTGAGGGCTGGGTCAATGTCCTTGGCGAAGGATAGGAAGAAGGAGTCGTGTTGACGGCCCGGAACGAAGAAGCTGGGTCCCGGCCATCCGGCACCTGTGTAAATGTGGATTGTTTTTCGACTCTTTGACGATTGAGCAATATGAGATACGTGTGCGTCTTGCAATGATACACTGTGTGGTGTAAGCGGCGGTGCGCTTCGCAATGAAGTTGCAGTTACGATCATCGCGGTCAGAGACACTGGATCTGCTCGCAGTTGTGAGTGCGACAGCAAGTGTACATCTGTAGATTCTGTACAATATATCCAAAGATTGCCAAAACCCAGGCAGGGAATAATGAAGATTACGTACTGGCAGCCGTGGCCCGAAGTGGCCATTCAGGCAAATCGATCTCCGGTTTGTTCCACGATTCCTGGTATTGCAGAGTCTCTGGTACTGTATCCAATAGGTTCTTGAGTTCGTCCGTAAATTCATCTATTCGAGTATTCGTCAAACGGTCGCTGCTAAGTATGCGTCTAGCTATGACTGTAAAGCGGTTCACAAATTCGCCAAATCTAAGCATGATGGGATCAGTAGTAAGTTCCTGTGGCCATGAACAATCCCCCAAGCCGCTGATACCGAGGGGACGACCCAGAGTCATCGAGTATTGCTCATCCATTCGCAGCATCCACCACCAGAGTCTTTGTCGTATAGAGCAATCTTTCTGGGTCGGAGGTATAGGGTTTAGATACTTTGGATGGCGATGAAGACCAATGGAGTGTGCTGAACGAATGGTGGTACCAAATAGTGTCCAAGCATCTAAAAAGCGGCCACTGTTCGTCAAGTAAGGGCCGATCAGGATGAGTGCTTGTGTCCCCAGAAGAGACGGTTTATGCAGGAAGGAAGCTAGGCGCAATGCTTGCATGGCTGCAGCAACTAAACAATTCATCAGAACCAGTGCAGCCATAAGTCAATCGACTTACTGTAAACATCGCCCTTGCCTGTCTCTTTCCGCATTACCTCGGGGTCCCACTGCCCACCGGATTTATCCCATATGGAGTGCTGAGCGCCCAATGCGATGGCTGCGAAGAGCAAAGCCAGCATATCAGGGCAAACTTGCGCATTTCGTCTAGCTTGAGAAAGGAATCGCTCGATCTCGTTGCGATTGATCTCAACAGGCACCTGCGGATATGACCACAAGTTGACATGATTATCGAAGGAATCTAAGTAGCTAGATAGCTCTCCATTCTCTGCCGGAAGACAGCTGAGTAACTGGGGAATGCACTCGTCTGGGTTGGCTTTGAACAAAGTCGCAAAAGGATAAGTCCGGGGGTTTCTAGGCGCGTGTACATCAGGACCGCGAGGCATCAGGTGGGCTAGTGTGACTGCGGCGTCCACATTAGTGGAGGCGAACTTGGACTCAATCAGCAATGCTTTTACTATAAACTTGAGGTGTCTTACGTCGTTCATTACACTAGTAAGGACTGGCGAACCAAAGTAAATGCTGTCTTGCCATTCGGTACCCTGAAAGCGTTTCTGCTTCATGGTGCGGCGCCTTTGCGAGGGACCGGACCTCTCGCCCAATTGAGATTCTGGAGAGGCCGCATAATCAGAGTCTTCGTCATCGATGGAGATCCTGCAGGCGCGTAATCGATCTTTAAGACGTAGATTTTCTGCGCGTAGTTTGCGCAGCTCGTATGACTGTTGAATAGGCGCATAATCCCCTCCTTCAGCAATGAAATGGCAATCTTTGGGAGCGCCGCGGGCGCAACATGCAGAACATGGCTTGGTGCGGTCGCACTGTGTCTTATGTCAGACCGTCTTAGTCGTGATACTTTTCACCAGCATGTCCGCCAGTTTGGGCAGACGATGCTAAATCGGGCTATCTTAGAAAGCTATTGGGAGACTTACCTTGACCTTTCGTTCTCGACATTTGGTACATGATAGGAGTTGACGAGGCTGCTGGAGCTGTTGTTTTCTCTTTGATCCTTCCGCTATTGCTGCAGGCTGGTCATGGGGCGTGAATGTGAGTTCGCCTTCGAGTTGTGACATTGTTAGTTTGGAATGGATCGATAGGTCGGCCCGCACTCTGACATGGGTGTGATAACTGCGTGGGGAATACGGAGATGTGCGGGACTCATGTAGGAAGGTTTAGAGGGGAAGGGTTGAGATGCATTTAGTCGGATCGCAGTTGCCTCAAAAAGTTGATATCATCTGTCATGTAGCAACGCCTCAAAGCATCAACCCAAATCAACTGGCGAGATCAGTGAATGCACCTGAAGCCTCATTCTTAGGGCTAGGGTTCCAATGAGAAGAGTATTCGGGGGCGCCTTGGTTGAATGTCGGTCAGATATGCTGAGCCCACACCGAGATTCGAGCTGCCAAATCGGTCGTGTTGCATTGTACATGGGCTAGCCCTCACCAGAAAATCATGGCTTCGTGTCACAGGGATATCGCCAAGAGGATGAAGGGTCTGTCGGAGCATTACATGGTGCTTCTACCTACCATACACAGATCTGGCGCACTTACCGGCCGACCGATCTTCCGGGATGTTCCCCCCAGCCATGTGCATGTGCATGCTTAGCGAACTGCGCATCTTGCCGTTACTTTGCTTTTTCGCTTCCAGAACCAGCCAAGTAACGGGTGGGTTACAGCAAGACATTTGCACCCTTGTGAGATCGGTCTCCGTGCCTAGTGCATCCTTGGCTTGCCAGTGGCTTGCTTGGGTGGGTGTCGCTGATCCGGGTGACCTCCCCTTACCTTCGCGTCTCTCCTTGTTCTATTTTCCCATACCGCCCGCAATAAAAGTATACCATTCGATTTTCACTATGCGCCGGATGATTTGGAATTGCACATTTGCTTGATGAAGATCTTCAGGTAGCCAGGCCCGCGTTCTGTGCTGTCGTATGGAACGCCTCACTCTGCCCAACACCAAAATTCGAGCACGTCAACAACATGACTTTGACCAAATTGCCTCGTTTCGGATTTGCCGCTTCGCCAACTGCATATTTAATTGAAGATCTCGTTTCATCCCGCAACATTGAATCTCCACGGGAATGACAGGATCCATGCCGATAGCGACACACAAAAGAAGCACTGGCTAAAAAATGCATCCATGTACAAACCGTTGTAAACCGAATTGCCGAATGACTCTGTTCCATGCCCAGAAATTGGACCAGTGAGTAAAATCCATCTGGCCCATCAGATTTCCCGTCTAAGTTATTCAAGGCGACATGGCCACCCTGGTGAGAAGACGGATGGGCTTAACAAAGATTTGCCGCGAGAAAACATCCACGCTATCCAGCATCACCTCCCACTCATCACCAACCTGGACATCGGTACCATGGAGCATGTTCGCCTTGAGCCCATACTCAGGAAGCTGACCCAATGCTCCCTTGTCAATATTTGCTGCAGTACTTGGGACATTGCGCACCCAAAACCTAAAGCTATCTGGAAGCTCACCCTCGCCGTAGTTGAATGCGCGCATGAAGGCAACAGTGCACCAGTAGTGCAACGATTGACGTGAAGTCGTAGCTATTATACGCTCCCGGGGTGAAAGCGTAACGACAGATTCCTGCATTTGACGCTGAGATAATGGAAGCCGCCGAGAACTTGACAAGCTATTAAACATCTTCCCGGTGCGAGCCTCGACTCGTATAGCGCCTTCAATTTGCCAATGAGCTATCATATCGCTAAATCGACGAAGCGGACTAGTCACTTTGACATAACTCGGTACTCCAATAATCTGGTGGGCCAACGGTGCGGTATGTGCAATTGCTCTACCCAGAGATCTTGTGTATTGCATTGCTAACTCGAGCGGGACTTCGCGATTTTGTTCAAGATGCTCTGAAAGGATCTGTTTGATTTGTTCCGGAGTCTGGCCATTGCCCATTGGGGGCTTGACTGTGCCTCTGTACATGACGGGAATGTTACGTGCGGAACACCAGGCGGCTGCTGTATGGCATGCAAGCAACATCATTTCCTCCACAATATTCTTAGCGTCAATTTCCGTCTGTATGAATCCCTGGGGAGGGACACTAGTAAGCTCAATGACAGGGTCGCCATGAATGGCACGGGCTCTCTCTGTGGATGGTGGATTCCAAGTCAGTCCATTATGAACCTTGTTCTCATGGAGACGAATATTAGGCGAGGGAGAGCCGAAGCGTATGGCACCGGCGGCCTTTCTTGTCTCCCATCTGGCCTTTGCTGCTGTGTAGAGGTCCTGCAAGTCCTGCAATTGATTTGGCGAAAGTTGTGGTGGGTTCCGCCGAGCCGCTGGATCAGGTAGTGTACCTCCGACTACGAGTCGATTCATGTCAACAGCGGTATGTTCACCAAGCAATGTCGCCAGTTCAGAAGGGGTGATGGTGACGACATTCCTAATGATGCCGTGTGTAATCTTGCTTTCCGTCACACTGCCGCTGCCATCGATGCGTGAGCTAAAGGTAATAACCGGTCGATCGCGGTCGAGACTGAAATAGTTCTGTGTAGCCCACGATGGAATCATCGGGTAGAATCGCTCAGGTGTGTAGACGGATTCTGTCATATGCGCAGCGAGACCAGAGAGTGTGTGAGTCTTATCAAAGAAGGCAGTCGGGTTTGCCACATGAACATGAATCCAGTATTCAGAGGGCTTACCCTCGATTCTCTCAATGGAGACGCCGTCATCAATCTCATGAGCACCTACATCGTCAATACAGTAGATAGTAGCGGAGCCCCAATCCCGGCGCAAATCAGCCATCGAATCCCGAAAGTCAGGGTCTCTACGTATTAATTCTGCTTTTGTGTTGAGCAACTCTAAGTTGCGAGAGAGGCGGACAGTGGGTAGCATAAGTTGCTCGTCGTAGAGAGCACGATTTTCGTGAGGTGACAGCACACCAATCTCTTGTAGGAAAATCAGGCCTGTTCCGCGATTGATCTCGCTTGCGCTTTGCTGTCGAGAACCGACGTTCTTCAGAGTGTCCTCTCCATAGCAGCCTGCTGCCTGAACTAAGCTTGCGCAGGCTGCATGCAAGCCAGCCATGCCCACGAACTGTCCTGTGAGCACCCATGCTTGCAGAAAGCCAATAATTTGTTGATCTGCACTGTTAAATGATTCGCCCCAGGCAAGCTGAATACTGCTTGAAGAGTCCGCTGTGGGAACTTGTGATTTGCTAGGACCCAAACCACCTAGAATTGGATCGCGATTCTTACGACTTTGGGCGATGAGTCTCTTCGCCTTGGTAAGAAATTGTACTATATTTTCTGCACCTGTGCCTTTCTTGGGCACTGCTACAGAGTTGGGATTGTTTGCATGAATAGCGAGATGCTCGCGATATTCGCGAATCCATTCATGCACCGTCTCGACAGTCTGCACATCGCTCTTGGGGCGGATCGCGAATACATTGGTCAGGCGATGACTACGGACGTCAGAACGAAAGCGGAACTCGTTGTGATTCAACGCTTTACGGACGGCCAATAATGCAGCTGCAGACGGTGTCCAGGTAGTGTCCTTTGGCGATAGCAATTGCTTGGCAATCTGAGTGAGCGTCATCATACGTGTGCGGACAGGATCAGCCAGCAGGTCGTAAGCGGTATCGAGTATTGGTGCATTTGTGCGGTAAATCATCTCTGCTTCTTCGGTCAAACGCTCCAATACCGCCTGCACAGGGGCACCGGCCTCCATGGGAACCTGTATCTCGCCTTTGGGATCTGCTTGTCCTGGATTTGTTGGGAGATATGGAATGAGTGGCTGTAGTTGCCTAAGGTGTATACATCCTGGGATCGCGAAAGCAACTCTGGCTAAGATTGAATGGGTCCATCTTCCGTTGACAGAGAAGAATTGGCTGACATTGTCGAGTTGTTGCACAAAGACGGCCAAGACAGGCTCCCGGCCAGGTTGTGATAGCTCCACCGCATCACCAGGTTTGAGGAAAAGTCCAATAGTGATCAGCTCATCATCTTCAGTCTCTTCCAAGTCGTCCCAATCGTTTGTGTCGGTGTGTTGATCTGACTGGATCCCCGAGGAAAGTTTTGAAAGGCCGTTTTGGACATCTTCACGAATCGGAAAATTATGAAAGGCGGATAATATCTCCTCAGTTGGGCCAGAATAGTCCTGCTGCCATTGTTCCAGATGCTCCTTGAAGGGTGTTTGTTGATCTGGCTGGCTTGGCTGCGATTGAAATAACCTAAACTGTATCTTCTGACTTGGGTATCTGCGACGGGTTGCTAGTGTTGGATTGAATGCTAGCGAGGATGTGGAGGAGGGCGAGGTCCACCGAGAGCGCTATCACAACGAGTTAGTATGCCATGGGATGGGTAGAGCAACTTGTACTGACAGCTGTCGTAATGTGCAAACCTCGCGCAGGCACTACTGGCGCAACCTGTAGTGAAGACAGCCTTTTGCGAACCACATTCAGGCCGTTACTGGAGGGTGCATTGAGAATGCGCCATTGGCATCTCAAGCATATCTCATCTGCAGCCCGTGCTGAGCGAGGATACATGAATGGCAGGAAGCGGTGAAGGGAAGCAGTGAAGTGCCGCCTCAGATTCAGAAAAGTAACAATTATCATGACGGGCAGTCGCGATGGTCAGAGACGTCCGTGCGTAGCCGCTAAAAGTGGAACGCGAACTCACATGTTTTCGCCGGGCAGCTGCTCGCTCCCTCCTCTTCCACCACATCACAGCACAAGGTATGTTCAGCCGCGCTCTCTTTCATCCCCCGCCACAAGACTCGTATGATGCATTTAAAATTATAGCATGTATTATCCGAACGTTGCTTTGCGACACCCTGCGGAACCTTATTTTTTCTGAACGAAGTTTCTTCACAGCTTCTGTCTGGTACCTATTTTGATATCACTTTCTAACAGACGTGGCTAGCTAGGTGAAACATGGTGGCTTCTACCAAAGCACCACCAGGGCACTTTTCGATACTGTACTTTGCTGCTGCCTCGACGTTTACAGGCCAGCCGAGCGAGCACCTGCCTGCGCCTATACGAGCTCGTGAGCTTTTCGATGTGTTGGAACAGAGGTATCCAGGTATCAAGGGGAAGGTGCTCAGCAGCTGCGCCGTGACTGTGAATTTAGACTATGTTGATATTGGCGAAGACGATGCAGAGGATGTGGACAGGGTGATTGGGGAAGGGGACGAGGTCGCCATCATCCCACCAGTCAGCTCTGGCTAGATGATGAATTACACCGTTTGCTGCATTCACATGGATTTCTCTCCTGCGTGATGACATATTCGTTTGTGCATTTCTAGTGCTAACCTACTGGTATGGTTGGGTGATCAAGCTATCTACCTGATGCGTGCATGTTGAAGGTGGTTGAATGCGGTTGCAGTTTCACATGCGTTGCAAATCCACGTGCTCCTCTACAGGTGTTGCCCAGGCACGAGAGTCTACTAGATAGTAGTGCAACATCCGACGACCTGCTGTTGATGATGATGTTGTTGTTCATGTTGTTCTCGTTCTCGTTGTCGTTCTAAGCCGTCGTCGAGGAGATTCCCCCTCCCTTCCCTTTGCGCTCCTGTCCTGTGTTGCAGCCCTGTCTCATTTCTTCGCAAAAGGCTTGGCAGGTGATCGATCGCACCTCCGCTACGTGCCGCGCTGAACATCACGGAACACCGACCACCGACCATCAATAGAGTAACTGGCCAGCCCATCTACCATGGCGGACCCCATTGATCCGAGGCTGTTCTCCTCCTCGCTGCCGCCGCGTGCTCCAGCGTATACAGCGGCGCCACAGCACAATGCCGGACAGCCCTACTACCTGCCCACTCCCTCTCACCACCAGGGCGGCCCGCAGCTCTCGCAGCCCGCGGCGCCGAGCAATACCCTCGACCCGGCGCTGGAGCAGACGTCACCGACCGGCCCGGAAGGCGGCGACCACGATGAAGACGAGCACGAGGACGATGGCGACGGCGATGGCAACCACGAGGGCACCCACGAGACGCCAGGCTCTGCCAGATCGCCGGGCGACTTCAAGCGACCTCGCGCCTGTGACTCGTGTCGCGGCTTGAAAGTGCGATGTGACCAGGAACGCCCAGATCAGTCGTGTAGACGGTGCGCAAAGGCAGGCAGGCCTTGCGTCACCACCCCGCCGACTCGCAAGCGCCAGAAGAAAGCCGACAGTCGCGTCGCCGAGCTCGAACGTAAGATAGACGCCCTCACCGCGACGCTGCACGCGCAGAAGAGCGGCGGCCCTGTGGCCAAGAACCATGGCGGCATCCCACAGTTCCAGCAGACCCCGCCGCCCATGTCCATGCCTGAGGGCTCCTTCCGCATGGGCACGCTCAGCCACGACTGGGGCAATCCCACCGTCAACCGCTTTCCAGACATCCCCCCTGGCTATGGTCCAGCGCAAAACATCCAGCGCGGCCCAGAGCCCAAGCGCAGGAAGGTCGATACCACGCACCCTGTAAGTCGCCTCCTCCCTCGCCGTGGCTGTAGCTAACATGCTAGACGATCCCCGAAGACATGGATGCTATCCATCGCGACCTGACCGACCACCCGGACATGAAGCGCAATGGCAAGATGAACATGAAGATCCACGCAGACCACTCACATATCAATGGCATGATCGACAGCCTGATGAGCCCAGATATTGCTGAGCGCGTCTTCTTGCGATATGTAAACGAGATTTGCCCACACTTTCCCGCTGTACCCTTCCCGCCCGGCACGACTGCCCGTGAGATTCGGGAGCAGAAACCACTCCTCTTCCTTTCCATTCTCGCTGGATCATCACACGGATCTACAGAGCAGATTGTCTCGCAGGAAGCCCAACGGGAGCTGACTAGAATACTGAAAGATCAACTTGCGGACATCATCTGGCGCAACGGAGAGAAGTCCATCGAGATCGTCCAGGCATTGCAAATCTCGGTCCTCTGGTATCGCCCACCTCTCCACTTTGAGCAACACAACTTCTACATGATGGTCAATTGTGCTGCTGTCATGGCGCTTGACCTTGGACTCGGACGCAAGGCAACACCCAATGTGATGAAATTGTCCATTGGGCCATTTCGGAGGTACCACCCAAACTCGAGCAGTATCGAAGCACGTCGCACTTTCCTTGTATGCTATTACCTCTGTATGAGTATTACCATGGTTCTACGACGACCCATCCTCTTGCGCTGGACCAAGTATATGGAAGAGAGCGTCAAGATACTCCAGACTTCGCCGGACGCTCTTCCATCGGACAAACTTTTATGTCAACAAGTCAAGATGGCACACATTGGGGAAAACATCTCTGTCCAGTTCTGCATGGACGACCCATCAGTTGAGGTTGCTATTTCGGAGCCAAAGGTCATCTACGCTCTCAAGATATTTGAAAATGAGCTTCAACAGCTCAAGGATGAGAACTCGAAGCTGGGAGAAGTGGATCGTAAGTCAGTCGACAATGTCATGCCTGCAGCAACTAACACTACTCCAGCCACACTCACACTTGCGGAGCATGTGACTAACCTGTACCTGCACGAGATCGCCCTACATCAAAGTCAGGGGACGACCGACTTCCAGCCACCGTTCGTGTCAGAGTCATTGTCTGCGAATGTCAAGAAAGATACGCCAATCGGTCCCGCACACATAGGCGCGTTGGGTGAATGTCTCACAGCGACACACGGTATCTTGAACACGATTTTGAGCATAGAGCTCGATACCCTGCTGACGCTACCTGTGATCTTTTGTAAGTGCGCTGATTCTTCGCTAGAGACTACATACTTATCAATAGCGTATAGGCGTCCGAGCCATCTACGCAATTGTCTGTCTTATGAAGATGTGGGTTTCCGTAACGAGCTCCGGCGAAGTAGGCAGCATCATCAAAAAGGAAGATCTCGAAATAGAAAGCTTCACCGAGCGCCTCTGCACAATGTTCAACGCCATCGTCTCCCGCGACGCGCAATCGCCGCACGGCAAGTTCTTCTTCGTCGCCAAGCGTCTCCAAGAGCGCTTCGCTCAGATCAAAGAAGGCTCCAGCAAAGCGGATCAATCTGATGTCGACCTCGAACACACACAACCAACGAGCAACCCAGGCGGCAAACCAGCGTCAAGACAATCACCAGCCAATCAAACACCCTTGCATCTTCTCTCTGAAGTTGCAATGGGCAGTAGCAGCGGCACCACGCCTACCCAACAACAACAACAACAGGCTCAAGCTCAAGCTCAAGCTCAGGCGCAAGCACACTCTCAACAACAAGCCCAAGCGGCTCTTCAAGCGCACGCCCAACACAACCAGCAATCCATGCACCAAAACTGGTACGCTGGTATACCCCAGACATCAGATATTGTGGGTTACCAACCACCAGGCTTCGACATCAATTTCGACTTTACGGCGTTTGATCTAGGCACCGGCTCGGATGCGGACCTTTCGGCAATGTTTTTACCAGACTCGATGCAGATATGGCAGTATCCTCTTGACATGGGATTGCCACAGCAGCAGCAGCAGCAGCAACATCAACAACAAGGGTTTAATGGGTATTAACAGGTCTCACTTATATCGTGGTGTGGTTTTGTCTTTTCAATGGTTGGCGTTTGACGTGAAAAACTTTCCGACATGGTGTAACATTAAGTCTTTGTCAATGAGTCATGTGTATTGTATCTGTACCATTAGCTCCACTAAGCTTTATACAGCATCCATCTACAATCATTTTCCACAACTTGTACTCCGGCGTGAAGTGTCTCTCCATCGTAACCGTAAAGTAGCATTGAGCCTTGTGCGAGCACGCAAACATTTTGGAAGATGGACTTTTCTGATCCAGCGCCATTCTCGCTATATTTGGACAATGGAACACCGCCGTTGGAACTGTGTTAGGAATTCAAATAAATACGAAATTTGGTACTGATTTGGCGGATGTATGTATAGAGCGAGAGGTAGTAAGTTGGTCTTGTTTGAGACTGCCTGCCCTGCGGTCCTCTCCCTCATTACTCTTTCTATTCGGGCTCACAGCTTCTTCCTTATGCACTTGAGAGCTAGAGTATTAGCTGTGGCGGAAATGTTTGGTGCCTAAGCCTAGGTACACCGTATATTCTACTAGTATATAGACCACGCGTTGACAGTTAAAGATATAAAGTTGTTCCTTGTAGGGGTAGATATATCACCATGTCCGAATGACTAGACGCCTCTTTCGTTAAGAGCGCTGATGAACCCATACTCGTCTCTTTCGACCTTGCAGGGGGATATATGAAAGGTCTTGGCGCGATTGGGGTATGTGTTTCAAATAGTAGATACTTTGCAGGATTGAAGACACGAAAGCTGATGCTCATCCCCTACTTTGGACACGTACACACGTCCTTCAATACGGCGCTCACGCCGTAAAATTCGCGCAAAAGCGGGCACTCTTCCACGCTGATGCGCACAAGGTCACAGCAACGCATAGGGAGTCTCTTTTGCGACGTTTATTGTCTTACTACGAACGAGGAAGACTGCCAGTTGCAAAAGCTGCGGCCCATTTAAATCTCCTGTCAGAGATCCCCCAGTCATCTGGCAAATCGAAGCAGATGGCACGTCCAATTATTCATAATAGACCATTCTGTCCCTTGCGATATGCGTTCGTTGAGTAAAAGTGGGCTTTAGCTCAATCTAACACTAATATTAACCATAATCCTGATCAACCTACAGTCGCAAATCCCATTCGCATTTGGTCCCTTTGTGAAAAGATAGCAAATGAGGATTAGAACGCTAGTCAACATACTATCACCGATGTCTAAGACACTTCTATTACTACGGATATCTCGCAATGTCTCTAATGCTCAATCGATAAGCAAGTTCGCTGTGGACACGAATGCTTCTACATCGGGCATGAGTGTATTCAGAGACTCGTTCGAACTTCGGACCTATTCTTGCTAAGTATATTTGTCTTCTAGCTCTTCTGATAGAGTCGAACCACCAGCCGAGCGTAGACATCAAAATCGGTATCATAATATAAAGGAGTGCTGCCTGCACCAGACACACCTCTAATCGGAGAAAAAGCCAGAGAATCCTATCAGCAGAACCAGACGGCTGTACCCTAGAGCTAGTGACTCAGTTGGAAACGTGGTAAAAGAATTGGATTGAGTCGGAGATGTCGTAGCATGTGGCAAGCGTCTTTGAACTGTTGCGGGGGCGGCTGACAGTCTACTCCACTCCCTTAGATTGCTGCTCATAAAGACAACCGTATACACATGTCGCAAATTCTTATAAATACATGAAACTTAGGTATATTCGCCACCTTTACTCAGCCTCCACGTCCCCGGTGACCCCATAGACCGTCCTCTCCGACAAACTTGTCGGCAGCCACATCGCAACCGCTACAACCTGTCCAAAACTCCACTCCATATGCATAGATACCTTCTTAGTGCGCGTCAAGGTCACCGAGAAATATACGCCGTACTCCACCATACTCGTACTGCATAGTGGAAAGTCTCGACTAAACTTAAGTTTAGAAACAGTGAGTGATTTAACAGAGATTTCAGGCATTGAGGCACAGCTCCGCGCGTAGCAGTGCCAGTACGGATCGAAGGACTAATCCGCGCTATGAGAGCGCGTAATCGTTCGTATCTGCAGGGGTCCTTGAGTGAGGCATGCCTAGAACGAGTGCCTAATGATCGATTGAAGAAATGGGCTGAACGGACGAGTAGTGGCCTGAAGTTTGTTTTAGGACTATTTAAATCGACATTGTCCCCTATCTAAATGCTCTCATCACAAAATTCACGAAGTACTTCTACCAGGTGCCTAATACTACCTCCTGCTCTTCTTCAGCTCTACCCACGTTCGGTCAGTTTCTGCTACTCATTTGAGCAATCTTTACCCTCCTCGTTGAGTCATCATGTCGTCAGCCCGCTTCATGAGACATGTTACTGTTGCTGGGAAACAAGTCAACATTTACATTGCTCAGGAGATCCGACAGGCTGGTATTCGGCGCTCGATAGATGCAATCGACCCAGCAATTCTCCGCGACACAGTAAACAAGGGTTGCGATGGCTTTGGCGGGCGACAAATTGCTCTCGACAGCTCAGCAGGGTCAAACGCAGGATGTTATGATTACGTCCGTACGCTATCGAAACTCCATGGCTATCCAGTTGACAAAAACAGATCCATGCCCCACGAGAGTGCCGCAGACGAAAATAACCATAGCACCATTGAGATCAGAAATGCCAACGGAGCTCCCGTCGCCAAGGCACATGTCACTACTGATCCAAGAAAGCAACAGGTGAGTTCCTCGTTCTGGTCGGCTATCAGCAGAACTTGGGCCAACTAACTACATCTAGGCTGCGCGTTGATAGCGAGAGCTACTCGAGGGCTGACTGATTTCTTGGTGCTCGTGGCTGATTGCCTTTCCAGCACCGTTATTTCTCCGCTGCTATCCCTTACAGCACGCCATCCTATGGAGTATGAGCTTTTTCATTTTGTTAGATGTCGATTGTAAGATTTTGAAGGCGAAATTTCGTTCAACACCAATCGTAGCCGTAACATCAATGCAGTGTGGATAATGAGTTTGCCAACTTCCCTCTAATTATTTCCTGAATCCGGCTAGCTGTCCCTTTCTAGCTCATTCCCAGAATCTCTATCAGTTGTAACCGATTGCAAATAAGGGTGCTGCAACGCGTCCGAAGCCGTGGGCCTCTTGTCAGGGTCAATGACCAAGAGAAACTCGATAAAGTCCAGTAGGTCCTGCGGCACCGGAGGATCCGGGATATCCTGTAGTTCCTTACGCCAATTGCCTCTGTCGATAAGCTTCATGGGACCAAGCGGATGATTCATAACAGCTAATTGCTCCGCAAGCTCAAATTCTTCTTTGTAAGCCTCGCAAGTGACTTGATGACTTAGCGGGCCAACAAGACAGATAATTTTTGCGATACAATACGCCTCAGTGTGTCCTTCAATGAGCTTGTCCCCAGGACCAAAGAGACCTAGCGGCGAGAGTTTGTACGTCAGCTTCTAAATTAGCTTTCTGTCTTCTCCTGAATATTTGGAGATGAGCACCAACCGTAGCAGCGAAGGACCAGACATCTGAGGAGTGTCGGCACGGAAAGCCTTGCCAGACTTCGGGCGCTCTAGCTGGCAGGCTTTGGACACGGATTTTTGCGGACCCGTCCATAATCACTACAGAGTAAGAGCTAGTTACATACATAGGGCTAAGAAAACACTTACTATTGCCTAAATCTCCTAGCTTAGCTACTGGAGAGTTTTCAATAGCATCGGAGACGAAGATGTTGTTAGGACTAATATCTGAATTATTTAGTAGTTAGAATTACAATAGCGTGAGGATCCATACCTGTATGGACGGCATCCAGTGTTTTGAAAACGCTGAGAGCTGACAGGACCGCCTTAGACACAACCTTAGGTAGTTTTGGACTGCCTCGGAATGTAGGAGCGGGGACTGATTCTAAATCCTGATCCATCCACTCAAATACAAGACATGACGGGCCGTCTTGGTCTGGTTTTGACCATATGGTGTCGCGTAAAGCTCGGATGAACGGGCTAGATGAAATCTCGTTGATGCCGTAATTGTGGTATTCGCGCGTCAAGCACATCTTCTCACCCTCTGTGACTGCAGTTTTGACCATGGCCCTACGGTGGTAGTGAGCATTTCTTTCTAAATCGTGCCCGTAGCAAAGCCTCACCATCGTTCTTTGATAGGACTAGACAACACTTTGGCTTTGAAGACAGTGGAGCCTTTTAGCGGGTGGAGTAGCTCGTATTGTCCTTTTAGTCCGCGGAGGGCTTGTCCCACGCGTAACGCCATGGGCGTGAAGAAAGTGGGAAGCAATGTAAGGTGGGAGGGAGACCGTACCATCGCAATCGCCGGTGCGGCACAGTTCTTGGCAGCGTGATTTAACGCCGTGGCGTTATGCATGCCTAAATGCTGCGGACATACCGTACGCTCTGAAGGGGATACATGGCCGCCGGTAACTAGTATTGTAGCTTCGTCGCCTCCAGTCATATAGTGATGAGATGTTATACAGAGATACATTATTTGCTCGTGTAACCAGAGCTTCAACTTATGGAAGGATAGGCCTAAGCAGTCGCTAACACGGCTCACGACGCCGCACGAAAATTGAAGGGCAATGATGGTGTACATTAGTTTTGTGCGTTGGCATAATCTATGATATGATATCAGCAGATCCGCTGGTTCGAGCCACAGACGGCAGCAGCATCGCAGGATGCGGCAAATGACGTCAACTGCCTTGCAATAGCTGAGACCATGAACTCCACGAAGCTTCAAGCTTACCATCGGTTATCTATCGTAGGTTATGGAAAATAGATCCGGCATGCGAGTAAACAGGTCCCATATATCTCGTGCGTATCCTTAACTTTCTTGCATCGCAATGTTTCCATGCCGTGCCTACCCCACGAAACTCCTCACCGAAAACACCTGCCACGTCAGCCTCTGAACTTGAAAGGCTGTAGGATCCTATACATTAATCGATGCTGCTATGCAGGGCCGGGCGGATATGTAGGGTATCGCATGGAGCGTAACAAAGTCTCTGTTGCGGGTCAGTATTTCCTAACTCAGCTGCACCTGACAGCAACGGCGCAAGGACCGCGATGTTGGGTAGCTGCCTAATAGTCACACAGGTCGGGTAGCTTTCGATAGGTGCGTATACATTCTAGTCTCGTGTCAGCCTTAGACAACGCGGGACACGCTTTCAAGGTACACGTATCGCTAAATGGCGAGCAGCTGTGAGACATCGACGAGCTCGTTTCGGCTTTGTTGTTTTCAAAGAAACATTCTGTTAGGAAGTGATGCTGTCAGGCATTAATGCCAGTATTTCATGACTCTGCATCTTCAGCGGCATTGATGCTACTGGAGCCTTGCAGACCGTGCCGAGACACGGTGAGTTCGGGCGGGTCTACACTCGTCCCAGCAGCCACACTTAACAATGCATCGCAATCTCACATTGCACCAATCTTGAAGGCATTCGTCGCCTGTTCAAGACCACCTACGAAATTAGCAGGGTACTTCTCGTACAGCGAGTTATGCGAGACTTGTGTGGAGGCATTTTAAGGTGGCTGCCATTTGTTGGGCGCGATGGAATGGCCATCCCGTATGACTTGCCACAAATAGGATCAAATCGTAATCACTTCGAGTTGAATCTTTGCTAGGATTTACGTGTGCTGACCGCAAAATGTATCTGTGGGAGGTGCTTATTGGCTATCTACTCTCTAAAATTAGAAGGCTTCAGCCGGGGTGTGCCTACACATTGTAACCTCAAAGGATATGGCTGCAGGTGCCATCAGTCAATCCTACCACTGAATCATGTAGGCCCATACAGAAAAACAAAAACCATAGCCCGTATTACATGGGGTCTGAAGTAGATCCAGCCCATGTGTAAACGGATAGCCCGTCTAAATACTCTCCGCTTTCGCTGAAAGCTACGCACTTCAACGACACCCTCTTCAAATAAGTAACCATACTCTTTTGGTTGAAGAAACTATGTATGAGCTCGTCAATATTGCGGAATCCCGACGTTTGTCACAGGAAGACATCGAAGGGAGCCCACAATACAATGACAATGAACCTGACTCTCCAGAATATGAGCCGCTCATCGATCAGAATTTGTATGCCAGAGTAAACCCCTTCTTTGTGTATTCTGATGCTAAATCGACCCATAGATTGCCTCGCTATGCTAGCGTTCCACATTTGGGGCCTTGGATTCCTGAAACCGACCCCAAGAATCCACGCGCAAGAAATCTGAGTGTCAGGCTATCCCAGCGACAGACTATGCTGAAGTTACAAGCTGGGATGAGTACCGTGTTCGCAGCACTCACACTGGGACTGATGGCCTGGGCCAACATGACATTCCCGGTGACGGAGGGTATTGGAACATTCATGATAGGAATTGCCCCACAGTACGGAATTGGGATTCAGTTGCCCACATCATTCTGAACATTGCTAGTACCCTCTTTCTTGGGGCAGGCAATTACTGCATGCAAGTTCTTATTGCACCTTCTCGAACTGAAGTTAACAAAGCTCATGAGAGAGGCTGCTCCTTAGACATTGGCACACACAGTCTCATGAACATCAGGAAAATCTCTCGTTGGCGAAGCTCGGTATGGTTTGCCCTGGGCGTCGTCGCGACATCAATGCATCTACTGTGAGTTCTGAATAAATGATCCATCTTGTGACTTGAACTGATTCTTGAAAGCTGGAACTCGACAGTCTTTTCGTCGATACCGATCATGGCGTATCCTGTAGCTATCGTTACCAGCGACTTCTATCAGACACATGACGAATGGCCGATATCTCATCCTATCGGGAGCAATGATGCAATGACCCCCGAGGCACTCACATTTATATATGCGCTCCAACAAAAAGCCAAGAACTTCATTCGATTAAGTAACCGCGATTGTATCGATGCCTATTTAGATCCTAGTAACATCACTAGCGAATTGGTCATGGTTTCTAGTATCTCAGCAAAGCAAAATGTAAGAAATGGAACTGAATCTTCTCTTTTAAGAGGGTGGTTCGACGACTATTCATTACGCTGGGATTGGTCCGCAATGTGGCTTTGTTTGGATCAAATACAAAACCAAAGGGACAAATCTCGCTGCCCTGAAGAGTGGGCTGCCGAGCCCTGGACCGTCTACCATCAACCAATCCAGTATTGTCTCGTAGGAAAATCAGGCGATAATGATAGCAGATGCGGTATGCATTTCAGCAGAGCAATCTTCATGACTGTGGCTATCAGTATGTTGACCGGAGCTGTACTACTATGGTCAGTTGCACTTTTCAGTAACAGGTCAACACTGGTAACACTTGGTGATGCTCAAGCAAGCTTTCTGAAGGACCCCGACCCATACACAACAGGGTTGGTTTCGGGTGAGAGAAGAGTATCAAGCGATGAAAAATTTGCGCGACTCCAATCAGCTGAGTGGCGGCCAATTCAGTTGCTCTGGTTCAACGCTGTCGGTTCGAAAATGTGAGCAATCACTCTGACTTTGATAATCGCGACGCTCGCCCTTGGGACAACCCTCTTTATCTATGGAGTAAACACTTTACAAAGAAGAGGCCGACCGCACAACTTGTCCGATCTTTGGAGTTACGGAATTGGTGAAGTCCAAGCCTTTGCACTTGTAGGCGGCCTCATGCTACCCGACAACGACACCACTCAAAGTTTTGTTGGCCAAATCCTATTTGTCAACATCTTCCAAGTTCTGATCAGCATGATATATCTCGTCTATAACAACTGTCTGACAAGTCAGAATATTGTTAACCAGTGGACCAACTTCATGTCGGTCGACGTTAGCACTGGAATACCATATAGGAAGCCGTTACGGGTCTCCTCTCACGTTGGCTTGCAGCGAACGTCTTACATGCTCTCCCTAACTTATGCGTATGCCTTCCTTCTCATCTCCGCGTTCGCCCTCCTGCACTTTCTCGTTGCAAGAAGCTCCTTCCTCGTGCGAACAATAACTTTCAGCGCTGGCTCAGCGGCAGAATCTCATCGAATTCTAAGCAGCGACGCATCGCGTGTAGGTTTCTCAACCATGGGCATATTTCTCACTACATTGACTGGCATGATCATCCTTTTAGCGCTTATTGCCAACAGCTTTAGAAGATATTCTGCTGTTCCAAAACATCTTCCGCGCATGGCAAACAAGACTGCATTCATCAGTGCAGCCTGTCAAAGACCAGCAGGCGATGAAGATGCCCACTTGTTCGCAGTAACATTCATGGCCGTCGACAACGACCCGAATCGGATCAATGAGACTGAGGACAGCGTGAAGAGGATTGTCTTCTCTACAGATCGCAATTCGACACCCCCTCGGGTCGGAAAACGGTATATACAGCCTATGCCAACTTCCGAACCAGATGATTGGAAATTGGCCAAGAAATGCTGGACATGGGCGGTCGAAGGAATATTCACATGCTTTGATCATGTGGCAACGATGTGGCGATCATTGAATCACTTCCAGGGCTTGCACTAGGGGAAACTATTAGAATGAAACATTGGAGGCGCATTAAGACAGACGAACGTTAACACAGCTTGGATGTACGACATTTGCCACAAGTACCACTTGGCCTGGAGACGAGGTGTAGATTTTGTCTGCTGCTTGCGATCTACAAGTCCTTCAAAAGTTTAATATTGAACCGTCCAGTTACACTCTCGTAAACGAGGCCGATGTCAAAAGTTAATAGGTTTTCCTCAAAAATGGTTGCATATGTCAGAGATTATCTACATTCCAGTCTCTAATACCTTTATTGTTGAACGTGGCTTGGTACATATTACCTCCCTACATAAGCGCTTAAGACATGCAGGGCGACTGTGAAGGGCCTGAACACATTTCGTCAGCATGGAGAACAGAATTACGCAGTCTGTTAACATGAAGATCAACTCAATATATAGTAGATGGAACAAGAGAGCTAGTTCTCAGTGTGATCTTGTCGTATGTGACAATATGGATTCTAGGGAGGTTCCCATCGCTGCATTTTATACACATATTTCCTCAAACTAATACCGTCTGTGGAACAGTACTGTCCACACTCTTGAGTTCTCCAATATACTAGCTGTCCCTTGTGTATGAGTAGGTTCTATTAGAGAGAGACCGTAAACTGTTCGTTCTCGGTCTATGGAACAGGATTTGGCACGCTATCTGAATCACGGTCGCGCTCCAGGGCTTCGAATGTCGCTTTTGGGCTGCTATAGCTTCCTACAGAAGCAATATTAAGCTGTTACAGGGTACATTCTCCCTACATAAAAAGTCTCTAGCGTATCTTGACACGGCAAAATTATCCTTTTGTACAGGGCCATGAGCAAGGCCACACATTAACAAATTAGTCTCTGTACTGATATCTACTACTATCAACGGCGGTACCATCCAGCTCTACTACATTGTATTGGTCTACAGGAAGTTCCTGAGGGCTTGCTGGCGCAATACTATACGCAGAAGATTTCACATCTGCTGTCTGTAACTCCGGTTCCTGTGCCACTCCTGTTGCAACGCCGCCTGATCCTCGTCTCCGATACAAAAAGAAGGCAATGGTACCCAGGATGGCAATACCTCCCACCACACCCACAACTATCCCACCGATCACGCCGCCTGACAGCTTTGACCCTTCCTTCTGCGGCGGAGGTTCGACGGAAGACGTGGGCAAGGATGTAGCACTGGATGAGCCGCCCGTAGAGTTCGCGCAAAACTCGCTGACCATATTATGTTGTTTATCCACTGCGACGATCTCGGAAGTCTTCGATCCTGTGTTCACTTGCCAGACCGAGAACCTCCCAGCCTCTTGATTGACCAGTACGTAGGCGGAGCTCATGAACAGTCGGCCAAGGATTGGAAGGTCGTTGCCATTATAGGATTGAAGAGAATTGATTACAACGTTGCGGACCGATGTATTCGTCTGGACTGCGCCATCGGAGGCAATGTATGTGTCGGGAACGACTAGTTCGGTGTTGGGAATCTTGATGGAAATGCTGTTTTGGAGCTTGATTGTCAGACCACCGTAGTAACTACAACATGATCATTAGCTGTACACCTTTGGGACGGACTTTGCACGGCACCTACACATTATTTGGGTCAAAAAGCATTGTGAAGTAATTGATACCGAGGCTTCTCAACTCACTCTCACCATCTGGAGGCGTTCCGCCTGCAAGTGACAAGAAGTTGCCGTAGTAGCTCAGTGGAAGTGACATCAGCCCTGCGAAACCGGGATTGATGCACGCTTGTATGGCCGCCGATTGCGATCCCATGAAGATGCTCATGTCGGTACCGTTTGGCCAGTTCAGAAGGATGTCGCTGATCGTTACTACCATGCCCGTCCCACATCTACTTCCCTGGAACAGCGACGCCGTGAAGTTGTCATTTTGATCCGCGATCAACGACTTATCCAGGCCGCCGAGTACCAGTGACCCCTGAGTCTGCTTTTCCGCGGGACCACCGACCAGTCCCCAAAATATGGAGTATGCTTTTGTGCCTATATCGCCGGTGGATACGAGTGCTCGCAGAAAGGATGAGTTCCTACCTAACCCAAGCTGAGATTGGCTCGTGAATGCTTGGTCAGGGTCTTGTTGCGGAATGCCGAACCCAAATGAAGACAGTGAGGTGTTGCTGCCAAAGCTAAGAGTGTCTTCTGTCCAGTCCGCTTCGAAGCCATCACCATTCTTTCGATTACCAATCGATTTGTCCGTAGAGGATTCTGATGTGTCGTATGCGCTGCCACGGAATGTCACACATGCTCGAGATGAGTAGATGTCTGGACAGTATCCATCTGTTCCGTAGATGTAGGTCTCGTTGTAGTCGCTAAAAGCGGTGCTAGTTAGCCATGCCGAAGCCCCAAGCTCGTCGAGGTTTTGATACATTTTGTTATCCCAAACAAGGTAATGAAAAGACCGATTGTATTAAAACCTGCGACTCATACTGCAAGACTCACCCACTAGCGAAGAAGGAGATGTTCTGGTTGTTGGAGCCAACAGTCATGGAAATCCCTCTCACAGATGCTCCGTTGGGCAAAGATACATTCTGGATAGGTGCGACAACGGGATGTGGCTGACACTGGCTCTTCACAAATGTCACGAAGTATAAAGCCCCCAAACAGAGTGGGAACAGGCCAACTGGGTGACCCATTGCAATACTCGATGTTGAAGGGTAGGACATAGGGAGGACTAAAGAGCTATGAATTGCTCATGTAGGGGATGAAAAGTTACATTAAGGCAGTTTCAGGCGATAACCCTTGAATGTGTGGCGTAGCATATCCATTCAGACTCCGTGTTGTACTGTGGTCAGATTATGCACCTACATCACAATCTCCTAGGGTTAGCGTCAAATGCACCAACCGGCGAACCGCGCTTAACGCTGACCCTTGCAACTGGGTCGAGTACCCCGTCAATTACCTGATTGTGACTCCGTCGTATGATGTCTCCCCTTGCACATTTCTTAATAATAGCAGAGCTGTGCCGCAATATCACATCGTTAGACTTGCGGGCTGCAACGATTCCTTCCTGTTTTTCGTTGCAAGAGACGCCCCAATTGCTCTTCATCTCCTGATAACCCTAATCTCCTCTATGTACCCTATGTCATCTGTGTACGTGCGCGCCTGGTAAATACTGACCCTTCACGATATTCTGTCCCAACAAATTTCTGGATCGAGCTGTCATATGCCCCCTTCGATAACCTCTCGATCACCCCGCCCACTTGCCATCGAGCGATGATGCGTTCCAGCAGGAAAATTGAATGCATGGTGCTAGCAATGTTCGTGCTCTGCGCATGGTTAATCTTTGACGCGCACTTCAATGGTATCCCAGAAGAACGTGTCGAGGCCAGTGTTGCTGAGAAGCCATGGCGTTATGAGGCAACAGAAGCAGAAGAAGAGCAAAAGATACTTGAGCAGGAGAGTGCGCATGGCGCCACAAAAGAGGAAACTTCATCGGCCTCCACCACCCCTCAACATACAAGCACACTGATGCAAAGTACTGCGATTGCGACACCTAGCCTATCTCTACCAGATCGCATCGTAGTAATGGCAAAGCTTCCCAAAGAAGACACAAGCTGGGTACACACCGACCTACAAGACTGGCAATCAGCCATCTACGACATCGATACTGAAACTCCGGATAATACATCGACCCTGGATCCGCTCACTAACAGCACTCTACGTACCCTTCGGAACAAAGGAATGGAAGCAAATGCATACCTCGCGTACATCGTGCAAAATTACAATAACCTCCCTTCGACAATCGCATTCATTCATCCGCACAAAGACGGCTACCCGACCGCCTGGCACACCGACAACGATGATCATTCCAACGTAGTCTCTCTACAGACCCTCAACATCAACTTCATCCAGAGCAACGGATATGCGAATTTACGTTGCGTTCATGATCCCGGCTGTCCGCACGAAGTGATGCCGTTCCGAAACCCGCCTGAAGATCATCGAACAACCGAAGCCGCAATGCCGGATGCGTGGCGAGACTTGTTCAACAATACAGATGTACCGCACGTGCTGGCGACCCCTTGCTGCGCACAGTTTGCCGTCTCGAGCAAGCAAGTGCAGAAGCGGCCGTTGGACGAATACAAGAAGTATTATACGTGGTTGATGGAAACTCCACTCAAGGATGAGACAAGTGGACGAGTGTTTGAGTATCTTTGGCACATTTTATTTGGCCAAGACCCAGTTTAGTAAGTACTCGATGACTTAAAATTGGGATGCGCGGCTGCTAACCTTGTTAAGCTGTCCTGAATACGAGAAGTGTTATTGCGATGTGTATAACAGATGTTGAAGACGTTCTGTTTTGTGAACGGAGCAGACAATCTGGGTGTGCGTCGCTGGCGTCTTTGATCGTCTCTAGAAATGCAAGTCGTCATGGAATCTCTAGCGGGCACGCGAGTTCCTCGTCTACCGCACGAAGTCGCACCGCCGAGCCTGTTGAAGATATATTGCATTGGTCCGGTCTTATCAAAACTTTGGACATGGCCCTTGGGCCACGAGGGTTCTAAGAGTTGGATGAGGAGCTGCTAATAATGTGCTCAATCTCCACACGAACACGCATACTGGCATCGTAACAAGAGCTGTAACCTGAGTATTATACGATAGCATAGTCGGCATCTCCGTGATGAAGAACACGGTGCCTAGAGCTGTCATAAACGTGCCAAGCAAGTAACTCGATATCACCGCCTTCTCGGTTTTCGTGTCTCCTATTTAAATGTTGCAATCCGTCCCTCGTCTATCGCAGGTCTGGCATGGTCCAGGATAGCTCTGTGTACTTGGAACAGGGGGCCAACGTTTTGCAGAGATGGCGAATTGTTTATACTGCTTGAACGAAGTTGATTTCTAGACGATCAAGCCTTGGGTGGAAGTGAACTTTGACGACACAATCAGGGGGTCGACGTATGGGCCTCTCGTCACGCATTCGTTCATCTAGCCCGGGCTAGGAAACAGGAGATTGGAGGCACAATTGTTTTACACATTAGATGTCTTCACGAAGCCCTTTTCCTAGGTCAGTGCTTGTCAAGAAGCTTTCTTAGCAACAGCTACGCCTGAAAGGAGAGTAAGTAGGCGAGGAATTAGCAGTATGATTTCCATATATATATATATATATATATACAGGATTAACGCGTCAATTTTGAGATATATACACTACGAATGTGTCAGTCCACGTCGCTGCACAGATGCCCTGCGCTTTCTTCATAGTTGCGTACGTGGCGGGGACAATTTTGATAGTCTCACTGTCTATTGAAGACTCCTTCGCCCTTCATCCATTTAAGAAACTCTTGAAGGTTTCCCAAATGCTCTTCGGTCTATGCAAGCCCTGGTACGATGCCATTGTCTGCTCCAGAGTAGCGACTTTCTCCGCTCCAAACACCTCCCGAAGCACCATTGCCACATCCTTGCTGCCTCTATATTGTGGGTGCACGAACTTGTAGTCTGAACTGGCGCCGGCCTTGATCAATACAAGACAAGCGCGATACCAGGCTTTCATTAAGTTATCGGACACGTCTTCTCTCATGGAGTGCATCGAGATCAGGAACAGACCCCAGACCGTTTCTCCATTGTTCAGATGCATCTGCTGGTTTGGGTTCTGCTCCATTCTCGATAAGCAACGTAACCATAGTGATGTCGACAGCTGAGTCGTCCCTAGTAGAATAGAAGGGCATCTTTATAGGTGTTGTTCTGAGGGGTCGGAGTGCATAGTCGAGCAATGGCCGCCCTGGGTTTTGTACACAACCAGGTGTTGCCTGTAGCTTTGCCCGCACGTACTTAACGAGTCGTGCCTGTATAGTGAGAGCGAGGAAATTGCACCTGCCACCCTCGACGTATTTATCGAACTCTTGGTTATTTGGTGTATCTCGTGCATGAGTCCAATGAATGCTGATGTCTCAAGCAAAATAGCCGTTGACGCGATCGAGTTCGTCGAATAGTGCGACCAGCGGTGTTCCTTCATCGTCAGGATGGCACTTCTCGACTTCGTGGGCGTAGTATAGCAGCTCGTCTGTAAGTCCTATGATTCGCTTGACTGTCCTATGCTGACGAAAGTCGTCTTCTAGAAGCCCTTTGAGAAAGCAAAAGCATATCTTGCAGAGCGACATCAGAGAATCGAAATCTGTCTTCAAGTGCTTTCGGAGCTGATCCTGATATGAGTCCCGCAAGAAATCGCGAACGGTGCGATGAAGAAAGTCCACCGACTGCCTCAGAAAGGCCGGGTGGGGTTGGCTGTCAACAAGAAGAAGATCTCCACATCTATTCCAGAGTCGGGATTGCCATATCTCGTACTGAGAATGTATAGTGTCCTCTTCTAGGGGTCGAATGGCTTCCCGAACAGCATACTCGGGATCCTCCCTTTCTCTCTCCAGGAGCTTGAACGCATAGAGAGGCAGGGGCTGAAGTTCGACCACTGTGACCAGAAAGGTCTGCGCCATCTCTTCTTTGTGTAGATCGTCTATCTTTTCAATGATTCGCTCGAAGAACTCTTCCAGACCTGCAGGAAATCTATCCACGATCTTGCGGAGCATAATGAGACTCTCGTTGCGTTCAACCTGCCGGATCAGCCGATGCGTAACGAGGAAACCCAAAGCCACACCCAATCAGCCCACTCTGAGATGACGTTAATTATGCTCTTGCATATCGGGTTCATTTCTCCTCCTTCCACTCCATTGTACGCAAGATACTTGAACTTACTTTCATACAGCCTCTTATTAACAGATACTCTCATGTCGTTCTTTGTGAAATTAGCGATGTTGAATGTACGACCCCTCTCCTGCAGGCCTGAATTGTAGAGCAACGCCTCGTAGGTTCTAAGAGGCCTTCTGGAAGTGCATATCTTTATATGGCCGGAAAAAGACAATGTCATCAACATTTCAACCACATCATTCTCATCACCATCGTACTCATCGAAACCGTCGATGAAGAAACAGTATGGAGAATCGAGCTTGACCTGCCGGGTGATATGGTCAAAGGCCTTCTTCAAAGTCCTCTTATCCTCTGCTTCGTGGTGCAAGTGTCCCTCCCCAATTTCAGAGGCGATCTCAGGCGCAGCCCTGAGAATTTGATACAACAGTGCCTGAAAGAGCCCTGTACCACTCTTCTGCATGTCGCTGCCCTAATTCCAAAAGAAGTAGCTTCCCGTATAGAGGGGCTTGTTACCGGCCCACTTCTTGAGGCTGTGCTGCGTTTCTTGTGCCTCAGATATGCTTCATTACTGTAAACTTACCACTTCCAGTCTAGTATAAATTTCGTCAGCTGAGTATCAAAATTGAAAGGGCTAATACTGACCTTACCAATAATGTAGAATAGACCATCGTTCTGCTTGGTACTTTCTACCCATTGAGTAAAGCCAGTCTTGGTGGTGTCGTAAACCCACTCGTTCGTCCTCTCATCCGCATCCGGTATCATGTCGAAGCGGCGAGTGATTTTGGTGAAGTATAGACTCTCAAGCACGCGCACTTGCTCTAGGATGGTAACGTGCTCTCGCCGGAGGGAGTCTAAGTTTGTGATCAGGCTCTCAAGAATGATTGCCTGGATCTCTTGATGCTCTCTGCTCTGTTCCTGGCATTCTTTCGCCAAGTGTGCTAGCTCTGCCTTTAATGCGTCAAGCTTTGTGTTTTGCTCGACACCAAGTTCCTGCCGTAGGATTTCGACCTCTCTCAGCTTGGACATAATCGACGTATGTCGATCTCTACACGGTAGATTGTACGACATTTGCTGTAACAGCACTGTCCGATACCAAAGGATGCACACTTACCCTTGCAAGTCATACTGCAGCGTTATACCGATCTGTTGACTAAGCGACTCTAAACGTCTCTTCAGGTCTTGTATCTCACCCCTTTTAAAAGCCGACTTAGAAGTTACAAGCACGCTCCCAAGGAACGAAGAATTACGAGTCGTGAACTTGCGCATCAATACGCTGAGTTGCGCACACAGAATATCGCAGTCGTTCACCATGTGACTTATCCGCTGTTCGTCATCGGATAGCTTTTGACCCCTAGGAATTTGACCTTTAACCAGCTTGTTGAACGTTTGGATGTTTTCTACTATAGAGTCCAGCTCGGTCAACTCTTGTGTCATCCCCTTCCCCGAATCTCGCATCTGCTTTTCTCCGTTGACAATCTTGAAACTAAATTCAACAAAAATAATGATTCCCGAAACGAGACCGATAATGGTTATTGGATCGGCCATGGCGATAGGAGAGTGCTGTCAGTCTGGATCGGGGTTGATTTGACCGAGCTGAGGGGAACGATATGTCAGGCTGAGAATGTCAAGCCTCGGCTTGACAGCGCATACAATAGCGCGCAAACCTGGGGGATCGATTGAATGATCCACCATATCAAGTCATAGAATCATGCTATCCAAACTTTGCACTGTCAATTCATTTCAATATAATCTTAGTATTGAGTTGCTCTTAATGATTTTAGGTCTGACATGCATCAGAAATTGAGGATCTAGTATTAAAGACTTATTTGTGATCGCGAGTTTGGAATAACACCCTGTACCATATGCATTCACAAGAGGAGAAATCAGGAATCCCCCAGGCGCCCTATGCTACAGGCGCGAATGACGATAGGCTCACGACGTGCATAAGTGGGACACTCAGCGCTTAATCTGGGGGCTGAAGGGTTGCATCTTAAAATAGCATCGCCGTGATCAAGGCGACCAATTTACGCAAGGCAGCGAATATTGACCGGCCTGACACTCAATGAGTGTTTTCTACCAACAGGAAGAGCATCAAAAGAGCATTCAACAGAGTCGGTAGGATACGTGGGACTCTACGTAGGGCGTACGTGATTCGTATCACCCCACAATCTTCTCTTACTTGACGAATGCTACTACCAGCTATGCCTTCGACGAGCGAATATTCGAACGGGCCAGACATGGCTGGAACCCGTCTGGGGATAGTCCACCTGAGTCCCTATCATCGCGCTCAAGCAACGAGTATGAGACTTTGCTGTTAGTCATTTTCGGTACCGGAACATCAGACCGATCAACTGACGTGCATCAACAGCCGTCGTGACATTGAAAATAATGTGTTGACAGCGCTGTCTGGCGATGATATCGATAGCGCTACGCCAGCCTGGCAGCACGAGAATGCATTGATTCGAGTTCCTGCACAGTTCGTCCGGTGGATTTACTTATCGTTATTGACGCACCCTGCTCGAAAAACCTATCGGTTCTTCAGGAGGATCCATCGACATTTTATGAACAGCCTCGGCCCATGGAAAAGACCGGTTGAGGATTTCCTGTTAGATGTAATGCGTACCATCGAAGGTCTTGTCCTTTTTCGACTTTGCATCCCTGGAAGATGGCCAGTGGCAACCTGGACACAGCGTATACTATGGTATGGTGGATTTCAGTCTATATGCTGCCTTGTGAGTTTCTTCATATGGATTTGCAAGACTGGGAGAGTTATTTCAAAGCCTTCATCATGGTACGAAAGCACATTTATGATGGAGGGTGGAGGTAGTCAAGGGGTTATAGCGCGATAAAGCAGTAGTCTGGGGTTATTCACGTCACTACCCCTAAGCTTTCTAGCTTCTTATGATCATTCACTGACTACACGCAACAAGACCTGAAGTACAAAAATCTTTATCTTAATACGTCACTGCGTGAGGGATAAATGTTTCTTTATCTTATCGCATTTGCGCACCGTTAAGATGCTGGAACTATATGGGCTATATCTATTTCTCTGCGGGGACTCTTAAATCTTTTCTAGAGAGCTAAACGTTCGGTCTAAAGACATAGGATGTAACGAGCCTTCGTCACAGCTTGTATATAGCTAAGCGAACAGAGAGCCTAGTTCTCTCTTATCTAATTACTATTAATGTCCCTTAATTTTCTATTTATAGTAGTCTAAGCCTAGATAGACCTTTAGCTACTAACCTATATACTTAGCTTAGCTAAGATTGTAAATAGGTATAGGTTAGGTAAGGGTTAGGTTAGATTACATTATAACCTTGTCAGATTCACGATGCTCAATATGCGATGTAACAAAATGTAGGTTAATTAATAATTAGATTAATTGTCCTCTCTTTCCTAAGGATAGCTTAGGAGGCGGGTTTTATTATATGTCGCGCTAGTCGCGCTAGTGCCTTAAAAGGTATTGCTATGCACCCCTTAATTCCTATCTAACTAGTTCTTATATCTAACACACCCCCTTAGCCTAGAAGTATCCTTATAGGCTAAATACTTATTAATACTCCTATAGCGTATATATTATCCTACTTCTACTTAAGTAGAAGATTAATAGGTATTTAGGGTTATATATTAGGTATTATTCTAAGTTATTAGAGGAAGGCGCTCTATTTAGCGCTAGGTAGTACCTTTATTAATCTATTAGTAGTTATCTTATCTAAGGAGATATATTATACTCTAAGGGTACTTTAAGTAACTTCCTATCTAAGCTAGTAATTATATATATTAACGTGCTAGAGCTTAGTATTAAGCTAAGTAGTGTCCTTAGTAACTAGGTTTATAGTTTATATATTATTATAATTAATTATAATTATTATAGGTACTTATACGCTAAGGTCCCTAAGGAGCCTTTAGACGTACATTACTTCTTTCGTAACTTAGGACAGAGCTAGGAGCTCTACCTTAGTTATTAAGGTTGTAACTATATTCTACTTGTTCGCTTTCTAGTCTATTAAGCCTCTAAAGAGGTGTATTATATAGCCCTAAGAGCTCTTCTAATTATAGGTATTATCTATAAAAGATACGTTAGATACTACGCGTAACCCCTCCCTACCCCTAAGCTCTAGCGTTAGCGAGCGGGTATTATAGAGATAGAGGAGGACGTAGTCTATAGTATTATAGTAATTAGGGCTTAGGTTTATAAAGAATCTAGCTAGTCGCGAGGTAGCGAAAGTAATATTAGGCTAAGTAGTTACTATAGTAAATAGTAGTAAACTAATCTTTTATTAATAGCTCCTTACTTCTAATAAGGTAGCTAGTAAGCGTTACTATATAGGTATCTTATAAGGTAATATTTCGCTGCTAATTACTATAGACTACTAGTCTCGCTTTGTATTTAATTAAGTAGTAGTCCTTATTAAGCTTATAGGTATATACCTATATATAGTTAATAATCTATTATCCTATTAGTCTAGCTTGCCTTAATAGGTATTTAGACTATAATCTTATTATTTAATAACTATTTAGGTGCTCTCTTTTAGCTTCCTTAAACTAAGTATATAGTAGGTAATCTTCTAAGTGCTTTAATAATATAGGCGGCAATAGGAGCTTACTTAGTAGCAGCTTTAATCCTTACGCTATACTCTACTATATTTATACTTTATCTATAATCTTCCCTTAATAGGTACTAACAAGCCCTCCTTAGGTCCTAGCTATAAAGGCTACTATCTAAGGGATAGTTTATAATAAGCTAGAGGCTAATTAGCTATTAGAGATCTCTATGCTCTATAACGCCTATAATAAGAACGCTACTAGTAGAGGTATTATTAGTAGTATAGGGTAGGTATAGTTATTCTTCCTCCTATATATATATTATAACTATTTATTATCTTAAGGAATATTCTTAAGGATAGTATTATCTTTATAGAACTTATATATCTCTAGTTCTTCTACTAAATATTACTTAGGTAGTTTAATTATCTTTATCTATATTATAATTTTATTAAGCGTGCTATATATAAGGTTATCTATAAGATCTTCCTATTTCCTATTAAAGACTAAGTCCTTATTAAAGATTACGTTGTAGGTGCTTATTATCTTTCCTATAGATAGGACCTATATCTAATATATATTAGATAATTAGTATCCTATAAGGTAGCTAATCTATACTCTAAGATCTAGTTATTAGAGGCGTGATTTTCCTTATAGTGTGTTACTACTAAGAGTAAACGCCTTATAGCTATATACTTTAAGATAAGCTAAGTTTAGCTTCTATAGTAGGGTAATTACTCTATTATATAATAAAGCTATTGTAAAGAATACTTTATATAGTAATTTCTAGCTATAGCTATACTTTAGAGTTTAATTATATAGGTAAATAGTAGATTAAATAATCTCTAGCTATAGTTTAAATAGTAGGTTTACGTTAAGCCTTATTATACGCGCTTTATCCTTTATTACACCCCCTAAGCGCTTAGCACCCCTATTTTATACTTAGGTATCTAGTAATAAGGGCTTAAGGATAATAGACTATATAATAGCCTAATAGGCAACTTCTAGTTTTATTATAGTAATTTCTCTATTATATTTAATAATCTTAATAGTAATATTATATTACTTCTTTAGGAAGTAGACTATTATACTAAGGAATAAGATAATTATTTTAGTAGTGCAATTATCTTTATAATAGAAGTCCTAGAGGAATCCTAAGAATCTATTAGTTATAAGTATTTAGCTCTTTTCTTTAGTTAAGCTTCCCTCTTTATATAAGTGAAAATTAATTAATAGGCGTTTACCTAGTCCCTTATTATTTGTTCTTAGTATATAGCGTACTTACCTCTTAAGTTTAGCCTTTCTACATACGTCGTACTTAGCTATAGATATACCTTTAATTTATACCCCCTAAGTTTATTATACTAGGTGCTTAAGGGTTAATAGTCTTAGGTAGCTAAGTTATTTATACTAGCGTAGGGTATCTACTTTCTAAGGTAGCTTTAGTATTCTTATTATAATTTTCTTAGTATAGAAGGAGGCTACTAAGTAGTCTTTAATAATCTACTAGCTATGCTTCTCTTTAAGCTTAGTAATAATAGTCCCGTCTACTTAGCGTAGCTTAGTTAGGTTATTTCTAGTGTCCTACTAGATCCCTTATAATTATAATAGTTAGAATAATATTAAACTATATAAGATATCTAGTATCTATACTATATTCTAGAGTTCTATAGTAACTAGTCCTACTAGTCCCTTAAGGGCTAATTAAACACTTCTATATCCCTAGATCTATAGTTATATATTGCCTACCTAGATATAATCTAATATATATAGTAGCTTAATATACCTAACACGTAATTAGTTATTTATAACGTAGATTATTAATCCTAAATTAAGGATAAAGGCTTCTTATAATAGGTAGTTATTTGTAATAAACGCTACTACGTTAGTTATTTTAATTATAGATATTCTCTATCTATCTAGTTAATTAGCTAATATAGCCTTAGGAGTATTTTATTATTTAATAGTTAGGGTCTAGGTATATAATCTTTTACGTCCTTAGATCTACCCTTAAATATTAGTATTATAATTAAGTTAATACCTTACTATTATAGCAATTCTACTACGTAGCGTAAACTACTAAGGAGTGTTCTTAGGATAAGTATAGTAGCAATCTTCTAGCTTATAGCGTTATTTATAAGTAGGGTATTTTACTCCTTTAGCTACTGCTATATCCTCTATAGAGGACTACTTAGATATAGCTTAATAGCTAAAAGGTTATTAATAATAGGGTCTTCCCTACCTACTCTAATTAGTAGTTAGGTAATATATAGATTTAGTATTATAAAAGGCGTCCCTATTATTTAAGCTATAGTTAGATTTACTACTAGCAAGAGATAATATATTACCTATAGTAAAGGCGCCCCCCTAAAGCTTACCCTTTATAGGGTAGTAATTGCTTATATATTCTTAGAACTATTTTATTATTTCTTTATAGGTTATATTTACCTTATATCTTCTTTAATCTTTAAAGGATATTTCCTATATTAGTGCTACTTTAATAATAGCCCTAAGAAAGTCTTAGATAATATTATATAGCCTTTAGACTTCTAATACACCTTTAGATTCTATAGTAGTAGTAGCGTTATTATATTTAGTTAGCTATACTTCCTAGCCTAAGGGTTATTTTATAGGCTTAAGAGTAGTAATATATTAATCTTAGGCTCGCTTACATTTATTATTAGCGTTAATACCTATAGTCTACTAGAGTATTCTAATCTATTCTTAGATAGGCTCTCCTAGTATATAGTAGTTTCTTATTAAGTATAGGGTAATAGTTTATTAGATAAATACTATAATTTTATTAAGGGATTATTTCTCCTCTTAATACTTTCTTATATTATCTTTATACGTCTTAACTAGGACTTTATAATAGTCTAGGTTATCCCTTTATACCTTACTACTAGTTAAGGATAAATTAGAGAGTATTCTTAAAAGGTTTCTTAATCTACTTTTATCTACTCTATAACAAAGGTTTGTTATATCCTAAGCTATTTAGAGCTAGAGTTACGTCCTTACTAACTTAGCTCTAATCTATATCTAATACCCCTCTGCCTCTATATATAAAAGGAGCCTTATACTCTTAGATAGATAGACAAGTTCTTCTTGTCCTTTCGTACAAGACCTATAGGTGTAGGAATTAATTCGTTTAACCTTTAATATAGGCGCGTACTCCTATATACCTTTAAGCTATATTAGAACCCTTTTAGATCCTCCTACTTACCTATATTGTTATATTATAAGAAGAACTTTATCCCTACTAGTAATAGCTTCTTAAGAATATTATATTATTATATTATATTTATATTATAACTAATTTACTTTAAGTTATAATCTAATTATATATCTATAGTTAGAACTCTATTAGAACTTCTAATAACTAAAGCCTATAAGTTTAGAACTTCTATATAACTAGGTTATAATTTAGATTACCTTTAGAAAAGTCGCGTTAGATTACACTAGGGTAGAAACTTAGAGACTACTAATAACCTAGAGGAATTAGAGGTAAAGCTAATATCCTCCTATAAGACCCCTATAGCTAGGAGCGTAACTACCTACTTAACTACTAAAAGCTAGCCCCTAAGGGGCTAGGTAAAGGCCTCCTTAGAAGAAGAAGAAGGATCTAAGGAGGACCCTAAAATTAACCTAGTAGGAGATTAGGGCGATATTAGACCTGCCTTAGACGTAGTAGCTCTTATATAAGAAATATTAATTCTATAAGAATAACTTAACTACGCCTAAGCTAGTTTGTTAGCCCCTAATTAGCCCCTACTATCTACTAAAAAGACGCTAGTAGCCTGCTTTATAGAGCCCTTAGTTACTCCCTTCCTATACGCCTAACTAGCTAGATAATTAGAAAAGACCCCTAATATTAAGGTTCTATCTAATAGGGTTAATCCTACCTTTAAATAATAGTAAGCTTCTATTTAGGATTAACTTAAAATTAACTTAGATTATTATTAGAATAAATAAGCTTATATAGCTTTAGTATAGGGATATAGTACTAGTTTAGTAAAGGAATACTTAGAACCCTAATACCTATCTAATAACCTTATAGATTAATTCGCTAACGCTAAGGAAATAATTAACCTTCTTAAATCCTACTTTATTACTAGAAATAAAAAGGTAGAAAGTAGAGTAGTATTTAATTAATTATAGATAGATAGGAATAAAACCTTCCTAGCCTTTAAAGCTTAGTTCTTAAGCTTAGCTATAAAGGGATAAGTACCCTATTTAGAGTAGTTTTACTACCTCTAGTTAAAAGTAACACCTACTATTTAAGTTCCTAACTTAGGTTTTAGACACCTCTAGGGGAACTTATTTAAAAGGATAGTTAAGCACCTTACTACCTTTAATATAGAGCGGAGAAACTATCTAAATTAGTCTAGTATACCTACTAAGGGATTAACTAGTAACTATAGAAAAGGCCTAAACCCTATAGTATAATACTAATTAGAACTAAATTAAAAAGTATATAGTATAGTAAACACCTTAACATAACCCTATACGTCCTAAGGTTACTAATATAGTACTACTCTATAACTCTACTAATAGCCTTCCTTAATACCTACTCCTAACTAATCTAAGACCCTAGGTAGTTACTATAATTATAGTAAAGTAGGACACTTTACTAATAACTACTATAAGCTAAGGATCTAGGCTATAGAATTAGTTAAAGATGTAGAGGAGTACTAAGACGTATTAGAGACTTTTAATTTAGAACTATATTAGATAGGAAAAGACCCTACCTAGGAGGACTCTCCTTCCTAGGCTTAACCTATTATAATCTTTCTAACCTTTCCTTATCTAAATTATTTATAGGTTCTTATTTCCTTACACGTACTACCCTATACTATAATAGCTCTAGGGTTTAATTAAACTCCTTAGTTAATACTAGTATATAGGGCTTTCTTTTCTTAAATTCTAAAATTACTTATTCTATTTCTTCTTCCCTTTAGGTACCTATTTAAAAGTTACCCTATAAGCTTACTATTAAAGGATTTTAAGATTAAATTACTTCTCCTATAGTATATTACATTCGCCTCTATATAATAGTTAGTAGACGTAAGGTCTATAACTATCCTTTTATTATTATAGACCTAGGATCCTAGGATTATATTATTAGACTATATTAGTTAAAACGTTTCTAGATCCTAGTTAATATAGATTAATCTTAGTTAGTATAGCCTACTAAGTATCCCCTAACCTATAATCTATTACCTCCCCTACTTATAAGACTATATTAATAAGTACCCTCTTCCCTAGTAGAATATAATATCTAGCAACAAGACGCCTTATAGGATTAGGAAGAGATCTAAAACGCTAATAGTCCTAGTATAATTAATAGGATATAAGGAATCCTTAAGGTACTAGTAGCACGTTAAGCAGTTATATTCGCTATGCTAGCTCCTATCTAAACTACCTCTATTCCTGCCTTAACTTCTACTACTAGGATAGCCCTTATTTTAGTAAATACTTTCTACTTTAATCTAAAGAAACCTATAAATAAATTCTTTACTATAAGCTTATATAAAATAGAGCGCTGCCTAGAAGATCTAGAGGAGGATAACTATAATAACTTAGAGCTAATATAGAGCTAACTCCCTACTAAGTATAGGGCCTACCACGATATATTTAGTAAAGTAGCTACTAACTACCTACTAGAGCACTAACCCTATAATTATAAGATTATCCTAGAGGAACCCCTACTAAACTCCTATAGCCCTCTATATAAGTAAAACTTAGAGGAACTATAAGCTACTAAGGAGTATATATAGGAGCACCTATAAAAGGGATTTATTTAGTTAAGTTAGAGCCCTTTTATATTACCTATCCTCTACGTTTAAAAACTAAATAGTACTATTAGGATTTATATAGATTATTATAAGCTTAATAACCTAACCTAAAAGGACGCCTACCTAATACCCTATATTAACAAGTTGCTATCGCGCCCTATAAAGGCTAAGATATTTACTAAGCTTAATATTTAATTAGCTTTTAATAAGATCTAGATAGACCTTGCCTCTAAGGAGTATACTATATTTTAGACCTATTATAGAACCTATAAGTATAAGGTATCACCCTTTAGACTATATAATAGACCTACTACCTACTAGTAATATATAAATAACGTGTTAATTAATTACTTAGATAATTTCTATATCGCCTATTTAGATAATATCCTAATCTACTCTAATAATAAGGTAACCTATTAAGAACACGTATATAAGGTTCTAGAACGCCTTTAATTAGCTAGCCTATAGGCTAATATTAAGAAAAGCAAATTCTATATAAAGCGTACTAGGTATTTAGGCTATATCCTAACTAACTATAGCTTAGAGGTAGATCCTAAGAAAGTAGCTATACTCTAGAACTAGTCTAAACCTAAGATAATTATAGGTGTAAAGTTATTTCTTAGTTTTATAGGATTCTATTATTAATTTATTCCTAAATTTTCCTAGGTAGTAAAGCCCCTTACTGCGTTATAGAGCCCTACTACCCCTTTTATATAGACTTTAGATTACTAACTAGCGTTTAATAAGCTAAGATCTACCTTACTAAAGATACCCTCCTTATCCTACTTCTACTCTAAATACCCTATAAAGCTAGAGATAGACGCCTCTAATAGAGTTATTACTAGAGTCCTATTATAAGAGCACCCTAATAGAAAGTAGTATCCTATTACCTTCTATAGTTAGGCCCTATCTAGATCTAAACTTAATTAGGAGATATATAATAAGGAACTATATACTATTATTAGAGCCTTTAAGAAGTAGTAAGCTAACCTAACCTTAACTCCCTACTAAATTAAGGTATATACTAATTACTATTCCTTAGAGTACTTTATATCTACTAAGGTGCTTAACGTAAGGTAAGTACGCTAGGTAGAGACTATAGCTTAGTTTAACTTCTAAATTAAGTATACCCTAAGCCTAAGTAATACTAGGGCTAATATCCTTAGCTATAGGGAGTAGGACGTTAAGAATTTAAAGAATCTCTAAACTAATAATAGGTTATAGGTGTTAATTAGTCCTAAGAACCTCTATAACTAAATTAACTCTAAACTAGCTATAAACTATATCTACTAGTAAGTATTAACCTATATATCTATTCTTCTACCTAACTAGGACGTTATAAATCTTAGATCCTTAGAGCTAGTTAAAGCGCTATTAAAAGAAAATAGGAATTCCTTTAATAAGGAATAATAGCACTTACCCTAGCACTATTAGATTAATAATAGACTCCTCCTATACTATAATTATCTATATATACCTAAAGGCTCTACCTTATACACGTAACTTATCTAAGAAGCCTATAACTAGGTCTCCTCTACACACCCTTCTATAACTAAGACGTATTAGCTCCTTACCTACTAATACTATTAGAAAGGTATAGAGGCTACTTATAAATATTATATATAGAACTATATCCCCTACTATAGAGGCTATCTAAGATAGCACTAACTCCCTAGTATATTATATCCCCTACTAATTCTAGACTAACCTATATAATATTTATATATTAACTTTAAGGATTTTCCCTAGGACTACTTTAGATATAATTAGGTAATAGTTATTATTAATAGATTGTCTAAGTAAGCTATAATAATCCCTTATTATAAAACTATTAACGCCTAAGGTATAGCTACCCTATTTATCTAATAGATATACTATTTTAGCTATACTCCTAATAGTATAGTTTCTAATTATAGCCCTTAGTTTATATCTAGTTTCTAGTCTAAATTCTATTAGATTATAAGTAGTAAGGTTAAGCTTTCTACTACCTACTATAAATAAACTAATAGCTAAACTAAAATTATAAATAAGTATATTAACTAGAGGCTAAGGCCTTTTATAACGTACTACTAGGATAACTAGAGTAAACTATTACCTATAATTAATTAAGCCTAGGCTACCCTTCTTTATACTACTATTAGAATAGCCCTATACTAGCTCCTATTTAGTTCTAAACTAAGGTAGAGCTAGGACTAGAAACCTACTAAACCTCCTTCTACCTATCTTAAAAGGATTAACTATAAGGACGCCCTTGCTCTTGCTACCTATATATATAACGCGTAGAAATAAGCTAAGGAGAATATAGAGAAGGCTTAGGACTAGATATAATCTACTATTAATTACTACTATCGCTCTATAGACTAGACTATTAGTAACTAAGTTTACTTATCTACTATAAATCTTACTAGCCTAAGACTAAGCTAAAAGCTATCTAAACTCTAGGAGGGTCCCTATAAGGTATTAAAATAAGTAGAATACGCCTACTACCTTAAGTTACCCCTAGGATCCTAGATATATAATATCTTCTTACTAGATATCCTTTATAAGGATCCTAGGGATCCCCTACTAGGATAAGAGGCTCTAAAACTACCTAGTATCCCTATCTAAGGCGTAGAAGAGTAAGAGGTTAAGGAAATCCTAGCTAGTAAACTATATCGCTCTACTCTTAAGTATAGAGTTAAGTAGCTAGGATATAATCTAGATCCTACCTAGTACCCTACCTCTAACTTTATAAGAGCTCTCTATAAGTTAAAAGCGTACTATAATAAGTATCTAAATTAGCTAGGACCCCTATAATCTTTAGCTAAGTAGCTTATAGTATAGGAAAAAGGCGTAGAGGACTTAATATTACTATAGGATAATAAGGCGTAGTTATAGACCTATTTATTACGCTAACCTAATATATAAGACTTATATAGAACTAATATCTACTATTAAAACCCTCCCTAAGGCCTAGTAGAACTACTAGTTAGAATACTATAGGAGTATTAAAGCCCTTTTAGACCTACTCCTCTATAGTATCCTCTAGATTTACCTCTAAATTAGAGGGATCTAGAACTATACTAGAAAGACTACTATCTAGTAATAATAGTACTAGCTCTACCTTCCTTAAGAACCTACTATAAGGCCTATAAGGGGGGGTATTAGCTCTACCTCTACCCCTAGCTATGCCCTTATCTAGTCCCTTTAGACTAGGTTTAGACGCGCTTAAGGATATAGTAGTTTACTACGCCTCTATCTCCCCCTATAACGCCCTAACCTCGTCCTTAAGAAGCTAGACCTCCTCCCTTAGGGCCTAATTAGCCTCTAACACAGCGTAGTAGTTCGCTAGGAGGAGCTTAGTAGACTTAGTGCCCTAGGTCTAGGTAGTTACTACCTATATATAGACTAATAGAACTATTACTACCTCCTTAACCTCCTTCTAGATAGTGTCCTTTTTAGCCTCCTAGGCTACCTACTCCTCCTCTACTAAAGGAGCCTCTCTCTCCTCCCTCTCTACCCCCTTTATACGCTCTAGGCTAGCGCTTAACCTTGTAAATTCTAGCCCTATATACTAGGGCACCTAGGGTTTATTAGCTATAGTTAATATAGAGCCTATTAGGATACTTACTAGCTTATACCTCCTAGCTTAAAGTGTATAATATATACACTTCTTTAAGCCTACTAACTTAAACTAGAAGTTTATAAAATTACTATAGGCTAGGGCCTAGATAGCACGTAAATAAATACTATAATAGGCCTTAGGTAAAGCCCTAGGGGGCATAGGAATAGGCATTATAGGTATAGCTATAAAATTATTAGTAATTAGGCTTAAAAAAGGACTACTATTAGAGTAATAATAGAGGACTTACTAATAGAGATAGGGTGCGTAGAGAGTAGGAGGAAAAGCAAAGTTTTACGTTAATATATACCTAGCTATAAGCGCGCCTACTAAATTAAGCGTTACTATAGTAATATTAAATAAATAGTAAATATAAAAGCTACCTTTACCTCTACTTTAATAGGAGATTTAGTTTAGATAGGATTTAGAAGCGTTATAGATAGTAATAAGATAGGTAAAGGAGGATTCTATAGAAGAAAGTAGAAAAATAAAGGTTAAACTAATTTAACTCTAAATTAACACCTACTAAAGATAGGGACTATCTTTCTTAAGGAGGGGGGTAATATAACGAAGGTTCGTTACATCCTAAGCTATTTAGAGCTAGAGTTACGTCCTTACTAACTTAGCTCTAATCTATATCTAATACCCCTCTACCTCTATATATAAAAGGAGCCTTATACTCTTAGATAGATAGATAAGTTCTTCTTATCCTTTTATACAAGACCTATAGGTGTAGGAATTAATTCGTTTAACCTTTAATATAGGCGCGCACTCCTATATACCTTTAAGCCGTATTAGAACCCTTTTAGATCCTCCTACTTACCTGTGTCGTTATATACTCCTAGCAATTATTTACCCTTATATTAGTTAATTATAGGTAGTAGTAGATAGGTTAGTTTAACCTAAGTAGGTTTTAATTTTAATAGGTCTATTTACTCCTATACGCTTAAGGGTATAGCCCTTATTTATAGTTATCTAATCTATTATAACTACTTAGTATAGTTAGTAAGGATAACGCCTAAGGGGCTATTACGTATAGATACTTATAATATAATAATAATTATAATTTATATTTAGGCACGTAGTGTAGTAGTAAGACTCTTAATTATTAGATTTATAATACTTAATATACGATATAATAAAATATAGGTTAATTAATAATTAGATTAATTATCCTCTCTTTCCTAAGGATAGCTTAGGAGGCGGGTTTTATTATATGTCGCGCTAGTCACGCTAGTGCCTTAAAAGGTATCGCTGTGCACCCCTTAATTCCTGTCTAACTAGTTCTTACATCTAACAAACCTACATAAAACTATACCTAACCTATAGTTACCTATTACTAGCGTAACAAACTTAGGTTAGGTATAGGTTATATAGGCTATAGATGTTAGGTTTTAGTAATATATAATTATTAAGTACTATAAGTCTAATATCTTAACGGGATCTATTAGGCTATCTTACATACGGTAGACTATATTTGGCTAGCGCAGCCTAAAAGCGAGAACGCTAAGTACGATTGGATCTTACGCGAGATGGACTTCTCGTAACCTACATGTTATTTCCATCCAAATAATACACTTTGAACTAAGAACCCGAGTGCTTCGCCATGTCTGAAGATGACACATCACAGTTCGATCCTAACGAATGCGCCTCCTTACATAATCAGTTGGTGCAGCGGCTTAGGGAAGCAAACCCATCTATCCAGCCACTACAGGACGTCCTCAGAGCGCAGAGCGCAGACAACTCATTGAGAACCCGTCTCTCACCTGGTGTTCGGACATTTCTTGCTACTATCGAATCCTGGCCCGTTGAAGGAGAGTCCACAGCCCTAACGTCATTTTGCCAGCCCCCCAGCTCCCAGTCCTTGTTTCAATACCGCTCATGGCCTCAATTCTCCGCCTACGAAGACGAGCTCGTTCTTCTCTACCAAGACGTCTCTCTCACTATGGAGAATGAGGGCGGCTTGTTTTTCGATCAAGAGCGCGAAGTAGCATGTTGGATCGACCCATCGCTCGGTTTTCCGCCCGAGGACTCATGGCTACCTCTCGCGGAGATCTTATCGCGCTGGCTGATGATGTGGGATGCGGGGAAGATCCGGGTAGAACCGGAATTGTCCTTACAGCCATGGGGCCAGTGGGACTTGCAACAGTCGCTGAATGCCTGGGATGAGCTTGTCGCTGCGATTGAAGAGCGGATGCCGGTTCAACCTGAGCAGAGAAGCGGTACTACGACTCTTGTCGAGACAACCGTGGCGGAACGGTGGTGTGACCACCCGTTTCAACGTGCATTCCTGACAGAAGCGCGTGCGCCGAACAATCCTACCATGAACATTGCCCCAGGAGTCAAGCCATGGACTTCCTCCACGTTCGAAGCAATCCACGCCAATGAACCCATCAACAGCGAACGCAGACTCACCATCGGTAACAAGCCAAGCGATGATCCGCAACGCGAGTGTCATCGCGATCGCAACCTCGCTCCCGTACTACTATTCCCCAGCGACACGACCGTCGCACGCCCAGCTAGTCGTAGATTCGACAACTTCTGGGGCCGCGGATCGGTACTGCTTGAGCGGAGGGCGGGCTTGTATCTTTACCCGGAGGAGGAGTGGGGTGATGCGGTGCTATTTGTTGATGGCAAAAGGCGGGACACGTTGTTCACGTATCAGAACGGGTGGTGTCCGTGGATGCGCGTAAGGCCGCTGGCTACTTTGAGGGAGGTACTGACGTTTTGGAAGTTCTTGGTCGTTGATGGCGTGTGGCAGGTTGATGAACATGGTGTTGTGGGGAGTGAGGGGTATTTTGACGAGCTTGATGGTAGTAGGAAGGTGGTGGAGTTGGGGGGAACGCAGACGGAGGTGGACTTTCGGGCACCTTGGAGCGTAGCACCAGCTTACTGACAGAATGCACAATAGTGAGCGACAAAATCCCATGTATTATCGTATTCTCTCTACTTCTATATAGGCTCCACGGCTCCAGATCTCGACATGCAAGACCTGTTTCGAAGGCGGTAGAAAATCAAGCGAATCTTCACTAATCTACATATCTTCTCCTATGGCCGTGAGAGTGTCTTCGCTTCAACACCTGGTGAAGTTCGTGCTTGCCTTTCAGACGATCCAGTGCTGGATCCGTCGGTTGTGGAGGAGCTGTAGCGCTCGCCGTGGCTACAACCGAGTTTCCTCTCGGCTGTGCTTCACGGGTCGTAGTACCCTTGAGGGCGTTCGGATCTACATGCCGTTAGCACATTCTCACTATCTCTGGAGACAATAACTCACTATTCATAGCATCTACATCCAACCTACTCAAACGAGTGGGCTGCACCGCACTATCCCCATACATCGGGATCTCATGCTCGTCCCCACGCTTCTTCAACCACTGCGCGCTCGCAACACTCGTCGGCCGAGCATTGGCTGCGAGACCATCGGGATCCACGCGATATGCCTGCCTAGGATAGCCAACAGATTGAGCGAACATCGGGTCGGGGAAGTCAGGACCAGATTGGACGCGGAAGCCGTGGTCGCTGATGACGCTTGTTTGGCCCCCGGGTGAGGTGTACGTTGCCCAGCACTGGTCACGACCGCTGGCGGAATCGAACTGATATTGGAGTTAGTGATGGTTCCAAGTTCGCCATGGAGTGGGAACGAGCTACGTACCCCGTATTTGGGAATGAAAGCATTGGTCGTTAGTCGAGGATCTGACGCATCCGCCGGGCTCCCAATAGCCCAGGTCACCGGCGGTGAGGATCTCAGCAAGAACGAGCAGGGAAACCACTCCGCGTTGATGAAGTCTTGCCAATCTCGGCCCTGTCGGCCATTCTCGTTACCGTCCAGCAGGCGCAACGCTTGGGCAGCTTGGTATGATTCGCCCAGTGAGTCCAAGGGGAATTCATCGACTTCGCAGCGGCAACGTGAGCCGTCGTAATCGTCGTTGGCACATGTACCGCCGTCTGGGCGGCCGTGGCTTTGTCGGTATTTTGCGTGGTGTTGACCGCGCCATTGCTGCTTTACGCGGCCTCCGACACCGTACTCGCGTGTTGGATCGTACTATATGTGTTTCATTAGCAGATGAGAAGATGTAAAAGGCTGTGAGCATACGTGAAAGACTGTGGTTGCACCCCCTAGAACAACGTCCAACCCGTATCTCTGGTTATCGCAGACCTGCCATTGTGTCAGCGTTTCAGGTCCAACACCTCAAGATTGGTCCTGCACTCATTTACCTGATCGAAATTATATCCATAGTCGCAAGTATATGTCACCTGGCACGTCCTATCAGTCAAACCATATACCGCTTTCGCCCACCTCCCATAAGCATCCACTCCATTCGCTGGTCTAGGCTTCTTAACTCCCTTGGGATTCTGTGCCGCACTACTTGCAGGTCGTTTGTTGCCATTCACCGATGTTCGAAGACTGTAACCAGCAAAGGCCGCTTTCGAAGAAGCGGCGGCTTCAGTCGTGAGACACAAGCCTTCCACGAGGACTGCACCAGCCAAAGCAAGCGATATGAACGGAGTGAAAGTCAAAATGCCACCGGCTATCACAGCGTATGTCGTGCAACTCGCTAGAGATCGCTTGTCGAGAGACATTGGGTCGAAATGTTCGGGCTCTAGGAGTTGAATGTCGTCGATATTTGGGCCGGGACGGAAACCTCGGCAGCAATAGGCCTGGAAACCACCATTGCACGTTTGGTCCTCGAAGAAATTCTGCTCAGGATAGTCGTCTAAAGTCGACAAGTTAGTTTGGTCTCTCGTCATTGACGGTGATACGGACTTACAGATGTGGTTCGTGTTTTTGGCAATCATGTCATCGCCTTGAGCGCAAGACCCACTACAGCTCAGGCCTTGACCCCGCCAACCATACCATTCACATCTTCCAGTAAATGTCCCAGACGGGCAGCAGAGCGATTGAACATTGTCTTCCTGGCAAGCAGTAGCTTCTCCGAGGCCACCCACTTGGCCATTCATAGTGCTGACGCTTGTATAGCCTGGGACGCACGGCTCACCGCAGAATGACGTATAGCATGTGTCCTCGGCTGTCGCTCTTTTGCTTGCATCTTTCACAACGCCTTTGAGCTTCAAGCCATTGCTCAGCGGAAATGAGGCATCAAGACTCAAGCCTTTGTTCTTGAGACTGCTCTCCAGTGAGTCTAGGCCAGAGTACTCATCGTTTGTGGATCCGTCTGAAGATCCTTGGTCGATTGCCCAGATCATTGCTGAGGTGTGTCAGTTGAAAGAGACCTAGCACAGGAAGTGGAGTATTCATCTTACTTCCTCCGAGGCATTTATCCTCCGCGTACTTGATCTTCAAAGCAAATGTGCGCTCGTCATCGTAGCTTACCTTTCAGGATATCAACATATAGAACAATGGCCAGAACGGATCTTGACTTACCCACTGGTCTGAATCCCAGGTGATCCAATTGACTGCAGCCTCTGTATCAAAACTCGGAGTCAATCCTTTGTCATCGATAATCCTATGTATTTCCGCGTTGGTGAGGATGCCAGACGCTTTAGAACACTCGCCCGGAGCTGCGCCTTCAAGGAAGAGGCAACCAGGTTTTGTGCAAGATGAAGATGCCAGTTTGAATGATCGGCCATACCATCCGAGACCAAGCACGACGTTGCCTGCTGAGACCCCAGCGCGCCAGAGTAACGAGAGACCATCGTCAATCTCGGTCAAGTTGGTGTGCGGGCGTACATATGGGCCAGTGAATCGGTTCTCAGAGTCCCAGACACCGTGGATATCGTAGGTCATGACGTTGAACCAGTCGACGTAGGGTTCCATACCTGCGATGTCGAAATGGCGTAGGTACCAGTAAGATACAGGTAGTGTAATGGAGAACCCTAGAACACCAAGTGAGCGTTTGAGCACAACCGAGCGGTAGATGATGATGGTAGAAGTTTGAGTCTTTCCGCGGCTTTTTCGCCCAGCAGAAAACATGCACCTAGTTTGAGGACTTTAAGACGTACCATAATATCCACCAAAGGCAGCTTTGATCTCCTTGCACAGCAGCACAAAGTTCGCCGTGTCTTCAGGTCGCCCTCCACGATCATCTGCTCCAGGGTACTCGATGTTTCTTAGCCATTGTGATTCCAGAGACAAGAGAAGCATTACTTACCTCCCAGTCAAGATCCATCCCATCGAAGCCGTACGTAGACATAAATTGAACCAAAGAGCTGATGAACTTTGCTCGATTTTCGGCGGTACTAGCCATGTCACTAAAAGCCATCCTCGTGTTGGGGATATTGGTTTCATCGTTGAAGGACCATCCGCCCACGGAGATCCATGTCTTGAGGCTAGGTTTCGAAGCTTTCAGTTCGGTGAATCGATTGTACAGTCGGCCGGCGTTTGCATCCATATCGGTCATTTGAAAGGTAGTTGGGTGGAAGAAAGCGAAGGCAAAGTTCAGATGAGTGAAGCCGGTTAGATCAAGATCCTCGGGTTCAACCTTATCACAGGATCGGGTCGATGCCCTAATTACCACGTTAAGTACCCGAACGTACCTAGATACTATTGGAATTCCTGAACATACCACGATTCGTAATACCCAATGCTTTTGGCCCCAGGCTTATTTCTATCACAGCTGGGAGCAGGTACATCGCCACATGTGCCGCCGCTTTCGTCGCAGTCCTTGTCTTTGCTGCAGAAGTCGACCGTTGTGCCGCCTGGAACCCGCGAGTCAGTAATGACCTAGTAGGATATCCCAGTAGGTAGGGGATCCAGTTGGAGTATCGTGTAGACCTACAGAAGCCGAATTGGCTGCAACAAACGTTCAGTGGACACTTCTCCTTGCCAACAATCGCGTATTGCCCACATTGGGCCTTGGCATCACAGTTGGAGATGCAATTTCCAGCGCCGCAAAAGTCTGGACTGTATCCACAGATACCAGTGTTGCTGCAGCACGCCCCGTTCGTGCATGGTACTCCGGGACCACAAGTTCCCTCTTCTTGAGATGTCGACTGTCGCTTGTTCAAAGCAGGAGTGAGGGGAACAACGAGCAAGGGTCTAGCATCTTGCTTTGTGACATTGACGAAGCGTGGGGTAGAGTTCGACGGCCTTTCGAAGAGAGGTGTGTAGATAGTCTTATTGCGGGAGGGATTGCCGCCAGTGGTAACATTGGCTTGCCTGAGATATTTGAGCTCAATTCATACAATGCAGTACGTTGATAGACTCGTGATGGTGGTGAATTCGGTGTTATAGGTAGAGGAGAATGTTGCTTACCGTACATAGTTCACATGTGGAGAAGCAGAACTGACGTGAACCAGAGCCAGAAGCAAGATGACAACGACCAAGGCGTTGAGACCTTGTGGCCTGGCTGCAATTGATAGGTGCAGCATTCTCAAAGCATGAGTTGAAGATCTCAGGATGAGCGCATGCACTTCTTAGGATAATTGTTTGGTTATTGTAGCCGAAGATCAAAATCGTTCAACCGCGACCGATTAGCCATGACCTACGTGAAGCCAAGCCTCTGCTGATAGGAGTACTCATTGGATACCCGGCGAGAGTCTTTGCCCGTGCGCGTTTGCCACCAGGAATTCATGGACCCGCTCTGCGTACTTGGTCTCGACTGCCGTTCGCTCTATCAGATCGTCACGTAAGGCCACCCAATCTCGGTAATGCTGCTGAGTAGGTTTTAGCGTAACCCAGACTAGTTGTCTATCCCAGGAACATGTCTCTTGGCTTCGTGCTCTCGATAATTCTTACATGCGTGATAATAGTCGATAGACGGGATGTGGGTTGCAATCTAAGTCAGATCTCACCGCCCACTTTGCGCGTGTCGATTCTTAGATTCTTGAAGCTCGAGGATCCACTCTAAAGAGCAATAGCCCATGCGTGCCACGATTACCCATGGCAGTTCTTAGGCGCCGGACGATGTCGCGTGTATCGATATATACTTTCAGGTACTGTGGAAACCTAATGGAATGATGGCGTATACCGACTCTTGGACACAACATTTGCCAGACATGGCGGGTCGGATACTTTCTGGTAGTGGATTCTTCTGTGCCCGACATTGAGTTCAAGTTACGCCCCAGGGGCTATCTCGAGCGACCTTTGGAGGCCTGAAATGGAATCTAACCAATGGTGCGCGGAAAATCTTCATTCTCGAGCGCCACGGCACCTGCGGCCCCAGTTAATGTAACGAGGTCGCCTTGCAGGAACCCTTTATTCTCGATACGCGAATACGACGCGGCCCGTTTCGAGAGGAACGCAACTCCCGTGTCGATTTAGTGGGCGTATCTTAAACCTACCGCAGGAAGTCACTGTAAACCTTCATCAGCAAGCTGTACCCAAGTCATGTGGTTTCCCTCGGGAGCGCTGCACAATCTTCAAGAGCATAGAATCTGTGCCTACGTAGTCCCTGGTATGCGTGGTGTTCTTGGGAACCTGAGCAAGGTCTCGCCCTGCCAAGAGCAGGGTCATCGGTGGAGCCAATTTCCTGGCAGGTACTAACCGCACGCTAGTCGCCCGCAGAGCGCGGCTGCCTTCACGGTGAGCCGTCCCGTTGAGGCAAGAGCCACTTCGCCTAGGATTGTGCAAGCTGAGCATCCACACCTCGTCGACAACCGTAAGAATGGAAGTGTGGGTAATCCCCGGCCAAAATTGGCCGCAATGTTGGAGAACCATCGACGTACCTGTTCACGTAACATACATGTGCAATAAGCGAACAAATCTTCACGCAATACCTTGACGAGCGATCTTATCGGAAGACGCAGTTCGAAAAACTTTCACCACTTTGCATTCCCTCGGCGTGATTGACGATTCAAGATGCTGGGTCTCATTGGAGGCCTCCTAGCCTTGTATCTCGTTCGACCCTCAGTGGCAGTCTACTTGTTCGCAGCCGAATCAGCGGAGAATGCTCTACAGGCGAAAGGTATCACCGCGCCATGTCTGGCAGCATTGTAAGGACTTTAGAGCGCCTCCAGGCGACACAAATAGCTGATGGGAGCAGGAACTCGAGCATCGCCTGCGATGAACAGCTCTTTATCTACACGTCGGTACCAGATGAAATTGAATGGCTCCAGCAGAACCTTACAACTCTGTGTTCGTCGACATGTACGACTTCAATGAGAACCTGGCAGTCGTCGGTCAATTCAGCATGCTCAGGGCAGGCAATGAGGCATGCCGGACAGATCATGGAACCAAAAATGCTGCCCATGATCTACAACTATGGCCAAGAGCTGGTTTGCCTCAAGTCCAGGTACACATGGAGAGCTACGCCTAGCATTTGGACTGGTAGCTGACACAGGTCTAGCTCAAATCAATGGTGCTTCTTGGAAAATCAAGAATGGGAGGGCCAAGATATCAGAAAGTATCCAACAGACTACTGTGAGACGCGAAACCCACAGTATGACGGAGACGAATGCTTCGAGGATGACTTTTTGCAAACTGCCATCGAACCCGAAGACGAAAGACTCACAAATCTCTACTCGAAAGAAGTGGTACGCTGGTCCCTACGTCGCCTTTATGACATAGACTGATAAGTGCTACAAAGATCTGCAGTGATTGCTTCGTCAAGATCATACATAAACGCATCTCATCTCCTCTACTGATCGCCTCGCGGTTCAGTGACTACCTCGTGGAGCAGTTCCATGACATGGAATCTGTTTGTTCCACTAGCGTGGCCTTGACCACTGCGACGCGCACATACTACTCCGGACCTGCGACCCCAACTACGACGAGTGCGTCAGCACCACCAGCAACTACGACGTGTGCTGGACAACTTATTCAACCTGCTGGACAGAGCTGCCACGAATTGGCAATGGACTACAAGGTTCCAGAGGGTGCTATCACGATTGCTGCCAACAGCCACAGCTGCAATTTTGACCAGCCAGTTTGCCTCCCGGAGCCCTGTGAGCTGGATGTCACGAAATTTGGCGATACCTGGTGAGTGTCATTCCGATTTCAATTTCATGACAGCCGACTGACCTGCGATACCTTCCAAGCGAAACACTTCTCACCCGATTTTCCACTCCGGAGAATAATGTGACACTAACCCAGTTACTCAAATGGAACCGAGGAATTCTAGGTCGCTGCGACGCGCTTCAGGTCGGCCAATCCGTGTGCAAAAGCCCACCTGGGGGTGCTTTCAAGCCTGGTGGCCCAGTGTTCGCGCCAACCGCGATTGGCGACTACTACGCTACGGCAACACCGGCCCAGCCTACTTCCACGGGGACAACCGAGAGCTGTGGCAAGTACCATTATACTGCGTCCGGTGACACATGTAACGGCGTTGCAGTCCGCTATGGTATCACGTCTGATAAGTTCCGTGAACTGAACACACAGATCTTGGAGGATTGTAGCAACCTATGGCTCGGTTACGCTTATTGTGTAGCCCCAGTCACTACTCCAGTCGTAACAAAGGACGGGACGTGCGGTCCAGATTATGGTATGACGACCTGTGTTGGTTCTACGTTTGGCAGCTGTTGCTCGAATTACGGCTTCTGCGGAGACGGCACAGCGTTTTGCGGTGCGGGTAATTGCTTCTCTGGGGCATGTACAGGGTCTAACGAGGGAATCACCAAAGACGGAACTTGTGGACCAGATCACAGCAATTGGCTCTGCGGCGACTCAGCCTATGGGGCCTGTTGTTCTACTAGTGGGTATTGTGGTAATTCGCCTGCGCACTGTGGTGCTGGTAATTGTATCAGTGGAGCTTGTGACACGGATGAAGGAGGTCCGAGTATCGATGGCAGCTGTGGAACTCAATTCGCGGTAAGCCCATCTCACCCGCTGCGTTGGGTGTTCACTAACAATTTCAGGGCAACAAGACTTGCACGGGCACGCAATTCGGGGCGTGTTGCTCGCTCTATGGCTATTGTGGAGATGGTAATGATTACTGTGAGTCCATCCACCGCTCTCTAGAGATCCGAGACAGTATGAGCAAGCGAAGCTAACTAATTGTCCAGGCGGACCAGGCAATTGCCAATCCGGGGCTTGTACATGATGGCACTCTGTAGCAGTGTAAAGCCTTCTCTCTGTGTCGAGACAAAACACACATTTCAGTAGTAGCGCCGGTTGTTTGAGCAAATAGATTATTCCGTGAGCGGCGTGAGGCCGTGTGTGCCAGCTCTTTGTATTATAAAACATAACAGTATGCAGCCATGGTGCTGTGGACTTGAACACATTGTTGTGCCACCTTGTTGGTGATTGTGTAAGCTAGCTTTCGCAGCCAAGGCTTTCGCTGGCTTGCCCTCTGTCATCTACGCTGTTGGCCTGGACAAACGACTTCAGTAACGCTGCAAACGACTCACTTTCCCCTCATCGTGGCATGGTCACATGGCATTCTGCTGCCTATGGCGTGACGTCAACTCACATCCACCACGAGTAGGACGCCAGAGCTTGAGCCCCACCATGACACCTACCTATCCTCCACCTAATTGTAAGCCTCATCCACAACACGATCCCCTCCTCCCAACCGCTCATCTATCTCTACAGCTTTCCCCTCTTGAACGTCAGTCCCTTCTATGCGCCATGGCGTACCGCCAGCTGAGTGCTCCCAAGTCTCGTTCGAGCCGATACCTCCCATATCGCCGCTTCGTTGGCGTAACGAGCGCTTTCAGATATTGTCTGTGATGTTCCATATAGTAGGTGATTTAGTGTTGGCTGGAGCAAACTCTGCGTGAAGAACTCATCGCTGTCGGGATGGACTGGAGTGTGTGTTGCTTGGCCGCTCTGTGACTGGCAGAATTTGTAGAGAACCTTCTGAACAACGTCTAGCGTGTAGTCCTGGATTTCTGGAGGAATGCTGGGTACCGAGCCCGAAAACGTTGCGCCTAAAAAACCCCAAGAGCAGTACGCTCCACCACTGTTCGTAGTCCGTGTTCAATCGTTTGGCGAGAAATTTGAGTGTGACCAAGGCCAACAGTACCCATCTCAAGCTGCTCCGCGGCCAAAGATGACTTCGAAGTATTGAGGAGGAGTCGTAGGTTCATTTTGTTAAAAATGGGGAGCTGCTATCATAGTGTTGCTGAGCGTATTTATATAACGCAGGATTAAGACACGTGGCGGCCACAGTGTGCTCATCAGCGCCACCAATACATCAGATTTACTATAGGTTCTTATGTGGGAAGTCGTGCTGACTATGCAGGCCGAGATGGTACATGGCCTGACGCCGGTGGATATCTGCGTACCTTTGGTAGGTACTTGTCAGCGCTGGTCCAGGTGGCTGAATTTGGCGCACGGGTCGATTGTACCAATCACACCTGTAGTTCTGGTGCCTGAGAACCAATTTCCACGTTCTCATTGGATCGGTCAATTGACGCGTAGCATAATGGCGCTTGCCTAAGACTCTAAAGCCGGGTGCCTTATGCGGTTCATCATCTGAGATCCCAGTCTGCACGGCTCAATTCACCTAGCCAGCAACCGACCTAGCCGAAAGCTATCCGAACTCTGGGAAGGTCCCTTCGAAGTGCTCGAACAAGTTGGTAATTTATACCGACTGAAGCTATCTCCCGGATCTCAAATTCACGACGAGTTTGCACCTGACGTTCTTTGCAGAGACGCTATAGATCTGTTACCAGGACAAGAAGCCCCGAAACCATCAGCTATCCCAATCCACGGCGTCGAGGAATGGGAGGTCGAGTAAATACTCGCCAGCAAACTGTAACGATCCACACTCAAGTACAAGGTGAGGTGGCTCGGACACGATCCGGACTCCACATATAATGCCTCTGAAAACTATAGTACTATTAGTCATTTTAATCTACTTTAAGCTAAGCGTAACATAGTAACTACTACTACTACTACTACTAGTACTACCTCTTACCTAGTACTATATATATATATAGGCTATATTACCCTAGGCTACTTCCTTCCTAGTCTCTTAATTGTAATCCCGTAAGGTCTTAGCAGTTCGTCGTCTAGAAAGTTTCGACCATCAAGCACAACCTTTTCCCCTGATAGGCTTGCGCCTACTCTCCCCCAATCTAGACACTGGTACTCCGATGCATCGTTCATGACAGCTATGATGCTAGTACCTTCGCACGCATCATAGGGTGTAGAGAAAAGCTCAAGACTACCCAGGAAACCTGAGTCATGCTTCGAGCGGCCTTGATATTGCCCGAGTTCATTGGTAATATCTTGCATCGATACAAGAGGATCGTGGAGTTTAACAGATACACCTCTCTCAAACAAGGATATTATTATGTCCTTGGCAATGCTTCCCCGTGGATCGCCAGTATCCTTTTTGTAAGCAAAGCCAAGCATGGCTATTTTCTTGGTCTTGCTAAAGAGTAGCAACTGGTGAAGTTCTTGCACGAACCGCCTTGTTTGAACTTCGTTAATGACGATAACTTGGCTCCAGTAGTCGGATATTTCGTTCAATGACAACTCGTGTGCGAGTCCGGCCAGTCCAAGCGTGTCCTTGCGTAGACAGCTGCCCCCGAATCCAATCCCAGCTTGCAGGCCGTGAGGACCAATCCTTGGGTTCAATCCGCATGCTTTGGTGACGTCCGATATGTCTGCATCGAAATGATCGCATATAGCGCTCAAGGAATTTATGCTACTAATTCTTTGGGCGAAAAGTGCGTTGTGAGCGATTTTGGAGAGCTCTGCGGAGCAGGAAGTCATTGTAAGAATTCGACCTTTGGGGACCCAGGAATCGTAAAACCTTAGTAAGGGCAACACATCTGAGTAAGATTCGGAGTTGTCAAAAACATGCCCGAGGATCACACTACAAGGATGGAGTAGGTCTTGGACCGCAGATCCTTGAGCCAAAAATTCTGGGTTCGAAAGCACACTGAATTCGGCTCCCGGGTTTGCTTTGCGTTTCAGCTGTTATGGTAAGTAAGCTATTAGCGCTATAATTGAACATGATGAGATCTTGTGCTGTCAGAGGCCATGCACTAACCGTTCCTGCTATTCTCTTGGCTGTTCCACACGGAACAGTGCTTTTTTGCACGATTATCTTCTTGGTCACAGATACTTGGGCAATTGTATCGACAACACTGTTGACGTAAGTCATGTCCCACTCTATCTGCCCATCTTTCTCGATCGCCTAGATGTACTTGAGATTAGACTCCATGTTTGTGCTAGACTGAAATATTCCGAATGGGTGGAGAGCTCACTTTTGACGGTGTGTTGACAGTTATAAAGATCATGTCAGCTTCAGAGATCTTCCCGTGTACGTCTTTGGAAAATTCGAGGTTAGACGTTCGGACTTCACCATCGGCGGATGCCCCAAGCTGGTGGTGGTTGACAGTTTCTGTAGGCCCTTCAAGAGCCAGTACTCTGCGCTCCACTGGCCTGGCGCGAATATACTTTTCAGATACAACTGATAATACCTCGATTAATCCCGGCTCTTGAATTGGAATTTGGGTCGAATTCCAGGCATCGATTCGCTCAGAATTGATATCCACGACCGTGAACTGAATGGATGGGTTCTTAAGAGCAAGAATTGCCGATGTAGTCCCCCCTAGGGGTGGCATTAGGAACCAGGTTTATTGTGTCAGCTAGGAAATCCGCTTACCAACATATCCCGCGCCAACAAAGCATACTTTGTAGACTTCTGTGTTACAACTCTCTGATTGCATGATAGGTATTCCTCGTCACAGGGGTGGTAAATGGATGTGAATGAAAGAAGGAGTTCCCATTGTAAGAGAGGTGGGGAGTTAGTACTTTCGCGGGGCTTAAGTAGAATCGTAGTTAATGCTGTTGTGCACCGAATATCCCTCGGTTCTCCCAAACGCTCTTTCTAAGGCTTCAGCCTTACCCCTACTCATCCGCAATCAGCCCCGAGCTCGTAACTCTTCACCGGTAGATCAGTATCAAGGCTGAGTCTGCCTTATCAGTGCCTTATACGTTCTAAAAAAAAAGATCGCGCCGACTCGAGTGCAAATACGTACGTTACTAGAGGCTTCCTAAGTGATACTTTTCATGGACAATGTATTGGAAAGAGACATCATTATAGTAGGTATGTGTTGCTGTTCACTTCTCTTAGCATTGATACTATCGAAACTTGACGCAGTAAATATCAAAATGAGAGTGACAAAAGATAGATCCATTCTCTAGATTGTGTTTGCGATTGAAAAGTGATTTGATTACGATCAAAGCGCATCTAGATTGAGTGTCTCTAGTATTAACAAGGATTTACAGTGGGAGTAATGGTCTGATGCATTTGCATGGCTCCAAAACCGCCTGGTAAATGATAAGCAAGTGGTTTATTTTCCACTTCGAAGATCTAGCAGGATCCCGCTCGAGTAAGCCAGGTGGACTAAAATGCTAGTCAGCAATTCACGGGCATCTCGTGTACATGTACTCACTTGGCTCAGAGTTAAGAAGGCATATAAAAGTATAAAGGCACGAGCATAGCCATGTAATGCTATAACAGGCAGAGCTATAGCATATTTGGGCTGATGCGTGAAGAGCAAAATGCTGTCCAATGTCTCCATTGTGACAACATAGATCAAGTGTTGCATAACTAGTAGCATCTTGTTTGAAATGTCAATAGTGGGAAACCTAGATCAGTCATTATTATGATTTATGAAAATAGAAGGTGTGGAAGTATTTACCCGGTTGCTCTTAGCTCCCCTCGCCCTACGATTGCCGAGACAATGACTGTTGCTGAGGTCAGGGCGAGGTCTGCGAGCAGGAATAAGTCGCCCGAAAAGACGAACACGAAAGCAAGCAATACACGACGGAACCCCTGACGATCTTTGTAATGCAGTACATGAGTCAGATCCCTCCAGTGGTTTCTGATATGGTTCCTCCACCACCGCAAAAGCTGTTTCAGATGAGTCGAGTTGGAACTAGCGTGTATAACGATATCACAATCACGACCAGTCTGATGGGAGGTCTTCCATCCAAGATGAGTAAGCCAGTTTGTTATGAATCCCCCATCTCCTGTCTTCAGAGGATATATCCCTTTCCATGAATCCTGTGAAAATGCTTTCAAGAACTCAGGATCTTGCAAGACGGATGTTTTGTAGGCTGCACAGCGCCCGGTTATGCTGATGTTCTGCCCGTTTCCGAGAACAGCGCACGTTGCTTTGATGACGTTTCGATGTATATGATACGTAGCACCGAGTATATTCCAACCTGTGGATAGGACCGTGTCATTGCAGACGGATACTGTGTGAGGAGTATCTGTACCCGCAACTCCTGGATTGCTAAGAGCGCCGAGTAGACATGGCAGAGTGTTATCTCTCCACAATACGTCATCGTCAACAAGAATGACGATCTTGGTTGTTGTTCTTCTGATACCTTCCACAATTGCAGGTCGTTTTCCGTTTGCGGCTGTTGTAGTTACCAGAAAACTCTGTCCGTGGAATTGGCTCATTTTGATTTGCATCGATTGAACAAGTTCCGGAACAGTAATCACAATGATTTGGTGCGGCTTAGAGCGAACCCAAGAATGCAAGACCTGAGTAAAGGAGTCTTGGTCTGTATCTACTGTTGGTACAACCAAAGTGACATCATGATTTGTGTACTTTCTTGCGTTTAAATCGCAAGTATGGTGATTGTAAAGCATGAAGGCTAGATGCTCTGTAACGCATTTGACGGCACGCAGGAACCTCAGAAGTCTACATGAGATTAGTACCAGTGGCATAGCCTAATTATTGAGGATACTTACAAAGTCACTTGATATAGTACAAGCCGGAATGACATTGTGGACTTCTTTCCTTTTGAACACCTAGGCAGTACCTATGGTATTGTTAAAGAACTCGTATTGCCCAATACGACTTAGGTGGTTACTGATGTGACTGCAGTAACGGCGATTGCTCTTAGGAACCTGAGGCAGCGTATCGTCGAAACCGGAGTAAAATATGAGACCTGAGAAATTTTCAAGTCGCGAGGAATCTGCGGGGTTTGAGCATAGTGGTGAGGGTACGAGGGGTGCAACAAACCGGCGAGAGCCCGAAGAATTAGTCAGGATGCGGGAGACCGGTAAGAGCGCAAAAGTCCGGTGAAAGCGCGAATAAACGGTGAGGATGCAAAAAACCAGCCAGGGTGCAAGAAACCGGTCAGGTTGCTAGAAACCGGTGAGGGTGCAAGAAACCGGTGAGGGTGCGGGGAAGCCAATGAGAAATTGCATGGTACATACCTAACACATTCGATATGCACGATCCTGAACTCAAGACTCTTGAGTTCCATGAGTCATCCGGCATTGAAAGAACTTGAAAACACATCATATCATACAGCAGGTATGTTGCCGACAACGATGATTTACACTTGTACCTCTCTCTTCAAATTTTGATGTCATAGCGTTGTGAATATTGTGCTATCCTGTTCTATCAGTCATAATGACGATAATGTGAGATCTGATGTACGTCAGGTATATGCATACACAATCAGACACCTCAGAACTATTGAAGTTTGAAGTGGTGCGAGGTTAGTACAAGGGTCAAGATCGGCATACCTTCGTCCTGACGTCCCAATGAACTCGGCTTGTAAACATGAAACACTGACCTGGTGTTTAGGTCGACAAATCCAGACAAGATGAATCATGAAGATTCAGAGGTTGGAGACCCTGTCCAGGAAGCATGGCAAGCCGCGATGAGTCACATTGACTTACACTATTCGGTCAAAGACCGGGCCATTATCATGTCTGCAACCACAGCAGAAGAAGTGATTGCTCACATAGAAGCCTTGCACGTTCGAAGCAAAGCATACCCGAAAATTCAATTGTTAGAAAAAGCAAAGCCCTTTATAGAAAACTTGCAAGAGTACAGTAAGATTTTGGGCGCATTCAGCAACGCGAACATGGCTGTATCCTTGATTTGGGGTTCTACAAAACTTGTGTTGGTGGTAAGTCACAATTCATGACGCAAAAAACTTAGATATAATTCTAATATTTAAGGCCACCAGATCCTGTATAGATTCATAGACTATCTTGACAGGATAATGGAGTTCCTATACATCATAGGTGAAAATCTGCCGAGGATAAAACAAGCTGTCACTCTGTATTGCGACAAGAACAAACTACGTCACCTGCTGGCGTCGGTGTTTGGATGCGTTATTGAGTTCTGCACACTGATCACTAAAACATTCTCTCGAAGGGGTAAGAATTTGTCCCCATCAACTAATTATACCAATTCATGGTTCACTAATATCTTTAAGGATTCCAGATCTGGGGCGGACTTCTTTGGGGAAAATTCCATGGCGAATCCACCAGGATCATCGCCGACATGAACCGTCATCGTGAACAAATAGATCTTGAGATGAACGCGAATAACATAATTGAAGCCAAAACGGCACGTCGCGAAGAACGTGCCAATCGCGAATTATTCGCCTATCTTGAGGTAATCAAGTGGTTGAACCCCTCCGAAATCGAACATCAGCTTGACGACCTCCTAAGGGACAAAGAAGAAGGGACCTGTATGTGGTTCTTCCAGGACCCAACTGTCAATTCCTGGATCAAAGGAGTGGTGTCATTATTGTGGATCAATGGCATCCCTGGGTGAGATTTAGCATAAACGTAACCTCAGTATTCGATATGGCTAATTGGCTTTAGTTGTGGGAAGAGTGTGCTTTGTTCAAGTCTCATTTCTTCTATGAAACAAACAACCTCCACAGTTCCAATGGCGTATTTCTTTTGTGATGGAAGTGATCACACCAAGCGTCGAGCTCTCTCTGTACTATGTACGCTTATATCTCAGCTGATCGCCAGTGAACCACGTCTTGTGAACACTGCACTGAACGAGATGATGAGAAGCGGACAAAAGAAGGTGACATCCTTAAGCTGCGCTCTCAGGTTGTTCAAAGCAGTTGTGGCCCAAGTTTCTTGCCGAACATACCTCATCATTGACGCCTGGGATGAATGTGAAGATGGCGACCGAGCGAAACTACTGAACGATTTAGCAGCAATATCTTTGAACTCCAAAATATCTTTGGCGGTATTTAGTCGCCCTGAACCATGGCTGAGAAAAAACTTAGAAACATGGCCAACGATAGAAGTCAGCTCCACGAGCATACAAGAAGACATTTTGCTCTATGTTCAGCGATCAACTGCAAAGCTACCAGTTTCAAAGCTGAATACCCCTCAACTCACCCAGAGGATATTGGACACACTCGTATCCAAGGCGGACGGCCAATTTCTTTGGGCTCGATTGATGATCAACACTCTCGAAAAAGCAACCTTCCAATCAGATATCGCAGCTATCTTGGATAACGTTCCCAAGGGTCTTGGAGGGCTGTACAACCGTGTGCTCGAAAAACTTCTCAACGAGCCGGAAAGACGGCAGGACGCCGCTAGGATATTACTTCGATGGCTTTCATGCTCTGAAAGGCATCTTTCTATCTCGGAACTCTCGACTGCGCTTGCAATCTGCCCCGGCGCTCCCGATATTGATTCATGCGACCTTGTTCTCGACATCGAAGGGTTCCTGCAAGATGTCTGTGGTGCCTTGGTTAAAATTTCGTCGCCTAGAGGCGGCCGGAATGAACCAGTAATCAGTTTCGTGCACACAACAGTGAAAGAGTATCTATTATCCTCTGATGAACTTTTTGGACCGCAGAGACTAAGCATCTCCAAGTTCGCTGTGCGATCAGTTGAAACCAATCACTACCTTGCCACCATATGCATCACCTATCTCAGTTTGGACGTGTTCAGAAGCAAGGAAGATGAGCCAGAAGACTCTCGGCTTGCTCCTCAGGAGTTGAAACCACCCTTCCTCGATTACGCCATCTTATATTGGGCCCGGCATCTCTCCCAATCGGGACATCCTAGCATGGAAATGTTGCGTCTATTGAACAAATTTTTGCAATCGAAAAAGTTGCTGGATTATCTCGACAAAGTTGCAACCATGCACAATAATACGTATACATCCATGGCTAGTATCCTCGTTACTGAAAACTACCTCAGTGATTGGGTAAATCAGTGCAATGCTCAGGATCAACGGTTATCATCAGTCATATCATGCTTCACAAGGCGACTAGAGGAAGCGATTGTGGAACAACGCAAACAATATGGTGAGGATGACAAAGTCACCCTTGCAACCCAATTCCAACTGGCTCAACTAAGGCATCGGCGTGGAGACTGGGTTGAAGCACAAGACCTACTGCGAACTGTTTATAATGGGTATCGGTCCTGTTTAGGAGAGGATGATGAGACCACGCTCAAATCTATGCACCATTTGTCCGTTGTGTTGAGACGTCTTGGAAATCACGACGAGAGTGAGAAGTTGCAGAGCTTATGCCTAGAAATGCGCAGGAACACACTCGGATATATACATCAAGATACATTGGATTCAGAGGATGAACTGGCTACTATCCTCAAAGAGCGCCTGGATCTGCATAAAGCTCTGGATCTTTCGCGAATGACTTTGATGAAAAGAAAACGCACGTGTGGTCACGAGTCACTGCACACAATAGCTTCCATGTATAATCTCACAACAATCTTGAAAGACGTTGGCAGAAAAGAGCTAGAAGATGGTTCCTTGTTATTAGCCAAACAAGCTTTCTGGGAGTGCGAGTCGCTGAGTCTGGCCTGCTTAGCGATGCGGGAAAGAGAGTTGGGACATGATAACCCAGAAGTGATAAACTGCGTGAACATTCTTGGGATTGTGGTACGGCACCTTGGGCGGCCCGAAGAGAGCGAACAATATCACAGGAGAGCACTGGGTACTAGGCTGAAGATTTTTGGTCAGCTCAGCCCTCATACGCAACGCAGCATGCGCAATCTTATCGGTGCTCTACGTGACCAAGGTAAAGTTGAAGAGGCAGAATCGATGGACATTCGCCTGCAGGAAAGCCAAAGGTTGAATTCATGTTTAAAGGATAGAGACTTAGCGGTGGGATATGATCAGCTTCATGGTCCATGCAAAGTGTTCCTTTCCGAACGACAGTAGAGACTGGAAAGTAAGCTCTATAGTAGTCTAGCTTCAACTTTGGTTTTAGAACTTAATATTCACAGTAAATGCTCCCACAAATTGTTAGCTTTCTTCCGACATAATTTACTTATGCCCTTAGTACTATAGTAGGAAATTAAGGTATAATGTACTCTACAAGTAAGTCGCTTACCTTTACTAAGACCCTACTAACACGTACTCTTAAAGTAGTCTATACGCAACCTACATATACTAGGATCTATAGAAAGGACTTTTTCTAAGACCTTATAGTATTAAAGCTATAATTTATATATACGTAAGTTATGCCCTACCTTACTATAGTTTTTATAGCGCTATAAAGTAGACTTGCCTCCCTTAGCGCGTACCCTCTTTAATACCTTCTCCCTACTACTAGCCGAACTAAAGTAGTTAGCTATATACCTTTTTTAATTACAAGGGTCTAATATTTCTTATAAATACTTCCTTTTATAATAATATAGGTAGATAGGAGGATCTAAAAGGGTTCTAATATAGCTTAGAGGTATATAGGAGTATACGCCTATACTAAAGGTTAAATAGATTAATTCCTACACCTATAGGTCTTATATAAAAGGATAAGAAGAACTTATTAATTTATCTAAGAGTATAAGGCTCCTTTTATATATAGAGGTAGGGGAGTAGTAGATCTAGGTTAGAGCTAAGTTAGTAAGGACTGTAATAAACCTATCGTTACATCCTAGCTATTAGAGCCCAGCGACGTCCTCACTAACTTAGCTCTAACCTAGATCTACTACCTCCCTGCCTCCATATATAAAAGGAGCCTTATACTCTTAGATAAATTAATAAGTTCTTCTTATCCTTTTATATAAGACCTATAGGTGTAGGAATTAATCTATTTAACCTTTAGTATAGGCGCGCATTGTGAGGATCTAAGTGGCTACGACATAAAGCAGCTGGTGTCAGAACGCAATAGTTAGTTCTTGAGGATAGGTGAAAAACAAAGACAAGAAGGGGTGCTGATACTAAGACAGTAAGACGGGTGCTTCTAAAAAGAGTATTAATGAATAGAACAAGTGTATTGCCTAGCTCAATATTTAGGTTAAACATAATGCGCTATAAGGGCCTATTGTCCTCACTATATAGTTGCTTAATAACTGCAATAGTCGTTACCGCTACTATCGCTAACCGTCACGTGTGTTTACCGCTCACTAGTGATTAATAACTCTGATAGTCGTGACCAAACTATCGGTTACGTGACCTAGGCGCCTATGACAGTTCCGTCCCTAGGGTTGGTTGCCTGATCTCTTCCTTTATAGGTTGGGCTGGGGTCTCTTTGCTGTAGGTCGTAACACACTCCTATATGCCTCTAAGCCGTATTAGAACCCTTTTAGATCCTCCTACTTACCTGTGTCGTTACAAGGACGTTGCTAGGCTCTTATAGCTTAGGATATAACGAGGTTTGTTACAGGTTTATTATAGGCTAGGTACCCTAAACCTATTTACTAGCCTATATATAGTATAGCTACTATACATTAATAAGTGAAAAATAAATTAGTATTAGCTGTTTTAGGATACTAATAAAGGTTTTTCACTAGACAATGTAAATATCATGAATGAGAACCTATAGCGTCGAAGCGAAGCATACAGGTGTTCAAGAGAATTAGTTATTAAACGATGATCTCGTCTCACAACCGCAAAGAAAGTTGGTTTAGGGAAAAAAACGAATCTAATCATTGATAAAACCTAAAATATGGAATCGTTGTTGTACAGTATGTTGCGAGATCGGAGAGAGACCCGTTTGATAGCCCAGCCCGCATGCTAGGTAGCTCACGTGCCGAGGTGGTGTAGACAGGGGTCAGCCTCGCTAATCTAGTAACTGCCTACCTACCGATCGGTACATCCGCCCGATCTGCGTCATCGATCGCGCGACGGCGAAATCACGCGTCTTTCATTTCAAAGAAAAAGGAGATACTCCTCCTCATTTGGGCTTGGTAGACAAATAATCTAGATTTCACAGTCCAGTTGTATATGTGCAGGATACCCACCCTTCAGACTTCAACGCCCCTTCGCATATTCTTACTGCGCAATTGCGCGGATCGCATTCATCGTAAATCCCTTGTAGCCAGCGCCTGGCTGCCCTACCGCAGGTTAATTGCGAGCATGCCTCCGAAGCGTAAAGCGATTTCTTCGATTCCACCGAATGCCGCCTCCGCAGCAGGCTATACCGACGTCTCCGGCGCCTCTCCTAACAAGCGGTCCCGCCTCTCCAAGCCCCTGCCAAAAGCCTTCACAAAAGACGCGCCGCGCGTTGAACCAATCGCGAAGGTTGAAGAGAATGGAGCTCCTGGAGAACATGTCAAGAGCGAACCTAGTTTCGACCACTCACGGCCAGAGGATCGAGCGGGAATCGTGGATCGCAGATACTACCCTGCGGAAATGAATAACGAACGATGCGCCATGTATAACGAGAACGAGATAGCACGGCCGATCGAGGTCCTGAACGGGACATTGGCGAGTACAAAGGACCAGCGAGCCGCGATACGTGATGGGACAGCGGGAGCGACTGGAGACGCGGTTATACACTGGTTCAAGCGCGACTTGCGTGTCCGCGACAATACGGGCCTGGCCAAAGCATACGAACTGGCAAAGGCACGGAATGTGGGGGTAATTGGTGTTTGGATCATGAGTCCGCAGGACTGGGAAGCTCATCTTGTGAGCCCTGCGAAATGTGACTTCGAGCTTCGATCGGTGGGGGCGCTGAAGAGGGAGCTGGATGAGCTTGATATACCACTTCATGTCGAGACGGTAGTGGAGAGAAAAAATGTGGCCAGTCGCATGGTTGAGCTGGTGCAGGAGTGGAATGTCAAGAATGTGTTTTGCAATCTGGAGTACGAGCCTGATGAGCTGCGGCGCGAGGAGAGACTGGTGCGCCTGATGTTGCAGAATGGCATCAATTTCGACCCGCAACACGATGATTGCGTCGTACCACCTGGCAGCTTGAAGACCGGCAGTGGAAAGCAATATGCCGTGTACTCGCCGTGGTTCCGGTCGTGGCTGGCGTATCTGCATGCGCATCCCCATTTGTTGAACGAGCGCACGATGCCTGAGAAGAACCCAGCAGGGTTCCGCGAGAAATTTGCAAATCTATTCGACTACACAGTACCCGACCTACCAGAGTCCAAGAGTCTGGCCGAAGACCAAAAGGAGCAATTTCACCGTCTGTGGCCGGCTGGAGAAGCAGCAGCGATTGATCGAGTAGAACGATTCCTGGCAGAGAAGGTGTCTAAATACAAGGATTCACGTAACTTTCCAAGTCTACATAGCACCGGTCGGGTGAGCGTCCATCATGCTGCTGGAACACTAGCGGCGCGCACCAGTGTACGAATGGCGAGAGACGTGAACTCGACCAAGAAGCTCGATGGCGGCAACGAAGGTATCAAAAGCTGGATTTCAGAAGTTGCGTGGCGAGACTTCTACAGACATGTGCTCGTGCATTGGCCCTATGTGTGGTAAGTCCATTGCTTTCTCGTCCCTAGGTGAAGCTAACACATCATCAGCATGAACAAACCGTTCAAATTCGAATACACAAACATCGAGTGGGAATACAACGATGCCCATTTCCGCGCTTGGACTCAGGGCCAGACCGGGTACCCCATCGTTGACGCTGCAATGCGATCGCTTAGTCAAACAGCATACATGCACAACCGTCTGCGCATGATTACCGCGTCCTTTCTCGCCAAGCATCTGCTTCTTGACTGGCGCCTTGGTGAGCAGTATTTCATCACTCATCTCATCGACGGCGACTTCGCATCTAACAACGGTGGCTGGGGATTCTCAGCCAGCACGGGAGTGGATCCACAGCCGTACTTCCGCGTCTTCAACCCCTGGCTACAGAGCGAGAAGTTTGATCATGATGGCGACTTCATTCGCAAGTGGGTGCCAGAGTTGCAAGGTGTAGAAGGCACAGCGATACATAACCCCTATGCAGCTGGCGGTAAGGCGGCACAGATAGCGAAGAGAAACGGATATCCGGAACCCATTGTTGAACATAAGTTTGCGAGAGAACGATGCTTGGCGAGATATAAGGCGGGCATCGGGAGGAATACTGCATGATTACGATCTGCAAATTTTTCGGTATGGTGGTAGTTTGGGGCGTTGCTGGGACATTGAACTCTGACGTGGTGATGTCCACTATCCGAGATTGTTCGTAGCTTCCTAGACCCACTTTTCAGGTTAGTGCACCTCCCGATGTATCTCAGATCGGATGGCGTACGTACTCAGGATAATCACCGACGCAGTGCAGTTGAAAAGTTTCATTTGCCATCATAGAAGTACGACACACATTCCCAAGTCTTCCGGTTGTATTCCAGCGAGTCATTGCTATTGTCACGGGAGTGCTTCTTCACATCACCAAGCCAAGCCCCATAATTCATTCATCAGGAGGCTCTGCAATGCTAAGGACGACGCAGGGCTAGACAAGCTTGACAGTGCGAGTGGGTTTGTCGATCAGCTTCTCGCGGGGACAGATACGGCGAGCGATACACTTGTGTGCTTGGCCTGGTGCATCTCTCTTCCGTAGAATGCTGTCATACAGCGACAAGTGATTGACGAGTGTCAGGCGTACATGTGTGAAAGAGGCAGACCGGATATCGAAAGGCCTTCATATTTGGATGCGGTGCTCAAAAAAAGACTTCGCGAATGTTCACAGCACTATCGGTGGCTTCCGAGCGACGACGAAGTTCTGTTGCCATCGTGATCGATGGCTACCATTGTAGCAAGAATCAGGATACCTGCAGGGACACTACTTAGGGTAGCATGGTGCCCCACTCGTTGCATCGGAACGCAGAGTCCTTTGGTAACCCGAGCCATTGCAACGGGATCCACGTCGTCGGCTCATAGATGTGAACGAGCCAGTCATTGCGGAGATGAAGAAATGGCGGTGTCTTGTTTTTCGAGTGGAGCGCGGATATGCATCAGCATGCAGTTAGTTCTCACCTGGAGGCATTTTTCAGTTCCGTTAAGCTAACGGTGCATGATAGCTTGGCAATGGTAGAGACGGCACTCAACTATACAACGTACTAGGTCTCAAAGGTACAACCGTACAACATGCAGTGTAAGCTATGGTACCATACGGTTTGGACGGAATGGCTCCTGGTCTCATGTCGAGATTCGAAGTCTCCTCTGACGGAACGGCCGGAGGGATGAACATGGCCATCCATACCACGCACTGAGAATATGTGAGCCTGGGATCCGAGCCTCTTCCACCCGGGTCGGGGCTGTACTGGTACACGGGCCTGACCTGGCCCAAAACGGATCCACTTCAATTGCCGAGACGAAGTGCATCCTTGCAACACATGGAGGTGGAGGAGGGAATGTGGAGTGCATACAGAGCAGATTTCTCTCGCGCTCACATGACACCACAGCTGGAAAATGGTTCACTACGAGGGTTCAGCAGACGTCATGCGAGACGAGGGACGAATGAGAGCTGCTCCGGCTAATCTTCGGGACGGGCATTTTACTAGTGTCGGCTGGTTTATCCCGCATCCTCTCCGCACTCCGCACTCTACACCCTTGGCGTCTTTTTTAGCTCTCCATCGTGACTGTCGGCAGCTGGCGGACGAGGTTGGCGTTACGTCTTGGGCTTCGTTGACTGGCCTGAAGACACAATAGGTAGTATTTCCAAGATGGCACATCTTCGGTTGTGGCTGCATCAGGGTGAATGGTCGTGGCAATGTCAATCCGAGCACGAGTACAAGTAGCTGCGTTGAGCATGCCTGGTTGCCGGTATTCTGGAGAACAGCCCACGGCACGGTCCTTCTATTCACCGCATCACAATGGTCGCCCGCAATCACGGTCAGCGAAAGCTGACTGCTTTTACCGCCCTTCTCTACGCCACATCGGCCATGGCATCTGCCATCTTCGCACCAGCCTCAGCCGATGCCAAGCTGAATGTCCTAACGGCCCGCACATCTACTGCAGATGTCTTGCCATATCGTGATCCATCGTTGTCGGTTGATGAGCGCGTCGAAGATCTCATCCAGCGCATGAACCTTGAAGAGAAGGCAGGACAGCTTTTCCACAACATCCTTGTGCAAGGACCAAATGGCACTCTTACCAACACCACAGCCCCGGCTATCAGCGGAAAGCTCATGACACATTTCAACCTGAATGGGCCCATTTCAGATGTACGTGCCACAGTTCAATGGCACAACGCTATACAAAAGTTGGCGGCAGAAACTCGGCTAGGAATTCCAATCACTCTTTCATCCGACCCTCGTCACGCATTTGCAGATGCCACAGGTAGTCAAATTGCGGCCACTCGTTTCTCGCAATGGCCCGAGAGCATTGGACTGGCAGCAGTACGCGACCCCAAGACAGTTCGTGCTTTTGCGGAGATTGCACGTCAAGAGTACCTCGCCGTTGGTATTCGGTCTGCGCTACACCCTCAGGTTGATGTCGCTACTGAGCCTCGATGGGCCAGGATTGGTGGCACCATGGGTGAAGATGCATACTTGACTGCCCAGCTGGTCGTTGAGTACATCAAGGGATTTACTGGTCCCAATGGCTTTGGAAATGATTCCGTTACCACTGTCACCAAGCACTTCCCCGGCAGTGGACCGGTTGAGGATGGCGAGGACAGCCACTTCACTTACGGCAAGAACGCGACCTACCCTGGCGACAATTTTGAACAGCACCTCATCCCATTCAAGGCTGCTATCGCTGCTGGATCTCGTCAGATGATGCCATACTACTCGCGGCCGATGGGTACCAAGCTAGAGGAGGTCGCCGCTGGATTCAACAAGGGAATTGTGACTGATCTTCTCCGTGGCAAACTCGGCTTTGAGGGCATCGTCGTTTCTGACTGGGGACTGATCACCGATGCCATTATTGCCGGTCAAGACATGCCAGCCCGTGCATGGGGTGTCGAGAACATGACCGAGCTCGAAAGAGCAGAGAAGATTCTGAACGCCGGTGTTGACCAAATCGGAGGTGAAGACCGCACCGACCTCATCATTGAACTCGTGACCAAAGGCATAATCAGCGAAGAACGCATCGACATGTCCCTGCGCCTTCTCCTCCGGGAAAAGTTCCTCCTTGGCCTCTTCGAAAACCCCTACGTCGATGCTGACGTCGCGGTCCAAAGCGTCGGCAAGCCAGAATGGATGCGTCTTGGTTACGAGACACAACGCCGGTCCTTCACTCTTCTCACCAACAAGGACGATTTCCTCCCCTTGAAGTCTGCACAAAACGCAAAGTTCTACGTTGAAGGCCTCAACAAGACATTCCTTGAGCAGCGCAACATGACCGTCGTCGCTACCCCCGCCGAGGCCGACTACGCCTTCCTGCGTCTAGAAGCACCTTATGAGCCCCGTCCTGGCGGCTTCGAGCGCAACTACCACTCGGGCAGCCTAGAATTCAACGCCACCGAACAAGCACGCCAGGCCGCCATTTACTCTGCCGTCCCCACAATCGTCGACATGTACCTCGACCGCCCTGCCGCCATCCCCGAGATTGCAGACCAAGCCGCCGCGCTCATGGTCAACTACGGCGCTAGCCCCGATGCCTTCCTGGACATCATTTTCAATGTTGATGGATGCGGTCCAGAGGGTCTCCTTCCATATGACCTGCCCAGGAGCGATGAGGCGGTTGAGGCGAGCCACGAGGATGTGCCGTTCGATACGATGGACCCCGTGTTCAGGTTCGGACATGGTTTGAGGTATAAAATGGGATATTTGGATTAGAAAATAAGAGCCCAATGCAGACATGATTTAGCGATGAGACCACGAATATATGATATAGTTGTAAATAAATAGGAGATTTATACAGTTTGTACAATTGTTGTCGCTCTCTCTCTCTCTCTCTCTTTCTCTATATGTGCGTGTGTGCATGCTGTCAATGTTGATATTGGGTCAAGGTGGGTACTGTAATTGCAATTGCAACAGGTAGGTACAACACCATACAACTTCTCATCACAATTTACAATCACCTTTTCCCATCCCCAACACCATCAATATTCTCCTTTTTTTTTCCTCCAGGGCAAATTAATCACCCCCTATCAAGCGTATCCCAAGTCTCTCCCAGTATTCTTTTCTCCCCTTCCTCTCTCTCTCTCTCTCTCTCTCTCTCTTTTCTCCCAAAGACCTCAAATCAAAATTTGTACAATTTTGTTACTTGGACACACACACACACCATCTCAGATATATTAAATCTCGCCACGGGGACACATAAAGGAGAAATTGCCGGAGTTTATATAGGAGATGTTTCTTCAGGAGGGATTAATCATGAAAATAAAGTAATGCCGTGTTGTTACATAGCATACCGGCCGGACAAGGAGGGAAGACTAGGTTTATGGGAGAAGTGGGTGGGAAAGAGGGGTACCTCTTTCTCTTTTTCTCTCTCTCTCTCTCTCTCGCGACGCAGTGTTACTGTATGATATGATATGATAGGTTGTAGAAGGGCGTTATATATCTACCTATCTAACTACCTACTATCTAACTACCTACTATCTATCTATTCACCTATCCATCCACCCCCTTCACCCTGCCCCAAACACCATATAAAACAGCCTTCCCACACATCCCTTTGCACGTCTACACATCTACACATCTATATCCACGCATCCACCACACGCAGCCATAATTCCGTGGCGATAGGGTGCTGTGGACAAGGATCTGTAGGTACCTAAGTGATGGGGGGACGGTGGTGTGGTGTGGATTACATTAAGTGTTAGATCCGCTTCTTGTCTGGCGGGGAGGGTGGAATAGGCGAGGTGGGGGTGGGGTGGAGAGGAAGGGGGCGTTGGAGGTGGTGCGGGTGAAATGGGTGGTTGGGTTTAGAGACAGGAGGAGGGAGGGCAAGAGGGAAGGAGGAGGGGACGGGGAAGTATGGGGTTGTGGTTTAAGTAGGAAACAGGAGATGAGGGGGAAATGTCGAGGGATTGGGATGTGTGGATGGGGATGGATGGGTGGGGAGTGTTTATACTAAAGTGAGATGTGGAGGGTTGCGAGTATTACTATAGTGATGGGAATATGGTGGTTATTTTAGAGGGTAGAAGGGTGGGCGGATTCGCGTGTATTGCGGTGGAATTGCTATTGAACGGGACTTTACAGCCAATCTCTGTTGATGAGAATGTCTATGACGAATTAAGTTAAGGGTAGCAAGAAAATCTCAGTAGAGCTCGGGTCACTCGGACAGGTTATATATCTCAGTGATGGATGGTTGGTATTGAATGTTTGCAAATCTCTTGCACGGTGTTTCCATAGCGTTATATCATGCGTCTGTAATACAAAAGGGGGTTTGCTTACTCTGGACCCTCTTCCTAGACTTCTCTTGACATGGTATGATTCTGACAATATGATCAACGACACACGTCAAAATAACGGAGCACTCTGTTTGAGAAGATACACGGCCGTCTTGGCCGTCTTGTACTGTACACCTCACAGGGCGACATGACCTCAGCGATTTCCTGTTGAGTAAACTGTTCGACCGCTGGTGGCTCGTTGGACTTGCCATGCTACGAGGATAGTAACCATTACCGTGTAGATCTCGGCCGCGGGCTGCCACGAGCTGTGACCTGCAGTGGCCAAGTGTTTACGCCTCCACATAGAGCCTCACATGCAAGGTCTGCCAGCCTTTCACGGGTGGATTCGCAGGTGCTGTGATTGGCGGACGAGTGGGAAAATCCCTAGACGTTATCGTGCGGCAGAAACCGCAAAGGTGCAGCATCCGAATATGAATCGGAGCACATGCAGAGGCCGACTGTGAGTGGTTACTTAGAGTAACACTCCACATCGGACCTCCATTTCCCTCGAGGGGGTCTAGCCCACATGTGGAAAAGTGGCAAAGGATGGCGCTGGCGTTAGCGCATCCGATGTGCATACGGCCCGTGTCTCTGTCCCGTCAAAGGTGGGGATTTGGTTGCGTTTGGAGTTACTTCGGCGGGAATTTCTGCCATCTTGGGGGCGAAAGACTGGGGAAGGAGGGCTCGAGCGCTGCTGGTGCACGGCTGGTGAATGTCAAGCGTTATTGCTTGTCTAACGCCGCAGCGTAAGCGTGCTTGTCGCGTGGTCTGCTGCAGGTCCAAGAACTACAGTGAATGGAAATTGGGACGCTCAGGCGAGCTTGGACGAACAAGCTCCAGAGTCGCAAGAACAGAGAATCGAGGGCAGCAGGCATGTGTGGCATTACTGGCAACGTCAGTTGGACGCAGTGGTGATGTGGAGAGATGGGTGAGGCTGATGGGTGTCGATGCTAGCGCCGCCTCATGCGTCATCTCCACACTGAGTACTGTAAGTATTTACATCAACCCACTCTTCATCCAATCCCGTTTTATTCGCGAACGTTTTTCTGGCGTTTCGGCGCGTCAGCAGGCCGTTCGTCAGGCCATTCAACCACTCGAACACTCCACCATGCCGGGGTCTGTGTCCCCGCTCGTGCTCCACGCGCCGTTTATTTTTCGATGACCCGCGTGCGCAGTCAACTCCACCGGGAGGGGGGGGGGGGGATCCATCTCATGTTGGTGTCGCACTGATGCTTCCCCATTACTCGGCTCACATTGTTGTAGACAATCTGGAGAGAATGCGGGGCTCACCAACGTCTTCTCAACACCAACTGTGGAATGCTCGCAACCTTGTGGTCGGCGCAACTATGGCCATGCTAACGTATCTCGCGAACGATGGCTGTTGAAAGAAGCCTGTGCAAGATTGCTCGGCTGGCGCTGGTGTCAGCCGCGGCCAGTAAGCAGCATGCTTCTTCGCCTTGGCTGTCGCATGTGCCGTTATCCTTCTTGGCTGACAAGGTGTCTTTCAAAGCCTTCGGTCAAAACTGGGGTGCCCAGCTTTGTTGCGGGGTCAAGTCGCCAAGTTTGGTGGCGGCCGCGCCCTGCTGAAGCTTTTTGCGAGAGTCTGGCCGCAGAAAGGCTTCGCTCGCACTATGAAGCTTGGTGGGGTAACTATCTGTACGACGCTGACCGTTGTGCCAATGCCGCATCTCTGAAAATGCCAAAATACCGGCATTCTGGCCTTTGGGCGAGGTGGGCACTGGGACAGAAACTCTATCAGGAACCCCGTGGGGTATCAGTAAATGTTGGGGAGATCAGCACGCCCACTTCTTGCTTCTCTTCCGAAAACTTCCTCTAACAACACCCATGGCATCCCTGCTATCACATCTGCTCGCTCACTCGTGCATTTGCAGTAGCTGAACCCACTGATATGCTTAGTCTGCTTGGCGAACTGTCTTCGGTTACATTCACCGCCCATCATCCACACAGCTTTGCAGTACGGACCTTGGCAGCATCTTGGCTTGCATCTGTACGCAGCGCTGTCGTACGGATGACTGACAAGGGAGCAGGAGTGTCCGAGTGTAGGTAGAGCTGTTGTCCCGAAATGCATGCGGGTATATATTGAGCATCGCTGCCTCGGTTTCAAGACGAGCATCGCAGCCGGACTTGCACCCAACTCACAAGGTTGCAGTCTTTTCATATCCTCTTTGCCTTCACTGCCCCGCTTCGTGTCATAATGGAGAGTGCCAACCGCCCCGCTGACCCGTTGGCGAAGGGTATTCTGCCGTCTGCGAAGCAGGGTCTGAAGGACTTGTTCATCTGGGACCAGCGCATCGTCGTCCGAAATGACTATGGCGAAGAGCACTGCGAGTGGAAGAGGCCTGAGCCTCTGGCCAATCCCTTCACACTTCTGGGACAACTGAGCTGGAAGGATTGGTTATACTTCATCGTCGGTTTCCTCGCTTGGACAGCTGATGCTTTCGACTTCCACGCCCTCTCCATCCAAACCACTAAGCTCGCAGATTGGTATGACACTACAAACACTGCCATCACAACCGCCATTACCCTGACGCTGCTTCTCCGCTCTGTTGGCGCCGCCTTCTTTGGAGCGCTCGGAGACAAGTTTGGACGAAAATGGCCCATGGTTGGCAACATGATTATTCTTGGTCTTCTTCAAGTTGCAACCATCTACTCTGGCACTTTCCAACAGTTCCTCGCTGTACGGAGTCTCTTCGGTCTGTTCATGGGCGGTGTGTACGGAAACGCCATCTCCATGGCCCTTGAGAACTGCCCGTAAGCACATTCCCTTTCGGTCCACAAAGACCAAATGACTAACAAACTTCAGCACCAACGCTCGAGGTCTCATGTCCGGAATCCTCCAGCAAGGCTACTCCTTCGGCTACGTGCTCGCGGCCTGCGCCAACCTCGGTGTCGGCGGCGCCACAAACACCTGGAAGACTGTCTTTTGGGTAGGCGCCGGCTTCTCCATCGCCGTCGGCTTCGCCCGCGTTTGCTTCCCAGAATCCAAAATCTTCATCGAGGCCAAGAAGGCCGGGCACAAGAAAGCCCCCGGGGCCTTCTGGATCGAGACCAAGGCCATGCTGAAGAAGGAGTGGAGAATGTGCATCTACTGCATCATCCTCATGACCTGGTTCAACTACTACTCGCACACGAGCCAGGACAGCTACACGACCTTTATGAAGGAGAGCAAGCACCTCAGCTCCGCCGGCGCAACACGGGCCTCGATCCTCATGAAGACGGGCGCATGTGTCGGCGGCACAATCCTAGGCTACACATCGCAGTGGTTCGGACGCCGGCGCACCATTGTCTGCGCCGCCTTGATCTCGGGCTGCCTCATCCCCGCCTGGATCCTCCCCACCACCGAGCGCGGCCTCTCCGCCTCGGGCTTCATGATTCAATTCTTCGTCCAGGGCGCCTGGGGCGTGATCCCCATCCATCTCTCCGAGCTGTCGCCGCCCGCCTTTCGCTCCTCCTTTGTCGGCATCACCTACCAGCTGGGCAACATGATTTCGTCGCCGTCTGCGCAAATTGTCAACGCCGTGGCCGAATCCACAATGATTACCACGTCCAAGGGCGAATTGTCGCCCGCGTACGGACCCGTCATGGGCGTTGCCACGGCCATTATTGTGCTCGGTATTGCGGTGACGACGGCGCTGGGGCCAGAGAAAAAGGCCCGCCATTTCGAGGAGGAGGCGCCGATTGGGGCAGCGGCTGTGGTTAAGGATATCGAGACGGGGAGTGTGCGGAGCGAGAAGGATGGCGCGAGGGCGATTGAGGTTGCGGGGGCGGAGAAGAGTGACAAGATGTAAAACTTGGAGTTTGGCTACTGCTGCTGCTTCTTTGCTTGTCTGTCTGTCTGTCTCGTTGCTCCCGCGATGGAGTAAGTGATGCGATGGATAGGCTGGCTGGCTGTATTTGCTCTGTTGAGAAGACGAATGACGCGTTATACCACATGAATGAATAATGAAATGAGATTATGAAAAACGAGCTATGAAAACTCTTGTATCAACACCGTATATCTATCACATGCGCACAGAAACATTCCCATCCCTTATCCAACACCCTTAAAATCCCTCCCATTCCCCCAGTCTAAACCAAAATTACACTCTCCCCCTCACAACAACTCGTATATCCCAACCCACTACTCACACTCATCATCTTGCTTTGGAATTGATGTTTGTGGAAGGTAGGTGGCGGATATTGTGTGGGGAAGAGTATGGTGGGGAGGGAAGAGGGGTAGAGGGTATGGTGGTGGTGCGGGGGGTTGTGTGTGGTGGGATGCTGGGATGCGTGGTGTTGGGGAAGAGAAGGGCAAGGAGTGAGTGAGTGCTGGGGGTGTGGGATGAGGGGTTCTTTAAAGGGTGTGGGATGTAGGATTGAGTAGGAGTGTGGTACCTTTCTTCGTGTTTTTTGGTAGGGCGAGGTGTGTAGTTGGTTGAAGTTGATTGATTGATTGATGGATGGAGGATTGATTGTATGGATCGATGTATCATATGGGCTTGGTATCTAATTTTGGATGGATAGGCTTCCTTACGATAAGTTGGGCAGTCTCTGGTATTATGGCATGAGGTTACAGGATGGGAGACTGCCTCATCTAATTCCATTGATCGAAATGTCGGTTTAGTTTCATCTCGAAGTATCGAAGAGAAGTGATGATGGTGCAAGTCTGCCTCGGTGATTCAGCGACGCACGGGCCACATGTTCTGGCGCTTTCCATCACCAGTGAGGTCATATTTGATAATTGCACGAGTTCCGTCCACGACGGCATACTACTCCAACACCATCCACTCATCGCTGGCACCACACTCCACCATGGCGTTCCTCTTCCGGAGACCGTTTGCCGTCACTGCGACATTGCGACAAACTCTGCCCAAGTCATCTGAAAGCATCACAGTGCGCGCCTTCCACAACTCGCCACTGAAGCAACACCCACACTTCTACCGCCCGGCAAAGCCCGGACTGTCGACTTCAAGCAATGTCTCTGTATTCCGCCAGACATTTAGGAGATATCAGCAGGCGGCCTACAATCCTGTAGCGCAGGGCGACATCAAGCAGCGCCTGCTGTATGGCGCTGGCATTTTTGGCGCCACGTTGCTAGGCATCAACCTGATCTTCAACCGCGAGACCCGCGAAGATGGGGGCATGCCGCCATTTGAGCGCGCATACCTCAACGACACTTTTATGCATACTGGCCTTGGCGTTGGGATGATTGGTATTGCTGCGCGCGCCCTGCACATGAATGGCTGGAGCTTCAGGCTCATGAGCGCGAGCCCATGGCTTGTACTGGGTGTCGGTCTCGTTGGCAGCATTGGCACCATGTATGGAACTATGGCTACGCACCCGAGCAAGTAAGTACATGATTCCATCCCTTGGCATTTGCAGTGGGCAATGTTAACAGATTATAGCTACGTTCAGAAATATGCCCTCTGGTCTGCCTTCAACATGACCCAAGCGCTGCTCCTCTCGCCACTCTTCTTCATGCACCCCGCCATCCTCGCACGCGCTGGTCTGTACACCGTCGGCATGATGGGCTCCATCGCTTTCGTCGGCGCAACCGCGAAAACGGACAAGTACCTGTACCTCGGTGGCCCGCTTCTAGCTGGTGTTGCCATTGTCGCACTCTCTGGCCTTGCCCCTCTTGTTGTGCCCGCCACCGCTGCACGAACACTCATGGTCACTGAGAACCTCTGGCTTTACGGCGGTCTGGCCGTCTTCGGTGGCTTCACGCTGTACGATGTGCAGAAGGTGCTGAACCATGCGCGTCAGGCTGAACGTGGTTTGATTCCCAAGGACCCTGTGAATGAGGCTGTTTCGCTCGAGTTGGACTTTATCAACATCTTTGTTCGCATGGTGCAGATTTTGGGAATGAGCCAGAACAGGAGGAAGTAGAGGGATCCGTTCAATGTGGGACCGATTGATGCAAGGTTCGATTCAGAAGATGGATTTTGGGAATGCGTGCAAGGGAGACTGATACACTGTGGATAATCGTCACCATGCTTTTTCTTTCTTGTACACTACTCTCCGCTCATTGACGGATGCTTTTGTAAATTGCAAAAAAACAATTGAAACACATGAAACATTCGCGTGGCTTTTTGGCTTTGGAGCGTTGAGGGGACGTCCTGTTTATGCGAAATCCTGACGACTACTACTCCATCTGATTTGATGATCTGATTTACAGGCTATCAAGACGCATGCAGTACGTCGCTATAAGGATCATACATGACATGCAGATCAACATTACATAGTAACGAGACGACCTGCGTGCACATGCTACTCTACACCGGAGCCTCTTATTGCCGTCACCCAGCCTAGCGTGTCCCGTTTCAGCCACATGGACAAACTCCCAAGCGAACTCTCCCTTCTCGTCTCATCCTTGCCGCGAAACACCAATACACCTTTGCTGAAACACGCAAAGACCGGATTCCATCTCCGCCAACGTCTTGATGGCGTTTTATAGTTCCCTTCAAGGTTGCAGGTAGCACGCAATGGCCGCATTGAGGTGGTTCGGTTTGTGCACGCAGCCAATTGTGGTGGTTGTCAAGGCTCAGAAGGGTCCGTGCGTGTGGCCGAACGTGTCATGTAGAACCCAATAGGGAATGTAAGGGAACATGGTGAGTAAGTTGACTTTTCGGAGGGAGAAGTAGAGTGTAGTTGTCAAACATTGAAGAGGTAAGGTTGGATCTGTCTACTTGTCTGTTACCTTGGGACGATTTCTACCTACCTCCCTCTCGCTTTTCCTCGTTCATCGCGCATTACCTACTACTCCTCCAATACCATGGCTACGTTTCTATACTCTCCAATGTCCACGGGGACTGGGACGAGTTTCTCTTTTGTTGAAAGAGCATCAGTCTGCGATTTTGTACACTTGTCGGATGCGCTCGAAGTGGATCATGACCAGGCCAGCAAGGAACAAGATTATTTTGACAGTCAGGCGATGTACACGCCACAAGAGAACACATACTATCCGAGCACCAGTCTACAAAGTCCGTCTGAACCACCAACGGCGAGCTTCCAGCTGCAACAGTCGAATCTGCGACTGCTCGAATTACTAGAAAGTGTGCAAGGAGAGCTCGGCAAGCAACGCGCCTTGATGCGAGACATTCAAACTCGCGTCTCGACACTTGAGCAAGAGTCGAACAGTAATACCGTCACCAGAGTCCAATCCATGGCCACACCGACTAAAACCATATCCCCAATCCGCAGCAAACAACCATCCAGCAATCTCCCACTCGAAAGCCGCACATGGTGGGAAGCCTGCCAGAACTTCGCCCACAACTGCGACACCCCATTCAACGTAACAGAGTTCCTCGCCACCCCACGACGCTTCTCCGGCCTAGACTTTGACTTCAACTTCGACAACGACGAAGACGACGCGCACACTATTGTCGCACCGCCCGCCGCCCCCGTCCCCGAACTCACAGACGTCCCCGGCCTAACCCCAGAGCCCGAAGAAGACGACATGACCATGTACATATTCCCAGAAACACGTCCCGCAACCGCCCTCTCCCCCCGCGCCGACACCGGCGCCGTGGCCGTCATCAGGCGTCCCCGCGCCGTCACCTTTCCCTGTGTACATGCCTCCGACATCAAAACCGAAACCGAAACCGACATCCTCGAACGCATCGTCGAAGTCTCGCGCTTCAAGATGCCAAGACCGCCAATGTTGCAGTCTCCACCGCGAAGCGTCAAGAGCAGTGCTAGTGTAGCCGCGCTCGAAGACAGCAATGAGGATATCACGGCGCTGCCGGTCATGCCGCCGAGAGAGCCGACGCCGGTCGAGAGTGTGAGGAAGGGGGGGCATGGCAAGATGAAGAGTTTGCTGTTAGGGAGGACGCTTTTGAAGGGGAGGGCGGGGTGTAGACGTGATTAGCGTGGATGGTCGGAGATGGATTGGGGGTTGGCGGGAAGAGGGATAGTGAGTGTTTGTATAGTCTAGAGGTGGAGGTGGAGAATGCAAGCATAGCCATGAAGACTTTCCTTTGTAACAGCGTATATAGATATCCATCCATTTATCCCTCCATGAATAGAAGAAACCCACCCCCAAACCAACAGTCTTCACATAACCATGAGACAAAACTACACCAACGATTCCCGCCAAAAATCCAAATACCATAATTTGGAAATAATTGCATACGACGTTCAATAGTCAACACAAGACACAACCACCCAACCCTCACCCCTCCTCCTGCACCTCCTCCACCTCCCCGCCCGCCTCTCCCCCCTCCGGCCTCCCCCCACCAGGATACCCCTCCCACGGACTCCCCGGAACCGGCACACTCCCGCCCTCCCTCCAAACCGCCACCGGCACCGGCTCCCTCCTCGCCCCCAAATCCACACCCACATCCGCCACCGCAAACAACCCCTCTTCAATCCCACCCCCCAGCAAACTGACTTTGAGCAAGGGGTCGTCGCCGCCGCTTGCCGCGAGGGCGTAGAGCGGGTCTTGCTCGTTGGAGAGGCGGGGCTGGGTGTTTGTGTTGTAAGGGGAGTGGGATTGTAGGGTTGAGAGGAAGGGTGGGGGCAGGTAGAGTTGGCCTACGTGGAGGATTTGGGTGGGTGTTAGGGTGGAGTTTGGGAGGAGGGTGGGGTTGTGGTGGATCATTACTGGGGGGGGTGTTAATTTATGTGTGGATGTGTGTTTTTATGTGAGTTGAGTTGGGTTGTGGTTTTGGGGCGGGGGGGGGGGCTTTCCAACATACTATGTATGTGATTTGTTCTGCCGTAATAGTGGCCGGGGACTAGAGTAATAAATGTCGCTGTTCCGTTTTCATTTGTGGGTTGCAGGCCTCGCAGCGCGTTCGAGGTCATGGCTGAGTCGGAGCCGTCGCCGTTGATGCGGCCTTGCACGCCCAAGTAGACGCCTGTTGCGTTTGTGCTCCAGAGTTCAACGTAGGCGTTTGGAACAGGCTTGCAGGTCGATGTGTCGATGACGTTGACGTCGAGATGCGTTATCGCGCCCTTTTCGCCCGTCAGGAGATCCTGGCGTATGAGTTCGCCGGCTACCCCTGTGGGAGTGTTGGAGTTAGTTGTCTTGTGATGCTTGTGTTTGGTAGTTTGGGTACGCTCTTTTTCTGATTACAGGAGTGGTGATGGGGATACAACTTACAATAGGGACCCTCACTGCTCTCAGGGTCGAGCGTACATGCCGCTTCGACACCGTAATTCTCTTCTATCTCTGTCACATCTCGACGCACGAGCTCGTGCGGCTTTGCAAATCCCGCGGCCACGCGAAGCTCGTGGAGCCTGGTTTCGCGGCGTCGATGCTGTTCGCGTACCCAGCCGCTTTCTACAAGATCTCGCTTGCAGGAGTAGACATTTCGACGGTTGGGATGATCGAGATGGGCTTGTCGGCGGAGGATTTCCTTGTTAATGTTTCCGCCGGGATGGGCGATGACACTGGAGGCTAAGAAGAGAGTGGTGAGGAGAGCCTGCGAGAGTTGGACCATGCTGGCTTTTGGCAGTATGTTGGATGAAATGAAAACTTCCTAGGCGAGTCTTCCTTTAAGGGTGATGCTTGTTTTATATATCCTTCTTGCCATGCTTCTGTTCCACCCCTTACTCTTGGCTTTTTGCGTTGTCCTGGTCTTGTGTCAGCGACAGTAATGCACTTTCGCTATACCATTGCGTGTGTACTGCAAGGATATTCTTGATGCATTTTACTGCGGACATTGTCAAAAAAGGTATATACCATATGATCATCTTCTTAGTGATAGGTTGCGGTACTTCTATCGCAGAACCGCATGCATGGCAGCTTGATTGGCGTTCATTTGATGACCGAGCTTGGAAGCGGGGTATAGGACGCGTGGGGGCTCTGAAAGAGTTGTTGAAATGTCATTTTGTGCGTTGACGAGGCGAGGTGGTGTTTAGCCTAGCCGGATGTTTTTTTGCGTGCTTGGTCGGTAGTTGTATGCGGTGTAATGTTACCGAACATGCGTGCTGGCAGGTACTGCATGGATTAAACGTCCATAGTTACGTAGACGTTTTTATGCGGTAGAATGACGTTTTAATATTGGATTTCGCTTGGTCATCATGTTTGCGGAAGGAGCTGCTGTGATGGTAGTTGTTGAGGTGGACATCTCCACAAGTCAAGCCTGCGGAGCTCCCAGAACAGCAGGTCAAACTTGTATCATGCGTAAACCCATATAGCACGTATCTTGACGATCATTGATAACAAAGTGCAGCGAATAAGCGTTGCCATGTTGCTCATCATCAGTGTCGGATCCATACTACCGATTTCTCCAAGATCCGTTCGCGACATGATTCCGATCATAAGGATTCGCAATTAGAAAGGTTTGGGAGAATCTAGGATTTTACATTATCGTATATGGAACCTCATAATTTGCATGATGCAGCGCACAGAGATGGTCAGTTCTCGTAATGTCCTCACTACAGCTAAGCACTGTTTGTTTGAACATCATCGCAAAGCTGTACCATGAAATCGGCAACAAATACCTCCAATAATGTACTATATTTCCAGAGTTCGTCTATTCCATGTCAAGCCATTTGATCTCCGCTCATATACAGCATAGTCATAGATCCTATCGCTACGCCATACCCAGCATACTCATGACCCTAGCTGTTACGCAATACCCTGGAAGGAGTGAACGAAAGATCCTGGCTTGTTGTGATGCTGAGAAGCTCGGACGGATCAGAGATGTCCTACTTTTGCCCGAGTCTCTCTTCTCATATTTCTCGCTAAGCTTTTTACCGTCTAAATAATCCATCTTAGTATCATCCTTCTTCAATGTCGATACTCTCTCATCCTGGTCTCATCCTGATGTCGATTTCCAAGTCCTAGAAGCCGTCGCTTGACGCCGTTGAATCCCGCACCACTCAACCTCCAACCAAGTTAACACAACACCCATCAAGCACAACCTTCTCTCCCGCAAGCCCCCACGAGCCCATCTACTGCGGCGGCTGACCACGATACAACGACGAGAAAGCAGGCACCGGCGGACCATACGTGGTGCGCATAGGCACAACCACCACACGGCCATTCACCACAACCATTTGTGATTGTGATGCGCCGGGCACAGGAGCATACCGTACACCCTGTGGAGCAAAAAACACGGGCTGTTGCAGCAGCAGACGTTGCTCGTGGATCTGCTGCGCAGAGCCGTCATGTGAACCGACCTGTGGCACCGAAGCTAAGTATGCTAGAGCGCGCCGCGACACGATACTTCGCCGCTGCCGCTGTTGCTCCTGCATTTGACGCTCAGCTGAATCATCAGCTGGTTGGGATGGGTTGGCTGAGTCGGGGGTGCTGGCGATAGGATAGGCGGGGCGCTGAGCTTCTGGGTGGTATGTCTGAGCAGGAGCATTGCCAGTATTCGCGGGATATGGCGACGTAACTTGCTGGGGAACCATGCGGTTTTTCTGAGCTGAAGGATTGTCAATGTTGGATGAAGCAGATGCCGCACCAGCCGCGAGATGTGCAGGGACAGATGGGCCGCTCATATAATGCGCTCTGCCATCTCCCGGCATCATGTTCCTGGCTTCAGCCATGACCTCCCACCGCTTGCCATTTGTCTTCTTCATGCTCTTGCTCTGCGAAATGGTAGTCATCGCAGTACCGACGAACATCTCCAAGGATTCGCCCTTGAGCAGCATGTCGCAGCGCGCCTTTGAGAGAGTGACAGCCTCACACATGAAGCCAATGCGCTGCGTGAAACTCTGATAGCGGGACTTGTAGATCTGGCTCATCTTGCTTTCGTCGAAGATGCCAAATATACGAGGGCCATGGGTGTGTAGTGCCTCCGCATGAGCCACAAGTTGCCAGCACACAGTCTCGATTTCCTGCGGAGTGTACTTATTCTCACCGATTGTGAGGTCGGCGCATCGCTGTTGGTGGGGTCCGAGACCACTATTGATGGCGCCTTCGGTGTTGTGGAAGGCGGCGACGAGTTGGCGAACATAGTATGCTCGAGATGTGTCGTTGTGAGGAAGGCTTATGTCGTTCATCGGCGGCTTAAAGTCCCACCGGGTTGGTATGGTAGCCGCTGCTGCAAGTGCTTGTGCTCGATCAGCGAACTCTAACGAACCCTTTCCGGGTTGGGGGTACATACGCAAAGCCTGGGCTTCATATGGTGAGATGATGGGCTGATGATGCGCCTTCTGATAAGGCTGGGCGACAGGCTGAGCTACACTTGAGTGCGCCTGAAGTGCATTCGCAGACCTAACTCGTTTGTGACTATTGGCGGCTGGACTCTGATGCAGAAGGCTCGTATCGATTTGCTGCTCAGAGAACGGTGCTTTGTTCTCTAGCTCTGTTGCTTCATGATATTCATCATGAGCTCGCTTCTTGCCCAGAGTCTTCTTGGATGGCGATTCAGCAGATCTCAGGACGGGTTCATCATCGTTACCATGTTGATGGAAACCTGGCAGGAGAGGCCCAAAGCCAAACGACCGACCGCTACCCCCTCCCTGAGTTAAGCCTTGAGCTTCAGCTGCCGGCCATGGTGCAAATTCGGAGCCTAATGCATATGAAGCTCCATTGCCATTTCCTCCTGTCTGGATCGGTGAAGCGAATTCTGGTCCAGTGGGAGTATCCCCATAGAATACAAGCTGGGGAACAGGCTCATCTACCCGTGCAGTGTTCTGCATTGAAGGATGATGCGGTCCAGGCCAAGAAGACTGTGGCACTGATGAAGAACTGAAGTTGGCCGCAAGATGGCCTTGTGAAGCATCACTTTTATGCTGAGAGTAAACCTGATGTGATCGGTTCTGATCTTGTGAGGGACCAGGCAGACAATTACTAGGTTGGATGGCAGAGAGAAGACTGTCTCTTCTCTCACCATTCATACCAGGCAAGTTGCTAGCGAAAGAGAAATCAGTGAAAGGATGGTCTGGCCCCAAAAATTCCAGAAGCTCATTCACTGTGTCCATGTCGACAACGTTAGGGTCATCGTCCTTGTACTCAAGAGAGTATGCTCTATAAGCGTCCATGAGTGAGGAATCCACATAATGGGAATCCAGGGCTTGTTGTTGTTGAGGTATGGGCAGGGGGTGGGTCTCGTGAGAGCCAGTCGATGAGGCTTGATTGCGATCCTGCGTCATTCTGTGTCCTGCGGATGTAAATTGTAAGGAGTGGAACCGGTAGTGAGAGTAGTTGAGGTGAAATTATGTGTAAAGAGTGATTACCCCAATGGGCAGAGCATGATGGATTCCATGTAGGTAGACAGTGAATTTCCTCTGTGAAGCGTTGTTACGACTGCGCAGACTGTTCGCGCAATGACACGGCCATACCTGAACATTTCACTCAAGACGCATCTTTTCACAGTTCTTCGCTAGCGCGAATTTGATCGCAGACTTGCTACCGCTGTGTTGGGAGGACTCTGCGTGGTGACCTTAACAGCAGGTACTTTGCTAGGTTCATTTTCTACATCTCGCACTTGACGCGAGTCAATTTATTGATGCAGCGCTCGCTTCCGAAGCCTTCGGATGTCGTCCACGATGCTCCTTAGAAGCCAGCGTTTCGTAGTATCTCAGACATGAGCTGACGAGTTGAGCTGCATGCCCACAACCTTTGACACTAGCATCGCGGATCCTATCCTAATGCTTCTTAATGAAGTCTCTAGAACTAGATTTGTATACAAACGAGGTGGGTAATAACGGCGCGTCTCTCGATTAAGGGTGAGTTGCGAGGCATGGCTAGCGTTTCCATGTTGTCGGTGACATTGAAGATGCGCTCTCTGAACTCATCTATCCGCACCACGTGCATCGCTATTTCCGCAAGGTTTTCGCATATCTCAGTGATGCATCCTGCTAGTTTAAGTCAGACCATCAGCAAGTGATATCTCTGGTCGTTCCTGGGACTGGGCTTGCATGTTCGTAGATACCTATGGTAGATTGCCCGATGTCCGGCGAGATCTGGTCTGTTGGGTTGTCAAGGGCGGCATCTAGAGTCGGCCATTCCCTCCCAACGAGACGAAAGGTAATGCGCTCTCTATAAAAAAACAGTCTTATCTCCATTTAAACGTAAGCGCATTGAATGAAGCTATATTTATACACTTACCACAGTCATGCCGTGACGTCTCTTGAACTGAATATAATCCGAAACACCCTTAACAACGCTAACACCACGGCGCATCAAGCCAACCCTTGACTTCTCTCTCCTATTGAGTATCGAGATCGTCTTTGAATACTATTTGTAGATAGCTTGTGTAGTTGTAATGCCTGATACCATAATCTGTCACTGTCAAGCAGGCGGGTGCAGCGTAACAATTCTCTTGGCCTGCTTGCAACCTTAGGCTTCCAGCAGTTCCCAGAATCTTCACCACATCATTATAAGACTAGCAAGAGGCGACCCCGTTGCCGGTGATGGACACCGTGTTACAATGGCTGGTGCTGCCCGAAATCCCACTGCAGGTTTTCGGCCTGTCCACAAGCGCTCTGGATTACCTAAGCGAGATGAGGGAGGAGATTGAGAAATTGCATCTACAAGCTATTTCTATTAAACTATATGAAATTAAGCGGTATACCTACGCACTCGCCTTAAAATAGATGGAGCGTATAATAATAGCATTCTAGGCGTAACTTTGACTACACATAAAGGACAGTGTCCTATGTTCTTCCATGCACTAACACCAGATGCCTACAGTGTGCCTTAGAATGCTCACCTAGAGCCTAAGCAATGCTATTTAGGCCCTAACACAGTGTCGTCTTCTCGAGGCTGATGAGCACCTGCATTAAGCAGCATCTTAACTACCTGCTTGTCGCCTCTAAATGAAGCTGCCCGCAATGCGTTGCCGAAGTGTCCACCCTGCGCGTTAACGTCGGCGCCTTTCTTAAGCAGTATCTTAACTATCTGCTCATGGCCTTTCTATGAAGCTGCCTGTAGTGCGTTGCTAAAGTATCCACCCTGCGCGTTAACGTCAGCGCCTTCGTCAAGCAGCATCTTAGCTACCTGCTCGTCGCCTTTCTATAAAGCTGCCTGTAGTGCGTTGCCGTACTCTCCACCCTGCGCGTTAACATTAGCGCCTTTGTCGAGCAGTATCTTAACTACCTGCTCGTAGCCTTTCTATAAAGCTACCTATAGTGCGTTGCTAAAGCGTCCACCCTACGCGTTAACGTCGGCACCTTTGTTAAGCAGTATCTCAACTACCTGCTCGTAGCCTTCAAATGAAGCTGCCTGCAGTGCGTTGCCGTACCCTCCACCCTGCGCGTTAACGTTAGCGCCTTCGTTAAGCAGTATCTTAACTACCTGCTCGCGGCCTCTAAATGAAGCTGCCTGCAATGCGTTGCCGAAGTGTCCACCCTGCGCGTTAACGTCGGCGCCTTTCTTAAGCAGTATCTTAACTACCTGCTCGTTGCCTTTCCATAAAGCTGCCTGTAGTACGTTGCCGTACCCTCCAGCCTGCGCGTTAACGTCAGCGCCTTTGTTAAGCAGCATCTTAACTACCTGCTCGTGGCCTTTCCATGAAGCTGCATGTAGTGCGTTGCGGAAGGGGACACCCTGCCCGTTGATGTCGGCGCCTTCGTCAAGCAATGACTCAAGAACGTCTGGATGACCGTTCAGACTCGCGTGATACAATGGAGTGCAGCCGTTTCGGTCTTTCTCGTCGATGTCGCAGCCTCCCTTGAGAAGTCGGATGACTGCACTTGTCAACCCTGCGGAGGCTGCGTGGTGTAAAGCATACATTGGAGGCGTTTGGTCGATCCATCGTTGGCTTAATGTGGGAATGTTGAAGAGACTAGTGCTGTACACAATCGTACCAGGAGTCACTAGAAAAGCCATGTCATCAAACCGATCTACAATACTCCTAATGTCGTCACCCTGCAGAATCTTTATCTGCAGTATCGCGGCAAGATACGCACTGTCGTGCTGGAAGAGTCTTCCCAGTTGGTCTACGACATCATAGGGAACTTGATCACAATTCGAAACATGGTAGTCAAAGTTTTGACATGCATAGCAAGCAAGACCGTTATTTTGGAGTCGGTTGAAAAGATCGAAAGAATCTTCGGCCGGTCTGTTGAATGCCACTAGATGGATATACTGAAGACACGCTGAGCTTAGTTGCTTATGCACAGATCTTGAGTCTAGAAGTTGTGTTCGCAGAGGATGTTGCGGCATTCCTTGGACGGCGGATGTAAAGAACTCTTGTACAGTATAATGAATCGGCCGGATTGCGCCGCTGGCTTCTTCTAGTAGATTGCCACAAGCCTCAAGAATCACTTGTGGCGGGACGAGCGATATGTCCTGTCGATTTGTACAGTTCGCGTTGATTGCGAGCGCGTGTTGTAGCTCCCGAGTGCTGAGGGGTCTTTGGGCGTAGATTATCCAAGCTAGACAGTTTAGTGCTAGATCCCTCAGGTACGGAATCTGAGCTTCGATCCGCTCGAGTATCCGAACGTAGGTATCTGGTAATCCTTGCGGTAAGGCTTCCAGCGCAGCTTCCACAACCCGATCCTGTTCTGCCTTGCTGGCTTTGCAAAGGCTGTCTAACTGTAGGTTAACCCAAAGAAACCTGTTTCACACTTAGCCCGCAAAATCCTCTAGTGTGACCACAAGCCATAAACTCACATGCCTTCAGCCTTCTTAGCGAGCGTCTGAATAATTTTCTCCTTGAATTCGACGCTGGTGATAAAAAGCGTCTTTCCATACCGCCCGGCTTGGAGTTGCTCGACTTGGCTGCGCACAAAGATTTCTATGTCGCCTGCGACGTTTTCGGCTTGAATCTGGATTGTGGGTATCTGCTTGTCTTCAAAGGCTTTGGCGATGTCCGTTTCGTGCCGACTTGTGACAAACACCTTGACGCGGCATCCAATCTGCGCAGTGATTATGTTGGTGATGAAAGCAAGGATGCCTCCCCGCTCTTGCTCCGGACACTCATCCAAAGCGTCGAACACCACGTATACTTGGCTCAGATCTTCAACGAGTGCGACGAAATTTTCCTGTGTACCCACCAAAGATGGAGACAAGCCATCGTGCTTTGTCTGAAGCAGGTTCTGTGGTATACGATCCTTCCTTCGGCACAGCTGCTTGACCAAAGCGGCTACAATGTGGTGAAGCTCTTTCAGCTGCATGTTTCGGTAGTTGTAGTAAGCAAAGCCAATAGCCGTGTCTTCCCGTAGCCCGTTTTTAGCTGTGAGATCCTCTATAACGCTTGACCTAGAGCATGATTAGCATCAGAAGCGGAACAAAATATGAACGACAACCACCTACGCGAGCACAGATTTGCCAATTCCAGCTACAGATGGTCAGCTGTTCGTCATCTATGAAGGGAAGATGGCTTGCCTACGCTTTCCGTGGCACCACAGGAGGGTCGAGGCGGAGCCGTTTACCCATTGCTGATATTTCGACTCTCTCACCAGCCATTCGCATGTCTGTTCATGCTTCATCGTATAGATGTCCTGGTGCGTTTTCTCGAAATCGATGCTCGACACCCACGCGAGGAACGCCGACCTCTCCTTCTCTGGGGACGTGTTAATGACATAGCTACGCGCAAAGCCTCAATGCAGATGGCCTTACTCTCTTCATCACGGAGCCTTGACTCCTCGGCCTTCCTAGAAAAGTCAAAATGCAATGCCTGGACGGAGTGTAGCAACACGTCGAGATGGTGCTGCAAATCCCCTTTGATGGACAGGAACTCAGTCTCAAACGTCTCCCAGTGCTGGCGCATGAATGATCTGATGGATGTCCACTTTCGCTGATCCCCGTTGACATCGACAAACACACGACGGGCCTTCCAGCCAAAGTCGAGCACGTTCGCGTAAGCACTGACTACCGTCTTCTCCACAAGATCGATGTCTGCCGCCTGCGCATATGCCGCAAGAGGACCCAGGTAATCTTCGAAAGTGCAAAGCATATCGATCAGCTTGCTAAAGTACATTGTGAACTTCAGAGCGAGATCGATGACGATCCTGACTGAGCCGACTACCAAGGTTGAGACTTCAGGGCTCGCTTGGATGCCTATAGCGACGCCTCCCATGAACCTGTTGAGCAGGTCTAGAAACTTTGAAAGACGCTCAGCGTGAGGCCTGAAGGATGACTCGCTCTTGTGCGCCGCATCGTATGTCCTCACGCGTGACAGCAGGGTTCGCTCGTCGATGGTCTTTGACGCATGTAGAAATGCCGCCTTCTCGCCCTCAGAAAGCTTCCCCAGTGTCTTCGCTAGAGCCTTTTCTAACACCGGGCTGCGCCATGTCGCTGAGGCCGATGCACCTCCGCTTGATGTAGTCGGGCATGGCGAAGCCGATGGTAGCGGAGAAGGAAGAGAAGGCGTTTGCTGCGTAGGCGTCAGAAGAGGGTGGGGTGGAGCTGCTGGTGGCGGTAGAGGGGTAGTGTCCGACGCGAACAATGCGCGTACGCGACTGTGCACGCGGTCCCGTTTTCGCATCATACAGTAAAGCCGCAGGTCCGACGACCACGTCCGGTATTATGCACTGTCTTGTACGGAGGTGAATGTTGAGCCTACAAGAGGATCGCGAAATTGCGGGGTAGGCTCCGGGCGCAGCCGGCTGCGCCTCTTGCTGCATCGTCCTGCAAAACAACTGCAACCTGCACGGCTGACATTTATGTTCAGCTTGGCACGAGAGGGATTGGAGGTGTACGTTTGTTCACTCCAGGGCTGCAGCGAATCACGCGTTCTTGTTGAACAGCACGTCAAGACGGTATTACGAAAGTCAGCCGTCACCACCACCTTCACGTAACTACTTGAGCAACGCGTGCATCCGATAACAACATGTGCCCACGATCCAGTCTCGTACAGCAAAATGCTAGCGGAGCACAGCATGTACGAGACTGTGTTCACACGCTTTGCTCCCACCGAATCGCGACTGCCCCTATTCTTGAGCGTACCTCTGACAAAGGCGAACCCTACAAAATGCACTTTCAGTCTTCTTAAGATGTGTCTGGCCCATGCAACAAAGTCAGCATATAGCATGGGCGCAAACATCTCACAAGTAGGCTATAGCAAGGCACTTCGACGGGCACAAGAACGGCGCAGATGCCTATTGTGAGACATCGCTATAGATGCAGTGAACAGCGCGACGGCGGAAGCGACAGCGGGTACAAGGTTGGATTCAGTGACTACTCGCGAGAATCGCAGCAGGACGACACTAATGGTCGCTCTTTCCCAGGATACCAAAAGAAGGGGTATTAATACTAAAATATTAAACAAACGCAGCCATATCGCCACTCCTCAGTTGGCGGCGGGAAGCTCTCATCTATTGTAATTCCTCGAGCCGTGACAATAATGAAGTCGACCAGACTGCAGTATAGTGCAATGCAGTGCAGTCCAGACTCACTCCAGCACACCCTAGCAACACCCCCCGCATCCCCGCCCGCGTTACACTCTTCACACCTCCCCATTCCCTCCCCCACGCGCATTTCCACCCAGACCTCCCATCAATCCCCTCCCGCGCGTCACACCTCCGATCCCCTCCCACCCCACAGGGCTGAGCTGCCTTGGATTCGGAATCAAGATTTCGCGCCAAGCCGTCCCTGCCGCAGATGTGCTAACTGTGCTGGGTTAGCGCTGAGGTCCTACGTCACGGTTGGGGTTTGGGTTAAGAGATGGGAGGGTTCGGCTGGGAAGGAGGAGGGAGGGGAGGCACACGCATACGCAGATCCACACGCGCAAGGCTTCAAGGTATCAAGTGTTGAGTTTGTGTTTGATCGATTCGAGTGGGACGAGAGTGAGTGTTTGGGGAAAAGAGCAGCGAGGTTCGAGATCGAGACGTTAGGCTTGTGGAATGGCGGAGTATGAAGAGCTTGTGGTGCGTTTGTTTTTCTCGTGTTTAATTGCAATACAATGTGATTTGTGTTTGGAGGAAATTTTGCTGATCTTTGAGTGTCTTTTTAGGAGTTGGGATTTGAAGGTGTGGATAAGTTTGCGGACAAATATCACGACAAAGTTTATGATCATTTGCCTGCGGTGCCGATTGGGAAGAGGAGACATCAGCAGCAGAGTCACGCTCGTGAATCAAGACAAGACTACAACAAGGACGGGCAACAGGCTAAGCCTGGCTTCAGAGACCAACGAGATCTACCTGCTTTTTCATCAGAATATCAGCAATACTCGACGTATCCTGATAAGGGGTATTCGCACAATGGCTCTGGACTCCGTGGAGGAGAGAACGGCTACAGAGATGATAGGACCATGTCGTCGTATGGGCCCAATTCGCGGTCAGAAGGCGATTACCAGCCTCGGAGCACTGAACGATACTACGAGGATGAGCGCAACTACAAACATAGCCCTGATCCAGTACCGCGCGGTCGCGACACCGCCGATAGCATGGGCTCGCAGCAAATGACAGTATGTAGCAATGTGAAGACCATAAGAGCAAGGCTTACAAGACCAGGCATACCAGCAACCCCGGCAGAGTGGCTACGAACAGAGTGATCGTGGACGTCCTAATAACCAACGACGAGGCTCTTCCTGGTCGCCTCCCAGAAGGCACAAAGACGAGCGAAAGAACCGGTCGCAGTCCCGGACTCGGGCTCGCTCACCAGCAGCAAAGGACAAGCAGCACCGCCTCGCGGCGACTCTGGGTGGCGCACTTATAGGCGGAATTGCGGGAAGCCATGCGGGAAAGGGCAAAAAGTATGATACTGCGGCAACGTTTATTGGGGCTGTTGTGGGTGGGCTGGGGGCGAGGGAAGCGACGGAATTCTATGACAAGAAGAAACATCAGAAGGACGACAGGGACTTTGGTGGTGAAGAGCGCAAAGGCGGGGGCAGAAGGGAAGAGCGCTACGACCGTGGGGAGAGACAAGATCGCGACGAGCGATACGATGAGCGGTATGACGACGGGTATGATCGCGACGATAGATACGAGAACGAGCACAGGAACAAGCGAGGATACTAGTCAGCCGTTGTCATCGTTTTCTTTTCGTATCCATCAGCACTCAAGCTCCTGAAGCTTACTGGTGAGAGCTAGTCCGGTTTTGGAATGACGCGGGACAGAAAATACGCATGTCTGGGTGCTTATGGAATGTTTTTAGAGTCTGATAGCACGACGCATTCCTATAGGGCGTGTATGGGCAATTGGAGGAATGCGGTGCAGCAATAGTATGATTCGTTATGGGTGTAGTATGACGTGCCGTGTCTGCGACATTGATCTGAGGCGAAGGAGCCAGGCAACGGCCGGAGAGGGGCGCCGGTCAGGGGTTGTATGTGTCTGTGCGGAGTGTGTCGTATAATAATAGCCGACGACGCAGATACCAGGTCACCATGCTTTTTTGCCGCAAAGGGGACAGTTGAATGGCTTCTAGAAGGACGGCAGAAGGCAGCGTCACGGAGGGGTAGCTGGATGACGAGGGGAATAATGTCTGATGTGCTGTTGGAGCCTGGAGGCCGAGTGCTCTGTCGTGGGTGTCAGGATAAGGTGCAGGCTTCGCGGATGGCCTGTGCTGGTTTCGAGAAGCTTAGCAGAAAGGTGGAGTCTCGACCGCGTGCTCGCGTTCCCGCCAGACTGCGGGACGGGCTTGGGTCCATTGTCCAGCATCACGCATCAGGCATCACGCAGCACCAGGCCCACGAGCACCGTGACACAGTCTGTACGTTGTAGAAAGCCTTGCGCGTGCGGACGTCGTAGCCAGGCCTCACGATTCTGCCGCCGCGCCCGGCCATTGTGGTGCTGCTGCACGCTACCCAAAGAACGCTTCGGCCTGCAGCCCGCTCGTCTTTGGCGACAGCAAACATTGTCGCACCCACAAGACGCACGCACGAGGCAGACGACTTAGCTACCGACCCAACACCCACGACGGCGCCACCATGAGCTGAGCACTCGGCACAGCTCCTCCATTGCACTTTCCCACTCGACGCCCCCAGCGCCTTCCGCAATCGTCCCGCGCCTGCCTCCCCCGCGCTCACCGACGCCCTCACCAGCACCCACGCCACTGCCCACCACGCGTCACCCAGCACCCGTCAGCAGCCAGCAGCCAACATGCGACGATACAGGCCAGGCGGCGGGCCAGTGCGGGCCCACGGCGTCGCACCCATACCAGATCCCTTTGCCATGGTGCGCGAGTTCGACAAGCACGCCAATCCCACGCAGCCCATCCGCCCCTCGCCGCTGGCCTCGTCGACGATCCAGGGCCTGCCGCTCGACCTGCTCGAACGCCTGCGCTCCTTCCCGCTCTTCCAGACGGCCGACGAACACTTCCTCACCCAGATTGGCCTGCACCTCAAGCCCCAGCTCTACCAGCCACACGACACCATCCTCACCGAGGGCGAGACGGGCAAGGCCATGTACTGGCTGGTCCGCGGCGGCGTGCGCGTCACCTCGCGCGACCAGGAGAGCACCTATGCCGAGCTAAAGCCCGGCGCCTTCTTTGGCGAGATTGGCATTCTCATGGACATCCCCCGCACCGCCACCATCATCGCCAACATGCGCTCGCTGGTCGTGCGGCTGAACAAGGAGGACCTGATGAAGGAGCTGCCGCGCTTCCCAGACGTCGAGACGGCCATCATGCACGAAGCCCAGGAGCGCCTTGCCATCCTGCAGCGCAAGAAGCAAGAGCTAGGCGCAAAGCGGCCCACGCTGCCTGTGCGCCAGATCACAGGCAAGCGCGACCGCGACGACGGCGACGTGGTCATGGCAGAGAGCGGCACTCTCCGCCATGGCGAGATCAACGCCTTCAAGAAGAGGAAGTCTCCGAGCCCCGGTCTCACCGACGCCATCGCCCACAGCGCGTTCGGAAGCGGAAGTGTCCATGTGAGACCTCTGCTCAAAGAACTGCCACTCTTTTCTGAACTGCCTGACGACATTCTGCACTTCATCGGCATGCGCGCCCAACCGCGCTCTTTTGACCCGTTCACCGACATCATCAAGCAGGGCACCCAGGGGAGCGACGTCTTCTTCATTGTAAAGGGCGAGGTCGAGGTCATCAACATGAATCCCCCCGAGCTGAACGGTCATACGTCGCCCAACATGGGCCGGAGAAAGTCGATTGCGGCTGGAGAACACAACTTTCAGGAGGTCAAGGCGCGGTTGAGGGCTGGCCAGTACTTTGGTGAAGTGGTCAGTCTTTCGCTCGCGCCACGGCGAACAGCAACAGTGCGCTCCGTCTCTGCCGTGGAATGTCTCATGATTAGTGGAGATACGCTGAATCAGCTCTGGGAGAAGTGCACGCCAGATGTGCGCCGGCAAGTCGAGTCGGTCGCGAAAGAACGGCTGCAGAGTGCAAAAGACAACGATGTGGACATGACTGATGCGAGCAGCACACCCAACATTCATGACCTGGCCATAGCAGACATCGCACCGCGAACCCCGCGGCGCAAGAGGAGCGTCCCGTCTGTAACGTTCAACGATACCACGACCGCCATGGATAGTCCAATGACACCGACAAGGCGCGATGAGAAGATGATGGAACCCTTTGATCCAGATCCCTTCCTCAATGTAGACCTTGACAACGTGAGGTCAAGGTCGCGGAGAGGTTCACTTGCACCACCAACACCTGCATCCATGCACGCACTCGACCCGCCCAGTCCAACCAAAAACGAGTTTGGCAAACCAGCATCACCGAGTGCTTCACCTTTCTCTCAGTCACCACTTCTCATGCCAAAACATTCTTCCACCCCGCCAGAAGCCTCCTGCGACTTCAAACGTCCACGCATGATCAAACGACCGAGCAGATATGGCAGAGGGAGACTGCCGGATCCAGTACTGATCAAGGTATTTCAATACCTAAATATCCACGAACTAATGAAACTCCGCCAAATATCCTGGCACTGGCACAAGACCATATCCACAAATCCTGACATCCTCCACGACCTCGACCTCACCAAATTCAACCGCAAGGTAACCGACCGCTCACTCGTCGACATAATATGCCCCTTTGTCGGCAGCCGCCCGCGCTACGTAAACATCAGCAACTGCTTCCATGTCACCGATGAAGGCTTCGGCGCCCTCGCCAGCGTATGCGGCCCCAGCGTCAAAATCTGGCGCATGAAGAGCGTCTGGGACATCACCGGCCCCGCCGTGCTCGAAATGGTACAAAAGGCAAAGGGGCTGGAAGAAGTGGATCTGAGTAATTGCAGAAAAGTAGGTGACAACCTGCTCGCCAGGGTCATTGGCTGGGTGGTACCCGATATCCCACCGCAAATGGCAATGGCACACGCACAACACCAAGCCCAAGTCAATGGGCGCCGCCAACAGGGTGGCAAAGGCGCCAATGGACAGCCGCAGCCGCAGCCGCAGCCACTCCCACCAGGCACTGTTGTTGGATGTCCCAAACTTCGTCGCTTGACGCTGAGTTACTGCAAACACATCACCGACAGGAGCATGGCTCATATTGCAGTGCATGCTGCGAATCGCATTGAAAGCATTGACCTCACACGGTGTACCACCATCACTGATGTGGGCTTTCAGCACTGGAGTGTATATCCGTTCCCGCGGTTGACGAGACTGTGTCTGGCAGATTGCACGTATCTAACGGACAACGCGATTGTGTACTTGACGAATGCGGCCAAGGGGCTAAAGGAGTTGGATCTGGTAAGTCTCTTTACCCCCTATCCTTTGACATCCTTAAAACGGGGTGTTGGGAAATGCAAGACATGCGGCATGAAACAGTACTAACAATACACCCACCCCTAGTCCTTCTGCTGCGCCCTCTCAGACACAGCAACCGAAGTCCTAGCCCTCGGCCTCCCCTCACTCACCCATCTCAACCTCGCCTTCTGTGGCTCCGCCGTCTCCGACACATCGCTCCGCTGCATATCGCTGCACCTCCTCGAACTGCGCAACCTCAGTGTGCGCGGCTGCGTTCGCGTCACGGGCACGGGTGTCGAGGCCGTGGTCGAAGGGTGCAGGGACCTTGAGCGCTTCGACGTCAGTCAGTGTAAGAATCTGGGTCGGTGGTTGGATGCTGGTGGTGTGGAGGCGGTGCGGAAAAAGGGGCGCAATGTGGTGTTTGAGACGGTGGCGGATGGGAGGTGGAGGGATGGTAGGAGGGATGTGTAAATCTCTTGTTTGTTTGTTTTTATTTCGGCATTAGTGGGGGGGTTCTGTTTCTTTGGAATGACTTGGGTTAGGGATTGTATGTGTGTGTGTGTGTATGTGTGTGATACGCTGCTGTGGGGTGGGGTGGTGTGTATATCATGCATACTTGTGGCTTTGTTATTTTTCTTTTCTCATCTCTTCATCTGCAGTCACTAAAAGAGCGATGTAGAAACGGCCTTTACGTTTTGTTTTTCTTAAATTCCTCTTCTCTTGTTCTCTCTTCTCCTCCTTCTCCTTCTTCTCCTTTTCCTTCTCCTTCTTCTCCTTTTCCTTCTCCTTCACCCCGCTCCTCCTTTCTTTCAACCCCTTTCTCCCAATCCTTTCCCACACCCCTCGTCCTTCTCCCTCCCAAATCCCTTCTCCCAACCTCCCTTCCCACCCCCACAACTCAGCATTCAGCAACTCACAACTCACAACTCAGTACTTAGCACCTAGCACTCAGCACTCCCCTGTCTAAAAAAGCAATCTTCCTTTTCTGCCAATGCTTGTCTACTTAGTCTACTAGTGCGAGTGCGGGTATTGGAATTTTTTCTTAGGCTTTATTTAGGTAGAGATCTAAGGACGGGGGTAGGGAGTGAGATATTTTTGTGTGTGGGTTTGAAATTCAGAGATTTAGGGTAGGGTTAGAGGTATGGTTGGGATTCGGTTGGGATTAGGTTAGCGTTGGGTTGGGGTGTTGAGATAGTGGGTGGTTAGGGTGCGATGAGGTAAGGGGGGTACTTTGAGGGTCGGTGGGATTGGGTTGTGATGGTGGATTTTTGGTTTGGATTGGTAGGAGGAGGATGTGGGATGTCGGGGATTGCAGTTGTATAAATGAAAAGGGATAATGAAAGGGCATCTTGCTGGCACGGGATGTTGTGATGTAGGATCTCTCTTTTAGGGGTGTGAAATTTTACAGACTGTGTTTATCAAGTACATTGAAGAAGTCTACCCCTCAACTCCACTGGCATTCAATGAAGAATCGTGTTTCATCTATCTTTGTTTGAACAATTGATTCAAGCAGTTTCTCTTACCAGACTCGCAGCTGGGACCTGACCTATATCAAACTCCTTTTTTACATCCTGGGTCCCCACAAGGCGTCATTTAAGCAGATATTCGCCGCTAATTCTTGATAACCATATGCCGCATCTCCAAAACCAGACTCGTGCGCAATCTGAGCAGACACAGGACCGAAGGTTGCAACCATTTGTCTCAGACCGGTAATGAAGGTGATCTGCCCCATTACGACCACAATATGGAAAATCTGGTGGCTCGCACCCTGCAATCGGTCAGTTTAACGTTCCTTCTGCGATTGGAAATGGAAACCATGCTTACCCAAATATCAAACTTCTCGGGAAAATACTTCTCTGGAAACCTAGTAATGTAGAAAATTACACCGGTGCCGTAGAAGGATCCCATGCCAATAGCATGAGCAAGGGGAAAGAGGCCGAGGACGTCGATTCCGTCGATGAGGCTGGCATGGAGCATAGGTACGAACCCGCTTGCGAAGAACGTAGCGAAGAGAATAGATCTACTCGGTGAGCAATTGGCAAGCAGGATAGAAATTCCAGATTTCGTTACCTCCACAGTTTCATAGCGTCTCCATCCGCTCCTGGCGTGAGCATGATGCTGAACAGAACCAGCGCAAGGACGACTGAAGATGCAATATAGCATACTTGTAATCTGGGGTGATGCCGCAGACCAAAGTACGTTGAAGCGGTGCAACCTGCAGCCGTATTGAGGATGATGCCCAGGTAATCGATTTTAAGCCAGCGATTCGCAACATGCTGAGAATGAGCGGTCAGAGTGTGGAAACCGGCCTAAAAAGTGTAGGCATCTACGTTAGCTTTGCTCTACTCATAAGGGGCTCTAAAACTGCAGAACAAATGACACGCGTAGATGAAGGTATCCTCACAGAAAACAAAAGGCAAAGAATGCAAGAACCAATGTATTGCCAAACAATCATTTGGTCTACATATCGCTCTTCATCCCATTGTTCCGAAAAGGCGCGGCATTCTCTCGCAAGGAGCAGGGCGTGCAGAATACCGGGCGCGAGATGAGACCACACGTTGACAAATTCGTTGTGGAGGTAGAGCAGGGAAAGAACACAATGGTAGGCGCTGTTAAGCGGGCGTCGATAACCAGTTTTGATGTATTGATCTCCTCGCATCCATGAAGGAGCGTCTTCCCGGCGAGTTGTAGCCGTCACGGGCTTGATGTCCTTGCTGTTCATGTCTGGCGTGGTGGAAAGTGGGGGAGAACATTTGGTGTGCTAATCTGTTTATTTCGTGATTTTTCTGCTTTGCAAAAGTTGTTCACTCATCATCGCTTGTGGCTCTGGACGAAACGGGAAATTACCGAGGCGTAAGCTGGTGTCTATTTTTTTGTCTCATCTAATCGTTCAAAGGATCTATGCACAACATGGGAAGATGTCAGCCACCAACGCCCCAACCAACCCGAACGCACGTTGTGTAAGGTAGTCATCTCGCGTACGGTAGTTACGCGGCACTGACGGTTGGTTGCACTAATTACCTGGTAATTACAACACCGCCTTTGGGCCAGGTTCCAGTGCGCCACCCTCCCAAACCCGACGCATCGCCTCAAAGTACTCTGCTCGGTATTTCGAAATGTGATTACAGTGCGGCGTGCCATCAAACTCCAGCTCCCTGACATCCCAGTTCTTGCGTCGGGCATCATCCGCATGGCTCGTGATGTCATCCCAATCGACATGCGTATCAGCCTTGGAAAACGCATAACAAATCCTCCTGCAGTTGACGAGCTTATGGTCCAGCAATGTTCTCCGATAGATCCGCTCTGGCTTCTCCCATCCAATGAGCTGAGACCCAAAGAGCACATTGGTGACAAACATGATGATGATGGGCCCGATAATACGCCAAAAGAGTCCCTTGGGCAGGGAGAGAAGCATCGACTGGAAGGATTTCGTATAGGTTCCACGCGCGGGCCCACTGTCGCACAAGATACCGGTGACGGGTAGTGCATAGCCAAGCCGTCTCTGCAGTACGATAAGCAGCTGCGTTGCTGAGTTTGTGCCGCCGTTGGAGAAGGTGTGAATCATCATGTTTGGTTTTACCGATGCGTTGCTGGAATCGGCTAGTGCTGCGAGGACGACCTCTGCGGCGGGTTGAATGGCTGCCCATTGTCTTGTGTAAGGGCTGGCTATGATCCAGACGGATGATTCGATGAGCAGGATTTTTGAACGCGGTGCGATGGCGCGGTATCCGCTTGCGTACTTTGCAATGTGCTTTTTTCCAGCTCCCAGCCAGGTACAGAGGATGATGAGTTGGCCAGGTGCGGGATCCTGGGGTGTGAAGAGTGACATGCGTGGTCCGAGTCTGTCAAAGACAGGATCAGCATTTGCTGGTGTAGCCATGGCGGTGGTTGAACTTTGAAAGAATGAGCGGTTGCATGTGGTGATAAGTAGTATACGGGTGATGTATCAAGAACAAAGGAGTGCTTATATATTGAAGGTATGCTACGCTTATCCGTCCTAGTCTTTCTACGATTGCTCATGATCCAGGCGTTCTACGCCTCATCCACACTACCCCTGTCCATCTCGTCCGATGCTCGCGTCGCGGACATGTCCATCAGCTCAGCAGCCCACTTTTCGGCGCCTTCTCGAACACGGAACTTCAGGTACGGTCCATCATGCCCGCAGGTAATATGATCATACAGCTGGAACTCCTGGGGCCTGTGCCGACCGTATTTAGCGCCAACATAGCCGCCGCCCAGTCCTTCCGCAGTTGGATCAGGGGCCTCCATATCAAGATACCACACCGCCGCGGCGATAGAATCAGCCAATTCGGTCAGCGTAAAGTTCATCCCCGAGCAGACACGTGTTCCGAGCGAGAAAGGGTTAAAGTACTTTCTCAATGCTGCCACTTTCTCAGCCGGGTTGGACTCGGAGACAATCCAGCGCTCGGGGTTGAAAGTGTAAGAGTCTGGGAAGATGTTCTCGTTGTGGTGGAATGCGTACAATGAGCAACCGACATCCATGCCCTTCGGAACGTGGTTCCCGTCGACTGTGAAATTCTCAGACGTGACTTCTCGCCAAAGGGCAGAGCTGACTGGTGGGGACATTCTCATCGACTCGTCCATGACCGCGTACAAGTATTTGCAAGATTTGAGTTTCGCGCCGCCACGAATATCATTCGGGTTGTCGAAAGTTGTACGCAGCTCGTGTGCCAATTTCTTGAAGACGTCTGGATTGGAAGCCAGATAGAAAAAGATTCCCGTCATACCCGTTGAGGTTGTATCTGCGCCAGCGATCAGCAGGAATCGGCTCTCAGCCGCAAGCTCCGTCTCAGTAAGACTTTTTCCGGTTTCGGGGTCCTTTACGTCGATGACGAAAGAGAAGAGATCCTTCTTGGCATGTTTCCCTTCAGAAACACGCTCATGAACCATACGGCCCATGAGCTCGAAGAACTTGGTGCGCATCTTCCACGCATTGATGTAGAAGATCTTGTCCAAATTCCACTTTTGCAACTGAGGGTACTGGACGTAAACTCCCGCTCTGGCAACAGCAACATGGATAGCATCGATGATGAAATGGTTTTCATCGCTCGTCTGCAGGCCGAACGTCTGGCCGAAACCAAACTCGCCCATGATGTCGTAGGCCATGTGGCGGCAGTTCTCGGTCATGTTCCACACCTTCGACCACTTTCCCACGCTCTCGGGATCAGGGCTTGAGATGAGTCGTTTTACAAACATTTTGGCGTGGTGAAGAATGATGGGCTCGAACTCGCGGATCCGGTGGTCAGCGAACCCGTGGCCTAGAATGCGGCGGCGGAAGCGAGCGTATTCTCGGTCTACCGCTGTGAATGTGTTCCATGCACCAGGAGCGGGGACCATGCTGGCGTAGCCTTGGGACTTTTGAATGTCGTGTTTCGACTGGTAGATTGCTGTTGCGAAGTCAACGTCCATCTCGGCTGCTTGAATGCTCTGCAGAACTCACTCATCAAAGCTGTTTCGCTTTGGAACATCAACTTGTTCGGACCTTGTCGAATGACAGGCCCATACTTTTTGAACCCTTTTTCGGTCTGGATGTGGAGCTCGCCTCTACCGTTGTAGTATGCTCCATAGAAATTGGTAATCTTCGCCAGGAAGGGACCTGGGTACTTTGCCAATGGATGGAAGTAGACGCGATAGATGATTCCCAGCACAAGCTATACACGTCAGTCATGATATTTGCACAGGGTGAGGATTAAATCCTACATAGGCAAGCCAACAACCGAGTACGAAAGACCCCATTGCTTTCATCTTCTCCTTGCCCTTCAAGGTGAGGAAACTCTCGACACTGGTAGCGACAGCATGCTTGAAGTCCATGTTGGCGATCTGTTCATACTTCCTAGCAACAAGGTGATGGCCAAGACTCTTCACCTTGTCCAGGTCCAACGAAGTGAAGTTCTCAAAACTCATAGTGACAAAGTTTGAAAGCAAACAAAACTCTGCTGTGTAAATCGCGAAAAATTGCTCTGCGTTGCAAAAAAAATCAAGATTCCAATCTACATGGCTCTCTCAAGCGTATGTAAGGCTAGTTACAATTGAGGTCGCCGAGCTTCGCACACGCACCGAGGATAACTACAACCGTGGCGTTGGATAGAATCCGCGGGATTGGAATCAGTCAGGCAATGTCATGTCAGACTCCTTCGGGGTTGGACGAAGATACTGGAACGGGTGATAGGCACGACGCCTGCCTAATACAATCCTTAATCCACCTTCTGGGACTGTAGGCGATGTAAGGTTCCTACCGGACGGTCTTCGATTCCAGGCCAGTAACACTTCGCAGGGGTTGGTGCAGAGTCTCGGGATGATACCCGCAAGGCCATCAATCAGGGCCATCGGAATTCTCCCCGTTAGTCAGATATGAGCGGCTGAGTGTCTTACACGCAGTGTCGTACTACTCTGATTTTCCACGAGCGCTGCAGAAGGCGAAACGAGCTATGCGAAGTACGTTTAATACGGAATGGTGCTACCAAAAATGTATTCTCACTGCTGCAATGAGGAGCTTTTCGGTGGCTTGCCAAGTATCGTCAACCTCAAATGTCTCGACCAGCATGTGAAATCTTCCAGATGCACAAGCTCGTGGGGTTGATATAGCCACCAACATCACGACGTGCAGTTCTTTATCTCGCCTCATGCGGAGAACATGCGGGATGTATATCATGTTTTGTGTAGATAGGCGGTTCCACATTGTACTATCCACACAAAACCTACCTAATGTCTCTTGTACATGCAAACTCTAGAGCGGCTCGGTGTTGACGTGTAACCGACGCCATGGCCTGATAGAATCTGACAACTTCTACGGGTACCGCGTGCACGCCCACGTGGCAACGTGCATAGAATGCAATCTATCCGCACGGCAAGGCCCGCCGCCATGATAAGTGTATGTTGGTACCGGGGACATGGAACAAGGATCGAACCTGAGTACCGAGGCGTCCATCACGTTTGGGATATGCAAGCATTATTGAGCAAGGTTTATAGTGTATGCACGGTCAGCATTCACCACGCGGATGCCAAGAGGTGAGAACTCAGCACGGGTATTACGTTCAATACTCGGCTTTGCGATGGAATCATCGTCATCCTGGGGAACACGAGGAAATGCAATGTCAGAGCTGATTAGACTGTATTTGAGCAGCGAATGAGGCTGGTCAGTGTTTTGCAGTGGTTGGGAGTCCATATATCCCACAACCCAGGGGATCTGAGAAATGGCATGTGAAGGTTTGTGTAGGCTTTGATCGCCTAAGATATACCATACAATCAGGGCTAATGAATGTATCGAATCGATAGCATGTATCTGATAAGACAGGAAAAAAGCATGGAATGAGATCATAGAGACTGGTAGCAAAGAGCACCCGAAATGAGTGTAATGTTGAAAAGCCCATACACGAATATCAAACGATGCACTCATTGAGAAGACCATCCCGATATCAAAGTCCATATTCAGGTTCAGTCTGACCCCCAGTTTGAAACCGTTCGTTGTCGTGAGACTATTTAATTTGCCTTCTCGCTTTCCGACCTACCACCTACCGATGCCAAAGTATCAGAACCAACAGAAGCACTTGAAGACTCCGTTCCAGTATCCTTTGCATCCAAGACGCGAATCTGATTGCCCTTTCGCCAGATCATCGCAATGACGAAGATCTGTAATGCAGAGAAGCCAATCAGAATCTTCATCTGTAGATTATATGCTTCTGCTAGTGCTAAAACAATCTCATGTTGCACATCTGCAGGAAAACTGTGTGCTGATTGAACAGCTTTTAGCATGTCAGATGTAGATAGGTTGTCGAAGACGGAAAGGTGGGTTTTGAGGTAGTTGTTGAAGGCAGTGGTTGTGATCGAGAGACCGAGAACACCGCCTAAAGCGCGGAACTGAAGGAGGGCTCCGCTAGAGATCGCTTTTCGAGCACGAGGATTAGCAGTTGTTACGATCAACGGAGTGGGTTCGGCTTACCAGTGTCTCGTTTCTCGACGACAAGAGGAGGCATTAGTAGCGTGATGCCCATGACCGCTCCTATCCCCAATCCTGTCAGAATTTGGGCTCCGTACATGGTTGTTGGAATCGTGCCGTCTTCAGGCAGGACACAAAACCAGGCCAGGCCGCCGACTTGCAGGATAGAGCCAACCAAGAGGATCCATACGCAAGCAACACCTTTCTTGGCAATGAACCCGTTCACCATGAAGCCTGTGAAGGAGATCATGATGTTGAATGGGATAAGCCGGATTGCTGCAGTCAGCGGCGATGTCCCAGTGACATCTTGATAGCGCTGCGGAACGTTGATGATAAGGATGTTGTACGGTATACCCGAGAGGAATGAAAAGCTATACATCAGATTAGGAGCTCGACCCTTTTTTCTTTGGTCAGGGAGAATACTCACAGCAACACTCCCATCCAGGGCTTGTTGTGGATGAACCGCCATGGGAAGATGGGTTCGAGTGTCCGTTCATGCTTTGTGAAGAACCACTCATTGACCAAGAATACAATCCACATGAGCCCCGAAACGACGAAAAGTGCGATTGCGGGACCACTGTTCCAAGCTATTGAGAGTCCGCCCTCGAGCAGTACTGCAACAATGAGCATTGTCGCACCAAGAAGCAAGAATGCACCGGCGGCATCCAGACGAGCAAGTGATCGCCGGGCAATCCGGTCTCGCCATGTCGGGTGTTGATAATTGGGATCCCCTTGGTGCGGAAAGGAGGCGGGCAGAACAATCAGAAGGAGCAATATCGTGGCAACTCCGAGCGGAACACTGACATATGTGAACTTACACAACCTTCAAAACTGGCAGGTGTAGACTTACCAAAATAGAAATGCCCATCGCCATTGCCCATTCTGACTCGTACCCCCTCCGATCAAAGGTCCGGCGAGCGAGCCTAGCGCTCCCGCAGTCATGAATTGTGCTCCTTGGATGGGATGTTTATGTTTGGGGACCATCTCGTATCCGATAGTCAATGCAACGGACCAGCACCCAGCAGCACCAATACCTTGGAATACACGACTGATGATCATTTGGTTCATAGTCTGCGCAGCACCACATGCTCCTGAGAACGCGGTGAAGATGAGCACAGTGGCGATGGCTGTATATTTGCGGCCGAAGATGTCGCTCAGCTTTGCCCATATAATGATCATACCTAAAGAGGAGGTTTAGCATCTCATTCATTGCATGTGGCTATGCAATCTTACTAGTGTACGTGATGAGGTACCCAGTGACTACCCACCCCATTTGCTCAACACCATCAAGGTCTTTAACAAGTGACACCAACGCGGTGCCAACAACGGTCACTTCGCTATTGACGAGAAAAAGACAAAGACAAGTACTGTGGGTGGTTTGATCAGCAGCATCGAGACAACGACAGTATCCAAAATTCAACCAACCTCAGAGAGACAAGATGAAGTCTCCATCCACGCAAGTACCCTGCACTGTCAAGTCCTACTCCTACAGAGTGCTCAACGTCAGTTTGCAACTCCCCCTTACTATCTCTCGAGACAATTTCATTGTCGACATGTCCTGGCACGGCCATGTGAGGCTCAGGCTCCTGCATGCTGTTTCTTGAAAGAGATCGGAGTTTGTGAAATGTCAAAGCTAAAGGGCACAGAAGAGACCTGGAAAAGCGTGAGGAGGGTGTTGGAGTGTGCTGGAAAATTGTGTAATTGCTACGTTGGGTTCACAATGAACGGGATATGACATGAGCCATAAACGCCATGGCGTTGCTCCTTGAGTCTGTTGCAACGCCTATCTCTGCTGCGCTGCGTTCCTCATTGACTTTGCTGCAGCCATGCCAAGTTTGCTAAGGCCGAGGCTCCAGAAAGAATACTCTTGTGAGATGGTAGGTGGTACGTCGGTATTGGCATCCATAGGCTGACGTCTAGAGAAGAAGCCGAAAGAATAGTAATCATTGACGCTAATGCTGACAAGCATTCGGCGGGCTGTGGCGCGCCTGATCCGAGACTTAGGTTGGTCGCTTATAATCCTGGACCCTCTTGGATGACCCTTGTAAGCTGACCTACATGCAACAGGAGTCTATGATGTTGTCTCAGGGGGTCGTCGGAATGAGTGATGCGGCCAGAGCTTGGGCCCGAGTGTCACATAGGTGTGATTGTGGAAGTTATCTGCACAGATTATGCTGTCAGAACGCCCTTTCTGACTTGAAAGTGAGCCCATGGGCGGAACGCCATGTTATCACACTGTAGGTGTCGATTCCTTCTGCACAAAATCTCTTTTTCTGTTGGCTACACAAGGTCATATAGCAAATAGAGGGGCGGCTGGACTAAAGATGATGACGACTGTTACCTTGAGTTCCATATACTCTCAGACAATCATGAGTTAGGCCACCTCGCATTCATCATGAGCATGCATTGGCGTGATGTGGGTCGAGATGGGAGATTTTGAAGATAGAGAAATCACACGGCCGGAGTGGAAAACGTGGCGTACTGCCCAACGCAACGGCTTAGAAGTGTACCGTGCCTGGGGTCTAGAGTGATCGGGAAGTCCACATATCGAAACTTTGGAGGAGGGCTGGGTGAAACGGAGCCATAGTCAGGCCCGCTGCTGAAGGGACGGCAGTCGAGACGGCGAGGAAGAGTCCAAACGAATCCACAGGTAGAGCCGGTAAGAATACGCGTTATCGTTGAGCTGAATCTGCAGCGACATACTTCGGTCCCCGGAGCGAGTGGAGAAGCTGAAGTGAGCAGATGCAAGGCGTCCGTAGAGTTGAGCTTCGTAGAGCAGCAGATAACATAAAATGCCTGAGATCATCTTCTCTAGACATACAACCCAAGGGATCAGTGAATTCGGTTTCCTGCTCATCGTCTCTCATTTCTAGTTCTTGTTCCATAAGCCCGTCTCAGTGAGGTATATCGATCACAATGACGCTTGACTATACCAGCCATCCGGCCGAGATCGTGGGGTCGGGCGAAGTAAAGGGCGTGAAGAATATGGTCACGATCGACGACCTCAAACGAGCTATCCCAGCTTATTGCTTCAAGCCCTCCTACATCAAGTCGCTCTTCTTCCTCCTCCGTGACTTGCTTGTCATTGCCACGTTCGGATCAATTGCGTGGTCTTTTATTCCTCAAATCCAGAACACCCCGGCTCGCTATGTTGCTTGGATCTTATACGGTTACATGCAAGGCCTGGCCTTCACTGGTCTCTGGGTGAGTGGGATTAGTACAACCAGTACTGGAGATGCGCCCTAACAGTTCACAGGTTCTTGGCCACGAATGCGGCCACGGATCCTTCTCTCCTTCGAAGTTACTCAATAACACCTTTGGCTGGGTTATTCATTCTTCTTTGATGACCCCCTACTTCGCATGGCAATCGACGCACCGACGCCATCACATCTACGCCAACAACCTTGCAAAGGATCACAACTATGTTCCGCCCCAGGCTGAGCAGTATGCTTCAGTCCTTGGAATAAGTGCTGAACAATTGGAGTCGCTCGATGAGATGACTGAAGACGCACCACTCGCTGCTTTTGGTCGCATTGTCATGCAACAACTCCTTGGCTGGCCAATGTATCTGATCAACAACATTACGGCGTCCTCGGGAAGTTTGTACGGAAAGCAGTCGGACAAGCTTCTTGGTAACTCCCATCTAAACCCTTGGTCTACTCTTTTCAGGCCTGAGGAGGCGCATCTCATGATCGCCTCTGACATCGGGCTGGCTATCACGGCAGGCGGCCTGTACATGGCGGGCCAGAAGTTCGGCTTTGCAAGCGTTGCTCTGCTATACGGCCAGCCGTACCTGTGGTTGAACCACTGGATCGTAGCGATTACTTACCTGCACCACACTCACCCTGATGTGCCAAAGTACCAGCCTGAAGCTTGGTCCTTCATCAAGGGTGCATTGGCAACCGTTGATCGCAACCTTGGTTTTGCCGGAAAGCACATGCTTCATAACATTGCCGACTACCACGTCATTCACCATCTCTTCTCGTAAGTGTCCCCGCAACCTTCTGTGCTAGCGTGGGAATCTCTCCTGACAATTTGATAGTCGCATTCCCCACTACTATACCAAGGAAGCCACCGAGGCTATCCAACCCCTGCTGGGCAAACAGTACCATGAGGACCGTGGCAACTTCAATGCTGCCATGTGGGAATCGTTCCACAAGTGCCAGTGGGTCAAGGCGGACGACGTTGAGGACGAAAAGGAGAGAGCGTACTGGTTCAAGGCCGGGCCGATCCCGCCTCCAGAGAGTGACATGAAGAAGCGCGCCTGGATCTAAGTTCGCGCTGTCATGTACGCCATGACATCGTGTTACTGCGATGCAGTTTGCACATAACATAGGGTGGTGCGAAAGGAAGATGGGGTTGTGAGCCAGACGAGCGTGAGATGACAATGTGGGGCTTCGACGCGTCTCCAGATGAAGCTAGCGTTAAAATACGATATGGGGTGCCTTGGGAGTTGATGGGAGCCAGATGAGCGGATGATATTGACAAGAGTGTAGATCTGGTTTTAGACATGTACACAAAGTCACTCCTTTAGTGTTTTGTAGATCAAATCTGTTTTTGGCATTCAAGACTGCTCTGTTTCACTCGCATAATATATCCCTACACCCAGTTAGCAAGACCCATGTCTTAACGAAAGGAAAACCATGGGCTTTGTAATAGTGTGAGTTACAAGTTCAACAAACGCAGATGATAACAATGTATTGCCTCATCAACAACTTCTATAGGTTCTTGACGAACCAAGATATACAAAAAGTAGACCAAATGCCAGGCGTTCAGAAGTCAGCCAAGAAGCATTCATACAGTCATCACTGTCTCGTCATAATGCCCACTCTAGAAGTTGGGTAGTCGGTCGCCAGTTATCTCAGTATTATCGAGGAAGGAGGAGAAGAATAAGATGAGACATTGAAGGCCCAGGACTTTAGCAATATCGACAACACCCTTGCCTTGTGTTACTCCAATGCTGCGAGATTCCGATCGGCGAGTCGCTCGAACTGGAACGAAGCGGTTGCTTGGTCGATAATCGGTCTCCAATGAAACGTTGAGACCGCGGCGCCTTCGAAGCGTACTTCCGCCATCGGTGAGTTTTAGGCGTGGAAAGGTTCTCACTTGCATATCATATCGGCTTATCACCCAAATCTCTTCCCATAGCCTTTCACAACACCGTCAAGAATACCCCGCATCCTCTTGCAGCCCTCGATGCCTACTGCCAGCATGCCCTCCAACCGCTCCATCCTGACCCTGCTCTCCATGATGCAGACAGCCACCTTGTCACTCTCACCCAGCGTGCCAACTGTCAAGAAGGGAAGTTCCAGCTCTTCTTGGTTATTGAGATCCAACAACGGGTCATCCGCAGAGACGTTGTCGGCGGCAGATGCAGATGCAGATGAGGCAGCGGTGCATGCGACAAGGTAGTCTGACATGGGTACACCAGCATCGATGAGAGCCAGCGTGGCGGCGTTGATGCATGCGGCGAGAAGCGAGCCATCTTGGGAGATGATGTGAATGTTGAGTGTGATGGTCGAATGTGGGTACAAGTGCAGCAGCAGCACGCCCTCGAACGCAGAGCGCAGACAGTGCTCCATTTCACTCGTGCGCTTGTCGCTCTTTCGCTTCCGTCGGTCAACGCCGCTGAAGCCTGCAAAGTTGATCTCGACCTCGACTTTGCCTTGGCCGCCTTGCCCTCCTCTTTGGCCTGGCTGACGACCTTCGGCAGGCCCAGTCACGGACACGAGAATTTTGGTGTTGCCCATCTCAAGATACGAGGAGCCATCAGCAGCGGCCTGGGTCGACACCTGTGCATGAATGCGACGTAATTCGTTCCATCGGCGGCCATCGAGACGCAGGAGGGCGAGGGAATATGTGCTTGTGTCGAGCGGCATGGCGTAGGCAATGTTGACCTTGTTCGCGAAGATATCGCACACCGATCAGTCTACTATTAGTTGCTGCGCTTTCAATTGCGTGTATTAGGAAGCAACGGCTATCACAATGACGAGCGGATTTGTTGTGGATGACGATGGAGCTGCAACGATATTTCCGCTGGCCAAAGCTTACCGGCCGGTATCTGCAGGGATCTGCTTGGAGTTACGTTGACGCGCCCCGCCCCTCACGTGAGAGCGTGTTAGCGTGTTCGAAGACTGCGCGCCGCCACTTCCCTACCGTGGCCAAGGAAATGTCTCCAGCATCGTTTGCATCCGATGATGCTGTGATGCATCGATTAGATAGGCTTAGCGGTCAGCCTATCCTCTCCCATTACAATACACAGCCTGCGTCTATAACGCTCGTGATCAAAGCGGACTCGGTTCAGTCACCATGTCTTTGCCCTGCGATAAAGCGAAGGAGCATCGTCGAGCCCTACGCGCCTTTGCTGAGAGCGAGCCGGTAAACAGTAGCGACGATTACGATGGACTCGATATCATTGAATCATCGCGTAAAGGCTTGAATCTCTCACAGTACATTGACGGTTAGTCGATCACGCCAACCGTGACGGGCATCATCGCTGAAAGCCACAGTATTGACTCAGTCGCAAAGTCAATCTCGTCATGCTAGTGCAGATTGTAATTCTTCCGAGGCGTCAGATGAAGCCACCGAGGATGATCTTGATGTGACCAGGGCACCTCCGCCAGGAAGCAGAACCGAGATTAACCCAGGCGAAAGCGATGCGTTTGAGGATGCCGTGGAAGAGTTAGAGTCTGAATGGTCAGATGAGGATCCTGGGGCTGTGTATCGAGATTTTAAGAACCGAAGGACCATGAAGCGAAAGCGTGTTGCCGCTGAGACGAACAGGATTCGTGCGGTACGCAAGACCAAGACGTCGGCGGCTGCAAGCATTGTTGGCCGCAAACCTCCACCCAAGAAAAAGACAGTCTACGGAACGATGGGCTTCGTTGCTGATCCTGTTACTGATGGTACTAACGTAGCTGTTACCTTTCTCGACGAGCCCATCCCAGAGTACTTTCTAGCGCGACAAGCGGCCTTGAAGAAGCTGCATGAGGCAGGTCTACGTTACCCACCCAGCTATCACGACGTCGAATTTCTAGACCCCGCAACAGAGGAGAAGCCAAAACTTGACAAAGCTGTCAAGCCGCAGCGGGAGAAGAAGGATATCAGGCTTAGAGAGTCTGGTGGAATAATCCCTGCAGCAATTGCGCAGTGGCTACGTGATTATCAAGTCGAGGGCGTTGAGTTTCTCCACGAGCGCTTCGTCAAGCAGACTGGCGCCATTCTGGGGTATTTACCGTACGCCAACAATTAGATTCATTGCTAACTGCAGACAGGGATGATATGGGCCTGGGTAAAACAATTCAGGTCATCGCATTCCTAACCGCAGCATTTGGGAAGACTGCAACAAATACCGACGCGAAATGCATGCGAAAGATTAGGCGCATGCCAGAGGGTCGATGGTATCCGCGAGTACTCATTGTTTGCCCCGGGACACTGATGCAAAATTGGGAAGACGAATTGACAAAGTGGGGCTGGTGGGACGTTTATAGGTTTCACGGCCCCAACGTAGCTGACCGAAAAGGTGTGCTGGGGGCAGCAGCAAAGGGCATGCTTGAGATCATGATCACAACTTACACCACATACCGCAATCACGAGAGTGAGATCAATACTGTGGACTGGGATTGTGTCATTGCTGATGAATGCCATCAAATCAAGAGCAAGGATGCGGAAATCACCAAGGCGATGAATCGAATCAACGCACTTTGTCGCATCGGACTTACAGGTACAGCCATCCAGAACAAGTACGAGGAGCTTTGGAATCTTCTCAACTGGGCAAGGCCCGCTGCGTACGGCTCTGCGCAAGAGTGGAAGCAGAATATCAGCAATCCACTCAAGCTGGGACAAGCGCATGATGCTACCAACGCTCAACTTGCTGATTCGAGGAGCAGAGCTCAGGAGCTTGTTCACAATATCCTACCGAGCGTATTCCTCCGCCGGATGAAGTCGCTCATTGCACACCAGCTTCCCAAGAAGAGTGATCGCATCATCTTCTGTCAGCTTACTGAAACTCAGGCTGACGCGTATCGAACATATTTGGAAAGTGAAAGATGTCAGTTCATCAGAACATCCAAGGAAGAGTGTGACTGCGGCTCAGGAAAGACGAGAGGGCATTGCTGCTACCGCGAACTTCCTGCTGAAGGAGAGCCCTGGCACAAGTTTATGTTTCCCTGCATGGTTACACTTCAAAAGCTTGCTAACCACCTTGCACTCATTGTGCCTGTGTCATCTGATAATCACGAAAAGCAAGCAAAGGATCTTCAAAACCTCGAAATTGCATGTCCAGACACAGTCAAGGACTTGTTCAAGATTCGTGACAACATTCTGAATCAGTCACAGCGCGAATTCTGTGGGAAATGGAAGGTTTTGCGACGCATGCTCGACTTTTGGCACTCGAATGGCGACAAGGTTCTCATATTCTCTCACTCTGTCCGCTTGCTGCGGCTCCTCAAAGGTCTATTTGATGTGGATGGAACCAAGTATAACTTCTCATACTTGGATGGCAGTATGAAGTATGAAGACCGATCGGAAGCGGTTGCGGACTTTAACGCGGACCCAAATCAGTTCGTCTTCCTCATTAGCACCAAAGCTGGTGGGGTCGGACTGAACATTACGTCTGCCAATAAAGTTGTCATCATGGATCCCAACTGGAACCCCGCACACGATCTCCAGGCACAGGATCGTGCATACCGGATTGGCCAGACTAGAGATGTAGAGGTCTTTCGTCTGGTTTCTAGTGGTACTGTTGAGGAAGTGGTCTACGCTCGGCAGATCTACAAGCAGCAGCAAGCCAATATTGGTTATAATGCATCGGAAGAGCGACGCTACTTCAAGGGTGTCATGGGCCAATCGAGCAAAAAGGGCGAAATATTTGGATTAGAGAACCTATTCAGCTTCGAGCAGAACAGCATACTGCGCGACATCTTACACAAGACAAACATTGCAGAGTCCAAAGCCGGTGTCACTGCCTTTGATTTGCCATTGGATGAGTCTCAGATAGAGTCAGACGAAGACGAGATTCTCTCTAATAAAGCACTTGGTATCACCGATGACGATGGCAATCTAGCTGAGATCAAGAGACTTGCAGATTCCTTCCTCTCAACATCCACAAACGACGCCAAAAACCCAAGCAAAGGAAGGAAAAAAGGTACAAAGCGCGAAGGTCCTGATCCTATCAACGCCATCCTTGCAAGAGCCGGAGTCCAGTACACTCATGAAAATTCCGAAGTCATCGGCCGTAGCGAGATAGAAGCTCGTCTGGGCAAACAAGCCATGGAACTACGCAACGACGCCGATCTCGCAATGAAGAGGGTGTTTCAAGGCTCGCAGTCACAGTCGCAATCCCAGCCTCATGTCGACCAACATGATGAATTCAGCCCAGACGACAATGACAGTGACGACCCCCAACTCACTGCGAGCAGCACGAAGGGAGAGTTGAAGATCAACTACCGATACCGACCTGATGAGCGTATCCGCAAGCGCCAGTTTTGCAGTATGGCAGAGAGCATGGGATTCGAGGATCCGTTGGAACTAGCGCTGCTTGTGGAGAGTTCCACGCAGGAACAAAGGAGGAAGATGCTTGAGCGCTTTTACCGAGGGCGAAGAAGAGAATTACTCGCACACTTTAACAGTGGCAAGAAGCGCACTTTGACCGAGGAATGGAGTGTGATGTGATGGAATGGCGAGCATCCCCGATCACTAGAACAGTAGACATCACGGCTCGATTAAGATTGAGTGGGGTGGCCTACATATAATAGTGGGTTTAGTAACTCTTGACTACCTATGAGGCAGCGAAGTCCCAGTCCACTCGAATATTCTCCTGAGTTCTGCGACAACTGCGTTTGCACAATGCGTGCGCGAAGCGAGTCTCACCGCCTGCTCCCCCTTCACTCAAACCTTGTGATGTACATATGCACTGCCCATTGCATTTCACACTATATGAACCCTACCAGGATCTGTTCCAGAGCGACTATTATCACAATACATGAAACAGCAATCACAGCACTCAACCAGTCAGACACACCTTCAGAGCGAATCAACTCGGCGTCTGCACAGAAATGACGAACCCGGAACAGGCTCAAGATGTTTTTGAGGGGGACATTGATGATGTTTGGGTTAACGATATGGTTGTGGTTGGTATTGGGGTAGATGTTACTACCCCGGGTACCGCGATGGGTATGACTGGAACCCGGGATGCGTCGTTTGATGCTCGCGGTGGCATTAATTCTGTTACAATTACACCTCGACAGGTCCTTGGATATCAGGTCACAGGCTCCACGGTGCAGGGTGATGAGGAATGGTCTTCTAGGGAGCCACTACAGAGTACTCACCCCCCAGTCTCAACACCAAGCCCTTTCTTTGCTAGCAGCCATGACATTGCTCAGCAAAATGAACATAATGAGCTATCACTCACCGGCCAAACAGCATTATCACTTCTCCCAGCTACCCACCCAAGCATCGCCCTCGCAGCACCAGCACCAGCACCCTCTCCCCCAACACCCACACCCACACCCCCACCCCTCCTCTTCACCTCCCTAACCACCGCCCTCTCCGCCCTCCCACCCCCAACCTGGCTCTGCCCACACCCAGATCCCAGTATCCCGCACACCCCCAGCGGTCGCAAAACCTGGGTCCTACACCTCACCCGCGCCATAACAAACACAACCCACGTCATCGACCAGCCCTGCCCAACATTCACAAAGCACTGGCTCTCCACGCCACCCTTCTACCCACGCGCCGCCACCGAGCTACTAGCCTGGGACATCTTGTGTCTGACCGAAACCCTGCACCGCACGGGGCCGGCGGTGCTGCGCATCGCGGACGCGCGACAAGCGGCGCTTGTGCGGCGGACGTGTGGGTGGAGTTTTGCGCGTAGGATGGGCGGGGTGCTGGCGTTGTTGGGCAGGAGCAAGGCGCGGTGCGAGAGGTTGTTTTGTACGGGGGGGTTGGGCGGCGTGGTGGGGAATCCGGAGGCGCTGCTCAGAGGGAGTTTGGGGAATCAGAGGCAGAATCGCAGGAGGCAGGGGTTGTTGGAGAGGGGGAGGAAGATTAGGAGGATGAGGGGGGGGTGAATTGGGGGGTTTGTGGTGGAGTGGGTTGAGATGGGGTTTGTGGGGGATGGGGTGGGGTGTTGGAGAGGCTGGTATATGATGCTGGTTCTGTCCTGTACGTTGGTGGATGGAATGAGACGAGTTGGGGAGCTTGATGTCCCGCCGGATTTCAGATACTTATGGAAGATTTATTTCTGTTGCTAGTAGTCTTTACTTTGGTATATGAACGTATATCTGAGTTGCTCTATGTTCAGATTCAACTTCGTAGTTGGCCGGATGGGGGAACCAGTATCGAAGTAATGAATCGTAAAAACTGAGCGAAAGGGTGACCCCGTGATTAGATGGCGAGTAATATCGAAAGCGCCATGGGCGATTGATCAGCAGTGCAAGCTTCTAGCAGTGTCATCTCACCGGTGCCATACTATCGTTCCCTTTGATGATGCAACCGCGTGTATGCAGCCCAAGATTATCGCTTGAAGCGATCCAGGAGAAGGCTCGATTGAGTGTATGACGATTGTGCCGATCAAACGGTGTCATGGAGATGATATCTGCTGGGGGATTGCTATTGCCTACGTGGCATATATCCTCTTCCAAAGACCATCCGATTGTTTCGGTCCTGTTGATTCGTTCTGGATCATCCTGTGAGACGAGGCGATCAATGTAATCGGGAGTGCTGAAGCGGGGCGGATGGATAGGAGCGAGATACGCTATACCGGGTCTGTGTAAGACGCTGCGGCTGTGATTGGTCGTCCACTTGGCAGACCCTGTGACGACATAACGCCGGAGAAGTTTTGTTGCTTTATTGAGTGAGGATAGATGTCAATCAGCACGGTAATTCTCACACCTGGAATCGAGGTTTCGCCCTTCAGCAGCCAATACTGGCGGTTCTGCATCTGCTGACATGTGCTGATCATGGGATTGTTGCGTCTCACTATTTGCAACTCCCACATTACGTCGTCACACCACCGCATGTCATTCCTGTGCATCACAGCAGACGGCGTAAATAGCACGTATTATACACCGCCTGGCCCAAACAGTCTCCGCGAGGAAGACCCTGATCTTCGGCCATCACCCACGCGATGTGCGGGGGATTGGCACGGCTTAGCGATGCAGGACCAGTGGGGTTTTCTGCCCGGCTATGGCTTGCATGTGCTTTGCGACTATCCATGCACGATGATCACAGCGTACAGCAACATAGCCCAGTTGAGAGGTGCCACGCCAACACGAAGCTTCCAAAGGCATCGGACAGCCCCGCCTGGGACGCTTGGGACAAATGCGCACTATGCCATGCGGCGATTGGGCTAATGCAACACATGACGACACAGGGCGCTGAGCACGCAGGGGGGAGCAGCACGCAGCAGCCTTGCGGGGATCCAGCTTTAAGTGTCAGATGTCTGCCTGCCACCAAGTTCACGTCAGTCACCCAAGCACACCTCACCTCCGCTCTCGAAACCACCACCCCTCGCCAACATCAATATGGGCAGACGTGACCGCTCGCCAGACCTACCGCCGCCTCCCCCTATGGGCCATCAATGTACGTCTCTCCGCTTTTGTCTGCTTACTTCACGCATCACTAATAAATACATAGCAGACCCGACATATCACTTTGAAAACTATGAGAACGGCAAGCCAAAATGGTCGCCTGGCGTAGACAACCAGCGCGACTACCGCGACTACCGCAACAGCCGACGGGACCACCGCCGCTCACGCAGAGACGGCGATGCACCTCCTCCACGCCCCCCACCCCCACCAGCTATGGGCGGACCCCCACCACCACCACCGCCTCCAGGAATGGCTGCCCCGCCACCCGGAGCACCACCACCGCCTTACCAGGGTATGCTCCTCTCCCTTCTCCAGCCTGACGACTTCTATATTAACATCATCATAGACACTCGTGACCGCGATCCTCGCCCACGGAAACCTCACCGCAGCAGACGTGCGCCTTCTTACTCTGACTCCGACTCTGAATCCGACTACCCGCCTCCACGTCGCAGCCATCGCCGCGAGGAACCCCCACGAGACCGCGACCGCGACCGTCGCCGTCGTGAACACGACTCGTACGACTCTTATGACGAACACTATCCCCCACGCCGCCAGCGCGACGAACCCCGCCCCAGCCGCGACGGCTACAAGTCCGAAGGCTACAAGTCAGAGGGCTACAGGCCAGACCGCCGCCGCCGCGATCCCTACGACAGCCGCCCGCGCGAAAAGCCGCGCTACGACGACAGAGACCGACGAGACAGACATCGCGACGACCGCCGTGATGATCGCTACGACGACATGTTCTCACGTCGTGACGGGCGAGACAAACGCGACCACCATCGCGAGGACGATCGACATGCGGGGGACAGGCGGAAGGGCGAGGGCCGGGCCGGAGGCAAGCCAGGACAGCCCGAGTGGCAGAGGCAAGCCATGGCCATGTTCAAGGATTACGCGATACCGATTATCAAAAAGGAAGGCGCAAAGTATGTGCAGAAGCAGATGTCGGGAATGGGAAAGCGGTAGAGCGTCTTTTTTGTTTTTGGAATCGTTGGCCATGTTGTTACGCTGTTTCCAGCCCGGTTTTGCTTGATGTAGTGGGAGGCTGTATTGATTTCTTCTTCTTCTTTTACTTGTCTTGGCGTTTGGATCAAGGCGGGTATAGAAAGTACGTTGTTTACGAATTTCCCAGTACTCTAAAACAGTGTTACACAATCAAGGTGGTATGGTGTATTGATAAACAACACACCCTTACGTACCTTTATTCCACTATTATAAAGAACACTGACATTAATGAAAACTTACTGAGTGCAGAAGAATACAAACTCAAATCGATACTGTTTTGGAACGAAGCTCTTGCAACCATGGAAGAATATTGTCACGAGCTCTTGCTTTCATGCATGCATTCATTGTATAGCCAACCCCCTCACCCCCTCGTACTCGTAGACTTGGGGGACTAGACTAGACAGATGAGTTGAACGCGCTGGTTATTCGGGGTATGCTATGGTATGTACGCTGTGCCATGCGGCTCCCCAAGAGGAGAGCGTTACTGTAAGGCCCCCTTGAAGTATTTTAAGGCCCAATCCATAGAGTTATACGTCACAATTCAAGCCGTTATATTAACGATTGTGCTATCAGAAGGAAGTATGAACATCTGGGCTTATCCAGTTCGGAGAGCATGCGGCGGGTACGGTTTGTTTTATGAATGGTCTCGGAGGACAAGAATCGGAGAGGTTCGTACACCTGTTGCCCGTGTTTAGAATCTGCTCAACGATCAAGCTTGGACAAGGTGTTCGTGCCAATCACACAGATATCATAGACATGTGCTCAGACTCTTCCTACTCAAAAGTCGTTTTCAACAAATATACAGTATGCACTATCTCTCATCTGCCCACTTCCCCGGAAACCTCGGCCTCAGTCCCTCATCCCAATCGACAAAAGTCTGATGTCGATAATCCGGCATACACTTCACCTTCTCCGGCGGCTTCGTCTCCCACTCAATCCTCCCATCCTCCCCTTCACCCGCAACATGACTCGCCACATACCCCTTGAGCGCCTTGATCTTCCCCGCCGCCTCATCACTATACTCCACATTGACACTCGGCACCACCGCAATCCTGCCAAATCCCTCCACCCACATATCCTTCGCAAACAGCTTCGGCTCACCCTGAAAGCACTCGCCCGGCCGCCGCGCCCTAAACCGAATATGCCCGTCCAACAGCGGCTTCGCCGTAAACGCCGTTACCCCATTCCAGCACGCAAACACCTGGAAGGGTTTCACAGCCGCGAGCCGCGCGCGCGCCTTGTCATCGTTCCAGAAGAGATTCCAGGCAAAGTCCCAGCTCCCGTCTTGGGGGATGTGGAAGAATAAATCCCCCGTCATGCCCCGCGCGATCCACACATCGTAGAATGTCGGGTTGTCGCCCACGTACGTCCAGTCCATGGCACATGTCTGGTCGGCGCCTTGCTGTTTCCGCTGGTGCAGGAGCTCCAACATGTCCTCCATGCAGAGCGCGATGTCGTTGAGGAAGACGACGGTGGTGTCTGGGTCGTAGTGCGCGGGGTGGGCGAGGAGGTCCTGTAAGGCGAGGTTTCGTAGGGCGGCGAGGGCTTCGATGCGGTCGGTTTCTGGGGTTGTTGGGTTGATGTCGCTGGTTTGAAAGAAGTATTTCACGCCGAGGGCTTGCAGGCTGGAACGTAGCTCGTCGAGGACTTCGAATGTGCCGTCGTTGGATCGGCCTTCTACGATGGAAAGCACGCAGTTTTCTGGACCGAGGAAGGTGATTGCTTCTACGATTGAACCGAGCAATCGTGGGAGTAGGTGCACACATTGATGGAGATCGAGCGCGAAGAAAAACCGGGGATGCTGCGAGGCTTTGGATTGATCTGGTGGGTCTCGTAGGTGAGCATAGCGGACAAGGTCTGGTTGTGGACATTCTAGACGAGTAAATGTTGCATCTGATGGATTCAAGATGGCCTGGATATATGCTGGTGCCTGCGCGAGCAGGGTTTCATTTGCTTTCCTTGGTAGACCAGTTGGAGCTGTCGAGGGCGAAATGGCAACAGGCGCATCAATTGATTCCTCTAATAATTGTGAGCTCTACATGTCATTCAGCGAAATCAGAACAAAGGAACACCGACCCGCTGAAGGAGGATTGACGTTCCCAATGCTGCTGGGCCCGATCCCTAACACACGGTCGCTGCGCCGCAAGAACCCAAATGCAAGGATAAGAAAAAATATGGCTGCAAGTAACGAGATGGCTTTGAAGAGGGATCGCAAGCTTCGTGAGTTAGCCATAGAGGAAGTGAACGACCTCAGTTACCAGAAAATCGTTGGTCGTGTAAGGGTTGTCACAAAGAAACGCCAACACGATCTCAAAGGTGACTGTAGACCCGAGCGACTGTGCCACTCATCTTCACATAACAATTTGGCTAAATCCGAAAGATAAGCGAGCGCTAGGAGCACGTATCACACCTATTGTTTCCTAACAGTGCACGCGTGCTACCGAGATGAACGGAAGGCTGCATGAGATTGTTGCTTCTGTGTTAGGTTGTCTCAAAGCACCTGCAAGACTGCGGCGCAGTCCAGGGAAGCCCAACAAACTGCACGAATCATGTATCAAAGTTTTCCCACCCTGCCAATGAACTTTTGCATACTACCATCACTTGCCCTCACGCTCGTTTTTCATACCCAGTTGAGAAATGTTTCTCCTTGTTTGCCTTGTCATCTCGAGTATAGCGACAGCTTCGCATGCGACAATCTGTGGATACCAGGACGGCGACCCCCAGAGCGCCCGGACAGCACAATCCGGCTATGGATGCCGCGTGGATACTGCAAATGGATTGTGGGGATTCTGTCCAACAACTGTGATATCAGCGGAGGATTGTGGCCTAGCTGGAGTATGCGTGGACAACCATTCTTGCACTCAGGGCTGTGGTCGTCTGTCTGGCCGAGCGCAGATCACCACTTTTTCATGGTCGGTAATCCTATAGCCCTTCAGATGACAGAAGGGTTTTTGAAGCTAAGAATGTTTAGCGAACGCTCACAGTTCTGTTCCACGGTGCTGCTCATCAATGGCCCCGACCAGTCCTTCGAGTACATTGCTTGTGGAGCAGAAGCTCGAACCGATAGTCTGTTCCCGGTTCCAAACGCGGTGGAAGCAACGACAACACCATCGAGTTCCACTTCTGTACCCAGCAGTTCTTTGACCAGACCGACCTCGCAACCGACCGCCACGGCAGCAGCAAAATCTCCCATACCTGCATCGACCTCTAGCTCTGATATCAACTCCTCGTTCGAATCTTCAACACCAAGCACGATCCCTACTTCTTCTCAGCAAAATCCAATGGACCTCGGAGCTATAGTTGGAGGAGCAATAGGGGGCCTTTGCGTAATCTGCTTGACCATTCTTGGAATCGTACTCATACGACGCAAGCATGGACTTGACAAGAGACTAGCGATGTCGCCTCCAGGCCATAATCATCACGGCCTGATAGAACCCACTGAAGACGCTGTGCTGCATGCGAACCACTCGGGAGGCGCCCAGAAGAACTATCACTGGGATAGCAGTCATGGCCCGGTCGAGATGTATGGCGGACATTACGTCAATATGGAACTTGTTGAGCTCTCGGGACAAGGGGAATGTAGGGATACTATGAATGGAAAAAAGTAAGCACATGACGGGAAAATCTCAAATGAAGTTTGTTGAGGCAGAACATTGTGCCATATGGTACCTAATTTAATAGCGGCTTGTTGATAGGAACGGCAAAGGGAACCTGATAGTCACCTCCGCCTTTTCACGTCCGAAATTCCAATTTCAATTCCAAACTATGAGCAGCTGAATGCGCAAGAATGATTTTGTGTAATAGAAATTTTCCTTGCTGGACTCTTCCCTGTTCCGGAATTCACCATGGCATTACGCCTCGCTGTCGTCTGTCGCGCTGGCGATTACATGAGCGATGGGTCATGAGACACGGTCTTCAAATAGGGCTCTGTAGCAGCTTCTTGCATGTCTCGGTTTGATCTAGGTGATATTGTATGGGGAATTCCCATTGACTATAACCTTCTAGTAGGTAAATCTATTCAATTTACCACCCTAGTCAAGAAGACGAGCTTTCCTTAAGAAGTAGACTTGTAGAGATAATTTATATAGTTTGTATAGCAGAGGCTAGAATCAAAGAGCATTTATCCAATAAATGTAGCCTTTTAGTAGAGCCTAACGCTTAGAGCTGGAGAAATGTCGTTCCAAAGCGTCGAAGCTCCGATGCGATTACTGAATCCTTACAGTATCCTAGTATTTGTCCACCTCTCAGGCACACTACCCCAAGCCTGTGTCCGGCATCCGTCAAGTCAGAAGACTAAGATTTCTTCATTGTCGACCTAGTCGCAGACTGGGCCTTCGCAGGCGCACTGGTAGCCGCTGCTGTCCAGGCCCGACGCCTCCGCTCTGCAGGAGTGAGAACGCTATCGTTCCCTTTATCCATTTCATCATCGTCGTCCAATTTGTCATGGGGCCTAGCTGTGATGGAAGTAGAAGTTGTCGCATTACCCTGTGTGGTCTTACTTGGTCGTGTGGGTGTCAACGGCTCTATAATTGGCCTTGATGGCGCGTTAGGGGTTGGGCTTTCGGACTCAGGAGTGGTCGTCCTAAGTTTCTTAGTATTAGTTCTACTGCCTTTAGCTAGGAGAACAGGCTTGCATTTTGCCGCTCGCCGCTTAATCTCGACTTTAGTTAAGCCATCGCGCTTATCCACCTTTTCCCTATCCTTCTTCGCCTATTTTTCCCGCGCAGCGTCATCTTTCTTCTTCTAATCCTTCGCACGCTGCTCTGCCAGCATCTCCTTAGTAATCGTGGGTGCACTAGAGGTTAAGAAGCCCTCTATAATATCCTCTGTGCCATCAATGGGCTCCTCTTTGATTGAAGCTAGACGCTGATCGAGGGGAACGCCGACGCTGCTGTCGTCTACCTGCTTAAACTTGACAGATGACCGCGACAGGCTCATAACGTTAGAAGATGTCGTCGGTTAGCTCGAACCTGTAGGGACTGAGCGACATGCTGCTACTCATGCCGATGTTCAACCTCATTGTAACGTTCAACACCTGCTGAAACTTATCATTGTCAGAGATATTCTCCAGTAAATCACGGTCTATCTTTGCGAAGTCGTCGGATCTGTCGTCGATAATGGTTCCCTGGTAGCCCTAGAGGGTTATCATAGTTTATGTTACTTGCGAAGCCTGGAATCTTGAGCTTAATGTCTAATTTAAAGATCGTTTTAGTATCGAGAACTACGATGCTGCGTCGACGGAACCCGCAGAGAAGGCAATTAAACTCATCTGTCTCTAAAATCGCAACATAACGCTATTGAGATGCCAGGCGGCATGATGCCTGGAGTAATAAACTTACCAGCTACTCAAACCCCAACATTGGGATTCAGAGACCTTGCAAACCTGCCATCAGCTCCAACGTAATTTAGGCTGTCGTTTTACATACGCTGTATAGTGTAGTTGGAGAAAGCTTGTAGCAAGCTTCGTCGTAGCTGGGTAGCCCACGCATTACCGTCACGCGCGTCAGCCGCTCTGTTACGCCGAGAATCAGACTTGGGAACAATCAAATCAAATCAAATATGAGGTCGTATTTGTAGTTGATTTGATAGGTTAAGCCTTATATTTGTAGTTAATTTAATTTAATTTAACTTTTAGAGGTTAATATTTGTATTTATTTAATTTACTTAATTTATTTAATTAGTAATTATAGACTAGCTGCTTGTAGTAAAGTGTGTACTATATTAGGCAATTTATAATAGTTTATTTAGTATTGTAGAAATATTATAATAGTTAGTTTAGTATTATAAAATTACTATTCCTTACTCTAATTTACCTTTATCCTTACTATAGTCCTACTAATTATATAATATAAAAAATCTTATTACGTAACCTAATATATATATTAACCTAAACCCCTACAACCTCTATAACCTTAACCTCTACAACCTCTACGACCTCTAACCCGCTAAGTTGCCCTAAGCCCCTCCTCTATAAATACCAAGCTAACGTGTATAGTTATCACTAGCTACCTACAGGGTGTAGCCACCTTAAGCCGCTCATTAACAGCGCCTCCGCCTCTGCCTCCGCCTCTACCTCTGCCTCTGCCTCTACCTCTGCCTCTACCTCTGCCTCTGCCTCTGCCTCTCCCTCCGCCTCTACCTCTACCTCTACCGCCGCATGCAACTAACTCCTACTCGCTAAGTTGCCCCGCACCCTCTTTAATAGATACTAAGGCGGTGTATATAGGTATTACTACCTTAAGCTGCTTATAAATAGCGCCGCCTCTACCTTAAGCCGCTTACGAATAGCGCCACCTCTACCTTAAGCCACTTACGAACAGCGCCGCCTCTACCTCTAAAGCCGCTTACGAACAGCGCCTCTATAAGACCTACAGGCCTAACTACGCTAACAAATAGGTAGGACTTCACGCGTGTCTACTAAGCGCTCCTATAGCTATTAGCTTTAGTCTTCTATTATAGTATAGTAGCTTACCTAACGTTATAACCTATAGTTTTATATTAGCTTACCTATATCTATATCCTTATAACTAGGTATATTAACTCTACCTATTTAAGGATAAAGGCTAGGTAATAAGTGCGGTATTAGCTTATCCTTTATTATTAATTACGCTTACCTTTTAGGTTAAGTAATAGCTTAGTTAAGTGTATAGCCTTTAGCTTTATATACTTATAAGTTAAGTAGGCTATTAGCTTTAACTATTAGGTAGAGTTAGCCCTCTAGCGATTTAGTAACACTAGATCTTTATTTAGGCGTCCGTTATAGGTTTTATAGATTAGCTACCTAGCGATTACCCCTCCTAAGATAATCTTACTTAATCTAGGCAGTCTTATACTACTATTAGGTTAGTATCTACCTATAGTCTATTCTTATAGGCTTGTAGGACTTTATATAGGCTTAAGGGACTTTATATAGGCTTAAGGAACTTTACGTAATAGCCTTAGGCTATAGGATAGTATAATTAGGGGTAAAGCCTTATATCGCTGTTACTAACTAAATAGGGCGCTAGCTAGGGCCCTATTCTACGCTTCTTGTAGACATATAGGACTTTATATAAGCTTAAGGGACTTTACGTAATAGCCTTAGGCTATAGGACGGTATAATTAGGGGTAAAGCCTTATGTCGCTATTACTAACTAAATAGGGCGCTAGTTAGGGCCCTTTTCTACGCTACTATACTAGGTTAGTTAGCAATACTTTATAGGCTCTAGGGGCAAGACCTTATATTTAATATCCTACTACCAGAGATCACCCTAGGCTTCTTAAGGTCCTAACGTAGTTGCGCGCGAGCCTAGAGGCTTATCTTTAGATAAGTTAGGCTAGGGATCCTTATTATACAATAACTTCACGAGCTAGTAGGGGTAGTAACGCCTTTTTATAATAGTAAACTATATTAATATTATAGGCTCTTTAGGGCTTAAGTAGTAGCCCTTCTAGGGTGTTTATCTAGGTATAGGTCTATTAGCTAGCATTGCCCTGTACAAGCAGCTAAAGGACCTATAGGATTTTATAGATTAAGGGGATAATAACGCGTATAGTAGCGTATATACAACGCGTATATAAGGTGTAGGTATTTAAAGGTAAGAGTCTACTAGCTATATATAAGGTGTAGGTGTTTAAAGGTAAGAGTCTACTAGCGGTAAAACTATAGCCTTAGGGGTCTTAGCTACTTAGTAGATTACTTAAAAAATCACTATAGCACCACAGATTATTATACTACGTGCGTAATACTTAAGTGTAGTATATAATATTCTATAGGGAGGCTAATATAGTGTATAGCTTTTAATCTATATAAATCTTAGTATAATTACTATTATTATAGTGTTGTAATATTTTTTTACACGACTTAGTGCATGTAAAATATATTTAAATATTAGTAGGAATATACCTTAACTATAAATATATAATTACTATATAAGAACGCGTCTATACCTATACAAATAACGCGTTATATTAAGTAAAATACCTCACTTAATAGTTTCTATATATAAATACTATATATTTCTAGTAGTATAACTATAATATATAGCTATTTATACTAGTAGCTATATATAGGGTTAGCCTATACCTACGTAGTGTTCTAGCTTTTTACCTCCCTATACCTACAACGCGTTCCTTCTACAACCTCCCTAATTATTACCTATAATACAGCGATTATACCCCTAAAGCCTACATCTAAGCGTGCCGCCCTATTTAGTAGGGGTCCTTTTACTAGTAAACGCGTATAGATATATACTATACCCGCTATCGCCCTAAGCTATAGGCTAACTAACTAACCCTCCCTACGTAAACAACTAGCAGCTGCAGCTAGTATAGCTGTAGGTACTAACTAAAATATTACTAAGAGGGCACCTAAGCCTATTATAATATTTAAAGATATACTTAAGGCGTCTAAGGCTAGGTCTATATTAGAGGCTGTAGCGGCGTCTAAGGCTTTAGGGGCCCTAATAGTAGGCACTATAGCTACTAACTTAATAAGCTAATTCTAAGATAGCTACAAGGGTATTAATTAGGTCTAGTTACCTAGCTATATAAAGGTAGTATACACCCTAAAATATAAGAAGAGCTATATATTTAACTATAGCTATTAGGTAGCCTATATAGCGCAGCCTAAGAAGACCTTTTAGGTCTATTAATACTACTATACTAATTAAGCCTATACGCGATATATTATTAAGGTTACTAAATTAATATTAAATACTTTAGCCTATATAAAGCAAAATCTAATTAGATATTATATTAGGAACAGCGGCAAGCCTATATAACTACAACGTTAACCTAGCTAAACCTTATTATAACACCTTCTAGAAAGGGGTATTACTATCCTATAGAGTGTTACTAATTATATTAGAAACTTTAATATATAGGCCTTTTAATTTACTATAGTTAGCTAGCTAGTTAATAATAACTACCTAATATAAGAGTTTAAAACTAAGTCCTTTAAAAATATAATTACCTTCGCTAATCTAGAGGCTACTAACGTACTTTAGTAAAGTTACTATAGTATGTTAAGCTATATTATAAAGCTATACCGCCTTATAAAACTATAGGTTATTAAGGCCTTATAGTAAGCCCTTAGTAAAATTTACTTAAGCTTTAATAGGTAGATAACTAAGGGTAGTAAGCGCAGCTTCTTTAGTATAGTTACTTACTTTACTAACTATACTAGGCGTCTTAGGGATCTCCCTATTACCCTCCCCTAGTTAATAGGTACCTACTCTAGGGAGAGGATTACTAAAGTTATAGTAGATACGCTATATAACTACAGGATTATAGCTAAACGCCTTAGTTACTTTACGCTTAATAACGCCGCTACTAATAATATAACTATCGCCTACCTTACCTAAGAGTATACCTTTACTCCTGCCTATCGCCGCCTCCGTTATACGCCCTATACCCTTAACTTAGTTAGCTAGATACTACTCTTTAGGCTTAACCCTAACTTATATAATAATAACTTAGAATAGTTTTAAATAGAGGCTAAATACCTAAGGGAGTAGTAGAAGGAGGGCCCTCTTAGCGTGCTAGTTAATATTATTAACTACGTTAATATACTAAAGTAATATAAATTATTTACTAAAGCCTAGAGGATAGTAAACAAAGACCTAAATACCCTAATACTATAGCTAGTTAAGCTAGTTATTACGTATTAGAATAGCTACTATAATATATTTATACGCGCTATATAGCTTAAGGACGCTATTAACTATTATACTACTAAGCACATTAACTACGTTATAATAGAGGATAGGCAGGCCTATAGTAGGCGTTAGGGTATTACTAATTATCCTACCTAGATACGCTCTAAAGGTCTTTTAATAGTAGATTAGCAAGTTATTACAGAGTATATTAATATACTACAGCCTTTAAAGGAGGTAACGTTAAGCCTTAAGGGCTATAGTAGTTTAGGCAATTTTAGCGTAATATATAAGATCCTACTAATATATAAGGTAATCCTAGCTATATATAAGGCTAATATTAAGCTATTTAAGGATATTAACTTTAATACTACTACTACTATAGAGGACTATTTATATATTAACCTCTAAGTAGCCTAGGGTAAGCTTAATACCTACTATAAGAAGCTTAATAACTTGCCTATATACTACGCTACTATATACCTCTATCTATACTATAAGACCTACTACTAGAATAGTTAGCGTAAGCACCTAGAGTAGCTAGCTACTAGGGAGGTAGCCTTATAATAGCTATAGGCTAATACAAAACCCCTACTAATAACACCTCTATAGCTAAAAGTAACCTACTTAAGTAGTATACGCGGTGCTATTAAGGTAATAGCTAACGCCCTAGTTAGTAATAATAAAGATAAAAATATAGATTAGCTATAATACTAGCGTATATATAAGCTAGCTTAGACTATATAATAATATGCTAATAGCTATTACCTTATAAAGTATTAGTAATAACTTTAGAGTAAGTACCTAGATCTAGTAAAATTTATAATTAATATCCTTATAATACTAGCTAGTAGTTATTAATATAAGTATATATTTAGTAAGTTAAAGGACTTACTAAAGCCCTAGAGGCGTAATATTAGCTCTTATTTATTATTAGTAGTATAATATATAAGGTCCTAGTAAGTAGTAGGCTTTAGTATCCCTACTAAGGAGGCCCTAGATACTATAACTAATAGTAAGATTAAGTAATTATATAGTATAGATAACTAGGAGGAAGTAGATGTAGATGCTATATAAATACAAATCCTCTACCGTACTAAACCTATGATTTAACCCCCTAACGCCTAAAACCGCCTAAAACCGCCTAAAACTGTAGGGATTAGCCCCCTAAACGCACGCCTAAAACCGCCTAAAACCATAGGGGTTAGCCCCCTAAACGCACGCCTAAAACCGCCTAAAACCGCGGGGGTTACCCCCCTAAAACGCTAATATTTAGGGGTGTTAAATTAAACAAATTAAATAATTTAAACTTTTTAGCTATATTTGTTTATATTTAATTTAATAGGTTAAGCCTTATATTTGTATTTAATTTAATTTAGTCTTAGCAAATGAATTAATCAAATCAGTTGCAACTGATTTGATTGTTCCCCAGTCTGCCGAGAATCCATGACAAAACAAAGAACCAAGGGCAGGACTACTGATTGCAGAAAGGCGAGTTTGTAATAGCTTCCTATACTCAGTAAACAGGAAACATAATCTTATACTGCGCCCCTGTTGTGGCGTTACTTTCCAACGTCAGGATCATGGGAAATGGCTTGAATACCTCCTGCTTTCAGATCAGATTACAGGAGGTCCAAAAATAAGGCTTCTCATTCTCCGGGCCTGTCAAATAAGACACTGACACATTAGTACCGCGGTGGTCGAGCAAGTCAGAATCACGTGCTGTCGTACGCTCTGGAGTCCTCCTGTTGAACATGGCCAATTGATTTATGCGTACCAACCGAGGAGCTAGAGACGGACTGATACATAGTGAAGCTTCAGGCTCCGTCTGGTCAGAGATTTGAGCAACACTTTAAGGTATCTCTAATCATCCCCATTCATCATAGCCTTCACAATTGCCTTGGCCTCCTGAACATCCTCGTTATTATAGAACTTGAGCCCATAAGACAACATGAATAGCTCCGAATTACGATAATTCTTTTCGATCCATACAAGCTGGGGGTGCGTAAAGTTGTAGTCTGCCTGATGGCCTTGAAACTCTGACTCGTCAAAATCATCTTCTTTGTCATCAATTTCTTCATCCTCGGACACCTCGACCTTACGCATAATGGCACGTAGAATTGCCCGTCCCTCTTCGCGGTCTTCCTGTACGTGGATTTTGAGCCCGTGCTGGACTAGGAAGTGGAACTCGGAGCCATAATTTTCCTTGAGAAACGCAGTTTCCTCGGGCGTGTAGGGCGCAGCATGTTGCCCAGAGGTGATAAGTCCATTTCTAGCCTTGAACTCTTGCCACTTGAGCTTCTCGGCAGCGTCCCATAGACAGCCTAGCACGTATAGTTCGTCCTTCTTGAGCGCATGCGGACCGAGCGTTGGCCCGTTTGGTGGGCAGCGCACTTTAATTGTGCACAGCGGGCGTTTGGGGTCAAAATAGGCGACATTCTTGCCCTCACTGTCTTTGATAGTGCCGCGAGATTTGGTGCCAAAGCAAATTGTAGGCTCATATCCATCAGTGAACATGAGTGGTTGCCCGATGATGTTGCAACGGCTGTCAGGCACGTGCAAGACCTCGTGGAGAAGGAGAGATCCGTGCGAAGAGACACCTGAAGTATTGGGCGAGCGCTTTGTGGGGATCTCGACGGAGCCTATTCCTAGCACGGGAATGAGTCTGTGCGGGCCCACGAAGGGCGAAGCATCCACTGTTGATGTGAAGGGCGTGTACGTTTTGAACCAGCCTCGGTCCTTTGCGACGCTGATAATCAGTGTTAATAATTAATGCTTTCGAGTCAGTTGTAGCACACGTACTGTACGTTGGCATTATTTAGAAAGACCCAGTCGGGGCACAGGGGTGAATTGATATCCGGATTCATCTCGCTGTCAGACTGCTTGACGTGGGTTGGCACACCAGTACCCCTGGTAATCGAGATTAGATGAGACGTAGCTTACTGATGAGTGCCCTCCTATATGGGGTGGTACCGCTGAGAGATTCTCCGCGTGCGATTCCAAGATTGTTTGCTGCGTACGATTTGTCATGTGCTGTGTAACCAGAAGCAACCTAACCCGCCTGCACCTGCGCACTGGCAAGTTGCCCACGATTGCTAAGCCCCCACAAAAACTACTACCAGACCCCCATGTCTCAGAACAACAGCACTCGGAGTCTTCTAATCAAGCTCGAATACACACTGCGCAAAGCGATTCAACAAGATGTGACGCTCTTCCTGCGACGCGCTGCACTATCTACAACGTCCCCCAAACCACACTAGTCAATCGACGCGCTGGACGAGCTTCACGCGCCGACTGTACGTGCAATCCAAGAAAGCTAGACAATATTGAGGAGGAAGTGATTGTTGAGCATGCAAGTGAGCCAATCGCGCAAGGATCTTCCCCACAGCTCGCAGCTGGGGCTGATGTGGCAAATTCCTTGTGCGCAGGGCGCAACCTTCGCCATGTTGACATAGAGTGACACAGCACGTTCGTCAAGCACAGTCCTGAGTTCCAAATAGGTAAAGTTCAACCGCAAATGCGAGTGAAACAGAGCCCTTTGCGAGAATCTGGAGACTGTACGACCCTAGTTCAGCCTGGTAGCCGATATGAAAGCCAAGTACAGCATCCAGGCCTAGGGATGAAGACACTTACAACTCTAACGAGACGGGCTTCTTGATGGGCCCTATGTTCACTGGAGCGGTGACAGTTTCAGAGCGTCGAGGACGGCCAAAGTCAGCAAGGCAATTAGGAATGTGCAATATTGATCTAGACAGGTGGCGGTACGCCCCTTGTTTGGCGAGCATACGATTGGTGCTTGAGCTTTACTGCTAAAGTTGGTGAAGTGGTTGATTGCTAGGAGCAATTGGACGGTCATGAGCCACCCCTGCATGACCAAGGCAGTATGTACACATCAGCCGCCCTGACACCTTTTCAGAAAACTGTCTGCAGGCTACGCGATGCTGGTGGAAACACGTAGTTTGGCAATCTTTGTGGTGGCAGATCAAATGGCATCAGTAGCTTAATACAGCCACAATCAAACTTTTTTGTTTATCAATATTGAAAGTCAAAGTGATATATTTGTTACATACAACCATAGACCCTTAGAAACGAAATCTTCTGTCTAAACTACCGTCCGTTAATATACCATGTTAAGGACTCCGCTACAATTCTTATGAATTAGCTAATGTTAGTTACTTTAGTAACATTACACGATTTACGTCTAAACTATTATATATAACTATAGGACACGAAATCCTATTAAAATCTATTGCAGCTCGTACTTAGTATCTGCTAAGGTAGTTAGAGCAGATATAATTAGTTATAAGGGTCCTCCTACAGGACCAAATGCTGTTATAAACCGTATCTTTAGATATCTTCTTAGCGCTCTTATAGGCCTTCTTCTTCGTATCCTTAATATTAGAAGTTAGAAGTAGCAATCTAAGATAGAATAAGGCTTGCATTAAGAAACATCCTTAAGGAGCAAGTAGGACTTCGTCAGAGGTGATATACTACTAGGCACGTGATATAGCTAGGATGAGCCCGCAGGAAATCCGGCGGATCTGCTAGAATGGATATACTAAGCAAAGTATGGTAATATGTCAATGAAAGAGTAGTTTTAAGGTAAGACGCGATACGCGACGCAGCTATCGTGCTGCTATTGCGCATTGTGAGGCTACATGTTAATCGCAGCATATGTTCGCAGTTCTTCCCTCTTCCTAACTAGTCATGTATGGGATAGGTTGGTCATGCTTACTATTAGTTGTGTGTGGAAGGTTGATGAATAGTTGCTGGAGGCAAGGTTGAGTGCCCAATTGGCTGATAAATGAAGATTTTGTTCATAAGTCTTAAGACTCCAATAGTAGGGAACTTAAGTGTGTAAGTCCTTCACTTTATCTGCAGCAATTCCATCTTTGCTTTCTATACTATCTCCTCTGACCTCCCGCTATAAGAGTGGCCTCAACTTTGATTTGCCTTTCGCGCATTTCTCTCCGGAATCGAATTGTGTTCGCGTAACACGTTGTCACGAAGTTCCATTCAACAAAGCCCCCATTAGCCATTGTTCGAGCACCCATGAATATGTTTCGAATCTCACGACCATTCAATCCGGACGGATCCTGATTGCTTATTCCGCTATTACGTCGCCACATGTCGAATTGTCCTAAATGAGAGTCGAGGTCCTGCTCACTAAGATGACCGTTGCTCCGCCTTATCACCTCTTCATTCTGAGTCTTCCATTTCCCCCTCCAAATTTCCCAAATTTTCTTCTCCTGCTCCATGCTCAGATATCCGAAACTGATGGGCCAGTGAATTCGGGATAACATAGCGACGTCGAACGTCATGACACGATTTGTGGTCATTATGAGAATGCCACTGAAGTATTCTACTTCACGAAGTAGGACTGTGGTGATCAGCATATCGAATCAGTGCTCCAGCTATACGATTACTAACCTGCAACCATTGCGTTTTTCTCTAGGTCTGCCTCACCCATAGAGCCTCTGGAGTCCAGAAAGACATCGGCTTCATCGCTAACATTGTGTAAGTCGAAATGTCTAGGAAGATTCTTTGATAGACTGACATTAAGAGAATAGCGTTCCAGGCTTGCGCTAAATCGAAAAGGTGCCTCATTCCTATCTCTGCCTCCTTCGGCTTCGTGCCGATTTCACTGATGCCTGCTTTATACAATGGCATACCTGCGACTTTTGCCAAGACCTCTGCTGTGAGCGTCTTTCCAACCCCAGTTGGACCTTTGGATGTTAGATTCCGAATTGTGGATCATGGTATCAAGAATTCTACTTGCCATGGAAGAGCAGCACCAGCCCGTTGCCTTTTCCATTTATAGGATCCCTCATTGACGACTGACCTGTAGCATGCACAACTCCACTGTGGGACTTTACCATGTTCTGCAAATTACCGAACTCTAGATCTTTCGGTAGAGCCATCTGAGACTCAATATCGGAATCGATGTCTTGCTTGATTTCATGGATATGTTCGACGTGAAACTGTGCCCACCGTTTTTTCCCCAGTAGGAATCCGAGTACACGTGAAGGAAGCAGCATGAAGTGATCGTGTTGGTCGTCGAAGGATTCCCAGTCTTGTGTCTCTTTGTTATCGCACTCTACGTTTGGGAATGATTGGATCCAAGTCTGTCGAAATTGAGTCGCACATTCTTTACAGTTCAGTGCCACTTCACCGCTGATTCTTCTCATTTCTCCGAGATACGCATGGTCTGATCCATATGTTATAAAAGAAGAAGGATCGACGATGATCTCCTCATCAATCTGATCATGTTAGCGCGCCGTGATAACTGGCGACAGGGACTCTCACGTTTTGCTGGCCAATATACCAACTATCTGTTGACCCCCAAAGTGCATCTCGTAACATTGTTTCTCGGGTCATCAAAGACATGTCCGATAAAGTCCTCAAAACGTGAGCTAGCCCATCATATCGAAATAATTGCGATCCTTTCTTGCATTTGCAGAAATCCCGAAACTTTTGTGCCCGTTCAGCCATTATCCTCCGCAAAGCAGGCCAACCACTCTTAGGTGCAAGATTGGCGTCATTGTCATCCACGAAGAATTCCACGGGGTAAATAGGAAGTTCACTGATCCTCTTCTCTCCATCGAAATTGTCGATAGAAAATCTATACGGTCTTCGGAGCAGCTTGGAGCCATCCCAATCGTATCCCCACACGGACAGATTGAAAATCTCCTTCTCTCTTTCTTTCTCGTACTGATGATTGTCCACTTGAAAAATTTGGGGAAGACCCATGAACGGCCTGGCAACCATATATGCTCCAGGACTAAACAAATAGTGCATTGAGATGTACTGTGTCATTTTCAGATCACGAAGTCCTTTAAACTCCATGTATTCGTCCGAGTCGATGATCTCGACGTCGTCCAAAAGATGTTGTAAGGATCGCCTTGTATCAATCTCCTCATCCGAGGCCTTTTCGGACATCTTGGCGAGACTACGAAGCTGGTCCCAATGGTGGAAAATAATGAGCGGCCGCAGTGGAAGGGGCTTATCATTATTCCAGTCTTTATCTGACCCACAATGCTGAACCCATCCACGAACGGCTCCCCACATCAGGCTCTTGAGGCGCAAGCTCCTAATAATATACTCTCTCTTGTCTTCCTTGTTTTTTTCTTTGATGAAGCGTATTTCGTACTCGACAATCGTGTCAGAGTTTTCCGTTGGAGACATCGTGTGCTTTGGACGTTCTCGCGGCTGTTCCGTCTTGGAAGATGCAGAAACGATGATCTCGGTGTACTTGTACCTAGGGTCATGCGGCACTTCGCTTGATGTCTTGACGGTTGTTTCCGAAGGTACATTAAATGGCTTGAACATGCTGCCCTTATCATGTTTCATTATGTCCTCATCCTCCTCCATCCCGGATTCGTTGTCTTCGCCTTTCCTTTCGACATGCTTTTCACTGCTATCTTCCGAATCTTTCTTCACAGGACCGTTTGCAGCCTCGAATGCTTTGCTCATGCTGAGCACACGCTTCTCCATTTTTTCCAGCTTTGCGAGAATGTCGCCAAGTACTTCGGACGAAGAATCATTGTTCGAAATTGAATTTTCCAGCTGAGTAGAGGCAAGTTCCTCCTATAGAGATCAGTAGTAGGCATTGGCAATGTAAGATTTAGCCTACCATTCTGCTCGACTTGTTCGCATCCTGAGCGGGATATGTTAGCGTAGAAGTCGATGGAGAAAGAGTCATGAGGTACTTACTGTGGTAATTGACATCGTATTGCGGCTTAGATAGGAACAGATCTATACATTCAAATGCACTAGACTGCTCTTTATATGCTCTATCAAAGGTACAGAAAGCGCAAGTGACACAGTCTCTTCTGATATTAAATTACTCAGCGCTAAGTAGTCGGTGAGGCCGTGCATGCATTTTTGCTGATCACAGTCTTGCCAAGGCCAAACTCTGATGGTGTGCATATGCGGAGTACAGCCTATTGGCAATACAAGACTTCCACACAGTCTTATCAGTCTGCCATTCAGGCAGCTCTCCAGGCGACCTGACACATGGCGTGATATCTGCAATTCGTTACAGTCTGTTTCGGGACCGCAGTTCTTCTGAAATCGACACCCTCACCGGTGCTGTACACTAGTCGGCAAATATAATCCTCCTGTATTTATTGGCCAATCAGCAAGTGAAATATTCTGTTCAATGAGCGTAATACATCAACGATGCATGGGGACAGATATAAGCTTATGATGCTTAAGATCGACCAACTATAGCGCTTGTGAATGGGCAGGAAGGGAATAGGCCACACCACAAACGCTGGATCATTCGACACGCTGGCCATATATAACGAATGGCTTCATCTAGGCTCAAGCCCTGTACAGATAAGTCTTGGGTATAGCGAGGCTACCAAATCAGAGCTCTAGCGATATATTGGTGGCTTACAATGCGCCTAAACACTTTCGTTGAATTGCATAGCCCCTAGCAAGTAAGCTTACATCTAGCAGAGTTAGCTAAGATTCCGGTGAAAAAATTGTTCGCTTCTGTACAGGGCGTCATTTTTGACAATTATAGTCGAACCAAACTAATGCTGGGCGCAGAACTCAAAACAGGTGGTTTATAACCGGACGCAATAGCTAGTAATAAGCACCTCCAATAGGGGTGCATTATGCTCTAATGAGTCATTTGATTGATTTCTGGTGCAAGATGAGCTGGAAGTCTAGGTCCCCGAATTTCGTAGTGTCAACGTCACAAAGTCACTTCGAAAAACTTGCTGTAAGCTGAACCACAACACTGTCATGCTTTTTTATTTTGACTATTCTCACACTAACTAAATCACAGATTGAGAGTTTCCCCTGAATTTCTCTCAGGTTGATTCTGACGAGAATGTCTGTGCAGGCTAGGAAATTGGCGATGTCAGGCGCGAAGGATGAGCTCGTCCAAAGTGACGCGGAAGTACTACCCGAGCACGTCAAAAGGTTAAAGCAGAAGGACATTTTCCTCTAGATGGTTTACTGACATTGGCTATCAGAGAAATTCACACGTTTGCCGAACATTATGTCAAGGACAGCGAAGCCTTGTATCGAAGCGTGGCGGGAAAATTGAAGCTGAAGCCGGAAACGTTGGGAGACCTTTCGGAGATTGATCATTCCCAGCTGGAAGAAATGATTGAGAAAGCAATAAAAAAAGGCGAAAATATGAAGGCAGCACGAAACAGATCGCTACTCAAGAAAAGCGGTAAACATCTCGTCGACTTTGCGCACAATCTTAGAGGCCTATTGGTAGGTTACGCCGAGATGAAAGCGATAATTAGTGGCATTGGGCCCCCGTTCAGCCAAATAGCGTATGGTGGTCTTCACGTACTTTTACAAGTGAGTGCGTGATACAGTTCTGGGATACAGTGACTCATATTGGTCAGATTGGCATTCATAAGATTCAACGGGAAGACGCCATTAAAGACACTCTTCACAATTTGTCTATGGTTATGCCACGAATGCGCCAGTATCATGTGTCATTAAAATCGCATCGGGAGGAAGACTTGTCGATGTGGAAGCACCTTGTCAGTCTTTATATCGCGGCCATGAAGTTTCCTGTGGCCGCAATCAAGTACTATACACAGAGTAGCATCAGTACGTATCGTTGGATAGCTGCACTCATAATAAGACTTACCATTGCCCAGAGAGAAACATGAGGCTACTCTATAAGCCTGGGCAACTGGTGAAAGAGACCGCGGACGAGATTGCCAGATTGATCGATAGTGTTGATCAAGAAGCGATCGGTGCAATCTACGTCAGACAACTGCAGCAAATCGATGCCCTTGAGCTCGTAGCTAATGATGCTAAGCGTGCGTACCATACCTTGGAACAGATTCAATTAGATGCTCGAGCTGAACTTCGTAAAACCAAAGAGGACCAACACAGAAGTAATATTCGACAACTTCTGCGATGTTTCATGCTCTCTGACCGTGATAATGCGGCTCCTACTCGACAGGATCTGGCCAAACTGATCAGTGGGGCCTTCGTGAAGGCACCCCGGAAACCGGGCCGAAAGGATAAGCGTCTACTGGAACTGACCTTCGATGGCTTGCTCCAACTAGCGGAATATACCAGGTGGAAGGATAGCTCTCGATCATCACTACTCGTTCTAAGTGGAAGTAACTACGATGACCATCATGCGAGAAACGGGCTGTGTTGGTTATCATCTGCTATCACGGAAGTGGCTGCGAACCTCGATGAGAAGTACACCACGGTCTATTGTCCCCGGCGCGTCGATCGGTATTCTAGTGGAAGTGCTCGCAGAGCCATTTTGACCGCGATATTCCAGCTCATGGACATGGATATGAGGCTGTGCGGTGAGATGTTTGACTTCATCCAATCCAATGCATACAACAAAGTCTGGTCGGAAGCGCCTATCAACGAACTAATAGAGCATATGCGGAAGGTGATCGAACGTTCGTCTGCTGAAGCGATCTTTCTCCTGTTCGATCGCATAGACATACTTGATGATGCCTCGCCAAAGGACTTCATCATTTTTCTGTTGAGGCTTGTTCGGTTACAAGAGAAGGTTGTGAAAGTGTTAGTGACAGTGGATGGAGCCGGATGGACAAGAGATGAGGCACTCTTAGCATCGAATAACGGAGAAGCACTTCGAGACGATTTGAGTGAAGATCAGCTCATTCTGAAGCTACAATGGGCTCAGACTGAGTTTTGCGCATCAGATGGAGTCACGTAAAGAGAAGAAAAGATGGAAGTAGATCATCTATCGATGCCTTCTTAGTACATCATAATCTGAGCCATGTCTGCCTTTGAAGCTATGAAAATGGCCTTGTTGCGTTTCTAGCAGTATACTCTGCGTGAAGAGCTAATAGTCCTACCCAGAGTTGCTATCAGCCAGCTCAGTCATGCAGAGCTATCTGAACTGACTGAACTGACGTCCCAAGATCATTATCCATATCATTATATTAAAGGCTCAGCTCCTCGTCTCCTGGAGCATGCATAAGTGGCTGAGCCTTGCGGTGTGGCCTGAATCGCAATGGGTTGCGTCTTCCCTCTCTCCACGAATCTGTTCGACACATACCTACCTATGGCTGAGCGCATCATGCTACCCGTCATGAGAGCATTGTGAACAGCAATCAAGTCATATGGCAGCTTGCCAACGGATACTCCAACTTTCAAAAACACCAAGGGACGTTGCTCTGATATCAATGATCGCCTCCAGGTACCCTGGATCTCAAACCGTTCTCAGATCGATGGCGACGGCAATCCAGACCCAGAACCCACAGCAGTTCCCATATGTTCTCAATCCCAAACTCAATCTCTAACCATTCCCCCACGCCCACTCCCCATTCCCAGCATTCCCAATCCAGCTTTACGCTAGTATCATAATCCTTTCCCAACTCAGCATCGCAGCCGCCGCGGCCCCACTTCCAGCTAGTAGTTAGACCCTGCAGATCGAACAAGTCAGCCCCAACTAGCGACGTCATTCTCGTACACCTCGTACACAAGCTGCGATCCTTCCTTTGAATCCCCATGGCCTGGCATTTTCCACGCACTCCACCCTCTCTCGCCGTACAAGACCCTTGCAGTATAAAGGGGGGCAATTCGGACACAACAAAGGGCCGATACAGCAGCGCCGACATTACCTCAAGGTGTCAGCTTCGGTGAGTTTGTGGAATCGATATATTGTCGTGATACGCGACGCGTCTCATGGGAACCAACTGTATAAATATTGCTGCAGAGTTTCCTAGCTATCGCTAACTGTTTGCACTGAAGATTTCCACTTCGTCGTACGAAAACAAACACACAACAATTAACAATACACTCCACCCAATCCAAACACACACATATACACGCGACGGTTCTCCACACAACTAAGTCACTCCCACCACCGCACATTCCACCCAAGCCGGACCCCGCAATCACAACCAAGCGCAACATCACACCCGCCACCACCCTCACCATGGGCTCCAAGGCCAGCAAAATCAGACCCGATGCTTCAAACGGCAAGCTCCAGCCCTCGCAAGAACAAAGAGACAAGGCAGAGATGCAGGAGCCCAGCAACTACTACTCCACCCGTAGCAAGAGCATGAGGCGCAAGGCGGATAAGTCTGGGGCTGCGGCGGCGGCGGCGGCGGGGTCGGGTGGGGGGAGTGGGCCAGTTTGAGGTGTTTCGCCTGTCGAGGTTGGAGAGGATCGGGAAGAGGTATTTGGAGGGGGATAATGCTCGTCGTGGAGAGAGCGATATGGTATGAGAGCTGGCTGGCTGGCTGGTTTGTGGTTCAATCGTGTCACGGTGTCCATTGACGTTTAAAATCCAGAGTCTGGGCATGCGAAATATTGCACCACTACAACTTTTTTCACACAAATGTCTGAATCCCAAGTCGTTTCTTTTTTCTTGGGATATCTTTGAAATTGCAAAACTTCTTGCTTGCAATACATTGCATTGCATGTCATCCAACCACCTCTCTAAACTACCAAACACTCTAACCTGCCCACTCCCTTCTCAGTCAGTCTTTCTAGAAGTATGAAGATATAGTTTTCGAGAATAAGGGAGGGAAGGGAGGTAAAATGGAGAGGCTGAGGTATTATACTTAAATTCAACAGTTGTGAATCTTCAATTCAGACTCAAAGAGGACACTAGGAAGGAGAAGGAAAATCTATAACAACACCATCTCAAAATCAATAAAACACTGAATGAAGAAGATATATTATTTTCTATTCCCCACCTTCCACTACAACCCCATCCCATTCCATCTCACCCCTCACTATGCGGAGGCGACGCGAAAAAGTTTAGAAAAAAGCCCCCACAACCACCTAACTATACATCGTCGCATTCCCGGCACCACCGCCTAGCCTAAAGCTCTCAGGCGGCCCATTATGACTATACACAACGCCCCCCAAATCCAGCACCACCTTCTGCAAAATAACATTCGCCTCGACGAGCCAAATCTTCAGCGTGTGGGCGCCAGGCTGCACGGCGCCAAAGTTGGTAGTATTGTACCACGCGCTGTCTGCCACGGCCTTGCCCCAGCCGACGGGGAAGTTGGGCTGTTTCTGGTCGATGACGGGCTGGCGGCGTTGCGGGGGCAGGTTGTCGATTTGGGTAATGTATGCGAGGGGTTTTTGGGGGTTGATGTTGTGTGTGGGTGTTAGGATGAGGGTGACGTTGAGGCCCTTTGCGGATGTTGTGGGGGTGAAGGTGATGAAGTCGTATTCGAGGGTTGGTGCCGTGGACGATGTGAGGCCTTCTGCGAGGTTGTCGTTGAGCTTGACGGCAGAGAGGGTGCGGCCGTATTTGGGCAGGATGGTGTAGGAGAGATTTCCTGAGGGGGTGTGGCGGGTGAAGTGCTCGGCTTCGAAGGCGATTTGGCCGGCGGATTCGACGAAGCCGGCACTGAAGTTGGAGGGGATGGAGGTCTTGTTCACCATGACCATTACTTGGGGGTTGCCGCCTTGGGTGCCGTACGTGGTTGAGGAGCTGAAGTTTAGTGTGCTCATCTTGCCAAAGTTATCGGGAACCTTGGTCCAATCTACATCGACGTATACGCGGAGGTCATCATCGTTGGGATTCAGAGTACCGGCAGTTTGGGAAAGAGTGATGAAGGGGTCGGCAGAGATGTTCCAGTTGAACTGGCCGGTGCCTCGGTGGGTGATTTCAACCCAGCGCTTTGGTGTGAAGGGTGTGATACCGGGCAGAGTAAGGGTGCTGCCACCGTTGCCGTGCCACATATCGTCACCAGGGATGGTAGCGTTGCTACCCTCAACAGCAATGCCCATGTTACCCGCAAGACTGTCTTCAAGAGTCTGCACCCAGCGAAGATCGGGGGTAGATTGACGCATTGGTTGTTGCCTAAATTGATGATTAGTCCTGCTTCTCAGCGACATTGAGCTGGATACTTACCAGTAGCCTTGGTATCCCAAGTGAGTCTGGTCCATCATATGATTCCACTTTCCATTGAGCAGTGTGTGGTACTTCTTAGTGAGGTTGTGATCGACGTTCATCCCATCAATAACACGTTGCATCCATCTATTTGCGCTGTTCCTGCCCATTTGCGCATAGATGATATTCCTCGCGCCAGAGACCTGGATATCAACAAAGTTGCCACCAGCAAGCACTCTGTGCAGCACAAGCTGGTAGAAGGCGGGCTGCCACTCAGCGGGGAGATCATCATTGATCTCCATAGCCTTCTTTGCAATTGCCTGCCACCTAGCAAGGATGTGGTCTGCCTCCTCATAGTTGAGGATGCTGTATGATGAAGGCTCCACCCACTCGAATTTGCGCATATTGGCAAGCGCACCATATTCGTCCATGATGTCGGAAATTTCCTGAGCATGCTCGTCACCAAAGTTACGTGCAGCCCATTCGGTGATCCATTGAGGAACGGATGTCTCATCGTAAGCGTCAATATCGTAGGAAATGTCGAACCAATGACTGATAGCCATCTCAGCAGGCTTGATGTCGCCGACGTTGACAATCCAAATACGGTCTGCTTCTCTGTCCTTTGCCAACTTCATCTGTTCGTAGGTCTTCTGCAGCTGGATGGTATCCTGCCACTTGTAGTTGCGCGAGTCGCCGACATAGTCAAAGTGATAGTAGACACCAGCGCCTCCGGACCGTTTCTTCTCGTCACCAACCGGGAGTCTTCGAATATTTTGCCAGTTGTCTTCGGTCCAGAGAAGAGTGACCCAGTCGGGAACCTGCATGCCTGCCTCGAAGTAATCTTGTACCTCCTTGTACAAGCACCACATCTGAGGCACCTCGGACGCATTGCCGTAAACTTTGGTGAGGATTTCCTGCTGAGCTTCGACAACCGCTTCCAGAACACTGGTTTGGACATCCGCAGACATGGCAGTGTCATGATAGCCACGCATACCAACGGTGACTACATTCTCGTACGGTGCGGCGCGCTCAGCACCCTCGGTGAAGTATTCGTACAGCGTAGCGTTGTTGGTAGCCCATGACCATCCCGACTCAGCACCCTTTGCCACTTTGCTCCACTCTTGGGTAGCGCGAACCATTGGCTCAGTATGCGATGTTCCCATTACGATGCCGTACTCGTCAGCAAGTGGCTGATTGCGCAGATCATCTACATTGAACATGCCGTTCCACATAGCGGGCCAAAGATAGTTTGCCTTCGATCTGAGCAACAGTTCGAAGACCTTGGCGTAAAACTCGGCCCCGAAAGGTGCTCCATAAGGCGAAAGAGGGTAGCGGTCGTTGGCCCAGCCGGTCAAAGCGGGTGCTTCGTCATTGATGAAAAATCCGCGGTACTTCACACTTGGTGTTTTTTGGACCTTGGTGGTTTGAAGAGCATAGATGGATTCATGAGACCTGACTGGGACATCGGCGAACCAGTACCATGGCGAGACACCAATTTGCTCGGAAACATCGTAGATACCGAAGATTGCTCCTCGACGGTCGCTTCCTGCCTGGGATCAGTATGCGGTGGCAGAATTTAGTTTGAAGAACGTACCAGCGATGACCAGGGCTCCTCCACTCGCGTTTCCAGCGTTCTGCACGAATGTGCTGACATAGGCCTCCCATTGACCTTCAATGGCGCTGACATCAAGCTGGCCGCTTGCAATCATGTCATCAATCAGACTTGAATTACCAATGGTGCCTACGATAATAGTCCCAGCTGTGCTAGCATTTCCACTTGATCCTACACTCCAGTCGTGGTTGATGCCTGTAACGTTGAAGATGGTCGAGGCATTTGCCGTGGCAGTGCCAGTTGCCGTCAGCGTACCGTTGGTACCTGTGACGCGTCCGAAGTCCAGAGCAAGGTCATTTGCGGCACGCAGAACACCAGGCCAGTCTGCTGCGTCGGCTTGAATATGGACTGGAGAGCCGCGGGAGGCGAGTAGAGAGTTCCCATAACCAGCTTGAGTGGTAACGGTTGGTTTACGGAAACCCTCGACAGCGGAAGCCGTACCAGCAAAAGCGACTGAGAGGGAGAGTAGGCCCAGCGCCGTACGTGAGAGGAGTTCCATGATGAATGCTGTTGGAAAGGTACACCCACAGCAAGGTCTTGAGGAAAGTTGAAGGTGACTGGAAGATCCTTACCTTTGGATCGCCTTCTGGATCTTGCATATTATATATTACCCCAGCCCCACAAACCAACCGAGCAATCGTTCTCCATGTTGCCCTTGCCCTTGTACATCATCCCCAGTCGGCCGCTAGAGCCTCGGATGACCTCAAAGATCCAGGAACAGACACCGACGATTTCTCGGGGGGTAACGGTCCGAAGTGGCGGACCAGTAATTCATTGGGTGGCTAGTTGACGTGTAGCGGACCCGGGTATTCAGTATGGTTAAATTGCTTTGGACAGGAAAGATCCAGTCTACTTTCAGACATTGTCTTCTAGAAGCTAACTTGGCAGACTCCGCCGCTCGAGTGCCTCATGTCAATATAGCCTGCTCGCATGGTACATATGAATTTGAGGCTGGGATCAGAGTTGGTGACGTTGATGCGTGGCTTGGCTGGCATGACCGCAGTCCCTAGGATGTACAGATGAAGAAGAAATTATTCCGCACCCTCCATGAGTACCTTCACCATGTCATTGTCACACCAGAGCATCCTTTTCACGTTACCATTTGACCGTAGAACCTTGGGCGCCGCGACCCAGAAAGCTTGGAAGCCGGGTTTTCGGGCTCAGGCAGACGTGGGGAGTGATGGGGTGAAAAGGCTAAATGCAAGATCCCCGCGTTACACTAGACCTCACTCGGCTAGCCGAAATGATGCATGCCAAGCCATGGACGCCGCAGGCGCGAAAAGAATCTCAAGGCAAGCGCGACCGAGGAGCAGGTATCGCGCGACACGACAACTCGGCTACACACTTGTCGCTATACCCTATTGCCGACGTAATCAGCCTCTATATCACAATGGCCCAAGGCGCAGTCAAGAAGTCCAAGCCCGTAGCGGCGAGAAAGTATGTGCACCACCACCACCACCGCCACCACGTCTTTTGCCTGTTGAAGCATGCATACTAAATTCCTTTCTCACCACCAGACCCTCCAAGTCTGGCCCCAGACCTGGCGCCCGCATCATCAAGCCCAAGAAAGCCTCCCTCATCACACAAAACAAGATCAAACACAAGAGTTCCTGTGGTCTAGTCGGCCAGACCGAGAAACTTCTTGCGCAGAAGGCGGGGCATCTGGAAATATTGAAGGGTGGCAAGGGAGATAAGAAAGACAAGCGGGATGGTGGGAAGGGAATTGGGAAGTGAGGAAGCCGTGAGAAGTGCCATCTATTGGGATTTGCGGTATACAAGGGCCTTGGCCGTAAGAGTGACTGCAAGGGTTACGCAGAGATATATGGAGCACGCATGTCAGGCACCAGCCTGAATATCCTTGTGCTTCGCAGGCCACGATGAGTACGGCTTAAAACTGTTGCTCTGCTCTGGCACAGGTCTCGAGAGGCAAGAAAGTCGGCAAGTCGCGGAGTATTGCCTCGTAGGCATGAGATCGTAGCCCTTGTCCCTGTACAACGCCAAAGTACCATACCAGCCCATGACCAAAATCATAGAAATACAAAGCAACCCATCCAACTCAGCTCAAATGATGCCTGCACGTGCTGCCTCTCCACCACCAGCTTCCAAGGCTGCTTCACGGGCCCTGCCTCTTCCAAGACCCCCCTCTCCAACGCCCATTCTTCGTGCAACATAGCGCTGTGCCACGATACCAACGCTCAGGTTGATAGTCTCCTCCATCCACTCTGATATCCACTCGCGAGGATCTACACCTCCACTCTCAATAATCTCTTGGATCTCCTGTGGCAGTTGCAGCTCCTCGCCCGCCGCTTCTGTATTCGCAGGCGCATCGACCCACTCAACCCACTTCATCGGGAAGGCCTGACTAATCGCCTTGAAGCTGATGCCGTGAATAGGGTCATGTAGGTATACAGCAAAGGCAACTTCCTCTTCCTCGTCATCCTGCGCTTCACTCTTCTTCTCCTCGACCGCCGCCGGCGAACCAAACAACTCGTCTTGGGCTGGGTAGCTGACCGCCTGGATGGCAATGAAGATATCACTGCTTCGCACTGGGTTTGTCTCGCTCAACACTTCTGTTGCTTGCTTGGCTGCCTCTTCCACCCCACCCCTCGCCGCAAAGAACTCATTCGCGTACGTCTCCGCGCTCACACGCGCCAACTTGGTACCAGCGGCGAGGCCCTTGACGACGCTCAGGTCGCGCTTGTCCGTGTGTCGCCACCACGGCCCGTCGTTCCAGCCTCCCCCTCCCCCTCTGTAGCCTTCCAATGAGCCGCGCTGCGTTGATTCGGAACCGCGCTGGATGACCATGAGATCGCCGCCCTCGACTTGCGCCATGACACTCGCAAAGGTCTGATAGATGAGCGGGTCGAGGGAGGGGTAGCCGATGAGGTCATGGGTGATGTGTATTTGGAGGCGTTCATGTTGTGAGATTGGGGGTGCGAGGGTGTGGAGGATGTTTGTAAAGGTTGGCAGGGCGCGCTTGCTGAGTTCTCCGCCTGTAGGTTGTTAATATAGTATATGGAGGAACTTGGTTACGAAGCATGCAAAGTACCATATCCGCGAAGGGTGCCAACGTTGCCGCGCACTTGCTCTGCCCATCGTTGGGCCTCCTCGTTCTTCTGCAGTTCCTGATAGGCAGCCTCTGCCTGCTTCTTCGCTGCGTCTGCGGCTGCGGTGGCAGTAGAGATGAGCCCGCCCCATCCCCCTCCCCACCAGGATCCTCCGCTTTGCTTGGGCTCCTCCCTTGGTTGGGCGGCCGGTCTAGCTGGCTCCTCTTCTGTGGGCGCGAAGCTCTGGTGGAACGAACGGGTGCTCTCTCCCGACTTCCTTGGTGCTGCAGGCCTATCTTCACTTGTGCGCGCTGAGCCAGTGGAAGAGGGCGTCGCTACACCAGCATTGCGGCGGTTGCTGGATGCAGTGGATGATGACGACAGCTTGGGTGTGTTGGACCGACTGGTTGGGCGAGGTGCTTCTCTGGCCTGGATCTCCAAAGCTTCGAGTTCCTCGAGCTCCTTCAAGGCGTCAACATCGGCTGCCAGCTTCTGTCGTGGCGCCCTGGATGCCTTCGTCTTGGGCGCGGGGGCCGGTGCCTCAGCCTCCCTCTCCAGCTCGGCCAGCTGTTCTTCCACGGTCTTGGGCGGCATTGTGGTCACAATAGATCAATACACAGAGCAGCGGGTTGGGGTGGCAGAATCGTGGCACAATACGAACAGGGTGAATGTGTATTATTGTGCTACCATCACGACAATAGCACATGTCACCTTGTGGTCAACGACCAAGGGCTCCCCAAATGCCAGCCAAATTAGCGTCGTCTTGTCATTGGCTGCCCTAGCACGCTGCCAAGCGCTTCATGCTTCGCTTTTGCTGGAGCAGCCACGACTCCCAGACAAAGATCATCACGCGCTTCTGTGCCTTCAGGACCATTTGGACCCTCTCTTTTCTATTGTATCGCACAGTGCAATAGTGGCCATTGTTTGCGCGACGCTCCTGCCCTGGGCGGTTCGTTTTAATCATCTCCTAATTTGCTGCACCTTTTCTCTCCCTAACTAACAGGCTTGCGATCTGCGCTACGCCTCCCCGAGAGCGTACCGTACACACCAACCTTTGGTCCATCACATACTATATGTCACCCTGCCACCAAGATCAAACATTAACTACATCCCTCTTAATCAATGCCGCCGCCCAGGAATGCGCCCACGCGCGCTTCGCAAAGGCGCAATTCATTGCAAGATGATGCGCCTGTGCGAACCCGCGCTGGCCGTGGAGGAAAGTCTGCCCCGTGCAAATCAGACCGACCAGACACTGCACCACCAGCAGACAGTCCGACAAAATTAAGTCCAACCATGGCAAGGAAGACTACACGCTCAGCTTCAAACATTTCGGGTAATTCCTTCGAGGCGGCGCCCGAAGTCTACGCTTCCTTTGAGCATCCGCTCTTGATGGTCTTTGGCCTATCACGAGAGTTTTTCGATGGTCTCAAGAAGCATCACGGAAAACTACCCAAGGAACGCAAATCCTTCATCTCATCTGTACTACATGACTCTGCGACACCAGAAGATATGTCAGAAACAGAAGACGAGAGTGAAGACGAAAGCGACCCTGATGTACCAATCGTCGTCCACCCAGCGCCGAGAGGTGGCCGGGGCCGTGGTCGTGGTGGACGCGGAGGTCGCGGTCGCGGTACACGAGGAAGAGGCAGAGGAGGTCGCTCAAGAGGCGCATCTGGTCGAACGAACTCTCCATCTCGAGCCAGCAGGCCTGCTCGAAATGCTGCTCCTATGTTTCCGCTTACAGAGGAAGACGATGAGCAACCGTCCAATCAGAGCACTCCAGGCGCAAATGCCAAGCCACCAACGCGATCGTACCACGATGCTGAGCAACAACAAGATTACTCCGACTCAGAAGATGAGGACGAGCAAGCGATTGAAGACGAAGGAAGCGACGACGGTTTTGATCCCACACGGAGCGTTCAAAAATCATCAAACACACCCAACGGGTCACCGCCATCTGGACTTCAAGACTCTGTTGCAGGATCCTATACGTCAGGAACTGTTCCAGAAGCTGACTCTAGGCCAACAAAGAAAGCCATGGGAAAACTTCCCATTCCCAAAATCTCCTTGCCCAAGGGCTCTGGCACGCAAACACCGCGCGATTCTGCATCCACGCCTGCCGAGTCGGCAGTACCAAAGCTACTAGATCCTGAAGATGACATGCTGTCCGATTCAGATTTGCCAGAGCCTTTTGTAGAAGATGCGCCTTGGCCAAGAGAAGCGGATTGTGAAGACAGAGCTGACTACTTGCTTCAAACGCGATTCAAGCCCTTGACCGACCTACAAGACATCATCGCCTCGCTGACCAAGTTCCCTGCATCTCAGCGAAGTACAGAAACTCTGTATGCGTTGGCTGAAAATGCGCAACATATTCTCAAGGCATGGCAGGATGAGTATTTAATGCTAGACGCGAGGGTAAGTAATCCCTACAACAGTGACCTTGTACAAATCCCACTAACAATCTTAGACCGCACCACATATGCATCCCGCAAAGAAGGCTTGTAATGGCGGACGCATCCCAACCGCCCCGGAGGTCTTCGAAGATATGAAAGAAGCTGACCTATATGGCTACATATACGATCCAAAGAAATTACCAGGTTGCCAAGATCCATGGGCGCAAAGACCAGGAGCTGAAAAAGGTGGAAGACGTGAACTCCGAACACGTCGCACTCGCGACATGCTTGAGTCGGCGGCACCAAGTGACGAAGATGAGGACGTGGACCAAGAAGGTCGCCCCTCGAAGCGACAACGAAGAGCAACTCGGAAGTTTGACGGTACCGATACAGGAACTGGAGCCAACACGCCAAAGAAGAACAATGGCTGGGGTGGCGCACGAAAGAAGGGTGTCAGTAGGTTCCTTAGTAAGCCAGGTTCCGAGACACCAGAGCCTGAAGGCCGAGCAGCGAAGCGCGCTCGAACAGCAGCCACAAATCTACTCCATCAACGCATACAAGAGATGCGAGAAGAATCGGCCGGTGGTAGCTCCGCGGAGGAAGGTTCGTCAATGATGGATGTGGACGAGCAATCAGATACCAATCCCAAGCGCGGTCGTCCTGCCGGCAGCAAGAACGTAGCTAGGCGCAGCGACTTCGGGGTGAAGAAGGGACCACGCAAGAAGACTAGTGCCGCTGGAACGCCGACTCCATCTGCTCCTGGTCCAAGCGCTCCACCTCCAGCGTTGAACTCAATGAGTGAAGGACAGGGTCAGTTCACCATTGCTGAACAGCCTCAGACAGACATACCCTCGCTGCCACCAAACTCAGCTGAGGCAGGCTATCACACTACAACACGAGTCCTCCCTTCGCAAGAGGTTCCCATGGTTCATCCAAACGAATCAAGTACACCAGATGCTTACATGTTGACGGCACCACTCAGTCAATACACGAGCGGCTATGTAGAGGAAACATCTCCTGCCTCGGGGTCACGGCGCAAACCCCGGGTCAAAAGCGAGAAGCGAAGCCAATCCATGACAATCTGGTGGGCCGAGCGAAAAGCGCGAAAACGCGAACAAGATGAGAAGAACGGCACACCTACCAAGACGCCAACGTCACGCTCAAACTCGGTCAGTCGAAAAGGACCCAGGACATCCACCAGCTCCGCCACTGGTGCAGCAACGCCCCAGCCCACACCCTCGGATTCCCAACACCAACAACTTCCTTCACCGACCCATCACGCACAGCATCCTTCCCACCACGCTCCTCCAGAAGCATATATGTCACTGTACTCGCAGCCCCATCCTGGCCAACACTACATGTATGTCTCCGCGCCTGCACCACCACCCCATCACATGATCATGCAATACTCGCCCCTCGCTGCCCTACCATCAGGTTCCTTCCCCTCATACCCCAACCCCCATGCTCCACACCCGCACCCCTCCACCCATCCCAACGCCGCCTACGGCGCCCGGGCACTTGCGCCAGCGCCAATGCCCCTACAACATCCACCCAACTACCCCAGTCCCTACGGGCCACAGAGTCCAGCGAGCAAGCGGCCACAAACCGGAGGCGGTGAGCGAGGAGGCCAACCACCACCACTAGCGCCTGCACCTCCTGCACAGGGCCATCAGCAACAGCAGCAGCATTTCAGTCCGTATGCGCCCGTTGGCGGAGCAAACGGGGGTCTAGACAGACCCTTCAAAGTCATGGTTCCCGGGCCGACGGAGCGGAGAGAGAGTCGCTAGGTGCGGCTTTTGTCGCGGACGGCTAGGGGTAGAGTGATTCGCGATAGCGAGGATGATGTTTGGATGCTGTTGTGAGAGGAAACAAGTAGAGTGAGGCATATTGAAAGATGTGGGGCCTGTTGTGTTCATAGGGGATTTACAGGCCTGTTTGAATAAAGTTGAGAGAGGAAGATGAGCCGGGGTTCTTTCTTTTTTTTCGGGTCTTGAGAATCTTGATACATGGAAGGCTTTCTTCACTTTGGGCAGTGCAGTATAGCATAGAAGAGGGTAGGAGAGGAGAGGAGAGAATGCTTTCATTTCACTGGTGGTGCATGCGCCGCGCGTGTCTTTATTTTGAAAACTCCGTGTTTGGTGCAAGTACATTGTTCTAGCTGCTTCGTGTGGCTGATGATTTGTTGTCGTTGCTGAGTATGTGTAATCGCGTATTTGCTATATACACACAAACATACGTATCTACACCTAGCGCATGCCTACATCCCTCTCACCACCACAATACAACAGCATTACGCCTTCAAACACGTATTTCACCCGACACAACGCCACCGTATCCAACCACTTCGCCACTTCCCACTCCAGTTCCTTTGCCATGGTACTAAGCACATGGCCTCGTCTAGCTCGTAATATTCGTCTACGCGTCGTAGGCACCCACGCTCTGCGGTTGTAAGTGCTGGGTGGGGTTTTTCGGTATTTTTTCGGTATTTCGGGGTGGGTGCTGTTGTTTAGGGTTGCGTGGCTTCCTGGGTTTGGAGAAGGTCGCGCATGGGAGGGGGGGGGGGGGGGGGTTCTGGGTTGGGTTATATGTGGGCGTTGTGGTTAATATGTGGGCGCGTTACATTTAGATGTAGATGTGGAAAGATTTGCATAGGAGCTAAGGAAGGGAAATGTTTGGTCTGTTGCATAGCCCACAAGATTTGTTTTGGTTTGTCACAGTTATATGCCGCTTTTGAGGGAATGATAATTTTCTGTTGCCTCTGGTACAGCCTCAGCCATCATACTTAACTTTCAATGATTACTGTGTAAAGGAATGCTACCGCCATGGGCACACTGCGGACTTCACAATGTTGCAGATCTCGCCATGTTCGAGGCCCAACTTCCATGCCAGCTTGTGTTGGAACGTTGGAGATGCGCTTTGAGCCCCACAGAGCTGCAATACCTCTCGGTAGATATTGATCACCGGCTTGCCGTAGTCTGGGATGATCTCTCCATTCATACAGTCTGAGCTGATACCCAGCATGGCGTAGATGACGTCTCGAGGCTCGGATGTTTGAAGATTGGCGCGGATACTCATTTGTATCTATGCACCTAGTTTACTCAGTGCAGGTACGGAGATTTTCCTTTCTTTAATCGTGATGACATTGAAAGCGTGACTTTCTCTTATCTTTGTGTAATACTGCTCCTTGTGCCGGTTTTCATCAAACTCCAATATGTAATCCGGTTTGTGCTTCGGTATTATGGACATCAGGTATGTGAGATCCACGTCATCGATTTGACCTCCACCGCAATGTATCGTATATCTCCTGGCGAGCAAGAGTTCTTGTTGGACCCAGACTCGATGCCAGTAAGTTCGACTGAGCAAAGCCAAGAAAGCTTTGGTTTCCGCCGAGGGGCTGGTGTCCCACGAAGGATCAAACACTTGGCTGAGACGCTCATCATGTTTCAACCGGAAGATTAGATCACTGCCTTCTGCTGATGGACCGAGCCATACGAGTACGCCCGAAGCATCAGCGTAGATCCCTCGCATCACCTGGACTTGGTGATTCCTTTCTTCTCTGTTGGCTTGGTCGATACATATTGCATCTATCCAGAGTTTCCGATCATCAGACTCACACCGCATACGGGAAAGCGCCTCGTACAGATTGGCTCTTATTCGTAACCGAGCTTCGTCGATCATGATGGATGGGTCGTCTGCGCTAGGAGGCCCCCACTCATACGAGAGAGCTTCATAGGAATGTTCTCCGCGTAGACATTGTAGGATAGAGCATTTGAGCGTGGTGGACCATTGACCCCGCTCAATCACCACTATGCGAATTGCATCCGGCGTATGCAGGGGTTGGTATTGGTATAGCGGTTCATGCTCTACAGTTGTAAGAATATAGCCTTTGGTTGGACGTGGCATGTACCCAAATTGCAGTCATTACTACGGCTGCTTTTGGCCTTATTTGGCCAATTATTAATTGATTGTATCAGGGCGCGATCTTCTCTGAAAGGGCAGTGGCGCGGGGCTTGATGGATTCCGCCATCACTTGAAAGCGAGAACGACAGTTGGTCTCAAGAATACTTCGGAATGAGTGTGTAGGTACCTATAGGAAATCGGCGATGGTCATCATTTCTTCTCCAGCTGGATGTGGATAATGGGTTTTCGGCTCCGTCACATGATGAGGCTGTGTAGACATGTGCAGCCACCAACAAACTAACCGTAAACGGCATTGCCATACAGCCCGCGCTTAGTTAAACGGTAGCTCTGCATGTGGCATCTCTGTCAGCACATCACACCTTGTTCTCAAACTTCGCATCTCAAAGATCAGCATAACCTACATACATGTCTAACGAGATTGGTAATTCTGTCGGAATCAGCCGCAGCGGACTGGGCATACTCAACGTTTAGCCTAGGCCCCGCTCCGGCTTTCGGCGTTCACTGCATTTCATCAATCCACCAATATGTCTGTAGTCCTTGAACACTATCCTCAGAAGAGTGGTTCTTGGACATCGGCGCAGAATGACTCAAACTGGGAAATGCGATACATGTCGGCAGAGAAAGGTCAAGGTACGAGGATCACCTGACATGCGACCGCCACCTGTCAATTCTTCATCTCTGCCAATATTAGTTTAAAAGGATGTCTGTAACAGCTGTTTAGTGTGACGAAGAGAAGCCCAAATGCGGCCCTTGCCGGAAGAAGGAACGATCATGCACCTATTCATACGGCAAAGCTTCTGCCTTCGTAGTGCAGGATCCCAATCAATTGACCAAACACGGAGCTTCAAAGGCCCCATCGATAGCTTGGTCACTAGATGCCCCAGGACCTGACTTTCCCTCCTCTCATTCGTTGTCGTCTAATCTACGAACCACGACAGAAAGAACAGCAGAAAATGGACAGGGCGTATTCCAAACACTTGCGCCATTGTCGAGATCACAGAAGCGAGCTTCCAAGAAGAAAGAAACATATCGAAAGCGAGCGTTGCAGGCATACCTCCAGAGACTACATCATGAGTCTCCCCATTTCAAATTTCGGCCCACATCACAAGAAACCACATTAATAGCCAGATACATTGACATGCTCGGCTCCGAGACTTCCGCAAAGCAACCGCTTTCAATTCTGGGCACGTGGATCCAGTCTATACCATCGCGCATTGGCTCGAACCAGATGGTGGATCTTGCCGTCGAGTTCCTTATCAATAGCTATGTGACATTTTTGGATGACTCTTATTCAAAGCGAAAAGTAGCGAGAGCTTCGAAAGCGAAGGCACTGAAAGAGCTGCAACTTGTGGTTTTGAACACTCAAACTACGCCAAGCTATGAGGTCCTTCTGGCGACCAAGCTGCATTATGCTGCAGAGGCATGTCTTCAATACTAATCTCTGAACATGACTGACGATATCAGGCTTTGTTGGGAATCGATACGATGTATCATGCAATACATGCTTTTGGGCTGGCACAGCTACTGAAAGCTGGAAACATATCAGGCGTAGATGATGAACACTTCTGGAATCTCATTGACAACACGTATATTGATGATGTAGGTTTGGCCACCTTTCGATAATGTCTTGTCATGCTAAGACATCTAGGTCAACGAAGGCATGCTTGCAGGGCGAAAGTCGGTATACGACAACGAGTTTTATCTTTCTGTAACATACCCACAACCACTAGATTCAAGCCTTGTATCGCTTTCTCCATTCCAGAGAGCCTCTATGGCTATCATGCATGTCTTCATACAATGTCCGCGCCTGACGGGCCTGATTCGAAACGCCATCATGAATCCTACCGACGTACACGGGCTGGCATCCGCAATATCGTTGATGGAGTCTTTGATCCAACTCGATCTACCAAAATACGTTGCCGGACTTTTGCAGTCAGCGATTACGGTCAATCCTTACCCAACGTCTCCAGAAATAGCGGATATACTGCCGGATTCTTTGGAGTTTGATTCCGTGCAAAGTATGGTACTATGCACGCGCTATTGGATGCTACAGAATATACTTTGTGGTATGGCAGAAGCTTTGTACCGGCATTTCCCGGACGAGTCCACGACTTCCCTACTCCCCACTCCGGAGCAGATACGAGTTATTGACGTAGATGCCGCATTGAATCTTGCAAAATCTCTCCCTTGGGCCGAATCAGTATCGCAGAAGCTGCCTCTTGTACCATTGCGGCTACACACCCCTCTTCAATTATCTATTGGACCATGGCATCGTATAATCCGCCACATCCAGACAGCGCGCAAAACCAGCCAGACCGCTGGACCGGAAGTCGAAATGCAATTAAGATTTGAGCTGACGAGAGCCGAGCGCATGAAATCATGGCTTATCGAACGATGCAACCGTATTCACAGACTCTGGGATGTCGCTGTTGTGGATGAGAAACCCCTCTTAGAAGCCTTGGACTCTGTGTCTGGGTACCCTATACCTGATTGGCTGCCCGTGCGCGTTCGTTTCGAAGCAGAGGATGGTGAGATGGTCATCAAGCTGGACTACGAGAACAGAACAGGCACCTACTCGGAACGATATGATCTCGGGGAGCCTCCACCGAAACGGGCGCCACATCCTCTTAGGCCTGATCAGCGATGGCAGAGAGAGAATTTGAACGTGCAGGAGTTGCCATTCAGGCACAACGCCAGCCAGGGTTCAGGTTCCTCCGTGGGAGCGTCGTATGATAGCGTTTCCACTAATGTCATGTCCTCCACCAGTTCGACAACAAGAGCAGTCGACTTCATACACAGCACAGGCAGAAATCTATGCTCTACATCCGGCTGGTGGCCCGAAACACCAGGCACATCTACTCTTCTCCTCGATAGTACGCATAAAGCTTCCGCCTTCTCAAACATACGACCGAGTCGTACTTACACCCACTCTTCTCCAACAGAGTCTCCTGATGCTCACCCTTACCTTACTTCGAGCGGAGAGCCTCAGACACCGAATAGCATGGAAAGTGCAACCACATGGGAAAACAAGCCTGAAAATCCGTGTCTATCGCCTGCATGGAATAACACGAATACTGTCACATTCAACAATGAGAAAAAGAATGCCTGCTATTCGCCTGCTTGGTGTAACAACACCTAAAGCCAAAAGATTTTCCATGCTCAGTTCCGCGTCGAACGATTCGGCAAGTGATCTTCGTCCGCAAGCGCGAACTTGATCGATGGATTTGGAGTTTTAAGTTGGAATGGTTTCGGACAGGGGAGATGACTCCTGAGCCTGAATTGATTGCGTTGAAGGTGTCTTTACGTGAGGGGCCAAGTATGTTTAGTGGTGGTTGTATAGAAGACAACGGGGATGAGAAAGATTGAAAATATTGGAAATAAATGTATATGATTCAAGATACAAGTCATCAAGTCACCCAAATAGTATACCTATCGCTGTGATGGCATGCCCGGGTCTCCATGGGACTGACATCGTTCGGGTGCAGCTAGCACACAGTGCGTTTATAGGTACCTAACCACGGGGCCATGTCAACTGATCATGGGAATTCTGTCGGTTGCCATGAGCTTTGTCCCAATTGGCTGGCTGCGTTACCTCCGCAAAACACAACGAATTTGAAGTAGGAGTACTTCGCGCATTGCCTGGGTGCTTGAGAGTCGAGACTATACGATTACTATATTTTGAAAACAATTTATGAGTTTCATGCTCAAACGGAGATTTAGCACGTTGTAGAATGCGATGCGATCGCAGTAATGTTTCTGGAAAGTCAAAGCAAAATGTGCGGGTGTGTGGAGGTACGAGTGAGCATGTAGACTTAAGGTGTGATGAGTATTTACTATGCAAAATTTTTACCCACACATGGGCCATGTCAACTAACCATGGGAAAATTTCCACATTACATAAAATTTATGTATCTCGTAGATAAGACGCGCTGCTATTTCGATACGCGGGCTACGATCAAATCCGCCACAATACATGACAGCGCAAACACCATATCAACGGCCACATATTCTTCCCCAACGACCACTTATTCCTCCCGAGCCACGCGCCATACCACCCAAGCAATACAAAACCTTCCCAACATGGCCCATGTCGACACCATACAACCACTGCCATATACCCATACATAGCTAATCTGCACCGCACCGCACCGCAGTGTAATGCAATGCGCTGCTCTCTTCCTTCCTCCTTCCTCCTTCCTCCTCCCTCTGTATATCGTACTGGAACCAGCCAACTTACATAGGTTACTATAATTTGTTGTTGAATTTAGATAAGTATGTATTTATATGTATGTATATGGATCAAAGTATATTGTATAGCTTAGTGGGTTTACGCCGTTTTGTTTGATAGTGGGCATGGCGTTGGATGAGGTTTTTTTTTGAGATTAATTTGTTTTCATTGAGTGCGAGGGAAGAGAAGGGAATGGGGTGGAAGAGAGTAGATATCGTTACTACTTTCACTGTACAACATACGCCATCATTATCATTGCGCATGTACCATCCCGCGTTACTAAAAGACATATGTGCATAACAGTCCATCTACGCACATCCAGTGTTCGCACCAACCCATTCCAAAATTTTCCCTTCCCCCCATCAATACAACCCTTTCCTCGCCCCGCCATTCCCCCGCACCCGATTAACACAACACACACTCAACCCCTCACACCACGCCTTGACCATGAACGGCTCCAACTCCTTCTCCACAGCCAGCACCTCATCGTCTCCCACTCCCCGCCCATCCACATCCACACCCACATCGCCGCGCCTCTTGGCCTCCGCATTCCACGCCTTGATTTGTTTCTGCGTGGCGCGCTTGTACGTGCGAATCTGCGTGTTTGCGTTTACATACGCGGTGAAGTCTTCCAGGATGATGGGATCGAACATGAGTATCTTTTCGTGCCATGATGGGGTTTTGGGGTCGCGGGTGGGCGGCAGGGAGCGCACGTGTGTTGTTAGGGCTGCGAAGACGGGGGCTTTGATGGTGTTCCATAGCAGATGGGTGGTTGGTATGCGGTGGATACGCGGGATGGTTGTGTCTGCCGCCGGAGATTTTTTGGTGGGCTTGATGGGTGAGCCGTCAAAGGAGGCGAGAGGGAGAGGGGCTAGGTTGGCGAGACGCTGGGTGCGGGGAGGTGTAGGAGAAAATGACTCGAGTGCTTCGTCTTCTGAGTCGAGGATTTCTTCGATGTCAATAAAGCGTGGAGTTGGGGCTGGGGCTGGGGGTGTGGAGCGTGAGTTTTGGGTTTGAAGACTAGAGACTGAAGAGGCGCGTTTGGGCGTTGAGGTGGCGTGTGAGCTGGGAATAGCAGACTTCGATTTAGGACGACGGCCGCGCCGCTTTTGGGAGGAGACATTGATGGAAATTGGGGATGGTGGGGGCAGCTGCGATGGTGCGGATGCGCGATTCCCAGCAGGAGGTGGTGGGGAGAAGTCATCGATGTCGACGAAACTGTGCTGTGAATCGGCATGTTGATTGGATGGGGGAGGTTTTTGTTCGTAATTGTCGATATCTTCGAAGACGTCATCAATCATTGGGTAATCGTCTTCTTGGACTTTGGTGGACTGGGAAGGTTGCGAATCTATCCGCGGAGGTGTTGGTAGACTTGAAGGTGGGGCATGTTGTGGTGGAGGCTCAATGTCATCAATGTCGATGAAGCTTCTTGTCGCATCAGGCTGCTCATAGGTTCCATCCATAAGCAACGGTGCATCTTGTGTTCGGTCTGGCTCGGGTATATACACGTCTTCCATGTGTTCTAGAATGCCACCATCTGCATCACGTGCGCTCTCAGCCCACAGAGCCCGCCTGCCGATGGTTCTTTCAAGCTTTGGCCATCGTAGTGGTGCAGCAAGCGACAGGTCACCAAGTAAACTAGCGTCTCTCTCCGATTCCTTTATTGCCTGCTGAAGTTGGCGTACCATGGTCGGCGATTCTTCAAGTGCAAGCTGACTCGACGTCCCGAATAAGACGTCTTGTCTGCTCAGACGTGATAGCGCAGAAGTCGGACTGAGGAGCTTCTCTGCGACTGGCTTTGATTTTGCAGCGGCCTTTTTTGGTGCCCGCTTTGGCTTTGCATTTGGCCCCGCCTTCTCGGATTCTGATTTTGAAGTGTTCCTTTTGCGTGGTACCTTCTTCGGCAGTATAATACCGTCAGGCGCAGACACGTCGTTTAGTGGCATCTTTGTAGTTGCAGATCTAGCGTCGAAGAAGTTGCTAGCGACAGCGTCCGGAGGAGATGCTTCCTTAGATGCGTACTGGTCGGTAACGATATCTGTGATGGTGCGTGGCTTCTTCTTCCGCGCCTTGCCCTTCTCAGGCGACGAGTTCCGGGAGTTAGTCTGATGTCCTGGGATATCTACGAGCTCGATTCGTCGTCGTTTAGTCACAGCCATTTTCTCCTTGGTAGAGGTTGAGGCCGTTGCATTTGCAGTGATTTGGACTGAGGGAGATTGCGCATAAGCGAAGTTGGAGACCAGATTTGTGAAGGTACCGTCGGCGTTTGGACCAAGTGATTTGTTTTCCTTGCCTATTGAGTCTGTGAAAGGACTTGGGATTGTGGTATCATGTGACGGTGTCCAGTCGCGTCGTCTCGTGACAGCTTCTTCCAGATCTAAGCCTTCCGCAACAGGGTCCACTTGCTTCTGTCTAGGCGCAACCTTCTTCTTCTTCGGCTGAGGAGATTGTGGTACATCCCAGATTGATGCATCATCTCGTGCTGTAGCCTGGGCCCGTACAGGTGGATGTTGGAGCTCCTCAGTTGCCCGGCCTGCAGCATCCCGAAAGTGGACAGACGTCACCGCTGCATCTTCCCGCTCTGCCTTCTTATCTTTTTCAGTTCCCTTGGCCTTCGTGACTCTCGTCCTCTTTTGTTTTGGAATTGCCTCTACACCTTCCTCATCGACCGTTTGCTTCTTTGCACGGGGTTTTCGTGGCTTACCGGCCTTTGTAAGTTTTGACACATTTTCGTTGGCGGAATCTATTGTGGTTCCGGTAGTCTCATCGGTGAAAAACCGCGACTTTGTAGGTGCAGGTAGGCGTAGTTCTGGGTCAGCAGTGGAGGTTTCTTTGCTTGCTTTTGGTTTGCGTGCCCTAGGCTTCGGTTTCGGCTTCTCGACATCGCCTCCCGCCTCAGACGTCTTCGTGGTACGCTTTCGAGGCTTCTTAATAGGCACTATTTCTTCCCCTGTGATTTCCCGTGACCCCTGTTGTGACTGTGCTTGTTGTATCCGTGGTGTTTCCTCCTCTACTGGCTGCTCAAAATACTCGGATTGCACCAGACTTCCCACGGTGGCGAATCCCCTCGCAGCACCCTCTGGTATAGGAGGAGCCCTGGAATTGGTTCTGGACGCGCCAGCAATGGACCTGACTGGGCTCATGGGTGGAGAATACCTCGGAGGAGAAGATGGTGGCACCGCGACGCGTCGAGGGGGGTAGCCATTGTTGTGCGGGGGAGCAGCCGAGTGCTCAGGAGGCGAGGACGAAAGCACCACAATGTCGAAGGTGGTGCCTGCCATCCTGGTTGAAAGTCTGCGTAAAGCCACAGCGCCAGGTCGAGCAGGTGGAACCCATAGACTTATAGGGTTGGGGGGAATATGGTCGTGAAGTTGGGGAGCACGGTCCCCCCTTGGTTACGCGTAGAGTGGAAGAGTGATGTTGGGGGCAACACCAAATGGTAGCGAAATCCCGTGCTTTCGATTCTCACTCCATTCTCCAACTTCACCCCACCAACAACACCGCACATATCTCAACCACGCTCAAAGTTGCTGCAACTGATGTCGGAGCTTGGTATATTGCCACTGATCTCCAATATCGACTCTGTAACCTCTACCGAGACATCTTCGCTCTACAGAGGGCATCCACCAATGACTCTTCTTACACAGCCAGTCAGGCTTTACCGGACCCTTACATGCGTCGAGCTTCTGCAAATGTGCTGTGGAGCTTCTTCCAGGCCTACTGATCCACCGCAGCTACTCGGGAACTCTCTCAGCCGTGTTGATCGCAAGATGCGGACAACGAGGTGCGGCGAGACCGCCGACTGATCCGGAGCTCCCAGCACTACCAACCCATGCAACACCATGCCCGCTTGCTTCTCATCTTCTTGCACCAAGATGGCTAGCTTGGCAAAAAGCTCGTTTAAGTCCTTTGAAGACTCGGAAGCCCGTTGATCGAGTCGTGTGGCTGTCGCCTACCCCAAGACTCCTCACACAACCCCTGCACTTGGTTCGCCCACGCAACAACACCCAATGTACTTCCGCAGAAGAACAGCACCACGCCGGAGCTGCTAGATGGGGTAACTTCAGAAAGTCGCCAGCTACCAATTAGGAAGGTTGCGCTCTTGTTGTACCACCCCCTTTGCCCTTGGAGTATTTGGTCTTCCCCGCACAGGAGCCTCCTCGCCCAAACATGCCAAAACGCCGCTCCTCTGTACTTCACAGCGATTCCGGGGCTCATAGGATCCTGCCACAATCTGCAGTATGCTATGCAGGTACTTCGTGCATCAGATTGGCGTAGTGCCACGCCATGGTACCTCCGCCAGCGCTTGCGACAGCAAAGGATGATACTGAAGCAGCTCGGCCTGCAGCATCAACACCAACCTGCTCATGGAAGAAGATATTGCAGCGAGAAGGTTGCATGAACATAACCTCATACAACATTGATGCTTCTTCTACGCTGATCCTTTGCATGCTCATCGTCGCAGCGCTGTGCAACTTGGCCTTGACAACATGTCTGACATGCATTTGGTCCGAAGGCGCAAGCCCATCGCCTACCCACACCGCAAGCCATGTCTCTTCCTTGATAATAACAAGTATCAGCAAGAGTAAGAGCCATACTTGATGCATATCGCTGACGCAGATTGTGAAGGCAACCTCCCTTGTCCGACGGTGTTGGCCTTCGTTCGAGGCGCTTCTGAGGTTCATCGCTAGTCTCAAAAAGAAGTACGCTGTAGATGTGGAAGCTTTTGGTGCGTCGATGCTCGCGCTCCACGGCTATACTGATTGCCTGACGGCCTAAAATCGTCGTAAGAGCTTGGAATCCATTTTGCGGCTGCAAAGAGTTTAAAGGATGCTAAGTTTCCGAGGGTGTCAAATATGAGGACACTAAGACATGGCGAAGTCGGCCAAGTCTTCAAGGACTAAAACCTGTACCAGAGACTCCGTGGACTTCGTTGAAGGTGTTCTTGAGTTTTGCTGTCGCATCCACTTTGCTCATCCCGAATTGAAGACATGCTGCTCCACGACCATAGTGTCAGTGCCCTGGTTCTTCCCCTGCATTGATGATCAGCATTCGCGCCATCAAAGAAAGAGCTTGGGAATCCGATACTTCCTCCTGTCCATCTGGCTGCAGTACCGCCAGTCATCGTCAAACAACCGGCAAAGCTTCCGTACCATCCTTCGACTCGGTCCTTACGATTAGCAATACCATGGTTTCGCAATCGTACGCGACATCACATCATGACAGCCACATCGCCAGAGGTCAAGGTCAGGATGATATAACAGACATACTGCCACACGTTAGCGACCAGTTTGGCACTCGTCAAATATGTGGAAGGGAGTACACATACCTCTAATCTCAACGAAACTGGCCACCATCGGAAGGAAGTCCGTGAAGGTACTCCCAATCCCACTTTCAACCGCGTTGATACTGTACCGACCAAGTGTCAAGAGTTCGCGAACATCGCCGCATACATATGGATGAGGCAGTAGGAAGCAAACAAACTTTCGAGCTTTACAAGCATGCAAAGCGCACAGTCCAATCCCCGATCATAGACAGATTCCACCCAGACTTGGACGTCACACCATGCATTGGCAGCGCAGTGGTAGTCTGGACAACTGGCATCACCGGCTGCGACATGGATACCACCACTGTGGTTTGTCTCATACGATATATCGTACGAAACCGTATTCTTATCGGCACCCCATGGTGAAGTAACTCTGATCACCATGGGGTCCCGAGCGAGATTCTATACCTGGTGTTTCTTGCAGAGATACGTTGTTCGACTCGCCAAGCTCTGGGAACTTTATCATCCGCTTCCATTGATTTTTTCGGACGTCTTGAGCTTGCCATCATCAGTAGAGGAATGTTGCCGCTTTCCCATGCCCTACTGACCAGATGTAGACAGCATGGTCGTATGAGTTGTATCACGCCCAAAAGGTCGGCAGAGGGCGCCGGAGCACCTCTCCGGATCGATCTCCTGGGCATGGTACATACGCTCCTTTGTGAGGTGTCGATGACGCTTGCGTGGCTGTACGAGCGGATGAGGCCTTTGCCCCAGTTGAGCCGGCACAGATGGATGGCCTGGGTAGGCGAGGATGG